>OU015462.1:6376997-7050594 GCA_907164805.1 Brachyptera putata | reverse complement strand
AGACACTTAAGTTAAGTTCATCCATCTTATACTTCGAGGTAAGCTCCGTTGTAATGTGATGACGATTATTGTTTGTTCCACGATACCACTAACAACTAGGTTGGTTTGAGGCTTTGGGGGGGGGGGGGGGGGGATGAAACGATGATGTGAGGAGTGAAAGATGTTTTTCAAAACCCATGCGTTATATGTCGGTCCCACGCCTAACGTTGACTTTAGTTTCTAAAGCGGTGCTTTAGTTGACGGAGCTATGGAGAGCGGTACGTCATAACATATTTGGATAATAGTACATTACTGTCTTTACATGAACGTGATTTGGATATAAAGGCAATCATGTTGTAATTCAATCTTAATTTTCATCACATGTTTTCAATTTTAATTAAGAAGTGATGTTATTGTTGTTGATAGAATCTTTTTAAAAAATCTGAGACAAACAGCGTAGTTTGAGGAAAATTAATATTGTGCTTTGTGATTATGTATTTTCAATACTTTGGGGTCTCATTCTGGTTTTACTGGATGATTTCCTAATCACACTTGGTCAGCATGGGAATATAGCAAGTGAAACGGAGAAGGAAACCATCACGGGATAGTTCGTGCCAAGATTTCGATGATGGAATCATAGAAAAAAAACTTTGGAGAAACTTGGGGAAGAAGTCAATCGTTCACGTAGTCGATCCAAGAATCGAATTCAGTGCGTGTATTTTATTATAATTCTGTATTTCTCATTACTTCGGAGTATTTTTTCAATTTGATCACGTCGTTGACGCACCGTGAAAAATCCAATACACATCTATTTATTCTTTATGGGCGTAAAATCGAGCTTATTCTATCAGTAGCCAGTCACAACAAAGGAAACTTGGATTAAATTTGAAAAATCAGGTCTGAAAGAAAGCAGCCTTATAGAGCTCACTTTTCTGGAGTTGGCTTTGAAGCTTGGATTTTAGCTGCGGATACGCAACGCATGCCAATTCCTGAAGAAGGCTCTCTCCAGAGCTAAAAATATTGAGGTGAATTGTTGGATTTTTCAGTCTTGCGTTGTGAAAAAGTCTATATTATATTGTGAATCTAATTACTGTCATCCTAGACATAGCTCGATTGAGTTTTATCCTTTTTTCCGATTCATACGAGATACGTTCCACAGAAAAGACGTCAGTGTAGACAGAAGAAAGGCTGCGTGAAAAAAAAATTCGTGACGACATATCCTTTCTGTTTTTTATGAATGACAAGGTTATGAAGTATGTAATTGAAACTAAACGTTAGATGGGTAGTGCAACATATATCAAAGTAGTAAAGGTGATTAAATGACTATGATGTCGGTGTCACAAAAAAAAAAAAAAGTAGTGTTATATTTTGTACCACGATACCAGAGTAATAATTTTTTTCAGGATAGGCCTAAGACTGGTTGCACAGCTCGCTGTTGCCTATCTATCGTACCGATGGATAGGCAACAGCTATATAGCTATACAGCTGGATAGCTATAATCCAAGGTTGAAATGACGAGACAGTACCACTTTTTATAATTCCGTTATAATTGTCTTCAATCACTTTACCCTTCTACCATTTTACCCTTCTACCCCTCTACCCGTGACGTCGGCTAGAATCAGATTTAAATTAATTACTTTTCGTATATCAACACCTTACGCAAACTTGTATAGCAAGAATGTCAACGGACAGAATCGTGCTTTCTATTTACCAACCGACTGGACTTGGAGGATGGTCTCAACAGAAAACAGAGTAGATTTATCACATCGCAAAGGGAAGAGAAAGATATAATCTCGGACGTAAAACTCTTTTATATTGTGAGTAAACAGAGAGGATGAGAGCTGAAGATTGCATTAATTCTGGAGCAGGTCCGTGTAGAGTTCACTCTGGGGAAAAAACAATGATGTGTGCTTTAGACTACTAGTGAATTTATTACAAGGCACATATAGGCTTACGTACAGCTAAAATAAACCCGAGAGAGTGATTGTATTACATGATCCGACGGACGAAGGAATTACGTAACGCTACGGTACATAATAGCAAAATAACACATATGAACACTTTCGTTGTAGTTACGTAGTTTTTAGTAGGAAGTAGAAACCCAGTGTCACTGTTCACAGATTTGAAGAGGCTCCTCTGTTCAAATTACTTCATTAGAAATAAAAAATTATGAAACCGATCGATTTTTTTTTTACAACCAATAAAATACCTAAATTATTCGTATGAATGGAGTGAATAATTTGAGAATAAGATGGTTTAGAATTGAACAAATTATTGTCTGCTACTTTGAATCATTCTTTAGCTCAAAAATGACTTTCTAGTCAAAAATATTTTTCGACTCCATCTTTAGATGAGCGTTAGCGAAGACTTCCATCCCACTCTTATAGAGCTTTGGCTGTGTGTTTTTGTGTATGTTTTTTTGTTTGTTTGTTTGTAAGCACTGCACAGGTCGCACGGTTTGACCGATCGACATGAAACTTTTTCTGTACACTTGATCCTGTCTAACTGTGAACTAGATCAGTATGACTAGTTTTGAGAAACAATATCTCATAGTTTCTAAAAACCCCAATAGATTAGGCTGGGCAGGGAAACTTTGAGAATAAAATCTCTCCTAATGATTTCTTCAAATTTTCACTAAATGTGAACACATACACGATACACATTATTAGAAATTTGTATGCAATTCAAACAAGCCGTTTTGAAGAAAATAATTCTATACATGTTTTTTATTTATCAAATAGATAGAGATGATAGCAGAAAACATTTGCAGAGATTGATTCACGGCGCCCTAGATTCGATAGTAACCAAATGGAGTAAGATGTGTAGAATTTTCGATCACGCTCATCTTACAACGCATGTGCTACGTTTGCCTAGTAGGCTACAATTATTAGAGTGGAAGGGCCGAGTCTGTCAGTGCTGGCGCGACCGCCATTCTACGGGTTTCGTTCCATCTGATGCTGGCGCGAAGTACGCTCTGCGGGCTGCATTCAGGAGTAATATCTTTGAAAGGTTTCTTTATTCTCCCAAGTTTATTAGATGAGCGATAGTGAAGACTTCTATCCCAAGCTTATGGAGCTTTGTCTGTGTTTTTTTGTTGTTGTTGTTCTTATTGAAAGCACTGCACAGGTCGCACGGTTTGACCGATCGACATTGAACTTTTGCTGTACTCGCATACTTATTAAATTTGGAACAATAGTTTTTGGGTCAAATCGGTTCAACCTTTTCTAAGATGAACCATCTTAAAGTTTCTAAAACCCCCGTAAGATTAGGCTAGGCGGGAAAAATTGGAAAAATGAGATATCTCGAAAAAAACATTTCACCAAGTGTAAACATATTATGAATGATACACACACTACTACATATTTGCCTGCAATTTAGACCAGCCGTTTTGAAGAAAATAATTCTATAATTATTATTTGTTCATCGAATAGATAGAAGAAATATGGTAAAGAGATTCACGGCTTTCTAGATTTGATTACTGTATAATGTGCATTTTATATGAGTCAAGCAAAGTGTGTAGCGTTTTCGATTATACTTTATTAAGATATCTCGCTCATCTTACAACGCATATGCTGCGTTTGCGTATAGTTATCTACTCACAGCTGCTGAAAACGTACTGTAGGCGTATTGTGATGTTTTCAAATTCAGTATGTATTCAGTGATGATTGACGTATTGAAATATGCATTTTCTAAAAAACGTTACACCAGCAGTCGTAAAATAAATACAAATTCAATTCAAAGTGAATAACGTTTTCATACAATATTTCTGTGATCGTCCATAAGAAAATATATTGATTTTTCGAACTTTGAACTTTAATATCTTGGAAATAATTAGTCAAAGGACATCGTGATTTTTTTTATAAATTTTTAAGCAACATCGAAACTTGTTACAAAATAATTGTTTCCAAATGCTATTGATAGAAGGTACTTTGATGTAGAATTCAAACGTTCACTACACATTATGTCGCTGGATTACAAAGATCTGAAGGTAAGAAAGGAAACCATTTAAGTTTGTCGGAAAACGGAAAACGCGTGAAGAAAGTTCCACGTCAGTGATTTCTCCCTCGGCTCGTTAGATTCTTTTTTTTTCTTCTTCGAGAACAAATAGTTTCTGAAACCGAGTTGTCATAGCCCCAACTTTAGAAGGCAGTGAAAGATGACGAGAGATAAATGAACCAATTATGAATAAATACAGACTCTTCTACGAAATCAAAAGATATATTTTTGTGCGAATTAAAAACGAAATTCAATTTGTATAATGTTATTTCCTGAAAACGTTTCATCAACTTAACTGTTTCCAATATTATTGGATTACAGACGTTTTAATAACAATGAATATGGTGGGAATTGAAGAAGTGAGTTTCAGTATACTCACCTGTATTCAGCGAGCAAACAACAATAGTCTCATTAACAGCCGGCGAGTTTGTTCACTCCACTCTTCATATGATGGATTCACTCAATTAGAAGTACGGTAAAAAATGTGAAGTCAATCAAAAATACACCTTGGTCGTGGTGATTTTTCTAGACGATGTCTGCAGCGCAAAAACCTGACCGGCTTCGCTACCCTCCATGAAATAACAAAAGCCATAAATGAAAAAAAAAGCTGCACGGAGCTAGAGAGGATAGATACTGTGGCGTATCTACATGGGATAGACATGGGTGGTAGGGGTTTAAAGTATATCCAGCCTCTTTAAACGGAGCTATACAGTCGTGCTGTCCAGTGTGATATTTTGAAAAGTACGTGTAAAATAAATTAACTTCACATTCTACTTGAGTAGTTTGTAGTACTGGGACATTCAGATTTAATGTTGGAGATGGTACATGAACAATGCACATGATTGTAACAATCACTGATGTCGACATCTCACTGCGTACGCACGGTATGACAACGCTGTGCGATAATTTCCCTGCAAGTCGGTTTTTGAAAAGGACTAAAAGTGACCAATGTGAACGCCACGATTTGTGACGTCATGACTCAGTTACCGACCCGTGCCATGAATGATGAACTAGCGTTTTTCAAGTATATGTCGATCAGTGTAGCGCTACTGTTAGCAAAGCTACCTCTCTTGTTGAAGGCCCACGGTTCTACTCCCGACGCTGTTCCTTTTTTTTATTTTAGCAAATTAACTATCAAATGCTGACTCGAGCGCAGTGTTATGGTTTAGGGCACCTTTTACTCAATTTGACGACAGAAACAAAAATATCTACACAAATGTTGTGATTTTTAACAATTGTTTTATTCCCATTTAAAAACCAACTTGCAGAGAAATTCTTGCAACCGGTTTAGCCCTCATAGGGTTTCTAATAATTTCGAAATGTTTTCTCTCAATTGTCACTTGCGGCACGAAACTATCCAGTATCGAGCTAGACAATAAAACTTTGTGCTTCCGTTTGACCTGTGGAGCGCGAACAAAACAAAATCGTTTTGTCCGAGTAGACCCTAGGGTATTATTGAGTATTTGCTTCGCTCATCCTTGTATATATATATATATATATATATATATATATATATATATATATATATATCACAAAAAAACGTACAATAATTTATTCGATCCTTGGTTTCGATTCTTCTCATAGATCTGAATATTATCAATTCTATGAATTAGCTCCATACACTCTACTTTTAAAAACAATTCGACGTACTTTCGTCCATGTGGGCGTCCAGTTCGATGCGTTATGCATCGTGTCATCTAGCCATGTATAATGATGCTTTATTCTTGCGTGATACATCAGTAGTGGCTAGATGGAGATTCAGTGACACGTAATATCCGTGGGAATAGCTAAGCGTGGTGTATATAATTACAGTTATTGGCCAAGGTAACTGAAGGTGGAAATTATCTCGTACTTCGCGGATTTTGGAATGCTGAATCTCACAGATGAATCTCGGAGATGATTTTATTATTATTACTAACATCAAAAACTTGACATGAGATGAAGCCTTTGTTTCCAGATCAAGGCAAAGGATGAAAGTTTAGGATTGTTCGAACGGGCTACCACAAAGCCGATCTCACGACGACAAAGAAATAGTTGGATATAATATAGCACATTCACCAAACTGTAAGAATTATAGTGATAAGTTTCAAGGGATGAAGAACAATTTAAAAGTTGTGTTGGGGAAAAAGTTTTCAATCTTCTTTCTGAATGTACCTACTCTTTCTTTGATTTTCTTCATCTTTTCTTTCCGAATTGTTCTACTTAAATTCACTTGTGTCGAGGAAAAAACTTCGGCTTTTTTGAGACGTTCGTGTTCTTTTTCTGCGATTCGTTTTTGTCATCTTCACAGGCAATTCTCTATTCTTCGTCTATTTCTGATTCATATATATATATATATATATATATATAAATTTATATAAATATATTAAATTTTAATATGGGCCTATTTTATATTTTCTAGATATGTTTTGTACGTCTTGTTGTGGTGGGGTAGTACAAACGTAACTCATATTTTGCCATATCTATATATAGATGAACAAAAAAATAGTTGTCATGCAGTCTGCAACAGAAGGTCGCTACGTTTGTTAAATCACTAGAAAAACGCAACACATACGTTGTAAGATGAGCGATAAGGCACATTTATATGAAATGCAATGGAAACCTATACAGACACCTTCATTTGAGACTGAATTATTATTAATTAAAACCTATTGAAATCTTCAGTGTTGTTTATGATTTGACTGGTTTTAGCTGTTGCTCTTCCTCAAAAACGAGTTCACACATATTATATGGTTTACAAATATTGTATATGTTTTCCTATGAAAAAAAATCAGGATAAAAATACAAAATACAAATAAAAATATCTTGTTTTACAAAGTTTGAACTTTGAAGAGCCTCAGTGTAACAAAATTCCACTATAGGCCTACTTTTCATCTTCAAAACCACTAATCCAATTCATGTAAAACTTCGGAATAATGTGCATCATCCTTGTGCGTAAATTCCATTTAAATTGTAATATATTCTAATAATTTTTTCTTCTCAACATTCTCATAAGTGTTTTTTTTTCCAAAATTATGAATATTTTGTCTAAAAAAAGGTTCAACTGATTTTGAACTCAAAACCATACAGTAGGCCTATCTAGTTATAGCTGATGACATAATATGTGCGAGCCAAGTTTCATAACAATTTGTGCTTTCGTTTGACCTGTGGAGTACAAACAGAAAAGAAGAAAAAAACTTTTCGTTCTGTGAAATTAAGTCTTGCGCTTACGCTCATCCAATAATACTAGATTTTTACTCCCAAGCGAACGCAGCACATGCGTTGTAAGATGAACGGGATATTTGATTGAAGTCTACTCGAAAACTCTACACCCCTTGGTAGAAACTGTCAAGTCTACAAAGCCATGAATCATCCTGTCAAGATAACCACTTTCTAGTTGTTTTATGAAAATAAATTCGTTGAATTTCATTTTCTGCGAAATGGTTAGTCCGATTTCAATGAAAATCCTTAATAATGTGTATTATATTCGTATTCATGTTCGGTAAAAAAATCTTGAAATATTTCATTTTCCCCATTTCATCGCTCGGCCTGATCTCATGGAGTTTTTCAAAATTTCGAGATGGTTTATTTCAAAAGTGGTCCAACCGATATGCCTCTAAAACTATATATATATATATATATATATATATATATATATATATATATATATATATATATATATATATATATATATATATATATATATATATATATATATATATAGGTCCTATATATAAATATAAATATTATTTCAGTTAGATTGGATAGGTTTGCCTGTTCAAAACAAGTTTCAAGTTGATCAGTCAAACTGTGCGATCTGTGCAGTGCATACAAAGTACAAACAAACAAACAAACAGAGCAAACAGGAAAGTCAGCAAAAGTAGAGTCTTCGCTACCACTCATGCAAAAACATGCTGATTCAAAAAAATCCCTCGGCCCTCGGGACTATATGGGCCTCCCCCATTAAACTTGCCGAAATAATGGGTTGCCCTGATACATCTTTTTTTAGGACTACATCCCTTGTTGGGGAGACAGAGTCCCGTAGATTAATAACTGTACCATTAAGTTATTTCTTCTCGTATAATTACAGTACTTGAAGACGGCATGGCTCACGTACCCGTATCATTGTTGCGCCTTCCAGTTTCCTGCCATGCACGACCCAGAGGAGTTCGTCAAACATGAGGTAATAATGATGATAATAAACACTTCAATGAAGGACATCACAACGCCCTGGGGCTAGATTGGGATGCATAATGACGCTATTTTTCACTTAATTTTATATAAAATTAGAAATCATCACCACAATTTCAGTGTTTATGAATAATTTTGTTGTTCTCCAGAGACCATGATTCATGCAGTAGCCATTACTGATTCTGTATCGAAACATGGATAGAATAGTGATGTCTACGTCACAATTCAGAAATGGGGGTGGGTTCTGTAGGCTGTATACAAGACATATAGATGAATTAACATTTCCAAAACGAAAATTATGATTTCTAGTTTTCTCTAAAATGAGGGGAAAATATTGAGTAATTATTTTTTCAAAACTATTACCCCAGGGTTAGATAGATATAAATAGATAAATCTTTGAAGATACGTGTAAAATACAGTCAAGGGTTGTGATGTTCCTTCAAGTTTCTTCTAATGAAAACCGAGATAACAAGGTTCAATCTTCAGTTACTGCTCTTCCACTTACATAATTGGTATAAGTAAGGATACTTATTTGATAAATACAATAGAACTCTAGAAATTATTACAATGTGCTTGAAATATAATCTTGGTTTGAATTTTGTTTTCAGTATTATAAATTCTTTCTTTTATTGTTCTGTAAGAGTAGGCAATTTCCAGTTCAAATTAGATTGTGAATCAGATTATTGTGATCGTTGATGTACAGTTGCTTGTCTAATGTCTTTCTTTTCCCGATTTGTGAGAGCCGTGTTCTACAAAGAAGACTTAAATTTTGACCAAAAAATGCTGCACAAAAAAATATGCGCTCACATATAATTGCCTTTCTATTTTTATACATAAAAAGGTAATAAAGTAGTAAATAATTTGAACTATAAGTTTAATGTATAGAGCAATATAGAAGAAAGTACTGTAATTTGTACCGCGGTGACAACATATATTTTGGTATCTAGTATCGGTATATATCTGGTTGCACAACTTTGAAACGCTGTTGCCAATCCATCTATACAATAACTATAATCAGTATGATAGCTATAATCCATCGGTACAATAAATATAATCCATCGGTACGATAGCTGTAATCCATCGGTACAATAAATATAATTCACTGATATGATAGATTTGATACACGGTGAAAATGATGAAAACCTCACAAACCAAACAAACATTCCAGTAACAGTATTGTGTGCCAACTCATTTCTGTTCCTGTATTGACAGCGATACGTGGCTCACATAACCACAAAATACTGTTCCGACGCATCGCCACGCAAGCGCCGGGAGAACGACGAAGACTTCGGCCGCGTTGTCTTCTCCCCGGACAACCTGACCTTGACACACCACACTCCCGACTGGGGCACCATAGAACGGGAATTCGGCCACGGTTCCCAATGGGACCTGGACGGCGTCTTCCACCAGAGCACCGTCGCGATAAGCCCGCGCCTGATACAGGCTTACTGCGGCAACTTGTCGCGTGCCTCACGCAACGTCACATGCACGCCTGTGCCAGATGCGTTCAACCCCTGCGAGGACCTCATGGGCAACTGGGGGCTGCGGGCTGCGGTGTGGCTTGTGGCAATTGCCGCGGTGGTCGGCAACTTGGCAGTGCTGCTCGTGTTGCTGTCGTCGCGGTTCAGGATGACGGTGCCCAAGTTCTTGATGTGTAATCTCGCACTGGCTGATTTGTGTATGGGACTTTATCTTATGTTGCTGGCTGCTGTTGATGCTAGTTCCGTTGGGGAGTATTTCAACCATGCACTGGACTGGCAGAGAGGTCTGTGATTTTTTCATTAATTCATATTTTTATTAGAGAATTTATTCCTGTATCAAATGTCCAAGAGCCAGTAATGGAAAACCGCTTGAACCACTTATGAGAAAAATCATTGAGACATTCTCTAAAATTTCATAAGAATCACCCACAATGGGAAATATGGAATAAAAAAATCTACAAATGGATTCAAATTTGTACGAAATGTAGTTCTGAAGTTTTGCATAATTCGGATGAGCCGTAATAAATATAAAGATGACTAGTTTTCTCTTTCACATCATTTACTAAAAGGCAGCTAACCTATTATTGAGATCAACAAGTGAAACCAATTACCGGCAGATCATGAACCAATTGAAATCATCAATTGGTGAATCAGGAAGATAGTGAGTTGAATAGATTTAAAATCATGGTACATGTAGGGCTAGTTTTCCATAACAATTCTTGCTCATCTTACAACCCATATCCTGCGTTTTCCAAGCTGTTGATAATAATTGGTTTCTGATTATCAAACAATTGTGACATCACGAATAAATCACCTCCTACCCCCCACCCTGTCACATTGGTACACCCTGCCCCTCGCAAAGCATGAAGTAATTCACGTACGACTTCTAATTTTCAAACTATTGATAGATATTTGTTCAACTTACAGGTCCTGGGTGTCAGATAGCTGGTTTCTTGACAGTGTTTGCCAGCGAACTGTCCATATTCACACTAACTGTGATTACAAGCGAGCGTTGGTACGCGATTACGTACGCTCTACACCTGGATAAGCGTCTGAGGCTCAGCACTGCCAGTAAAGTCATGGCTGGAGGGTGGATCTACGCTATAACAATGGCGGCGTTACCCGTCGTAGGAATCAGTAGCTACTCGAAGATAAGGTAAGCATTGCAAGTGACTATTCGGACCAGAAGTACGTTTTAGATTAGTTTTTAGTTCAACTTGTAGCACTTTCTGATATTCTGGAAAGGTACTAGAAGTGAGTGGTGATAAAGTAGAGAAGAGAAAATAGGGATGAGCAATATTGCATGACATATCGGGAACTACCTATATCTTTCGTCTACAGTATAAATCCTTGTTTTACCTTTCAGATGAACTTTTTCTCATTTCTTCTGATGAATCCAAAAGATTTCATTGTTAAGCACCATTTTTGATGAGTCGTTTCATGACTGAACTTCAAAACCCACAATAAATCATATTTAAAGAATTCAATACTGTATTATGACATATTTTTCTATTGTGTTGAATGTCAAGGAGATAGGTATCCTGAGATAGAAATGTTGTCCAACTGTTCTTGTAATAATTTCATCTACTTATTTCCAGTATTTGTTTGCCTATGGAGAAAAAAGATGTGGTTGACCTCATATACCTAATGACACTCCTCCTCGTGAACGCGCTTGCATTCGGACTGATCTGCGCGTGCTATGGACGAATCTATTGCGCAATCAGTGGACACGATTCAGTTGCGTCGCGCTCAGACCGGACCGTTGCCAAGCGCATGGCACTGCTCGTGTTCACCGACTTCGCTTGTTGGGCCCCAATCGCATTCTTTGGCCTCACCGCTCTTGCGGGCTTCCCTCTGATCAACGTCACGCATTTGAAAATACTTCTGGTTTTCTTTTACCCTTTAAATTCGTGCGCCAATCCTTATTTATATGCGCTACTAACCAAACAGTATCGCAGAGATTTGTTCACCTTGTTGAGTCGTCACGGTTTGTGTACGCGGAAAGCAGCGCGATACAAGGGAGCGGAGGTAGGTTATTCGTCGGGAAACTCCCTGCCGCAGAATGGCAGGAATACTTCTTTGGCAGCTGGCCACTGCGTATCGATGGATGCAACCAATCAGAACCGTCTGCTACACTCGATCAAAGTGCGAAGTGGTTCTGCAGATGGCATAAGCAGCCAATCGGTGATGAGTAAGGAACACCGAGGATCACCTCATCCTCTACGGAATAGCAACACCAGACTGAATTTAACACCAGACCAGGAAATGATACTGAGACGAATTCTTGATCTACCAAATGGGGATTCATCCACTCTATTCACACCATCTGTTGATTCACACTTTTAAAATAAAATCACAATAATTATTCATATTGTATATATTTTTAGACAACGTAAAGTGCTGAACCAACTCCAATAGAGTACGATAGTAACTTCATGGTTAGGATTCCCACATTAATGGTATAGTATTCTTATTTAGTCCTAAGGACGTAACTGAATGCTATAGTTATCGTTTCCTTGTCATCTCTCCAGCTCGTAGCCCAGTCACTCCTCCAAAAAGATCAACACTAACTTCCCACTCATTGGAAAATCCTTGTTCCAAATTAAATTTCTAGAACAATGTCCAGAACAAGCCGTCAGCCATTACCACCCCCCCACTGATTCCCAATCCTACTTTAGCCTTCGTGCTGACAACACTCCCAGGTACACGAATTCTCCAGATTACATTATGAATTGGATTGTAGTAGGGTATAAGAATATCATAAAACATAAATATTTAAATTCTCAATTCAAGCAAAAGGAGAATCTTAATCATGATGATCAATAGCTATCAGTCACACCCTTAATTATTAGTACCCATGTTTTTACGTCATAGTCACTACTGTATGAGTTCAACTGTAAAGTTAACATATCGTTGGTCCAAAAGTAAAAACGTATCTGTAATAATATTAATATCTATATCATTTATTTATCTATTAATCGTTAACCTGTACCACAAATACATTATCAATTATTTGTTAAACAAGCCTAATATTTTCAATGTATGGTAGGAACAGCCACACAGGCCCTACACATAAAAATAAAACAATGTATTTTTGATCCTATTACTGTATACCTAATTTATGCAAAAAATGAATACAGTATAACATTTGTTGTGTTGATTTATTAATTATAGTAACATTTGTTGATCCCAGATCACTTTGTATTATAATTATTGATTGCTCTTCGATGTAAAAACTTATATTAATTATTGTTTTCATCCAGTCTATACCGTAATTACTCGTAGAATGTCGATATTTTTTTATGTATCCATAATCTTATTGAGTGTCCAAATATCGTACATTGTATTGATATTCTCGATACGTGGTTTGGTTGATTAGGTAGCTTATCCGGTAGAGAATGAAAATGCCAATAATTGGAGGAGTCATACAAAAGAGAGAGAAGTTTTGAAACGACTTAAAGATGGTTTCGATGATCGAAATTAAATTAATCATATCGATTTCCGTACCGTTCGAAAAAATATTGATCGCAATCGATTACTGTATTGGTTCACAACCCTAATTTTACTCAAGATAATTATGGGCCCTATTGTAGAAACCTTTTAAGAGTAGCTCCTGCCGCCCTATATTATGAAGTCGTATGAGCTCGCACGTAGAACATGGATAAACAACCTCTCAATATTCATTTCAAAATCAAATGACATACATGAGATTATCATATTTGGTCAGGTAAGTGTTATCTATGCTACAGTAGGCCTATCTATCTGTTTGCTGTTTTCGCCAACTCTCTTGAGCCGTCTTCAGTCTCCATAGGGCAAAAAGTTCCTGCCGGGGGGATTTCAACTGCAGAAAGCAGTACAGTGTACAGTGAAACCTCTATGCATTGTTCCCGGATCCATCTTCTCCTTCTTGTATCATTCATTTTTTCTCACCCCACTCCCATATAATCCATGTTACATTTTCCTGGATGGATCGTTTTCCTGCATGTATGGTTTTATTTTCTTGGTCCCTTGAAAAACGATGGATAGAGGTTTCACTGTATCATTACTACCTACCGTATTTAATGTAGAAAAAATATATAAAAACATCTTTAAATCATATCTTAAAACATGCTGGTTTGGTCTGTGTGAAAATGTGTCTTTCTTGTTTTAACATTCAGTACTAATTACCGGTAATAATCTTCCTTTTCAATAGAATTTGTTCCAAATTTTCCCGCCCAAGTTAGCCTTATGGTCTATGGAGTTTTTGAAATGTCTCATTAATGTATCTCAAAAATGGTCCAATCGATTTGGACCCAGAACTAAACAGTTCCAGGTTGGATATGTCTGGGTGTCCCAAAAAGTTTCATGTTGATCATGTAACCTGAGTAGTGAGTACAAAACAAAACAGAAAGCAGAAAAAGCTCCACAAGAGTGGTAAAGAGTCCTTGCTAACACCATTGAGATTGTACCAAGTTCTAACGCTCATCTAAAAATCTAATAATCTAAATAAAATCTAAATAATGTTCGATTCAACTGAACCAAGTCGTAATGAGCAGGACAAAAATACAAAGGAATCAAAATTGAAACAACATATTTAACGAAAATCTATATCAGTTATTTATTAAAAACGTCTATTCTAATCTCTTATAATTATGTACAACTCAGTGAAATGCAGACAGTAGATTATCACAAACTACGACGTAGCTTCAGCTTCTGCTTCTTCTTTTGGTTTCGCCTTCGGAGGTCGGCACTCAGGATACTTGTCCGAGAGGAAACTCCTGACCTCTCCGTACTCTGCCAACATGTGAACCTTGACCTGGTGACAAGGAACATTACTTTACACAATGTACAATACAATCAGAGGGAGGCAAGTAGGCCTAATATAACACTAATTGATCAGTGACTTATCAAAAGGTTTACAGGATAATAATCAACATCAAATGAGAAATACATATTTGTTTATATTAAAGTAGGCCTACAAATTAATTACTGGTGAATACAGTAGAGCAAATAGAGTAGAGCAGTAGAAACAGAATATAGATTATAGCATAGCAACTACCGTAATATAAAATTTCAATAATTAACGGACATGACAACCCGTGAATCATACAATATAATGTTGTGCTCACCTGATGTTGATTTCTCAGTTTCTCTGCTTTCTTCATTGTCGTCTCCCACGAAGGCAACTTCGTGTAGAAGGGTGGGAACTTTTTCCGTTGCAACACGATTCGGTTACCCATCACGTACTGCAACAACGACGTTATTAGTTGTTACCAATCGGAATCAAATAGAAATGAATAGATGAAGGTTGATTAGTAGCCTAATGTACAATTACTAGCACAAAAAAATTACTCTGATAAAATTAAAACTAGTGAATTTTGTGAATTTTCAAACTAGTGAAATATCTCTCGGTTTTAGATAAAAACTCCAACACCATTATGGACGGTCTATTCTAGCCTCAAATAGCCAAACACAGACGTATATTGTACGTTAGATACTGTGAGCATTGAAGAACTTTCAAGATTATAGAAGTTTGAAGTTGGTTATAAAGTCACGTTATTTTATAGAGTGAGCTGTTTCATGCACAAGGCCCCCCCATTTTAAACGAGTCCAGCTCAACTGACCTGTGTGAAGTCCAGCACTTCGTCGGACTTGATTTCAGTCCTGGCCCTGCAGCTGGCCGGAGACGCAACGACAGTCGGGAAGTAGTCATTCTCTTTACGCAGCTCGACCAGATGCAGCTGCTTCTCTTCAGACAACTCGCTGTGAGTTTTCTGCAAGGAATACATACAACGGTTCAATCTTAAAATGAAGAGTTAGACATGTTAGGGAATGCTAAATTCTCTTGGCTTGTTTTTCGAGGTTACTGCTAGTGGTATAGTTCAACATCTAATCTTTGCATCACTAGAGGCCCTCGTCACAAATCCAAATCATTTTGCCAACAACTTTTGAATGAACATTAAAATTAGTAGAAAAACTCAAAATACGAAAGCAAGAGAGAGCACAATCAGATTTTTGTACAGTAGTGCTGCGTACACATAGTATTGGACTACAGCTTATCCAGAGCCGCCGGTTGGTAGGCTTGCAGAAGTTGCTCCATAGGCCTAAGCTGTCAAGTTCTTCCCTAACTCTTTAATCCATGGTTAACTCGGACAATTTGTTTAACGGCAACGAGAGCTATTAGCGTAGGGGATGAATAATAAATGTAGGATGATGGGAAGATGAAACTGAGTGGTTTGTCATCAGACAACTCACTGCGAGTTTTCTGTAAAAAATACATACAAGGGCTCAACGCTTACAATAAATTGAACAGTGAAGATCTATTGCATTTTACCATTTGATGTAGGGCCTATTACTGTTCTATATTGGTACCGGTACTTGATAGACAAACCATCAAGTAACTTACTAGAGAACACCCAATTAATGAAATCAGGGTTTAGGTCCATTATAAAATCGTAACTACTTTCAAGTTTTTTTTATCAACTTGATAAGTCTACGAAACAGTGTGGCAAGCATACCTGTTGTAAGAGTCCAAGGAAGAAAGCCTTGACTATGTGTTGCAAGTTGGTTGGACCCTCGATTTTGGCGTACAGATCCTTGATTCCCAACACCTCGCAGATAGTTTTAATCGCTCGATGGCAAACCAATCCGTAGCCCTCGGGTTTTTTGTTCACAAAGATTTTCGTCTTTCCGAATTGCGTGAAAAAGTCGTGGAAAACTAAACAAAGGAAAAGTCATGTAATGAGTTAATTTATACATCTAAGATATTTCTAGAATTGGCTCAGGTCTATAGGGCCTGTAGACCTGTCTATCCTAAGTGGTTTGAAAAAATATTTTGGTAAATCTGGTTTCTACTACCCGTAGTTGGTTTCGGGTAGGCCTACAGTTGGTTGGTTTTTAGTACAGTTGGTTGATTTTTAAAACAGTCAACTTTCAATAAAGTTGGCTAATCACCTCAATTTATTAGTGATATCAAAATAGTGCATAGCTATGGCCAATATAACAAACCTGTATGATTATTGTAAATATTGATGAACATCAACTTTTGCCCGGAACGGTTTTTGGCCTTTCGAATTGCTGCTTTAGTTTCGACAGCTTTACCGAGAGCAAATCCCGCCAGGCCGTTCCCGTTCCCCGTCACGACGAACACGCTCAGGCTTCGTTTACGACCAAAGTTGCCTTTCATATTAAATACCGTTTTCATCTCCAACACTTTTGTATCAAAACCTTCAAATGCATCTGGAATAAGAAAATTATCACTGATAGCATTATGTATACACTCTAATACTAGGGCTATATTTATTTACAGAGGTAGGTATTCGTCAGACCGGAAGTAGAATTTAGATTGGTTTTAGTTTAATTGGCTATTCAGTTAATGTTGGTTTGGATGGGTTAGGTTCATTGAATTGGTTAGATGGCGTTATTTAGGTTAGTTAGGTAGCTCAAGTTGAGCTGAGGCTCAAGTTAGTAGGTAGCTAAAAAAAAAAATATGCCTATATAGATAGAGTGAATAAGAATTTGTTTTGCACACCTTCCCCTACAGGATCTGGCGGTCCGATACTCCGCCCGGGCATCTTTGTGCCTGACCAACCCCTCTCTATTGGCGAGAGTCGTAGAGGTCGGAACGCTCCCATCTCGTCACGCATCTTCACGAGTTTGCTCATGCGTTCGGGATCCTCGGGCAGCTTCTGTTGACGCACAAGTTCTCGCCCTCGTAACACAGGCGTGGTTAAACCTGGCCACACCATATTCTCTTTTCCTGAAACACCCGAGCGAATATCACAATAGTTGTCTTCCAAGTACAAAGAAGGACAAATTTTAAATTTAATTTACAGAAAGATTAGGCCTGTATTGTTTTTCAAATCTTTGATGTTGATACGATGAACGATTCAATGTTCGCAATTCATAAATTGTAATATTTACAATTTTTATAGTAAATATATGTGATGACGATTATCGTTTCCTTAACAACTACATCAACAAACATCTTATTTGGGAGAACAAATGAGCGGGTGATAGATGAAATCTTGATGTTTACGCCCAAATCATATGCAGGACTCGAACCCACGCATGACTCGACTTCAGTTTCTAAAGCAGTACCTTGGCTGAACGAAACAAGGGGTGGCGGCAATAAATATGTTAATACTGTATAGTAGTCTAGGCACTTTGCGTCGTGAAGCGAGATTTTTTTATAGGCGAGACCCGATAAGACAGATGAATTGAATAACCTACCCACGCCTATAACTTGTCCTTTGTTGAGATTTTTGGACGTCTTCTTGCCGACTCCTTTACCTCGTCCTCTCTTCTTACCCGCATTACTAACGCTCGTCACACCCTTCCACAAGTCGTCGGCTGGAACTGTAAACAGAGACCATTACATCAATCAAATATCTACAACTGACACAGATATATTCAAACGTCAATAGAGAATTGAGATGGGCCTAAAATTTTACCAATGATATAGGCCTCACTTTAAAATCAAGGGCAACTCCTGGTTGGTTTATTAATTTCAATAATGAAAGATTTCATCTCAATTGAGGAGTGTTGGCCGCCTCAATCGTTCATCTCTTCTTTCTTCTACCATAAATATACATACAACCAGGAGTATCAACTACTACCTGGTATCTATAATTTATTTATACAGACCTAGACTGTAAAACCAGTTGTTTATTGAGAGATTAACTAATCATGGAAACATAGGCAAGACTACGACGTAGAAAACACCTCGTTATAAAATATAGGTCCTGAAGTCTCAAATCTGATTTGAGATATAAATGCTATGCTTAGGCCTACTAATGATGTGGTTCAGATAAGCCAATAAATACTGTATTGATTATGATTTTATGATTGTCTTCGTAATGACCCCACCAATTGCTAGGCAATTAGGGGTACAAATAACCAGGTGATAATGTAACTATGAAGTAATGACAGGGCCCAAGTGAAAGGACGTTTACAAAAACCCGTGTCTGATGAAATATTTAAACCCACGCCCAATGGTCACTTCAGTTTCTAAAGCAATCTAAAGCAATGCCTTAGTTGAGCTAGCCTACAGACAGCAGGTACGTATAAGCTAATGTTTCTATAATTTACGCTTGAAAATTCTTACTATAAACTATTCCTGGGCTTGGCTCAGTGCAACAGTATATACTGTAATATTACCTTAGGAACTTACGTTTGTTAAAGAAACTAGTGTTCCTCTGAGACTCTATTACAGGAAAGTTAACTCTAGGGCACAGAAATCGGCGCTCGTTGGGTGAATATGTTGCTACTGATAAGCACCGCAGGCTTACTGTTGTTCCTAAGGAGAAAATAATTCATCATCGATCATAATATGGCCACAAACAAAATATATTATTTCGCAACTCTACTTGTTACACTAATTAAGAAACCTCTTTTCTAAATATCAGGTTGTTCTTTTCTAAACAAAAATGATATGGTACGGTACCATACCAGTATTATATTGATTGTTCTACATAATCGCAGTTGGCCAGTTGGGGACAAACATTTAAGATAAATTCATAAGCCAAGTTAGAGAAATAAAAACTAAAATACAAACTAAACAAATAAGGAGTTCAAGAGGAGAATTCTGAATGAAGAACAACTGCCACCATGCGAACATGCGCAACTGCAGAGAACAATACAAGTATAAAATAAGTAAACATGCTCATTTGCTCAACACTGACAAGAACAAAAACTAGGCGTATCTATAAACATTAGGCCTACTACGGTAATATAATTACAATATGATGAACCAGAAAATGTTGGGACCTACTCCAACTTGCTCATCTCATGATTATAATTACCGGTACATATAATAAAGAGAAAATAATAAAGTTGAAAAAGGTCCATTGATGTGATATTGGACCTTTGTATAAGCTTGAGCATTGAGAATAATTTTCTTTTCTTGATAAAAAAAGGGAATTTTATATAATTCAAGTTTTAAATATAATATGCGTGGTCATTGAGTTTGTAATGATAAAACTCAATGGCATGGTGTATTCAACATATAGGCCCTACATACAATATATTTAATTACATTTTTTTTATATAATTTTTTAAAGAAAGTGATCTAGTTACCGGTACCAGGGTCGAATAGGATAAAGGTTTGAACTTTAAAATTACCGGTAGCAAACCTACAAATTCAATGCCGCTAGGCTTACAGTCCTGATAGCAGCATTGATTTTTTTCTCATTCAATGACAGCGGCATACGCCTAACGGTCATGACCACCCCGAATGTGGAAGTAATTAGGCCCATATTCAAAATATTTGCCAGGCCGAACCAAAAGCTATCATAGAATCATAAATAAATAAACATGAATATCCTTAGGGGACTGGGCCTAGGCCTACTTTGATCTAGGCCTCTGCCTGAGAGCACGAACATCCCAATGGCAAAACCTAACCTCAAATATAGCTAGGTCTCGGCCTTTATCCCGTGAGGATATTATTTACTAGGCCTACATACCATTCGGGAGAAATAATGGAAAACATGGTTTTCCTTTACGTAAAACACTTCTCAACATTATGTGAACTTATTTCAAGAAGCAGACGAATTTATGTTTATATAAGACTGGGCCTACGTCAATATTAATAGTTTTACTAAATTTAAATGTAAAATCCACTCTGTACGCCCATCCTGCATGGTATTTTAATACACCGCCTACTAGCTAACTGCGACTGCGAGAAACGTTTCCGATTAAACCGTAGCCTGTGATAAAATCGTTGGATCGATTCAATTTGTCAGCGGCTTGTCGAGCCGAAAACGTTTTGCTATTTTGAAATGAAAATATAATATTTCCTTTAAACACAAAAATGACAACGTCAGCAGTACCTGCCAAATCGCAGGGTCCTGCACCAACGGTAGACCAGATAAATGCAGACAGAATAACACAGGTAGGAGAATGGAAATAATAAAACTTAGTATTTTCCATCCTGCCTCCAAATAATTGTTGGTAAAAATCCTAACCTCAAATTTTGACTTTTCAGCTTGCGAATAAATATTGGGCTCCTTATACTATTGAACACCATCTGCCGTTTGATCCAAGGATCGTGGAAGATGTTTATGCCAGAGAAATATCTGCTACGAAGTAAGTTTTAATATTTGCATTTTCAGAGCGAAGACGAAGAATTTCGTAAATCATTTTGAGGTCGAGCCATTTAGCAAATATGTTCGGCGTTTTTAAGTTTCTAAACAAGTGTTTTGACTGTTCAATGACTATTCAAAAACTATTTAATGTGGGACCGTCGTGATGTGAAACATGAAATATTTCACCGGTTTCAGGCCAAATTGACAAGTTGTAGAAACTGTTTCCCAGCTGTGCGATAAACATAACCAAAAAGTTGTCCTATTGTAAGCCGTTATAGAATCAATGCCGAGGAGTAGGCCTGAACCATTGAGTACCTAAATCCTTACGGGATGCTTGAACTCGGTGAGCCACTAGGCGTACAATGTGCTTTAGTGTTTCAGAGTGAAAATACAAATTGAAACCAGATCAAACTTGCAATAGGATAATAATGTTTTATTTAATAGCCTAGGATAGGAGTTATAGGCCTATAACTGGCACTGGTAGCACAACTTGGTAAAGTGTGTTCTCCATGTGACTAATGGGTTTGGGTACAGCTCGGGCCTAGGCTCGATCCCTGCCACTTTCCATCATCATAAGGTCTTTCGTCGTTACCGGTACCATTAAGTTTGCCAGTACCCTCTATAGCCTAGAGCATAGGAAATTCGGTACTCAGTGCCATTGAATTTGTAGTCTTACAAATTCAATGTCAGTGCCTAGGCTACATGGGATTGCTGGGATGGTTCCCACAATCATCCTCAGTGCCACAATAAAGACCATGACTGCTGCTTCCTTCCCACTATCTTCATTACCGGTAGGCTACACCTAAGAAACCTTCATCTCATCCCATTAACTCATTAATCCGACGCAAATCTGGCGCTATCATCGTGCAGTAGACTACGTTGCTAAACCCAATCATCTACAAACTCAATGACCCAGTGTGAATAAATAAACAACCACTAATACCAAGAAAACAAATATTTTAGCATGTAGAGAAACTCAATCAATTAACATCTGTTCGTGATAAGAAATTGTAGATCTACAACTATAGGCCTAGGAATCGTGGTTTCACCATTGCACTACTTGTGGACATTCATACTATGATGACCATTTTGTAACAAGCTGCAATCTTTCATTTCATAATTAGGCTACCGGTACATGAAAATACACTCTGAAACAACATATAACTTCCTTGTTCATTCAAATCAGTCTGTTTTGCATGCATACAAGCTAGGTTGAGTATTAATGTATTATATGTCGATTTCAGTTTTGCAATTCGTCGCATCATGATGCTTGAGTTCAGTCAGTACATGGAAAACTATCTGTGGCCAAACTACCTGACTTCCAAGTCTTCTCACGCTCACATGATGTCTATCGTAGTCATGATAAATGAGAAGTTCCGTGAACGTGTGCCTTCCTGGGAGCCTTTCAAGAAACGTCCCGAACATTTTCCCGGCTTCTTTCAGCAAGTCTTGGAAGCCTCACTGGATGACCAATCAAAAGTGTCGATTAAAGAGCAAACATTTCTTTTAGTGTTTCTGAATCATTGCTTCAACAGTTTAGAGGAGGAATTGATTCGTGATCAAGTCAAACGTTTAGTTTCACTTTCGATGTGGGTTTCGTTACAACAAGGTCGCAGAGAACAAGAGCTTCGTGCCGTGCCCAAGTGGAGAAAGTATTGGAAAGTGATTCAGCGTAAAGACACGCCAGAGTTGAAAGAAAAATTAGATTGGGAACGGAGGTTTCTTCAAAGACTCGCAGTCAAGTTCATGAAATTATTGGAAAATATTCCCGCAGAAGGTGATTTGAACGTCGATACAGTGCATTATTGTGAACGTTTCCTCGAACTGATGATCGACTTGGAGGCTCTTCTTCCGACGCGACGGTTCTTCAACACGGTGCTGGACGATTGCCACATGGTTGTGCGGTGCCATCTCTCCAATTTGCCGCAGCGAGAAGGAGGGAACCTCTTCAGCCAGGTAAATAACACAAGCTGCTTGGAATTAACACTTTCTTTAATATGCTAGTAAAAAAGGTAGTGTACAATATAATATTACATCAAGTTGTGTTTAATATATTGGGTCTATAAAATTACAATTAACAAGCTCAATTTTTTAAAATTTATTAGAAGGCACACAAGTTTTGATATAGGGCCTAGGCCTATTTCTGATTTGTTCATAAATCATACCGTAAATTAACTACAGACTTGGCTATAGATGCCAGTTTTCTACAGCTAACATCTCTACGGCCTACCTTGTAGTAGTTTTAGTTTTCAAGTGATCACGGTTTTTAAACTACCACCGACGTAAGTACTATTTATAAAATATGTTTAAATAAGTACCGTAAACTGGTAGTAAGGCTAGCCTACAGTACTATTGATGAAGAACAGTTCCAACTTCTATTCCCATATACTGTAGTGTCAAGCAAAGTTTAAACACAGATAGTCTAGGCCTGTATTACAAATGACTGGTCTAGATAGCCTACGTAATTACTGTATTTATAGACTGCCATTTTCACTTTTATTTTTAAGTACGTTCTAGGGATAATATTTTTAAATGATTCGATACAAAATGTAGGCCTACGGTACCATGTTCTCCACAGCAACCAAGATATAAAAATTGCACATCATAATTAAACAAGGCCTATCTACTCTACCGTATTTTAGTTTTTACTGAAAAACTTTTGACTTATAGCACTTTCAACTGGGCTATAGAAAGCCTCAAGTTGGCGTCGCATTTCATTTTGCTTCTAGTACAGTAGGCCTATAGGCCTACCAAAGAATACCTAATTATAGTCTACGACTAAAGATGATACCGTAAATAAATAATGTTAACAGGACTAATAGGCATCTTGTAACAAGTTACATACCAAAACGTGGTAAATGTACCTAAATGCAAACTTGTTACAATAAGTTTGGCTGTGTTGACCGTACCCTCTACTACGCTCCCTTCCTCGAGGTGTGGCTGGCAAAAACTCAAGCCTCAAGATACCCCCTCTCGTAACATAACACCCACTCTTACGAACTTACGTACTTTCTAAACGCCACTTATCTTTACATATAACGTGTTACCCAATAAATCAACCATCTAGAGTATAAAACGTATTTATAAGTGAAATTTGCGTGACAAATATCGTGCGTGTGTCAATAGTTTAAAGGGAAATTGTGGAATGTTGTGATTGGGGTATTCATCGAGCTGTGTTCATTGCCATCATCTCTTCGCCCCACTCAATGCCTTCAGACGGTTCGCCCGGGCGGCAACACACGCTCGGACATCCCTCGTAGCAGCACGACTTCCTCAGGAGAAACGTGACTCTGCGTTGACTCAGCACACAGATGTAAAGAATCAGCGGTGCTTGCAGGGCATTAGCTGCCACGTGGCAGTAGAACAAGCCATCAAACTGTAACCACGACAACAGTAAGAATAACCACGCCAATGACATGACTAGGAACAGCTTGACGAAAATCTCGAAGCTGTACTTCATCTTGTGGTGGATTCTGCCGAATGTAGACATGCGGTTGATCGCTTCGGCCGTTGTCAGGTAGAAAAATATGTTGACCAGTATTGTGAACGCTACCGGTGTGAAAAATACTGCGATGCCGAGCCACCCTAAAAATGAATGAAGACATTAGGACGGTGAAAGTACTAGCCAATTATCGTTTGCTTCAATTACATGACAGTGTAATGAATAATATGTCTACATTTTACAAATGGACACAAATTTGGCAAATTTTTATGAACAATTTGTAACAGCTACGACTTGCAAGTGTGATTTTACTGAAACGTCCCACAATTATGAACGTTGTATTTTAATACAATGCAGAATTTATTTCTTGTCGATAAGACTATGTTTTCCAAATGTTTGTGCCGTTGTATGGACTTTTTCAATATTTCACCCGATTAGTCACTTAAGTGATGCGATTCGTTTTAACCAGATAGACCTACTACTGGTATAGATACTACTAAGGCGTTTTGGTATATATAGTATATATATGGTTCTGGTATCGGTATGGGACTGACGTTCCAATATAATGGTGATGTTTCAAAAGCAGCCTTAGGCAAGGACGGAATCTGTTCTCTGAATTTTAGAAACTACGGTACGATAAATTACATGCTAATCAGTCATATAGGCCTACCAATAGTTTTCTGTTCAGTAAACGGGCCTACAGCAGTAGGTTTCGATTTTCCTGTATCCAACAAGAAATGTGAGAAGAGAGCCACAGATGCCATTGTTATCGTAGCAGGCCATGCGTAGCTCGAATAATAGCAGTATTTCCGTCCATCCGTTACTCGTATGAAGACGTTGCGAGAACGGAACGTCTTCCAAATGTAGTAGCCCATACTGTTCAGCCAGAAGAAAGCAGCCAGTAAGCTGATGTACATGACAGCATCTAAAAGATAATGTAGAACATACATTTAAATCAAGTTACACTGTCCGTCCAATTGCACAGTTAACTTACTGTAACCCGTCCATCAGTTTTAGGGTTATGCTAGGTGATAATTACGGTTGGATTGGGTATAGTTTGAAACGTTGAATTTCTCACTCTTGTTCATTCAATTAAATCCTTACCCTGCCAATCATCTCTGAAAACCCCTAAAAGCCTAGATAGAGATATCTCAACATTGCCCTAAAACAGATCGGCATGGTTTATGATGAATTTAATTAGTAAATTATCAGAATGAAATTATAACTAACCGGCTACAAGGAAGCTCACGTGACTGCTGAACTCGGTGAAAATTCGCACAAGGTCCGCAGCTTGGCTGATTATCAGACAAATTGCTATTGTGGTTATGATGTTCCCCACAAGATCTCTCAGCTGCGGCACAACAAAGTAAACCACGGCTATTCCCAGCAAGCACGCTATTGCGACGCCATGAAATATTGGATTGACAATACGTCTCATCAAGAAATCAGTATTCTTCCAATTGGATGCAATTTCTGGGGTGCAGACAACGGCAAATTGAGCATCTACATCGTTACTGATGCTTCTATCCAAACAATAAGTCCCCGGCTCGTAATCGTAAAACCGAGGCCCATTTATTTCGGTGGGCTCTTCTTCATCGTCGGCGTCTTGGTGATAAATATAGTGACGTAGTTTGCCGCTGGGCAACAGGTGCAATCGGTCCGTTGTTCCTTTGAACTGATAAATGTGCCATTGTTGGCGTGGACCACAGTCAGGAATACCAATAACTAATTCAAATCCCTGAACCTGAATGTTATCCTTGCCATCTTCGCTTGTAAACATAGGAGACCAGACACCACTGTCAGATTCATTCACATGCATACACTGATGTTCGAGCATCAACTCGTATTTCTCGCAGCATTTATGGACTAGTATCACGTTTTTATCTCTTTCTTTTGGCTTAGCTTCTGTATTTGATGTAACTGTCATTAGAGAAAATGCTATCATTACAGCTATCAACAAGGACTTCATATTGTTGGTTAGTGGCCAGGCACGGAGCTGTTTAAGCGTACCGTAGGCTTAATTTGAATCGCGCTCACTTTTCAAACTGATAACTTTACACCTTCGATATCGATTCGATTTGTCACTACATCGTAATTAATAATAATCCTTATCACCCTAATTGTTTAGCGTCATTTCGTCACATGTTACATAGAACATACGATTTTCGTACTCATTCGACTACTCGGTATGTTATGACGTCACTGTGTGTTTCGGAAGGAAGGTTTTAAAACTTGACTAGAATGGTAGTTTAATACTAACGGCAGGGAGTTTCGAACCATCACATGGTGTGTAGTGGCCCTCCTTCTATTCATGCGTTCCTCCCCTCCCCTCCGGCGGATGTTGGATGTACAGCTGTCATTGATGGCTAGTGTCATCTACCTACGATAACTCCAACTAGTCGAATGGAGAATAGAGAGGAAGACGTGTTCCACACATTACATATTACATATTTATTTATTCATTACAGATTGTTCATAAAACAGGTGGTAATGGTTACTATACCTAATGAAATTACAGTCAAACATACTCGATATAATTATACTTCATTTTTTTCTTAGCTCTCTTCTTAAATCACCAATCTTCGTTATGTTCTTGATATCTTCTTCCAATTCATTCCATTCCCGCGTCGTATAGGAATTAATTATTCTACGTTTTTGACGTCACGTTGCTACCGGAAAGCTGAGAGATTGATTTTTGAGATAATTTCTATCATTTTTTTTAATAACATCGAAACTTGATACAAAATCATTGTTCCCCAAGTAAGGCTATGGATGAACGATGGGATCGTTCATCGCACGGGGCACTACAAGGACGATCTTACCATGGTTCATGGTTGCTATGATTCTTTAATCTGGGTATTTTTCCGAATCATACGAATATGGGATACCAATTCACGTGAAAAAGGTCTTTCTTCAAGATGAGAATTTAAATGTAGCTTGATGGACCACTTTATGTGACTGACTGTACCTCGAGTGATTTAGAACCATTTAGTATAAATTTATAATTATAAAATTTATAATTTAGTATAACCAGTATTTACCAATATTGTAGAGTACTTTATACAAGTAATGTTCTTTGAAACGATAATATCAAAAACTATAATAAATAACTTGAAAACGACACCTTGTTTTAAAATTGTTATAATTAATTGCATTGTGATGGGTATCACTATACACAGATAGGTCTATACATGTTGCTTAATGCATTGTATGCATTTTGTTATGTGTTCTATGCGTTTGATTAAGTTTTCGTCAGTACTTGTGGCTTATTTCGTAGGTATCAGCAGTATATAGGCCTACGTATACAACTGAACTATGTGTAAAAGATGAATGGCTATCCGCATGGTATATACAACTTTCGATATAAAACAACAACAGTGAGAAAAAGGCCCAAGATCAGTAATATACGGTTCAATAATTAGGCTTGGTACTTGATGTAAAAATGTATTCGATTATCGTTCACATCGCAACGATAATTAATCGTGATATAATGTCAATATTTTGTCTCATGTTCGGTAATCGTATCGAATGTCCAAATATAGGCCCAGTTTCGTATTGGAATTTTCAATTTATGATTCGGCATCTCGGCATATCTGTGTTTTCTTCGAAGGAAGAGCCTGCATATTTCTGAGACAACAATGAAACAATATATTCCAGTGGGCCCTAATAAGGTCATCGTGATTGAGTCGATTGTGTACCGGTATATGTAAATTTAAAATACTTCATCACATCTTCTTTTTATATTCAATTCGATTCAATTCAATAGTTTAATTATATTAATACGATATTATATAGAAAGTCGTAGAAACCAATAGAGGCTAAACTACTATTGCACGGATTCAGTTAGATAAACTGTAAATATGACAATACATAGGTATTTATAACTAAATCATAAAGATGGTCCTTCACTAATAAGTCCGGAACGAGAGCAATTGGATGTAGAGAATGTTCAGCATAGACCAAATTCATTCGCGCCAATGTCACTGATTTGAGAATTGGAGGTGAAAAGTTATGAAAGGATTTAAAGACAATTTCGATAATCGAAAGTATCGTATCGTAAAAATTGAATCGATTATCGTATGATATTGGTCGTGAACACTATACACAGATTATTGTTCGCAACCCTACTAATGATACTGCTGACACGCACTGACACATACTGCTGACACTGACACGTACCGCTGACACTAACACTAATTGCTGACACTGACACAGTGTTACTTGATAAGTCCGTGAGTTTCGCACCTCCATACTTCACAGGTCACCAACTATTATAGCTGTAGCATCATAATACGTAATACAAAAGAAAATTAAAGATTATGTCACAATTACATTATTCAAGAATTATTTAAGAGAAAGAAATAATATTCGTATGTACAGTTCAATAATAAAATAGACTTACAATTATTTTTAAACTATTAATAATTCTTAAAACCATATTTTCAACACGGTTACATAGGTTCACAGTTAACATAGAAAAATGAGTAGGCCCTAAATACTAACATTATTAGACAGTTAACATATACTTTGTATCTGTTTATCTGAGGGAGCAGGAGGGGGGGGGGGGGGGAACTCGAGTCACACAAAAATATTTACAACCAGTTTTAGGGGAAGGGATACATAGCTCCATAGGGAAAACATTGGAAAAAATTAATCGTATTTCTGGGTTTTGGGATTCTGTATAGCTATTCATTTTATTCACTTATTATTACTGAAAATTATGATAATCGGGACTATGATTCTATATATAATACAAAAATGATTTTTTAAATTTGCTTGTAAATGAATTCTCGTGGAGGAGGGGGTGGGGGAATATTTTTTTGGGGGTTTGAAGTAGATAAGAATTACTCTTTGCATTTGCTCTTTGCATACTCTTAGCATCTCCTCACCCGTTTCCCTCCCTCCCCCCCCCCCCCTCATTCGAATACTGGTGATCCATATTGGAGCTGTTTAAAATATGGCCTGAAACTCTCTTGTTACATTCACAAACTTACGATTATAATTTACAATTAAATAAGTATATGTGTTATACCCTTGTCCGAGAGCATTTCACATTTCCATTCTCATGTTACAAGCTAAATGCGTTGTGAGGAACGAACCAAGTTCTTTCTTTGTACACTAGCAGTCACATAAAATGGTTTAAACTGAATTTTTTAATGAAATATACGCACATTTACCCACTATTTTTTTTCGTAGACTATGCTAGGAGAATGGAGTGCGTATGCACATCGTCCTCTATAGTTGTATTTTCTTAACGATGCATTTTAATGCAACTTGATCGATCGCTTCATATGACCACAGCTTCACGTGATTATTCTACAAGATGAGGACAAACAGACTGTCATTGTTTCGGATGAAAGACTGCTTTCTATAGCCACATAATAATGATAATATGCCAGTAGAAAAATAAACTGCCTCCACAATTCATGTGGCCAAAAATAATAGAGGCTTAGCCGTAAAGCATCTATAGTAAGTAATGTCTCTGGTAAAGTCTCAATCAAAAACTGTTGCATGTATTATTCTTCAACGGAGACTCCTCACAATGACGTGTACTGCACTCTTTAAGTGTTCCGAACGAAGTGAGCTTCTAGGGTCCCCAAAATACCCCAATTGTTGGGTTGGTGGGGTCGATAATCGAACAATGATAGAGATAAAATCGTATACATGATGAGCATCGCCCAAGACGTGACACCGTCGCTATGGAGTCGAACAAGACGTACGTTGGAACGGCGTTGGTTTCGTACTGTCTTATTATGCGTGTGCTATATACACGCAGCTCGCAGAGAGTTGCTGTTTTAGCAAACAGCAGCTAAAGCACTATGAAATTAAAAATATCAATCTTGAGCACGAGGTTATGGAATCCGTTGAATTTTATTTCAGACTATACAGAAACAACGTTTTGTACAAAATGAACAGTAGCTCGAAGAATAGATAAATTGCTTCTTTAATATTCCGGTAAGTGAACACTGAGAGGTTAACTACATCTTATATATGTTGTTTTGTTTCTGCACTTTAGTTGAGAAAAACTCAACGTCCTCTATGAAATTATGCTCGAAACACCATTTGAATATTTATAAATGGGCCTAGTTACTTTATTTGTAAACTTATTATAACTGTCCTAAAAATCGACAGACCTAAATTGAACGATTGTATTGAAATCCCAACTGTACTTACAACCAACTGTCGTAAAAACCAACTGACCTATAACTTTTATTTCTTGAGCATGCAAACTTATACAGTAGTAGAGTTGGGGAGTTTCACTCTCACTTCAACTCCGGTATACAGGTTGCTAAGAAGAAGTTCAGGACAGTTGATTTGTAGGACAGTTGCTTTTTCGGACAGTCGAGTTTTAGGACATTTGATTTTCAGTACAGTTGGTACCTTCTCTCAACATAGTGCTTTAGCTGTGCTGAAACTAAACTCGCGCGCGGGCTCGATTATAAAACGCGTTTTCTTCCGCGTCGTTCGCTTGTGATTACGAGAGGAATTTCTCTCCTCCACACGGCGGCGCCATCTCGACGTCTTCGTCGGCCGCCAGGATCGCGTGTGACTCGGCGTCGACGCCCGCCGCCCACCGTTTGGGCCAGTTGAAGCCGAGGGTGCGGTGCTGGGAGAGACCGCGCAACACCCGCTTGCGGCACACTACCGTGATCAGGAAGATCAGCGGTCCTTGCAGGGCGTTCACGACGTCCGTAGCGTACCTGCGTGGGGAAAAGAAAGTTTTTTCAAAATAGCGGGTTACTTTTTTCTGTCAACATCGAAATCTTGATACTCGATTGCGGCTATGAATTGGTAAGATCGTTTTGAAGCGGCAACTCTTAGTTGTTTCAAGAATTCAAGCATATCTACTTTGCTTCAAGGCTGTGTTATCATGAACTATACATAATTATCTATAGACTATTTTGCATAAAAAAATTGGCACCAGGACTGCACTGTCTGTGACCATACTTCTTCGTCGCAGATGAATGAAAATGTAACACATGAAAGGTACACATTACCGGTATTGCAAATTATTATTCAAATCGGACCAGCCGTTTTGAAGGATACAATTTAATAAATATTCATCAAATCGAAATAATAGCAGAACCATTGTCGAGATTCACGGCTTTCTAGACTCGATAGTTGCCAAGTCAAGTGTATCTTATAGGAGTCAAGGTGTCTAAAGTTTTCGATAATACCTAATATAGATATCTCGCTCATTCTCGCAACGCAACGCTGCGTTTGCCTAGTTGAAAAAAGTCGACCATAGGCAAAAAATCGAAGTCTGTGATTGCGAGTCTGGTGAGTCGGGAAGATGTTGTTCATTGCGTTTGACGTGCGCTTGTCGAGGTGATCTAGTTGTCAATGGTATGACGTCACGACTGGTTCCTCCGCGTTAGGCGGGGATAACTCATCAAGGCTGTTGATTGGAGGCAGTGATCACTTATATAACAAGTGACTCCTGATTGGAAACCCACTTCGTACAATGTTTTTGCTATCAACTCGAGTGGTTAAGAGTCCATGTGAGTCGATTTAGCGGAATATATTTTTCTGTAATGATTTTTGAACGGTATAAAATATCGAAATTCTGAAAACAAGGGAGCACAGATCTTCAATACCTTCAAGATGGTGTAAGTAATAAGCATTTATCTCAAATCGCCTGATTGTCACGCGTGGGCCTATATGGTTAAAAAAAAAACTTGTATACGCCTGACAATTTAAGGATAGATATGAGATAAAATAGTTATTACTTACATCGTCTTGGAGGTATTGAAAATATCTGTTTCCTCTTTTTCAGAATTTTGATAGCTTTATACCGTTCAAAAGTTATTACTAAAAATACTCTTAATAGGGGGCTGTTGATCCGAGGAAAATATTTCCCGCCTAAACGGGCGATTGAGTGTATAGACCGTTTTTAGCACTGAAAAATACGAAATTAATAAATACCCCATAAGATGCAGACAAATTTTAGAAAACGCGTGTGAAGAGATTAAATGTTTATTTAGTAAAACCGGACTTTTCTAATAACCATTTTCACCACACCATATATGCTGATCGTTATATAGGCCTACACGTGACCCAAAGTGAATGTTGTGAAGCAGTTTTACTGACAACGTGTTGATGTGAAGTCACTTTGTCCGTTAAATGGGGGGGGGGGGGGGGGGAGAAAAACTATCATTATAAAAGAAAAATTATAGGGCCTGGTAAAAACGTACGTGGTGTAAAAGATTATTGATAGAAAGTAGGTATCACGTTAATAAAGCCCATTGAGCTCTTCTGGGCTCGGCAGATATATGCCAATGTTGGGCTGTATCTAGAATGAAAGCATCATTCTCTTGTATGAAATGTGTTGGCTTAGAAGTACCTCATTATTATAATAATCGCGTATATAATGTCGATTAATTGCAGTAAATGGCGTGATGCGTATGTAATGGATAGCGTATCAATCAGTTACCAAGGTTAGCTCATGGCCTATACGCGAAAGGCACTCACGGTGACATTGTAATTGTAATCTAGCAGGTATTTAGTCAAATGGTAATAGGTGATATTAACATTGTTTCATCCGTGATTGTGCCCTTCATAGAGTAGATGTATACGGTTACTTTTTCATTTGTATTGGGTTCAACATGCACTATACTGATGTATAAGATCTATTGGCTTCGGTGAGGTATGATTGAGATGATGGATGACGAGATAAAAGGTCATTTTATTATGTTTCTGTGGATATGGGGAGAAGTCGGTCGTCACCTGTGTTAAGGAACTGTCCTTTAGTATGTTAAGAGCTATCCAGAAATATTTGCCCGCGCTAAACCACACGTTCGTATTCGCGGTTGTTCTTGTTCCACTCACCAGAAGTAGGACTCGTTGTCCTTGTCGAAGATGTGCGAGAGCAGCTCGAAGACCCACGTGATGCCCATGATAACGAACAGCTTCGAGTACAGCACGCATCTGAAACATCACACCTTGGTTATGGATACGCAACTCATGCAGACTCTCTTCAGAGCTAGGAAACATGAGGGTGAACTGTGCGATCGTGCAGCTCTGCATGGTTTCAAATTATATTGTGAATCGGAATATTGTGATCCTCGACGTTCTCTTGATCGAGTAGTGGACTGTTATTTCCCGATTTTTACGAGACAAGAAGACTTCAATGTTGACAGAAGAAATGCTGCGCGTAAAAATTACGTGAACATACGTAGGCCTATATTTGCCTCTTTGTTTTCATTCATGAAAAGGTTATAAAGTGTATAATTTGTATAGTTAATGTCGGTAAACGTCGGTGTGGACACCTGCAATGAACATCTTACTATGATACTTATTCTGTAATGTATACAGCTAATCCAAGATCACACGCAGATGTTACCCTACTGCTGAAATAGCGTTATGACGTGAACCAATAGAAGCTGACACACGGTATATTTGATTCGTTTGTTTTTGTAAGTAAGTGTTGGTATTCGTTGAGTAAACATGCTCCTAAGGAGGAAAACCAACCGATATGGTTCCGATCCGAGTGGGTCCACACTTTGCGAATAATAGAGAAAACATTTTTAGATTTCTCGTTGTTTACTTGACGCGACCTTATCAACAGCTATGTTATTATAGGAGATACGAATGAGTGGTGAATGATGTTTTGAAAGTTCTAGGAAAACGCAGCACATGCGTTTTAAGATGAACGATTGTTTGAAATGTGCTCGATAGTCACACATACACACCTTGATTCTGAAGCTATCAAGTCTATAACTGTCTATCACTGTTCTGTTAATATGCAGCCCTCTTTGTTGGTCATCTCTAACAAACTTAATACTCAATATCTCACATTTTTTAAACATAATTGATTATTTTCTCAAAAACTATCGAACCAAATTTTTTTAAACTTGATACGAACATGCATAAAGATGATACCAACGTTATTTGAAAAATTCATTTCAATCGTATGAAAATGAAAAATCGAAAATCTACCCCTATGATATTCTTTATACCCACGTAAGTCATTTGTTTTTGTACACGTCATTCATTTATCAGCCGCCTACTCATACCCCCAAATAGTCTAGCTATTGGCGGGATGGTTCAGCAAACAATCATCGTCTCACTTGTATCTCATCGAGTGCAGCTTGGGCGCCGTCTGGTCGCGGCAGTCCCTCCACAGCCTCCACGCGGTCCAGACGAAGAGGACGAGGTTGGAGCAGATGAGGATCGCGACGGGGCCGTAGAAGTACGCCCAGGTCTCCACGTCGCCGTCGAACCAGCACGAGGACTCGCCGAAGTTGGGGCGCACGGCGAACTCGTCGGGCATGTGGTGGATCAGGAGGGCCGTGGCCAGGAAGACCAGCGGGCAGCCCCAGCCGTACAGGCAGTAGTTGACGAAGAGGCGGGCGTCCGTGTAGGACGAGTCGCTGGTATATCTGAAAAATGACGAGAGATTCAATTCCATCTGCCATAGTTATTGCACCTATTCTACCTGTAAGGTATAGACCTACCGTAGTTAACAGAGCTTGAAAATGTTCATTCGTTTGTGTTACAATACACGCTTACGGTGTCCTTACAGCTGAAGAGTGCCATTAACAGTTTTAGTAAGTTTCATATATACTCACATGACTGACTTCCACAAATGAAATGAAACAACGTTCAGCCAGAAGAAGGCTGCCAGCATCCAAAAGTAGAGACAAAATGCTGAAAGAAATTTGAAATACATTAATGACATTAACTATAGCGCCCAGTCAAAGAAATTTGATGTCAAATGATAAAACACAGTATCAGCAGTCGTCGTCGTTCATCCCAATGAAATGCCAATTTGTGAAGGCAAAGAATGGATACACACAATTACGCGCTATTACTTTGAATACCACAGTTACATGCCGTGTGTGATGGCGTAATAAATAAAGGAGTAATAAATAAACATAATTGTGTTATTTTTTGACTTGAACAAGTATCCACAAATATCTAACATGCGACTGCATATGATTCACACAGCACGCGTGAAACTTTACAACATGTGAAGTGGCTGTGGGCATGGACAAACCGACAGACATCGATGTATTATGTGTGAATTCATACATGTAATTTGTATTGATAATTAATGGTAACAAGACCACGTTGGCTAGAAGCTAACCTGTGTAACTCAGTCAACTGAGAAACTGCTGTAGAAATTGAATCCAATTTGGTCGCGGGCTGGCGTGCCATACAAGACATGGGATTTTGTATCATCTGCTCATTCGTACCCTAAGTTTGTACCCCCAAATAACCTGGCTGTTGATGGGCATATAGTTCGGTAAAATGGCTATACTAATACCACTAATGCGTTTCAGTATCTTGATATTACATATGCCTATAGTATAATGAACCCGGTTATCATTTTCGTAACCAATTCTGCATTGTACAGCTTGAACCAAAAGCAAAAGTCCTTTTTCTAACTTGATCAACCAGTCAACCTTGTGGTATTGCATAAGATATGACGCGAATTCCCGTCACCTCCCTATTACCATTCATCATTCACCGCTACCAGTAGATCGTAGTCATCCTTATAGTGCCTCATTGAACCAAGTATGAATAAATAAATATCAAGAAACACCGTTCGACTAGAGTGATTATCGAAGTGCAGGAATCTAGTTGATAGCATGGTATAACCACGAACTGAATGTTAGCCACTTTCGCTCACTAATCCAGCAAGTCGCAGCAAAAGAACATTGTACGATTGCCGATGAACGACGATCCTGTGCCTATACCTGACGTGACGCAGATCGTGTCTGCGAGGTCGCTGCCGTGGAACTGCAACGCCGCCAGGATTGCGTACGCGACGCACAGACTGAGCACGGCGCTCACCAGGCACCTTCCCTCGAGGTCGCGCATCTCCGGCAGCAGGCAGTAGACGAGCAGCATGGCGAGCATGAATACGACCGACACCCAAAGCAGCGCGCCGATCACGATATGGCGCTCGGACTTGAGCGAGTTGTCGTCATCGTCGTCGGCGCCATGGACCACGTCTTTCGGGTCGGGGAAACAGACGAAGGCGACGTCGTCCTTGTTCGTCGTGCCGTCGCGGTGGACCAGGGTCGCCACGCAATAGCTAGAAGGAATAAATACTTGGATCACTGCGCTTGATTCAATCAATTGTGTGCCGGAATCACCAACGTGGAATTAGCTTTAACTGGACGGTATCACCATGGTTACCCATCCTATTTGTTCTCATCAATTCTTTAGATAAAGGTTTACCGGTTGGTTGTATCAGACCTTGATCGATTTTATCAATAACTCTAGAAGTGATCGAAATTCAACTTGGGGTCGTCAAAATTTGAACTTCTTATTATCCAGTCAATAAGTACACCAAGTTTCATGTTGGTATCAAGATTTGCACTAAAGTTGTGTTTCTGAAGAGATCTTGACCAGACCATTGTATACAAGCATTACCGATCGGGCTGCTGATGAACGTGGCCGTGCACCAGCCTATCGTCTGGTAATACGGTGAAGTGGTCTTTGCCGGTGTCCCTGTTGGGGTTGAGAATGTACTTCCCAATAGAGCAGTTGAGTGCCATTGCCTGGTGGCTGTCCGAGCAGTGACGCTCCTTGGCGAGGAACAGCTCGCCGTCGGGGCAACAGCGTCGCGACGCCACTGCACTGACCGACGCCAGGAATAGCAGGCCTAGCCGGAACCACGCCATCTGGAATGATAAGAGAACACATGAAGTATAATGTGGAATCTCATCGTTTTGTGGGTTTGTTATTGTTTGTTGGAGGCTGTTTCACCACATGAAAAATGAGGGAAATCAGAAACAAATGCAGCACCATAAAAGTGAAATGATATTAAATTGGAAAAAAATTGAATAAAAATTTCTGTGTGCCGGTAAAATAACTAGAAACGCTTGTGGAGTGAAGGAGTACCAAGAAAAGTACCAAGCGGCATTTTTAATAAATGTCATTGTTGCAATTTGAGCGCGGTTCTTGTTTTCTTTATCTTCCATTTCTTTCCCTTGACTTGTTAAGCATATATCAAGTAAGCGACGTCTCTTGATTTAGTCTCTTTATAACGTCTTCAACATCGGCCCTGCAAGATTTACTGGGTCCTTACCGCGACTGTCACTTGAAATAACGTCCTAGACCTAGCTAGCTCTAGAAAACTGGGACTTCGATTTGTAAATATTTGCTACAAGAGTTAAATACCATGACAGTACAAGATTATAACAGTCACGGTCTCGTAGACTACAAAAACCTGACATGTTTCGTAGCCCACCTCGTGAGCAGTGCTAGGATTTTGTGCTAACAACAATGGAAATACACAAAGCCATGTACGGTAATTAGCTCTTCTGCAGTCAACAATTTCCAATCAAAGTCCTATAGTCTATAGGAGATCGGGAGATATAGCTCTTTCGTGGAGTCTTTCGTGAATACAAATTTAGTTGAGCCTATACATGTAACTCAGAAATCGTCGGGACATTTTAAAAATGCAATTATGAATGTTAGTGAGAAAAAACGGAGACTCGTCTCATTTTTCATTCTGTATATAAAAAGAGAATTTAGAACTTGGCTAGAAACATTTGTGTAGTCAACATTTCATTCATATTTGCAACCTGATTGTTCTCAGGCGTGTTTATGTATCAACGCGTGGAAGTGTAAACAAGCACAGCATTATGCTGTTGTAAACCATCGGTTGACAGAATAGGCCCCGAGGAGATCTCTAGTCTTGAGATAGTACATGCGTTTCAACATCGCAGGGGAGTCGATTTAGCAGGGAATGGTACGAGATATCAAAATTGTATAACGAGAAACACAGATAACTTTTATTCCTTGAAAAAGGTATTAAATAAAATTATTAACCTTGTTTCTTACACTTTCACAAGGAGTGTAGCCAGAAGTTTTTTTTAGCTGTATATAGCTGTGAAAATTATGCGATTCTGAGTCAAAAAGTTTCAAATTTCAAAGGTTCAAAGGACATCTCATTTTACATCATCACCGTCATCGTTCACCGACGCCAATAGACTTATAATTATGTCATCAAATCCAATTAATGCAAATAAATTCAGGCTTGTTGTAAAATTTGGAGTACGATTTTGAATTAGCAAACATTGCTGTTACAGCCTATTCCTTCTTTGACTTATTGTTGTGTACGGGGTAATAATAAACCTAGACTTGCTCTTGAAATTATGGCCCATGACAAGCCTGGGGCTCGATTAGAAAGAATGATGTTATTTTTTCTCTAATTTTAGATAAAACTGGAAATAATCTCATTTTCAAAAATTGTAAACTATAATTCATTTGTCCCATACAAACCTCCCATTTTCTGAGTCGTTTCTGTTTGTGATGTCCATATACATTTGGGTGTGGTAGTACCTGTACGTCATGACCCAGAGTCTATGGAGGACAAATAAATTGGTTATGATTTCTGATATTGAGATTTCTGAGCTTCTAGTTTCCTCTCGAATTAGGGTAAAAAAGTTACGTCATCATTCATTCAAATCTATCCCCAGGGTTGTGATGACCTTTAAGTGTAGGCCTACTGCTAATTCCTGTTGTGAATAAGTTTTTGCGCCTGATTAGGAATATTTGATTTCAAGTTTTGTTCGCCCACAGTGCAATATACTCACTGTTGTAAGAACTGTTTCCAGGTAGCCGACTCAGATTACGCTAACTTGACTTATTACGATAACAGGCTAGTTTGACTCATCAACAAATAATTGTGTTGTATAACTTGGGTGTTTCTACATACACATTCGAGTAATTATTACTAGTAATAATAACATTGATAATATTGAGTAACTATTTTGCTGGTCTTTCCCTCCAAATGACAACCTTTTTTCTTCTCATCCCTAATAATTAAAACCGCTACTTCTAATGTAATTCTAACACCTAATTGGATCATCAAAATAAGTCAAGATTCAGGGAACTATTGAATTTTAAATAGTTGAACTTTAGGTACCGTTATTAAATATTTGGTTGTCCAATATGTTGGTCCCTCACAGAAATACTTGGAAGTGTTGGAAATATATATATATATATATATATATATATATATATATATATATATATATATATAGGGCCTATACATAGGGGCTATGTATGTGTATGTAATTGCCATATGATACATGACATAAATTCATTGTTGACAAGTTAGGATCGTTCGAACGGGGCACCACAAGTGCAATTTTACCCCCACTTCCTCCACCAGAACTTCTAACCGAATATCGCGCCAGATTCACGGCTGCTGCTTGTTATTATAATGTGCTTGTTATTGTATGCTAACGGCTAGTTGTCACAAGTGCGTAACAGAAGTCATTAGACGTCAGAGCGAAAATGATGAGAAAAGTCGAAAGTGTGACGTGGAGATAGATCGACTATTAAAGGCCATCACAACCCTGCGCTAGATGTTAATGAATAATGAAACCAGTTTCGTCTTATTTTAGAGAAAACTCCACACAATTTATTTGTCCTCCAGGACCCGCCCCTTTATTCGCGTCATGACTCAAGCATTACCCGTTTCTGTTCATGTTTCCATACGAAATCGGGTAATGCCTACGTTCTGACTTTGAATTTTTGGATGAAAAATGCATTCATTATGATTCCTGAAAAAAAAATTATCATTTCTAGTTTTCTATAAATTTGGGGAAGAGGTCGTGTTATTATTCATTCAAATCGAGTCCCAGGGTATAGGGTTGTAATGTCATCCAACTATAGTATTTATTGATCGACAACAGGCAAAGACCTCATAAGTATATTATAAAATCAAAACAATACATAACATATTACAATAGTTCCTGGAATTAATAATGAATACAGTCATGCTCCGTATAGCTCAGTCACCTCTTCACAAACTGAAGTCACCTTTGGGCGTGGATTCGAGTCCCGCATAAGGCATGGGTTTTTTGTAAAAGTCGTTCTACCTATCATCACGTCACAGTTTAATTATCACCTTCTCATTCGTACCCCCCATTAACCTGCTGTTGGTGGGGTCTTTAAGCAAACAATAATCATCATCAATCGCAATAAATACAAAAATAAATAACAATGCTTGTATCACAAAAGAAGAATGTCGCCTACCAACATAAAAAACACAAATATCATACAAAGTTGTGTTTGTGCAGCTGTGCTAGTTTTATGTTGTTATGATTTCCAGTACGAGGTTTACGAAGAGACTGCCAACAGCAACTTACAATAAAACGTCATCCTTAAAGGACATTACAACCCTGGTACTTGATTTGAATACTGACGCAAATTTTTTACGAATATTGGTGTAACTAGAAATCATCATCTCAATTTAAGAAATCATAATCAATTCATTCTACCTCCAGATACTTCAAGTACGCCTGATGACGTAACCATTACCCGTTTTTGCATTAAAACATGAACAGAAAATGCTAATGATTACTTCACGACTCAGAAAAGGAGGCGGGTCCTGGAGGACAAATGAATTGATCATAATTTTTCAAATTGAGATAATGATTTCTAGTTTTCTCTCAAATTAAGGGAAAAAATCGCGCCATGATTCATTAAAATTCAGCCCTAGGGTTGTAATGGCCTTTAAATTTGTAGTTATGTGGTCAAGTGTTAATTATTTAGTTGGCAGGCGACCTTCTTTCGTGGATACACGAATTCAAACTACCACGTTGAAATCGTAGTGTTGATAAACACCGTTGAAAGAAATTTCATGAAATTCACATTTTATTCATCTCCATACCAATACCAATTAAATCATTATCATTCTCCTAACTGACTCATTACGATAACTGATTGACATTGATACTTCTCAACTCCGTTAGAAACACTTCAAATACACTTCAATTAGTACAGTAATTAGAAGAATGTCAAGTGTAATATTTAATTTGAGATTTGTTTCGAATTGAACATACTCAAGTATCTGAGGTAACCGCTTGGTACACTATAGGCTTCTGTCAAGGAACGTCACTCATTGGTCAAAAGACTGACTTCAATACCCGCCAATTGATCATCACTCCTTGCTATTTCCCCAGTTCGCTGTATTGCTATAATGACGATTGTTCTAGTCATACATTTATTTATAATTATATTGAAGATTTCCAAAATCAGTAGGCCAAAATTTGTTACGTGAACGTTTTCGTTCTCCATGTTTATATTTTATGTTCTCGTTTTAGGTTACTGTAAAATTTTAATGTTCGAATGTTGGATAAAGCCCAAAGCGTTGGAAATAAATGCCGTACATTTATATTTGTCGAGAAACTAATCCCTAGAACTAGGGACAACTTTTCACAGCAATGCACGACAAATCCATACTCTCATTGGGACGCAAATATCTCGATGGCAATGAAACGTATACGGTAGTTCTATTATAACTACGAAAACGCAGAAAATGTTGTGAGATGAGCTTAGAAGTTTGAAAATGTAGAATGAAATATATTCGGTCAGCTCCAATACATCTCAAGACTTTGGATTGCTTCAAAAGTTGAAAAATCCTACCTGCATACTAATGTTGCCAAGTTTGCTATAGTGGTTATAGTACAGTAGCTAAGATGAGATATAAGGATGCATTCGGGGTTTTGTGATAGAAACGTATAAATTTCACCAAATGCTCAGAAAAATTAGCCCAACAAAATAGGCTACGGAGGACGGCAGATTTCTCAACCGTTTGGGGGTGGCGAGGGTGGCAATTTAGGGGTGAGCATTTATGAAATAATTTTTTATCTTCAAAGGTGTTTCTGATATACATATACTTTCTCGTGAACTATACTATAAATAAATCATAAAAAAATAATTTTCAGTCGAAATCTAATTAGAGGACGGATAAATAACGATTTCATTGACCTTTGACCTTTTGTTTGATATAATTTCAATACGAAATGAAACTGCCCGTGTGACCATTTGTTTGGAAGCTGAAATCGGCCTGAATCAGAAAACATCAACATCTTGTAGGTGTGTTGACCTTTGACCTTTAAATAATAATTTAATTGACGATTTGTATGTAAATACAATATCAATGGTGTGGGCAATATACATGAACTATTCGGGGTTTTGAGATAGAAACGTGAAAATCTCACCACATGCTCAGAAAATTTTTCTCTACAAAATGAGCTACAGAGGACGGCGTATTTCATAACCGTTGGGGGGTTGGCGGGGGTGGAATTTCGGGGGTGGGTCGTTGGAAATTGATTTTTATTGTCAAAGTGGTTGATGAAAGTTTATGATGTTCGACCCGAATTATGCTATTATTGTAATGTAGAAAAATAATTTTTGATACAAAAAACCTCTGGAACGTGAGTTGACCAATTGATTAACCTTTGACCTTGCATACGTAATGATTTTAAAACAACAGCAATATGCCCGAGTGACCATTCGTTGGAAAGCTTACATTGCCCTGAATCATAAAATATCAACATTATCAAGCTATGTTGACCTTTGACCTGTAATTATTCATTTTATGTATCATTTTATTGAATATACATACTGATTATGTGTAATGCCAACTTGAGAGCTAGTTCATAGGAGTAAATGTACAACAATAACCAATTATTCAGTGTAATGTCTATGTTTATCACATATATGTCTAAAGACGGGTGTATATAGTGATAACACCTGAACTGCAGTTCATTTCGGGTTGAGTTGTCACCAAAGTATCATTAAAAAATCGATTTGTTATTCCGTTACGATGACAAGTTTTATTGCCACAGGCAATTGTCTTCAAGCTATATATAGGCCTGTATATGTATGTATATATATATATATATATATATATATATATATATATATATATATATATATATATATATATATATATATATATGTTGTGACGGATGTTTTCGCGGATTGAGTAGAATGTTGTTGCGTGCTCTCGGGTTGACCGCGTTTGCTCTTTCGAAGAAAACTGCTGGATCTTAAAAGATCCGTTGTTACTCCAACGTTTCGGCAAGATGTGACTTGCCATCTTCAGGGATCCGTGGTCTTCGGCGTGCGTAGATCGAATATATATATATATATATATATGAATGAAAAAAATATATATATATATACTTCCTCAATGGTATAACACATTACTATGCAAACACTCGTTACAAATTATTTGATGCAGGGACGATGAAAAAATGTGTTCACAGTAAATAAATATAATCTCAGAAGATATTAATAATATTGAAAATCTTCACACCTTCAACAGTCGCATTCTGCTCCACATTTACACGATAACCAACATTTCTGACCACTGCTCATGCAGATGCAGCTATCCGTGGAGCAGTCATCTGTGCATTTGCAAACAACAAGTTCATCACAGGACAAGATCGCCTCACGCCCTGTAGTCAACACTGGTCGCCACATTCCTCCATCTCCTTTCTTCCATCCCCATTGTGATGGATTTGGATACATCGCAAAGGCTTCTAACGAGTTACCCCAGTAATGTCCAGCTTGGAGAGCTGCTCTTAAGGTGTGCTGACGAAGAGCGTCTTCTGTCGGTGGAAGACTTTCCATTGGTTCATCCATTGACGTGAACAATTCCATCCTAGATTCGTCTACAGACGATAATTCACTCGTTCTGTAACTGGACTCTTCAAAATGCTGGGGGAGTACGCTCAGCATATCGCAAGGAGTTAAGGTTTAGTTATTGTGACACAGAGCCAAGGAATCATCAGGAATGCTTCTGAGGATACCAATGATCTGATGACTTTGACATCTTGCAACCACGAAGAGGCCGATACAAGAATGTTGCTACACATGAAACATGCCATGAAACATACTGAGCAATCTGTCGTTATAAGAACAGTGGACTCAGATGTTGTGGTGCTTTGTGTAGCTTTTTTCCAGATTGCCCCAGCAGAGAGATTTTAGTGGAGTTCGGTGTTGGGAAAACCACCGTATGATTCCAGCAACTGATATTGCAGCAACACTAGGACCAAACAGATCGCGAGCTCTTCCTTTTTTCCACGCGTTTACCGGGTATGATGCCACGTCTCGTTTCTCGGGTAAGGGAAAACAATCGGCCTGGCGAACGTGGATGAATTTCTCAGAAGTGACGGATGCTTTTGCACAGCTCTCGAACACTCCGAGCTCAGATATAGACGTTACTTTCACCCAAATAGAAAGATTCGTTATTCTTTCATACCACGGAACGAGTGAATATTCGTCTGTAGACGAATCTAGGATGGAATTGTTCACGTCAATGGATGAACCAATGGAAAGTCTTCCACCGACAGAAGACGCTCTTCGACAGCACACCTTAAGAGCAGCTCTCCAAGCTGGACATTACTGGGGTAACTCGTTAGAAGCCTTTGCGATGTATCCAAATCCATCACAATGGGGATGGAAGAAAGGAGATGGAGGAATGTGGCGACCAGTGTTGACTACAGGGCGTGAGGCGATCTTGTCCTGTGATGAACTTGTTGTTTGCAAATGCACAGATGACTGCTCCACGGATAGCTGCATCTGCATAATCAGTGGTCAGAAATGTTGGTTATCGTGTAAATGTGAAGCAGAATGCGACAGTTGGAGATGTGAAGATTTTCAATATTATTAATATCTTCTGAGATTATATTTATTCATTGTGAACACATTTTTTTATCGTCCCTGCATCAAATAATTTGTAACGAGTGTTTGCATAGTAATGTGTTATACCATTGAGGAAGTATATATATATATATATATATATATATATATATATATATATATATATATATATATATATATAAACAAATACAGGCCTATATATAGCTTGAAGACAATTGCCTGTGGCAATAAAACTTGTCATCGTAACGGAATAACAAATCGATTTTTTAATGATACTTTGGTGACAACTCAACCCGAAATGAACTGCAGTTCAGGTGTTATCACTATATACACCCGTCTTTAGACATATATGTGATAAACATAGACATTACACTGAATAATTGGTTATTGTTGTACATTTACTCCTATGAACTAGCTCTCAAGTTGGCATTACACATAATCAGTATGTATATTCAATAAAATGATACATAAAATGAATAATTACAGGTCAAAGGTCAACATAGCTTGATAATGTTGATATTTTATGATTCAGGGCAATGTAAGCTTTCCAACGAATGGTCACTCGGGCATATTGCTGTTGTTTTAAAATCATTACGTATGCAAGGTCAAAGGTTAATCAATTGGTCAACTCACGTTCCAGAGGTTTTTTGTATCAAAAATTATTTTTCTACATTACAATAATAGCATAATTCGGGTCGAACATCATAAACTTTCATCAACCACTTTGACAATAAAAATCAATTTCCAACGACCCACCCCCGAAATTCCACCCCCGCCAACCCCCCAACGGTTATGAAATACGCCGTCCTCTGTAGCTCATTTTGTAGAGAAAAATTTTCTGAGCATGTGGTGAGATTTTCACGTTTCTATCTCAAAACCCCGAATAGTTCATGTATATTGCCCACACCATTGATATTGTATTTACATACAAATCGTCAATTAAATTATTATTTAAAGGTCAAAGGTCAACACACCTACAAGATGTTGATGTTTTCTGATTCAGGCCGATTTCAGCTTCCAAACAAATGGTCACACGGGCAGTTTCATTTCGTATTGAAATTATATCAAACAAAAGGTCAAAGGTCAATGAAATCGTTATTTATCCGTCCTCTAATTTGATTTCGACTGAAAATTATTTTTTTATGATTTATTTATAGTATAGTTCACGAGAAAGTATATGTATATCAGAAACATCTTTGAAGATAAAAATTATTTCATAAATGCTCACCCCTAAATTGCCACCCTCGCCACCCCCAAACGGTTGAGAAATCCGCCGTCCTCCGTAGCCTATTTTGTTGGGCTAATTTTTCTGAGCATGTGGTGAAATTTATACGTTTCTATCACAAAACCCCGAATGCTTTGCCTTATCTACTGTACTATTAATGCAACCTGCTGGTTTTCGAGCCCAATATTCAATACATTCATTCTATGCGTTTTTTGAGCGTATATCATACGCCATAGCGTATATCAACCCTGCGGTTTCCAATACTATAATAACACACCTAGATAATTGTATACATCTAATAGGTCTTGAGACGCCATATTATTTTAATTATGTAATTATTTAGTTACGTCCTTAGTTCTGTTGACCATTAAAAAAATGTCTTATAGGCCTATTGATTGCTGCATTTGTTATTTTAATTGATGCAACCGGTTTTGTAATTGGCTAGTAGCGTTTCATTAGACAGCCTAATTGCAATTCTTACATAAATAATAATAGCTATGAGACTAATTCTCGTAGCTTATCGTGGCAGCGCTCATCTTTCATCTATAGAAGTGGTTTTTACACGGCCGTCCATTTTGGAGTACAGAAAAAGTATACATAGCCAGTGGTAGTGTGAAAAGTGTAGACCAGGAAAATGCAGCCTTTGCGTTGCACGATGTGTTAGATATTGATAATATAGAATCTGGGCCTACTCGACAGTTGGGCCTATATAGGCTACACACCATGGGGTTTCAAATTTATAAACCTTATTCATTCATTAATTCATTCATATCATTTCATTCTGATGACTGCATACCAGCTATAGATTTACATTGACAAACTTTTTAGTCTCAATATTCAAATTCAATAGGCTAATTCTTTTTCTCAAAAACGAGTTATCCAAATTATTTTAAATTTAGTACAAATATATATCAGAACAGTGTAAAATGTGATAATAAATGTACAACATTTTACCCTGTACTATTCTTATGGTGATTTTCCACAGTTTCCAAAAATTATCTCAAATAACCATAAAAGCGATTCAACCCAAAACCAATCCCAACCTGTCACCAATCTGCCGAAAACAATATCAAATGATCGGTTACTTTTCCTGTCCTATATGCTCTAATAAGAAGGTGAATAAAGAGCAACCGAGATGATATATGGGCATATGAGGATGCAGATGGATACAGAGAAATTACCCGTGAAAATAATTTGAATATTATTACAAAAATAGACACGAATTGTATCGAGGGACTAGATATAAGCGTAAGAAGAGGGGAATGGGGGCAATACGTTGATTAGGAAGATTGTAATATAGGAAGAACGGAAAGCATGGCGAATGTAAGAAGAGAGGCAAGACGGTACCATGGTAAATACGATGAATATGAGGAGGTTGATGCGACGAGATTGGTCAGCCGGGATTGTGTGAGAGGCCCTTAATAGTGTGATAACATGATTGGAACCGTGAGAAAAATTATCAATGATGACAATATGAATTGTTTCTATCAAAATCTTTATCAAAATTAATCTAGTTCTATTTTGTATAAATGAAAAGCACTCGCAATGGAAGAATCCTGCCTGATGATGATTGTCGGTCGGATCTAGCGCATCTCTCTGTAGTTTTAGTTCATTATCACGTGATCAGTTGGACTGTGTAATCAGTGTTTACATCGATATCTGTTGTCTATAAACGTCTTTAATAACAACGATAAGTGGTTATCTTGAACACGATCTGATTGTGTTCCCCGTCCTTGTCGGTGGCGATCGTTTACCTCGTCCTTTCTCTCAGTGTCGGAACATTTCTAATCAGAAGATTATTGTGTCAAGTTACAATGGGATGAAGAAGAACAATTGTAAATAGTTGTATTGGGAGGAAAGTTTTCAATTTCATTCGAAAATCTCTCATCTCTCTCTTCATCTTTTCTTCTGTTATGGCACAAAATAACCAAATCGTTGACGCGCCGTAAAACCCTAATATTCATTCATTCTTCTTTTATTCCCAATTAAATAAAATTGATTTGATGCTTCAGTTATGAATTAGAGACTGGATAGTGTTTTATAATTGAAATTTACAACTTCCTATTTACACTTGCTTCGGACGTAACTTGGACCGTTCCTCCGAATTAAATATTCTGCACGTTCGACTTGAGTGTGGTTATATTTGGTTTCGACTTGCATAATGTCTTGCGTCCACGTTCGCACACCGCGTTTTATTTTAGCCCGAGACGTGATGGAGGTCGGTAATTTACGACTCCATACAACTGTTCGCTGGCGAACGACAAAACAGAAAACAATATTTCGGAAGTAATCGTGTACCTCCGTCTTTACGTCCTCTTCACTTCATTAACCAGCAGACGGAAATCGACGTATATCCAAAATATACCGGTAGTAAAATGTATTTGTATTTTGACGCTAAACAGTGTAACTAACTGTTCGATATGTTTATTTTATCCAGGTCCAGGTTTACGATAATACAGTTGTTGATCAAAGGCGTGCGTATAGGACGTACCTTTCGATAGGTTACGGCCATTACACAAAATTGAAAATAACTCTTTTCAGCAAAGCTGTATATTAATATACATGGTCCCAATGTTATCACTATATTAGTGGAAACACGAACAAAAAAGTGAGCTGGAAACCAAATTATAGGCCTACGTATATTTACGTACAAATACTGAAATAAGAGGAAAATCTTTGATCTGTAATGTTCTAAATCCCATTACGGAAATGAAGCCAATAACGTACAAAATCGCTAGATGATAATTGGAAAGCTCTCATTTCATACCGCAGGGAAATTTTTGAAATTTCTATAAAGGAATTAAAGGTGACTTTTTAGGTTTCTTAGAATAACGTTAGTGCGAGAAATGTTATACCGCTATAATTTGTTTGTGATAATTCAGTATGAAATATTCAGAGTGCTTTATACGCGCGCCTTTTTAGTTGATGCGCGATAATTAGCTGATTGACGTGTTATTACCCTTGGTTACCAAAGCTATACAGCACCATTTACAGCACCATTTATATTCTTTCAAATAATTTCAATTTTTAAATAATCTTAATAATATCTTCTTTCATTTTCATACTTTTGTTATATATCTTTAATTAAATTAATTTTATAATATTTCAGGATTTTTTGTAATCAATTTTGTATCAATTTTGTAAAACCATTGTACTAATGTATTGATTTTTACGCTGTACCATCTTGGTATCCCGCTATTGCGGACAGCCGTCACAATAAAATGACATTCTCTCTGTGCCCTAATTAATAATTAGTTCAATCAATGTACATTTTGTTATTCTTCAAACGTGGTATCAAGAGGAGTCTATTTAGCTAAATATCAATTTTTGGTGATAACTTTAAAACAGTGTGAGATATCAAAATTGAATCACGAGAGAAACGTATATAGACATTTCAAATAGGTGTACCTTTGAAACGATGTAAAATTTAATTATTCACCTTGGATTCTAACACTTTCACATGTATCGGCCTATACATCCAATTATTTTTTCTAGCTGTATTCCCATGAAAATTATGCGATATTCTTTAGATTGTTTTTATTGATATCATATTGAAGGTATTAAAAATATCTGTGCCTCCGGTATTAGAGTGTTGATAGCTCATATACCGCTCGAAAGTTATTACCAAAAATCTTACATTCTTCTTCGTGGTCTCATCTGTCAATACCAAGCCACTAGAGAGGCTTTTGATGTAAAACACATCCGGTCGGCGTTTAAATGTTTGAAGGGCTCAGTGATTGAATCTGCGAGTGCAATGTGATAACTGCACGATTAGATGCGATAAGACTAATTACAACATACAATACTGCGTACTTCAAGTGCTCTTAAAGCAATTTCAGTCGCGAATGACAGTAAAATTAGACTAAATGTATCGATTCTAAGGATATTGAGTTCTAGGTTTCTGGTTATGCTAGGTTTTGTTTTACTTTCATTTCATTTGAGTAATGATGGTATTTTTTTGTTTAACGACACCGCCGCCAGCTGGATTATTTGGGGGTGCGGATAATAGGCGAATGATATTTCATAAAGTCACTTCCGACTTCACTTGAGTTTCCAAAGTAAATTAATGATGTACCGCCCTCCGTGGCTTAATTACTGAGCTAAGGAAACTAAAGTCACTGGGGGCCTGAGTTCGAGTACGGCATAAGGCATGAATTTTCGTTAACAGTCTTACACCTTTCATCGTTTCATTATCACCTGCTCATTCGTACCCCATATAAGCCAGCTGTCGGTGGGATCGTTATGCACCATTTGAAATTATTATAAAAAATTCTCATTGTTATGTAGTATTATGGACAATTCCGTATATATGCTTTAACGCACACCAAAGTTCAAATGTCAATTTGTTGTGAAAATATTCGTATACCCTGTGCGGCCTCATTTCTGTAACATTGGGGATCGCCTGTACTTTGTGGCTCGTATAAGTGATCCCTTAACCCATTTGTCTTATCTTCAATCTATTTACGAATATTTAGACGAGTGAAGTTCACAACATTTTACTTTATATTCAATAAAATTTATCTAGTAAATACTATGGCCTACCAATGCTAAATAATACTCTGGCATACATATTCATAAGGAGGAGATTGTAGGTGGGACAGTTGTTATCAATCCGATGGAGATCGGCGTTCCAGAGCTGTGCAACTATATAGCTACATAATAAAATGTAAAAATATGTTTTTATCGTTGTACAATTTTACAAATTACATTATACTTTCTTCTGCATCACACTTCGGTCTAACGTTTTGTTCCAATTAAAATTTATAACCTTTTCAAGCATCGAGTTTAGTTTATTCACGCAATTTTCTCGCGCAGCATTTCTTCTGTCTATATTCAAGTCTTCTTTGTAGAACATATCGCGGACAAATCGGAAAAATTTGTAAATTCGGCAAACAATTAAACGTCGGAAGATCACAATCATCCGATTCACAATATAATTTGAGCTTCAATCACCACGCAAAACTGAAAGATCGACCAATTCAACCCTATATGTTTCTTGGCTCTGAAGAGTCTGGCATTAGAAACATCCAAGAATTGCGTATCCATGTAGCTGTAATCCAATGGTTAAAAGTGCATGTGAGTCGATTTAACAAAATATCAGTTTTTTATGATCACCTTATTTCAAAAGGTATGAGAAATCGCAATTCTAATACGGGGGAAACAAGTATGTTATACTCTCAAGATGGTGTTATAGTTATCCATTATAGTTATCGCATAATTATCGAACGTATTCAGTTAAAAAAAAAAAAAAAAATCATCTACATACGTTGACAATATTAGCTACATATAAGTTGAATAGTTTTCCTTGTACTGTCTTGCAAGTAATGATACAAATATATGTTTTTCCCTATTTCAATTTTGATATCACATACCGTTCTAAAGGTTTCGCGAAAAAAATGATATTTCGCAAATCGAGTCCCTTTTTCTCACCGTACAGGAATGAGGCCCCTGATCTACGTACACCTTTCACCACACACTTACCTCTTTTAAAGTGTTATGTAAATTCCCGTGTTATTCGCACTGTGTTTCGCGTGCGCCGTGTGTTGGTCGACTGATCACCACCGCCCGCCTTGTGTTCGCACGACGCCGCCTAAAACCACGTGGTACGCTACACTACTATCGCGGGCAGTGTCTTCGCAACGCCCCTTTTCAGTCACCTCGCTCGCGATGTCAACAACCATGTGTATGAAGATTCCGAGCGACCGTCTCCACCCATGTCCCATCACTAACGCGCGGGAGGTTACCTCATTCTGTTGGGGATATTTATTTTTTTGTATCGGTTTTAAAACGATGCATTGTACTGACGATCAAGTTCTATTGATGACGTCGGTGAATGAATATGTGATGATGGGATAATGAGATGAAAGGTTATCTTATTAGGTGTTTTTGGATAGTGGGAAGGAGAGCCACGTGGCCTGCTGTGGAGGAACCATCCCAGTATTGACCTGAACGACAGAGGGAAACCATGGAAAACCCCTGTCGGGATGGTCGATCATGGCGGGAATCGAACGGCGGTCTCCTGAATGACGGTTCAGTGTGCTAGCCACTCGACCACTCGTCTCAGTCGAGGATGTTCAAAGCAATGTTTTCTGAAATTATTCTATTTCTTTTATAATTCTCATTTTTACTCATTTTCATTTGACATTTTCATTTTATTTCTATTGTGTGTTATTAATCGTGTATTCATTTATAGGCCTATTGTCGTTTATACACTGTAGGCTACTGATATAAGAGCCAGTTTCACGAATCGTAGTTGAATAATAATCCGCTAACTAATGGTTAAAGGTACGAAAATAACAAGTGTAACCAAGGTTGATAAGAAGTTAATCCTCTAACCAAATGCTGAATCCTCTATCAATTCGTAAAAACTGGGCCCAACTAAGATATATTGGCTGTGGTGAATGATGAATGAGATGATAAGACGAGATAAAAAAAAATCATCAGGAACTTTGGACATTGTGAACGAAGCAGTTGTTTCAAGAAACCTCACAAACATTTGTTATAGGGCGAGAATCGAACTGCGGTCTCCTGAATGAATAGAATAGTTATTTTGTGCATTGGTGCATATATTGCTAAGGCAATAGTCAGCTAATTAACTTGTTATCACCCTTGGTTACGTATATTATTTTCGTACCCTCAACTAATAGGTTCACGAATTAATACTTATACCGGTATAGGGCCTAACTATGATTTTTAAATCTGGTTTCACCCTAAACACATTTGTATTCTTTTCAAAGCGCGATCATAGTGTGCCTTCTATTGGATTGTTCGATATGATCTCATCGATTTTGCCATACAAGGGACTCGTGTGTACCAAGGTGGTCACGACCTGTTGCGTAATTCTGTCACACTTTGTCACGAATCAAACCTTTCGATTCGTATTATGAGTCACACTGCACACAAAACTGCTCGCAATACCACGCGTTAGTAATCCGTGAATTACAGTATTGCTGCATGAGACAGGTGGATCAGTGGCTAGCGCGCTAAACTGTCATTCAGGGTACCGGAGTTCGATTCCCGCCATGGTCGACCATCCTGATAGGTGTCGTGGTTTCTCTGTCGTTTAGTTTTATACTGCGATGCTTCCTTGACAACAAGTCAAGACCGACTCCTTCCCACTATCCAAAAACGACGAATGAAATATCCTTTCATCTAATCTTCCCATAATCTCATTCAGCATTCACCGACGCCAATAGATCTCATTGCATCGTTAAGCCCAACATAATAATAATTAAAGCAATTGTATATCAGTAAAGACAATTCCTCAAGTCTTACATATAGTTGGGATTTTCTACAAACGTCCCCTCGTTGTATCCTTGGCTTGTTCACGAATTGCTTGCTGATGGTATTTTCGTTGTTTACTTTTTACTATACGAGTTATTTTAAACAATTACGTCAAATAACTAACCGTATTTATTTATAATTGAAGGTTCACCCGATTACCTAATGTAAAGCGTAAATCGTTATGCTGTAAGGCACGTTGAATATTGTTTTTTGTCCACATTTTGTAAAAACAAAACTTACAGGTGGTGATTCTTTGCATACGCCGAGTTTGAAGTTCACATAGTACTGGCGAGAGATGAAGGCTTGAACCTACCGTGCGCTAGTGTTGTATGAGTAGAGTGGACGGTCGATCGGAACCTTCTTCCATCGTGGATACAAGTACCTAAGGATTTTGTGTCAACTCCCGTAGTTACTGGTTCTGGTTTGGTTATTAGGTAAGGTTAGTTGAAGATTATGTTGACCTTAAAGTTCTATTGGCAATATATTTCGCGAAGGCAACTTGGCAGCCAATCAGCGATTGGCAAAATGGACTCAATATTTCCGGTTTTCTTCATTTATTCTGCAATCAATTAATAGCTTGATCTAGCTCATAAATCTATTTTACCCGGAAATATCTAACTTTCTTGTTTTAGCTGTGATTTTTGCGATTTTTTTTTTTTAAATAATAATGGCGAGTAGTTATAATGTCATATTGGAAAGTCCTATGGTGTAATTTCACTGTATAGGCCTACCTAGCCACAGGTTTCAATCAAATAAAGATTTTTTTTCCAATGCAACGTGGAGAGTGACCAGAGGATGGCTTTAACTGTCATGCCCTAGAGTATCATTAGAAAATGCATATAATTTTCCGGGACACAGCACTGATGGTATGTGCCTATCCTAAATTTCCCGGGACCTTTTTGTAACCTGTACGGCCCGCGAACAAGTCGTAACGGATGAAATGGCCCTTCTGATGAAATTTGGTTGTGCATCACTGCTTGCTAGATCAATATCTTCTTGTCAGAATTCGATGATTTGCTGCGTGGAAATCATCTTCTCAGAACTCGTCAGGTGATATACGACAGCGTATCTATCAACTCAACAACCACGTCCGTCCCTTATACATGAGATTCACTTGCTGATTTCACAGCGATAATATTTCACGAGATATCACAATTCTCTGAACTGTTCATTGTTTTATTCGTTTATGAATCGATACCATAATAAAGTCTACAATACTGTTATAAATCGTACATGTGTGCCAGGGTTTATCGTGGGGGAGTATAATTATTACAAGCAAACTTGGATGGGAAGAACAAATTGCCCTATTGCTTCAATAAAAGGTTTATAGGAGGAGGACAATTTTTTTCTTTATATATGAATCAAGACTACGTCTCAACTGGTACGATTCTCAACCCGCAACATACATTTAAAAGCATAGATAGCCTAAAATGAGGCGAGTTGAGAATCGTACTAGTCGAGAATCGTGCGAGCTAAGAATGGTACCAGATGAGACGACGTTGAAATAGCATGAGCCTATAATGTTGCGAGATGAGAATGGTGCGAGTTAAGAATGGTACCAGTTGAGACGACGTTGAAATAGCATGAGCCTAAAATAATGCGGGACGAGAATGGTGCCAGTCAAGAATCGTACCACTTGAGAATGTTGCTAGCTGAGAATCGTGCCAGTTGAGAGTCGTATCAGTTGAGACGAATGCGAGTTGAGTATCGTAAAAGTTGAGAATGATACCACTTGAGAATAGTACCAGTTTAGACACTACCGCCATAACCCAACCGCCTGGGATAATATTATCCCCTCAATTTTAAATCGAAGTAGTCCGGAAAATGTCATCTTCCATGCAATATATCGAACTGTGCCTGCAAATTGTCCTCCAAACTATCCTCCATAGTATTTTTTAAAAAAACTTGACATAAATTCAATGTTCGTCAATTAAGGCTGAGGATGACACGTTGAGATCGTGTGAACGGGGCACCACAAGGGCGACCCTATATCTACCCGAAGAGAATGTGAAAACTCATTACGCATAAATTGTAAAAAAATGTAATAATCTAATCTAGTGTTGGTATTGCCAAATTTTCTCCCTCCTCCCCCCTCCATGATCTGGCAAACTATCCTTCCTCACCCCAAAAAAGCGACTAACAAATTGCCCTTGTACCCCATTGCTAGATCTCATCCGTATGAAGACAGTGCTTGATCTTGTGATCTGTACCCGTTTTTGTGCCCATTGTTGTTTGTAATTCATCTAATGACGTATCCTCATGTCTCGTCTTGGAATAGCGAACTGGAATAGCGGCTGGTGTTTGCCTTGAGAGAGGCGTCATGCAGCTATACTCAGTAGCAGGTCAAGGTTGGACGTTGCAGAAATACAAAATTTGAATAGATAACTCTCGCAGTCTTCGGTTGGTCTTAATTCGGACTTTTATTTGCGGCGGAAAAGAATGGCCATAGGTACAGTCCTGGTCAAAGTTCATGGTTTTGCATTGTTGTTGTACAATTTATGCATTGTTATGTTTTTGTACGTTCTAATCATTTTTATTCGAAATAATTAAAATGGGGTGGTAATATCGCCCTTTTGGTGCCCCGTCCAAACGATCCTCCTTTCATCCATAGCCTTAATTGGGGAACTATGATTTTGTATCAATGTTTCGATGCTATTTTAAAAAAGTATAATACAAAGATGACTGCAGTATAAATAATTTCTGTGTAAGAAGAATAAGGAAAACAAAACATGTACCCATTGGTTTGAAACTTGTTGATAAAAGTATACTGAAATAGTTTGAAGCATTCAGACCACATTTTCCGAAGTCAAATCCAGTTCGTGCATATTTTCAATTATTATTCCTTGACATTTATTCTAGTTTTTGTGTACTTGTTTTTTGTGTATGTAGATTAATTGTTATTACATATCTATATGTGGTTGTACTCGAATATAAGAAAGAAGGTCGGCTACTGATATATCAAGTACAAATATTATCGTTATGCATAAATATAGCTTCCGTAAATTTCTTATTTATTTATATCGGGTTTAACGACGCATTGTACTGATGACTACGATCTATTGGCGTCGGTGATGGGCCTATATGAGATGGGATGATGAAAGGAAAGGTTATTTCATTTTGATTTTTTGGACAGTAAGAAGGAGTTGGTTGTGGTCTGTTGTTGAGGAACCATCCAAGTATTAACCTGAAATATAGAGAAAAACAACGAAAAAAGGATGGATCCTTCAGGATGGTCGACCATGGTGGGAATCGAACCCCGGTCTCCTGAATGACGGTTCAGTGTGCTAGTCACTGGACCTCTCGTCTTGGTGATTTGGTATAATGATGGTCAATTATTTTCAGAACTAGATTTACTAGTAGAAACAGCTATACACCTTCCAAAAATGCAATACATTTCTCCACATTTACAAAGTTTTTACATTGATCAAGTTTGTAGATGACCTTCTTCTGAGGATGTAAATATTATTAATAACATGTACGAATATCTTATTTAATTGGCAACTATTTCAAGTGATGCATTAATTATATCTCATATGTAATAAAAACGGTGGCCATCAATGTTTTATATACTGGTGTATCTACGAGAAACTTTCGATCGTCAGTCCCCCCTATCTTACGCCCTTAGCGCGCGGGTGATTCGCGCTCGCATCTCTGGTAGATACAAATGGACCAGCTAATATACCATCACCATCACTTACATACATTAAAATATTTCATTATTGAATCTGTCTGTATGGTTTATGCCACTGGTTAGCTATGACGTATTTATAAAAAGCCATGGACACTTGAGAATCCATCTGTTAACAAGGTGAAATCCAACTATCAGAGTTAAATGAGACCAGCGTGTGGTATTAGTATCTAGATTATTAAGGATAAGTGCATGTAGAATGTACTTCTTTGATGTGTTCACAGGGGAAAACTTGGTATTTAATTTCTTATCTTTAGATCCAATTAAAATAGTTTACATCCAGAACTTGATAGCCTACATTTTGAAAATGGAATGCATTTTTTTTTTGTATTTGTACGGGGAGTTTTGATGAGTTGAACGAGATGAGCGGGTATCATGAGTGGAGAGGGAGTCCTTGTAGCGAAATAGCAGTTTTATGTTGACTTGTGTGAAGTATGAACTATCGGGGCTCACAAAAACTCAGCTTTGTTGTAAAATCCCAGCACAGCCGGGTTTAGGGAAAACCAGGTTTAAAAAAATCTTGAAAAGTGTTTGGAAAACTCATTGATGTAACCAAAAAATGTTTCAAAGGAATCATTATTGTATTTAAGTGTTGTATCAAAGTTCATTGGTTTGTATTCAGAATGATTAGAGTGGGGTGATGAAATTGCCCTTGTGATATGTCTCATTCAAAAGATCCCACGAACAATAATTTTTGACCAAGTTTCGATGTTGATGAAAAATAGTATTGTATGTGGTATTGAATCAAAATATTAGCAATGTGTATGTGAATAACCACACTGTAAACTAGATCAACAAATGTTCGTACATGTTGTATTGAACATGAAATTAAAAATCTCTGTTTCTGGGTAGACACAGTTGGGTTTTTCTTCAAGATCGGATCTGATCTTTTTACTACCTATACCAAAGCTAGAGCACTCGATTGCTGGCATATGTGTTCCTCTTTATCACGGAGATATATTGTCTCACCAATCTGGAGCTATTGTAGCATATCTCTTCGATCACCTCAACTGCTAATTAGTTGATTAGAGGTCAATCATACCTCAACAGTACCGGCACATTTAGGTCAGTTGCTTAGGCGCTCTCTTCATCGTGTGATCCGGAGGATGAGGGACTTATCGGGCCTTGGTTCAATCCCCGCCAGGGGTTTTTCGTGGTTTCCCTTTGGTTTTGGATAAAGCCGGGAGGTTCCTACAATATAGGCCACGACTTCCAATATCCTTCCTATAAGAATCCGACCCAATAAGAAAACTTCGTCTCCATCATTCCATTCATCAATAGATCTTGGTCATCAATACAGTAAGCAAAATACAGATAAATTAAACTGCTCTCAGATACATTTGTCGAGTAATATAAATGAAAATATAGTATTGATCGGTATTGATTTCGTGTCTATTATTCATTTATTGTAATTTACGTTATATGGCCATCTGCTGCCCATAGCCTATATTTTTTTCTCAGAAATGCTGTAAAAGAACATGAATAACTTTTCTAATTTTGAATTAATTAATTTGTATGATATAAAAGATCAAAGTATCAATTATTATGTAATTAGCGTTAGTTGAATTGATAAAATAATAATTAGCAATATGAAACCGATTTTTTTATACATATTAACTAGTCTAGCTATATATAGAATAATCTCGTAGCTCTCAAATACGCATGTTCGTATAGCTAATTGAATATATAGCTTAGTGTAGGCCTAGTCTATGATGAAACTTGGCTGATGGTTGTTATCTGATGTTCACCATGGTCACCGAGTTAATGATCAACCAATCTTCATCAGTCTTCACTGCAGTCTTTATTTTGTGTCTATCTGTCCGTATCAAAGTCCCATAGTCTAATAATCAACTAGGCCTATAGTTGATAAAATAATGTAACCTAGAATGGTTGGTACGGGTACAGTGACCCATGCTTTTTGCATTTAGGCCTATATATATATATATATATATATATATATATATATATATATATATATATATATATATATATATATATATATATATATATATATATATATATATATATATATATATATATATAATATATGTATAAATATAATGATCGTGATTTATGAATCGTGTCTCTCACTAAGTGTTGGTCTTGTGATTAATGTAACTCAAATGGTTTCAAGAACAAAATAGATTCCTTGGGAAAACATTGACTTCGATTTCTTATAGGTTTTGTCCTGCATTGTTATATTATTTACCATTCTCTTTCTGTATGGTTGACAGCCTGTCTTACCGCAGTGCTTTGTAAACATGCACGTCATAATTCATAAGTAACTATAGATATTATATTTGATCTTTATGTCACAGTGCTTACTTATGTCTCAGGTAGCTTTTTTGTATGTGGTTCGATGATGGTTCATTTATTGGATGAAGAATGCGAAAACTCGATTTTACCGTACTTGATAAACGATTTTTTATTTTCATTTTCCCGCGCTCCACAGTTTCAACGAAAGAATAAATATGTTCCAATCATAACCTGAAAAAAAATTGGAGAAATTAAATATGTGTGTGTATGTTTTTCTTATTTTTTTTTTGGAAGAAACGATACGATTTTTTGAACCTAGTTGCTATAGAGATATTTTTTCCATATCCAAAGCGAATAAAACAAAAACGGTGTGTGTGTGTGTGTGTGTTTTATAAACGCTACGGGATTAAATAACTTGTTTGTTCATGGTATTATCTGTACCGCTGAAGTACAAAAAAAAATGATTACATATTTATGAAAATTACATGAGAATATAAATAAACAAAATGTAACTTTGAATGTAAATGAAACCGTTTACATAGTTAACACAAAAATTGGGTGTGTGCGTGTGTAGGCCTATGTCATAGTGTTTGCTTTGCATAGAAGGGATTATCTTTTGATTCAACAGTTACGGCTTCTTGTAGGGTGTACATCAATAAGCCTTTGTCGGTCACGTTGACCTTGACCCTTAGAACCAGGTCAAGACGATATCTTTTGTTCGATTAATGCAATTCTTCTTGTAGAGACTGAACTTGTTAAAGGATTATTTATCGGCTCCTGTCTCCATGATGACAATTATATGTCTCGATCGGCCCTGCAGCCAATAGCAATACAACAGCGACACGTTTACACTGTCGACGTAACATATAAACGATCGAGTTTTCGTTTGAACCAAGATGTATTGAGGGTTGCGTTGGTTTGCTCTCTCTTATAGTGGTTCGACTCCCCGACTACCCCCATCAATGTGGAAATAATGTACACATTTACCGCCCAATTCTATGACCGAGATTCAGGAGACCGGAGTTCGATTCCCGCCACGGTCGCTCATCCTGACAGGTTTTCCGTGGTTCTCCTCTGTCGTTCATGCAGGTTTATACTGGGATTGTTCCGTAACAACAGTCCATGACCGACTCCTTTCCACTATTGTTATACTTGGTACACTTTAGTCCCACCTTGTTCGTGCCAAAATTATTCCCAGGAGGGGGGTCATTTTTGCGTGGGGATAGAGTTTTTCTCAGTGATTCGTACCATCGGCCTAAATTATTTATTAAAAACCATTAAAATTGAAACATCGAAATTAGTTGCATAGTTAAGGACGTCTCCTTTTTCTCCGGGCCAGCCGAAATTTCTTATAAAAAATCTCGGGAATTTAACATCTCTATACACCGGTCTGCCAGCATTACTGAGCCCGTGCTTGACAAGATTACTTATACCTTTGTTATTTGGAAACTCGCAACAATAACAAAATAATATGTAAAACATTCTTGATGATTTGCCCAAGAATGTAGACCCGTAGAGTGGTAGAGCTACGCGACATTTTGAAATAACCTCATGGATGGTCGAAACGTCTTGGTCAGTTCTGATTCTATTCTACTTTTATCCATGCTAGATAAAGGTTCCGATCGACCGTCTTCCTTGTCCTATAGCACTAACGCACGGGTGGTTCGCTACTCATCTCTCGTGTGTATTTGGGTTTTTGGTATCGTAGGTTCTAGTCCTGTACACCATGGGTATTTCAAACGTCCTTTCACAATTATCAAAACGTTGGGAGTTTCTTCATCACACTCTCATTTGTAGCCCCAAATAATCGAGCTGTTGATGGGGTAGTTAAGCAAACAATAATCATCAACCGATAAACTGATGGCATGTTGATCAGGTTACCATAGCAACTAGAAAAGCTGGGGACAAACAAAGTAATAAAATAGGTATTCGCCTACTGGAAATAAAGTGTGATTGGATGATTTTTTCTGATTGATTACACTTCTTTGTTATATTTTTGAAATGAGAAATTTCATCGTTTGAATTAGTAATTAGTTGTGTTTGCCATCTATATTCTGTATGTTATACAAATTGAAAATGATGAATAAATATAAATTAAATTACGCAATAGACAATATTCGACATGAATGATGAATAACACATTATGAAAACTTGGCGTTCTGTTTCTGATTGATTGATGTTGTTGTTACACAGTAGCGCTATCTCTCTCTCTCTCTCTCTCTCTCTCTCTCTCTCTCTCTCTATCTCTCTCATACAGCCTGCCGTGTATTGAATGTTATCAACGAACGCGTTTATACTGATCTGTGTAATTATGAATAAATATCCAGGTAATGTATTATCAATCACTATTTTAAGACCTTCAGCCAACAAGGTCTCAATCAAGATGCGAACTCGGCCCCACCCATCAACATCGCGTGCTTGCTCAGTGATTGCTCCACTCATTTATTTATTCACATATTCGTTTATTTATTGCAAATGCAAATGCATTGGGTGCAGTGGTGGTGATCGCATTGTATACCAATTAAATTGCATCATATATCTGAAACACTTTCAACATACAAATAACTTACAATAATTTTCCTACAATGTTTTATCTCCAATTTTTCTTTGAAAGTTGCAGTGCTCTACTGCTCACGAAATGCATCGCTCCTTTTTTTTTTTCAACATCATTATAATTATTGTTTGCTGAACGGTCCCAACAAAAGATGGGTTATTTGGGGATTAGTCTCCTGAGATCATTTCAGAGATGTTATGCTTTCATTTTTGCATGGTGAAGTTTTGAGTTATAATATAACTTGGGGATATTCGAAATATTTCGTTCTTTCATTTGTGCTTTCATTTGACCTGTGGAGCGCAAACAAACAAAAAATAATTTTCAAGTACGCTAAAATTGAGTTCTTGGATACGCTCATCCAGAAATTAAAAACGTGTCTCAATTTAAATACGTAAAAAAAATAAAAAATAAAAAAAACAGCTAATCAGATCAGATTTGTGTAAAACATTGGAATGATGTGTATCATTCGTATCCTTATGGTTGTACTCTTGCACGTGTGCGTGACTGATGCGGAGTGTTGTTGTTTCAGCTGTTGGACATGCTGAAGTTCTACTCGCGCTTCGAGATCAGCGACGAGACGGGCGACCCTCTCACCGACCACGACATGACGCAGATACACTACTCCAAGATCACGTCCCTGCAGGTAACCCCACTACTCGATCAAACTACTTTACTCAAATAATATAACAAGAATTGAGTCTGAATTGGATTAATTTGAAAAATTATGAAATACCAGTACCTAAATAACTAATACGAATAAAGTTAACGATTCACAAAGTAGATACAGTAGTTTTAAAATGAAAAATTATCACTTGCAGATTTGGATCGCTGTTTAGCTCGAAATTTTGTACAATTTGGACAATTATTCTACTCACACCTTTTAAAAACACACAGGATGGCTATGATTTCAACTTTTGTTTGTATTCAGCGATGATTGAATTAAGTGATGAAATTCAGTTAATGTTCTAAAACTAGGATATAATACTGGATACTGGAAAAACTAGATATAATATTTACTGAATGTGTTATTTGATGAATGTGCCATTTGTTTCCCACCAGAAAGCTGCGTTTGCCAAGTTCCCCGAGCTGCGCGAGTTCTCCCTGGCCAACGTGGCTAGCGTCGACACGAGGGAAGCTCTCGTCAAACACTTCGGACCACTCAGGTGATTAACACACGTGCTCGTACTTCTTTCTGCGAGAGAAGATGGTTTTCTACCCAACATAACAAACACAAGTGTCATCGTAGTGTTTGTAAAGCAGCGGTATTTTGAGGTTTAATGATTTTTCAGGACGATGGAACCTGTGAACGATGCAAACCTAATGGTTGAATTGTTTACTTGTACTTCATTCACTAGCGTGCTAATCTTATCGCCCTGGAAACTGAAATCAATTTGGGCGTGGGCTCGAGTCCCGCAAATGTAATCTTACTTCAATACAATAATCTACCGTCTTGAATTTTTCTATTGAAAACATCTGCAATGCTGTAATCATATTTATTATTATTGAATTCTTTCTAGCAATTGCCAGTAGATTTATTATCAAATACATATGTTAGCATATATCTCTAATTACGTACTTCACATTAATCAAACTGCTAGATTTTTTCTCATTATATTTATTCTTGTAGTACATATTCTACGGTGGTAGGTGGTAGGCCTATATTCATTTAATATTGTAGATATAGGCCTACAGCGAAACCTCTATTTATCATCTTTCAAAGGACCAGAAAAGCCATCCGTGTAGGAAAATGTAATATTCGTTATATGGGAGTAGAATGGGACTGAATTACAAAACGAATTTTAGAAGTGGGAATAATGAATTGATGATGAATCCAGTAAAAATGCGTTGTGGTTCCACTGACGGCTCCTTTGTAACCGTCTTTGTGGTCAAATTGCATGAATATAACTTTCAGTTGACCTCTCCACCGCCGTCTCTATCTCTGACATTTATCATTATCAGCCTACGGTATATATTTTATTTTTTATATTTTCAGTTAACGGTATATTATTCACTTTCAGTAACTTTTTAAAATACTATTCCATTGTGTTATTGTAATTTTAGATTCTTTCATTCTAATTATTCAATCATTTGTATTTCGTTATTCTGTTGTCCTCTTGGCAGCAGAATTTCCACTTCTTTAAATAAAACGTTTCTGTCCAATAAATGAGATGATGTCTAATCGTTGTTACGGCACTGCAGCGAGAAGAACCTTCGCGCGATCGCGACGTATCTGAACCTGGTTCCGCCGCCCGAGCGCGAGGCCGTCGAGGACTGGTGCCGCGTCGACCGCGACTTCCTCCTCGAGCTGCTGATCTCACGCCACGAGCGCCGCATCTCGCAGCTGCAGGAGCTGAACGAGATGCCGCTGTACCCGACCGAGGAGATCGTATGGAACGAGAATGTTGTGCCGAGCGAGTATTTCTCGGGTGAAGGCTGCTTGGCGCTGCCGAAGCTCAACCTGCAGTTCCTCACGCTGCACGACTACCTGCTCAGGAACTTCAACCTGTTCCGCCTCGAGTCCACATGTGAGTCCGGTCAAATCGTTTACGTTGTCTTGTAAAACATTTTATATCATTTGCTGACGAAATATTTACTAGCCCTTAATCAATTTTTGATTCAATTTGAGATTTATTAAAATTATTTCTCAAATCAAATCTAACAGAAACGAGTCTGTCTCGTGAGTCTCTGATTTTACTACTAGGTGGAAGTCTGAGTTTATCTCCTTAGTCTCTGACAGTGATTTGATAATAAGCCATGCCCGATGGCTCATACAGCTGAGGTTCTGCTTTGGAGAATGAAGTCAAGTTGGGCGTAGATTCGAATCCTGCATAAGGCATTATGTCAACAACCTTTCATCACTCGGTGTTTCATTATACCTCATTTGTATAACACCAAATATCCAAGCAGCTACTGTGCTCCTTCAAGACTAATAAACACTACTAAAAAATTGAATATATAATAGTTCAGGATGCTTTTTAACTTTCTCTCGTATGAACTATGTAAAAATGTTCCCGAAACTTGTTACTGTGCTTCACTATTTACAGTTCATTGAATAAGCTACATTAAACCTATTATTTCCTTTAGGGTAGTAAGATCACCCGTCTGGTGGCCCGTCAAAACGATCGTACCTGATGAGACTTTTCAGCAAACCTCTGTGGGCTGCACTTGAGTTGCATGTTTGTTTGTTATGACATATGGTTACGTACAAATATGAATGACTTATTCTTTGATTTTCAGATGAAATTCGTCAGGATATCGAAGATGCAGTGAGCCGCCTGAGTCCTTGGTAAGTCCATATCTTGGTATTTTTTCCTCAGTCTCTAAATTACATTGAAAAGTCCAGTCCAAATATTTATTTTTATTATTTATATCAAAATATTTTGAGTAACACATTTAACCTTCTGAACATAGACCTGATCATTTTTTGAAATTATGATTTTTCTACTTGAAAAGGAATATCTAAACATTACCATAAGCTTATGAACAAAATGAAGCTTATACCCCAGGAATACATACATTCATAATACATTCATTTAATAGAACAAACTTGTGTTACTAGCTTCCAAACAGAGGATTTTTTTAAAAGATTATTGGTTTGTCAATGCTTAGACAGTTTGTTGTATTAAGAACCAGTTTTACTAACTGATGATTAGTGGACGGAGCAATAATGAGTGGATTACTTGTTATCACCCTTGGTTACGTACCGTATATTATTTTCATAGCTTGATCAAAAATGTGCTCCGGAAAAAAAGCGGTAGGGGCCTACTAAAAAAATTAAGTCAATTTTAGAAAACGTGTAGGCCTATATTTTGGTTGTAAGTTTGGGTTTTATGATATTCCCCTTTGGGGACACTATGCACAGTGGAGACCAAATAATGGTTACCAAACTCGGGCCTACACATAGCAATTAAATCTATAGGAATCTAAATTGAAATTCTGTTTCATAAATTATATACATTTTTAAAGATTTGATAGATTATATAAATTTTAATTTATAAAATTAACGTTGATATACCGGTAAATTGAATTGGAATGAAATCTCTACCTATCGATTATCAAGAGACCAAAAAAACTATCCATTCGGGAAAATGTTCCGTGTGTGACTTTTGGTTGCACAAAACAAATGGTGGATCTGGTAACGATGTTCCGAGGTTCCACCGGATCTGCTACTGTATTAGCCATCGCGTATCGACGTTGCCTCTTTCTGCCGCCAGGAAAGCCGAGGACGGGGGCATATTCTACGGCGGCTGGGCACGCATGGCTCAGCCGGTCGTCAGCTTCGCCGTCGTGGAGGTGGCCAAGCCGAACATCGGCGAGAAGCGTCCGTCTCGCGTCCGCGCCGACGTCAGCGTGAACCTGAGCACGCGGCGCGAGATCAAGACCGAGTGGGAGAACCTGAGGAAGCACGACGTCTGCTTCCTCATCACAGTCAGGCCAACGTGCAACATAGGTACGTAGCGACCTTACAAAAGTGCTGTGATTGAATTTATGAATCTTCATATGAATTGGGTAAAACGGAGAGAAAGGGTAATCAGGATATTGAAAACAGTCATTTTGCAGCCAACATAGAGGATCTCAATAATACCATTAACAATGAAATTTGAGCTTTAATAACCATAAAAAATTTGAAAAGAACAATTCACTCTCATTTTTCTTAGCTCTGGAGAGAGTTGTACTTCAAAATTAGCATGCTCATCCATCGGTGTGATAGCTATAATCAAAGCTTTCACCGATTCGCGTTTGCTGTATATGTGAATGGACTGATTGATCATCTTTGCCCGCAGGTACTAAGTACAACCACCGGGAGCCGTTCGTCCCGCAGGTGGGACTCACGTACGTGCGCGGCTGCGAGATCGAGGGCATGCTGGACGTCAACGGGAGAGTCATCGAGGAGGGACCGGAACCCAAGCCGCAGATTCCCGGAGAAAAGAGGACTTTCAGGGTAAGGCGAGCTCAGACAACAGAACTGTGTTGCACACCTATTGTTCATTGACGTTATGTAATGTATCAGCCACACCTGTGGATCAGGTGGAAACTGAAGTCAGTGTAGGGCGTGGGTTCGATTCCTGCACAGTCTTCGTTATCATGTGTAATTTGTTAATTATCCGTAACAAACGTCATCCAATATATATGATATTTTCCAATGTAATAATTTATATTCTTGAAAGTGATCCTTTCAACTTCATTAAACTTTGTAGAAACAAGTATCAGAAAAGTATTAATTTCATATGAAAATTTCATTCCAGTTGAATGAAATTTAAAAATTGAAACTTTCACCAAATTGCTTTTTTTTATGGGGATCCATTAAACTTTCCACAAATTTTACAGAAAATGTGTCTGACCAAATTTGCTAAAAAAAATTTGAAATCTGTTCTGGTTTTACACCAATGTGCAAAAAACGTTTCAAGACAATAGGCCACTTTTTCTGACCACATAACAAATCGCGCAAAAATCACAAACAAACAGACGTGAAAACAGAGCCTGATTTTTTGTTCAAGTATGTGAAATTGATTCTTTGCTACGCTCATCTAAGCATGTACACTGTGTACTGTACTTGGTGTGTGAAAACGATTGCGTTTGTCTCGAACGCCAAGTCTGATGGAATGTTGTTCGTGTCCTTGAAGGTGTGGCTTGACAGCAACCAGTACCGGTCCGACATGGACGCGGCCAGCCAGGGCAAGGAGGACGTCTACGAGACGTTCAACATCATGATGCGACGCAAGCCCAAGGAGAACAACTTCAAGGCCGTGCTGGAGACGATACGCGAGCTGATGAACACCGAGTGCGTCGTGCCGGATTGGCTCCACGACATCATCCTCGGTTACGGCGACCCGGGCTCTGCTCACTACTCCAGGTAAACCCACGTCGGTACTTTGTGAAATAGAATGAGTGGAATCATCTTTTCATTCCACATTTTACTCTTTTCGCTATTCAAGAGACTGAGATGAGTGGTTGAGTGGTTAGCACACTGGACTGTCATTCAGTAGACCAAGTTTCGATTCCCGCCACGGTCGACTATCCTGACAGGGGTTTTTCGTGGTTTGCCTGTATCGGGTCAGTACTGGGACTGTTCCTTCACAACAGACCAAGACTCGTTCCCACTTTCCAGAATAAAATAACCTGTTCTTTCATCATCCCATTATCTCATATATATATATATATATATATCATTCATCGATACAAATGCTTTAAATAACTATTAATACGCCAATAATTCAAATTAGTCGCACCCATTCATTAGTCGTTGATTACATAGAATCAAATTGATACGACAATTAAGCAAGGTCGTTAGCGAGTTGACAGTCGCTAGAATGTATGTCAAACGAATAGTTTCAGTTCAAACGTGACTATCCGATGGTCTGCCAGGTCAGTCCGAGGCTTCCATTCTATTTCCATTTCTCTCCATTCTGGCTACTGTTCGATTCTAATGCCTGTAATTCCGGCGCTTCGCTTGTCCTAGGATGCCGAACGAGATCGCAACGATGGACTTCAACGACACATTCCTGAACCTCGACCACCTGCGGTCTAGCTTCCCCGAGCACGAGATCAAGGTGAAGACGGATGACCCACGGAAACTGGTCCCGCCGTTCAGGCTGACGTTCGAAGAGGTGAACGGCAAGAAGCGGGCGGCGGACAGCGACGACACAAAGCCACCGCAGAAGATCATCACCGTTGTGCCTCACGTCATCCCGAACAGAGGGCCCTACCTGTTCAACGAGCCCAAGAAGAACGCCATTCCGTTCACTCCGACCCAGGTACGGTTTGCTTATCTAACTACGCCGAAACCTTTATCTTCGTTTTTAAGGGACCAGAAAAAAGAAACGATTTGTGCAGGACCACGATATATTCAGAAAATGTAACATTTGTTTCACGGAAATCGGATGGGGCAAAATGAATGATGGAGGCAGTAAAAAAATGGATCAATGCATAACGTGAACAATGCATAAAGGTTTCACTGTATTTGGTTGAAAGAGCCTACAACCAGTCAAGGTAGTCTTGTTAGAATTGTCATGCTAGTTAGAACTAACAGTAACTACGAATGCCGCTAACTACGAATACGAAATACGAACACGTAACTACGAATAATTCTGCTTGGTATTACTTAGTGCCGGTTTCAAGAATTATTTGAGCATCAATTATCTAACTGTTAGTCGGGGTACGAAAATAGCATTGGTAACTAAGGGTGATCACAAGTTGATCCATTAACTATCGCTTCATCCACTGTCAGCTCGTAATATCGGGCCTCAACATACTTGTTAGAGCCGCCCCAGTGGCCAAGTCAATTATCGCTAGCGGTATTAACTGAAGTCACCGTTGGACGTGGGTTCGAGTCCCGCATAAGGCATGTGTTTTTGTAAACGTCCTTTCACCTATCATCACTTCATCGTTTCATAATCATCCGCTCATTCGTACCCCCGTATAATCTAGCTGTTGGTGGGGTCGTTAAGCAACATTGAAAAAAAAAACATACTTGTTGGCTAAAGCATGTACCGGTTCCAGGTGGAAGCGATCCGGGCAGGCATGCAGCCCGGGCTAACGCTGGTGGTGGGGCCGCCAGGAACGGGCAAGACGGACGTCGCGGTCCAGATCATCGCCAACCTCTACCACAACTTCCCGCAGCAGCGCACGCTCATTGTGACGCACTCCAATCAGGCGCTCAATCAGCTGTTCGAGAAGATCATGGCACTGGACCTGGACGAGCGCCATCTCCTGCGTCTAGGTCACGGGGAGGAGGCCCTGGAGACAGAGAAGGACTTCAGCAGGCAAGTTGGATAGGCTTTCTCTTATACTGGCGTCATTTGATGTAGTCATGTACAGTACAGTAAGAAAACAACAGTACCAAGAAAAGTACCAAGAGACTGGGGTTCCATTCCCGCCATGACCGATTATCCTGACAGAGGTTATCCATGGTTTCCCTGCATCGTTTAGGTGAATACTTGGGTGGTTTCCCCCAGCAAAGATCTCATTCACAGTATGGTAACAAGTGATGAAACATAGTTCTACTTCAATACTTCTTCATCAATCATTACCAGTATATAAAATTTAAAAGACAATAAAAATGAATAGATGGAATTGGTTGGAAGGAGAGTATGAATGGTTCGGACAAGGAGGGACTCGGAGTAGTTCAAAGTCACTTGCTCTAGTTTGAAGCAACCCCTGGACGCATGGAAGAAATTGATTATTGGAATTAAAGACAAAATGATGTGCAATTTCAATTTGCCAGAGTCATTTTACCTTTGGTAAACTTTTAATTAGGGTTAAGGATGAAAAGCAACACGAGGATTATCCTCATCACAACAAAGGAAATTATACAATTGTATAGGCCTGTACCGGTATTGTATTACGTACAATGTACGCCTACCCAATTTGGTTAAAAATTTGTACAACCCCAAAATACCCATTTTGAATGGACGCTTCTCAGAATTCAATGTGCAGGCACTTGCTGCCTTCTAGCGGCCGATATCTACGGAGTTGCATTCTGGGTATTTTAGTACCAATTATAAAGTAAATACGTTCACGACACGCTGTAATATAAATTATTCTTGCTAAATATCATTGGTAGCATCGGACTTCCAATTGCGGATACTAGCTTCCCGCTGTACTTCAAACTTGGCCGCTAGATGGCTCTTTCATTTCTGAAAGGGGTTATTGAAAATTTTGTTGAATTTAAAAAAAACACGTGCGAGAAGATGTCTAATGTTTTGGTCCCGTTGCAGGTATGGCCGAGTAAACTACGTGCTAGCCAAGCGCCTGGACCTGCTGACAGAGGTCCAGCGGCTGCAAGAGAGTCTGGAGGTGTCCGGCGACGTGGCGTACACCTGCGAGACGGCCGGACACTTCTTCCTCTACCAAGTCCTCGCTCGCTGGGAGAGATTCCTCAGCGTCGTACGACCTCCAGGGGCCAAGGTCGTGGCTGTCAAGGTATAAAATGTAGCAGATACATTATAAGATGAGCAAGATATTTCTTTGAAATTTATTCGATACATAAAAACTATATACACACCTTGGATTTTTTTTTAAAGAGGGTGATGTATAGCCTTACCACATCATTAAACAACAAATCTGCTTGCAAATTACAGACGATCACAGACGAGTTTCCGTTCCACCGTTTCTTCGAGAACGCGCCAAAGCCGCTGTTCAAGTGCCGGACGTACGAGGAGGACATGGAGATCGCCGAGGGGTGTTTCCGGTACGTCGAGAAGATCTTCACACAGCTCGACGAGTTCCGAGCATTCGAGCTGCTGCGCAGCGGGCTGGACAGATCCAAGTACCTTCTCGTACGAGAGGCCAAGGTCATCGCCATGACCTGCACGCACGCCGCACTCAAGAGGAAGGAACTCGTCGATATGGGTACGCAAGGTTTCAGTCGGAGATATTTTCATCAACATTGATTATTACTTTTTACAGGCCTATATTCCAATATTATCAGGCCTAAAATAATTTATTATTACAACTTTTTACCTATATAAAAGAAAAAATGGCGTTGAAACTTGATACTAAATCATTGTTTCCCAATTAGGGCTAGGAATGAAAGTGGAATCGTTACGACGGGGCACCACAGGGGCGACCTCACCACCACAAAGAATAATTAAATATTAATATTATAACTCATTTGACAAACGGATATAATTATATTCGCTACCCTTCCATTTTACATGTCATCAAAACTAGATACATTATTTACACACTATCCGTAGGTTTCAAGTACGACAACATCCTGATGGAGGAGTCGGCGCAGATCCTGGAGATTGAGACGTTCATCCCGCTACTGCTCCAGAACCCTCAGGACGGTTTCAGCCGTCTGAAGCGCTGGATCATGATCGGAGACCACCACCAGCTGCCTCCCGTCATCAAGAACATGGCGTTCCAGAAGTTCTCCAACATGGAACAGTCGCTGTTCACGCGGCTTGTGCGCCTCGGGGTCCCCACGGTCGACCTGGATGGCCAAGGGCGAGCGCGCGCCAGCATCTGCAACCTGTACAACTGGCGGTACAAGAAGCTGGGCAACCTGGCGCACGTCGAACAGTGGCCCGAGTACAGGGTGGCCAACGCTGGCTTTGAGTTCGACTTCCAGCTCATAAACGTCGAGGACTTCAACAATGTCGGAGAATCCGAGCCTAGTCCGTACTTCTATCAGGTAAACTATTGCAGGGTACAGTACTCTGATTATTTCTCTCGCCCTCGGTTAGGATTTTCACCATGAATTTCTCACACTGGTTTCTGCTACGATCTTTCATCACAACACTTTTTCATTCACAAACTTCTTCATATCCATGGCTCCTTTTAATACAAAGAATCAAACTGTCAGAACTAAATGTCATACTCTCCAGTGTCTTCCGTAATAACCGGAAGGCCTTGGCTAGAAGTAAATTGACAGTTGACAAAAATAATCAGCCAAGTCGTCTCGCAAACTTTATCGGGCCAAAAGACACCGTCTTATTTTGGTAGGGTCAGTTGTTAGCGCATAGCTGCAAACGTAGCTGCTTGCTAAATCGCCAGCACCTTTTAAAAGAAGTTTGATTACGTTTCATTTCAGAATCTGGCTGAAGCCGAGTACTGCGTCGCCGTGTTCATGTACATGCGACTGCTCGGCTACCCGGCCGAGAAGATATCGATCCTGACGACCTACAACGGCCAGAAGCACCTGATCCGCGACGTCATCAACATCCGCTGTGCATCTAACCCACTGATCGGCCGGCCGCACAAGGTCACGACCGTCGACAAGTACCAGGGCCAGCAGAACGACTACATCCTGCTGTCGCTGGTGCGCACCAAGGCAGTGGGTCACCTGCGCGATGTGCGCCGGCTGGTAGTCGCGATGTCGCGTGCGCGGCTCGGCCTGTACGTGTTCGCGCGGGTCGCCCTGTTCAAGAACTGCTTCGAGCTGACGCCCGCGTTCAGCCAGCTGATGGGCCGCCCGCTGCGGCTGCACATAACGCCCGGCGAGAGCTTTCCGTCGCGTCGGCCCAATGGCGTGCCGCCGGCAGAAGACCCGCAGGTGGTTGCCGACATGGCGCAGATGGCCGCGTTTGTCTACGACTTCTACATACAGAAGGTTCATACGTTGAAGACCAAGATATACGTGAGTTGAACGATTGTTGGTAGATATTTATGTCGATTTAGCAGAATAGGCGTATCAACATTTTGGTGCGAACTTTCTAACAGTATGGGTCATAGGATATCAACATTTGTATAGGGGTAACTCGCAGATATTTTCAATACCTTTTCGAGTACCTGTCCGTCTTTGTAACTAGTATTATGTTTTTTTGTTGAGAGAAATGTTCACCTAATCATCATTGTAAAGATAGCCTTCTATTTCTATTCCAGTTGTGTTGATTTATTTGATTCAAATTTCTATCATATTTATAAGCAAAACGTACTTTTAATACTAAAATAAGTAATAACGCAAAGATGAGAGTTACAATACGTATGCCTAGTCCTATGTCTGTAACGTAAGGTGATGAGATAATATGTTTCAATAATGTTTTCAGGGAACACAGAAAGTCTGGCAGAAGCCAGGTACGCACACGGCCAGCAGTCCACGTCACTTTGTCTCTCATCATCCCGGCGCAGACGACGATACCGACAGCGAAGAGGAGGTCGAGAGGGTGAAGGAGGCGACCGAAGTGAAGGAGGCAACGACAGGAGAGAAAGGGAAGTAGAAGCAGACGCTCAATGTCGAGAAAGTTTTGGACGTGACCTAAGTGAAGGCAATGATAGGCGAGGAGGAGAAACAGACTCAGATGCAGACGTAGAAGCAGGCGCTCATTGCCAACAGAGTGAAGGACGTGACCGAAGTGAAGGCAACGACAGTAGAGGAGGGGAAGTAGAAGCAGATGAGTTGGAAGTTATCCACCAATGTAATAAACACAAATACCATTGTCTTTTAATTTTATATATATTGCCATTCTATTTCAGGGTGAGTGACTTTTCAGGAACATACTTTTGATCAGAAATACAACTACGTCTTTCCAAAGCATTGAATGTTTGAAATTGCAGCAAGTTTCTGTACAATTACCAGAGTATTTGAGATGATTCAGTTGCTAGACGACCTCATCTCTTGTTGATGTAAGTGTGTCAAAAATCGGCACAGTTAAGAAGTTTTTTAATTTACTATAAGACGTTATAAGCAGAGGCAAGCATTTGGGATTTTAACGATAAATGCGAATTGATGGTAAAGCATTTTTTTCTTCAATAATATTTACGTTTCAAGTCTTCCCAAGTTGAAAAAACTTACTGTTATTTTAGCGGATTTTTGCAAAAATGATGCTTTTTGCAGTTTTTTTTTTTTTAGTCACAAATATTACATGAATGCAAGTTTGTTTGCAAATTAAATGCAAATTTGTATTGCCTACTCTGGCAAAGGGTAAGAGTGATTATTTTAAATATGAGTGGATGTTCGTATTTTTCTACTTGATTTTCATCCGATAGATATTTGATAACCTCAATTCAAATAATACATGATATTTTGTATGTAATGTTATTTAGAAGTTTGGATCCAGGCAACCAAACAGCCATTATGTGTTGGTGTCTTTTTGTCCAGGTAGACTTTTCTCCGTTGCTAATGTATAATGATGTATTGAATCATTATTTATTTGTATCAATTTTATATGCTCATGAACACTATTTCTACACCAAGAAAACGATTTAGGTGTACTTCAAATTGCGTTGAATAGTTTTTCGAAAATGTACCGAAATTCAATTTGATTTAATTGAAAATAACAAATAATTATAGAATAGGTAGATTTCCATAAAAATGATCATTGTTTTTGTTTGATTCCCATGCTCCCATTTTCCTGCATAAAGGGCACATTAGATTTACAGATATCACTTCATTTATTAGTAAATATTTAATAAGAAACTACTTTATTTTCTTCGACCTCCTGTTGTATTTGAATGAATATACTCCCAACAGTTTTTCTGGTTACAACTCAAGACTTATGACCGGTACATGCAGCGCAGTGGTTAACGCGCTCGCTTCGTGTGATCCGGGAGGCGAGGGGAATTCCGAGCCCAGTTTGATCCTCGCCGCCAACCATCTTTACATGGGTTTTTCATGGTTTCCCTCTGTAGTCTAGGCCAATGCCGGGATGGTTCCAACAATAAGTCGGCCATGACCGCGTCCTTCCCACTATCCTTTCCATTACCCAAGAACCTTCATCTGATCATCCCATCATCTCATTAATCATCCATCCGACGTCATTAGATCTGCGCTATCATAACAGTACGTCGTCAAACCCAATATATATATTTTTTTAAAGATGTTCGGCACAATAGGATGATGCGACATAAAACCCAACATTCTTTCATTGATTTGTCATGAAACTTAACACTGTTTATGGGCCAGAAATGGTTTGGTCTAATTGTATATTCTGTAGTCAATTTTAACCTTGTGTAACTTATTTGGTTGTATAAATAATTCATTCGTAAGATTATTGGTTAGGCCTATCTCGTATTCATAATGAAAAATTGAAAATGAAATTTCATAGATTCATCTTAATTAGGGCATTTTTCAAAATTCAACCTAGTTCTAGTAGACATATAGATCTGAGTAACATAATCTAAATTATATGAAAATATTTTCTTGATATTTGTTCTGGCTTTTGAACTGTGGAGTGCTCAAAAGAATAGGAAGAGGAACAAGGTACCATGACAGAGAAATTATGTGCCAGTGCTTAGTATACCGGTATGTTCAATGGAAAAATGATAGTTTAAATATTTTATTACAGTGATTCATATTAGCAATAAGCACAGTGTTGTTATTATTTTTCATCTCATTGAGAAATATTTACACATAAATGTCCTCATACGTAGAAAATTGTGTAAAGTGTAATCATAGTTTATGTTACGTCATCAATTAATCAAGTTGTAAATTTGAGGAGTTTATCAGTTACTCGGCAACAATTGCCTCTTCACTCGTTTTCCATATTTGAAACTAGAATACCTCGAGTGCACGTATTATAATCTGTATTCTTGGGCTGCTGCCAATGTCATATCAACGGGTGGCTGGATAATTCTACATATAACAAAACTAGATTACACATTGTTGGACTGTTGGTGGACCTATATTTTATCAAGCGTCATTCGTGGCGACACCTTTGATTTCTTCAGCCGGCAACAGCGAACAAAGCGTAGCTTGTTATTCCTCGTCTGCTTTTCAACAAGAACTCCTCTACCCTACGAAACTCCACGGCGAATTTTCGGCCGAGTCGCCGATCTCGCTTTCCCCACGTGGTTTCCAACGTTGGCCTCCCTTGCAGTTGCAGCAGAAGAGGTTACAGCGTCCCGTTCCGCAGCATGGAGTTCCGATCGATTGATCACCACAACGACCTTTTTATCGCTATGGCAACAGATACCGTTCACTACAACAAACAGATTAATTATTCAACAATAATATGAGCAAAGAAATCAACGTGCATAATACCGAAGTGATCTCCGATGTAGTAGGCCTACATATTTATACCAGTATGGCATAGCTGTTAGCCTGTTATACATAATAGGAAGATGTCTTCAATTTGTTCAAATTGGTTTTCAATTGCTTAGTTTACATTGAAGATTATCATTCTAGACTGATTCATATTACACACAACAACAGCGTATGCATTTGCAGCGCTGGGTTATATAGCCAGGCCTCAATTCACCTCATAGCTCATTTTAGCAGATTAGCCCATCATAAATTACGCCAGGGTAAATATTTGGTTGGCTCAATAATTATGAAACCGAGCGTTTGTTGATAATTACCTTACACTAGGAAATCTGTAGTCAGTTCCTCAAGTAAATAGGCTCACATTGAATATTTTATAAGAAACTACTTTATTTTCTTCGACCTCCTGTTGTATTTGAATGAATATACTCCCAACAGTTTTTCTGGTTACAACTCAAGACTTATGACCGGTACATGCAGCGCAGTGGTTAACGCGCTCGCTTCGTGTGATCCGGGAGGCGAGGGGAATTCCGAGCCCAGTTTGATCCTCGCCGCCAACCATCTTTACATGGGTTTTTCATGGTTTCCCTCTGTAGTCTAGGCCAATGCCGGGATGGTTCCAACAATAAGTCGGCCATGACCGCGTCCTTCCCACTATCCTTTCCATTACCCAAGAACCTTCATCTGATCATCCCATCATCTCATTAATCATCCATCCGACGTCATTAGATCTGCGCTATCATAACAGTACGTCGTCAAACCCAATATATATATTTTTTTAAAGATGTTCGGCACAATAGGATGATGCGACATAAAACCCAACATTCTTTCATTGATTTGTCATGAAACTTAACACTGTTTATGGGCCAGAAATGGTTTGGTCTAATTGTATATTCTGTAGTCAATTTTAACCTTGTGTAACTTATTTGGTTGTATAAATAATTCATTCGTAAGATTATTGGTTAGGCCTATCTCGTATTCATAATGAAAAATTGAAAATGAAATTTCATAGATTCATCTTAATTAGGGCATTTTTCAAAATTCAACCTAGTTCTAGTAGACATATAGATCTGAGTAACATAATCTAAATTATATGAAAATATTTTCTTGATATTTGTTCTGGCTTTTGAACTGTGGAGTGCTCAAAAGAATAGGAAGAGGAACAAGGTACCATGACAGAGAAATTATGTGCCAGTGCTTAGTATACCGGTATGTTCAATGGAAAAATGATAGTTTAAATATTTTATTACAGTGATTCATATTAGCAATAAGCACAGTGTTGTTATTATTTTTCATCTCATTGAGAAATATTTACACATAAATGTCCTCATACGTAGAAAATTGTGTAAAGTGTAATCATAGTTTATGTTACGTCATCAATTAATCAAGTTGTAAATTTGAGGAGTTTATCAGTTACTCGGCAACAATTGCCTCTTCACTCGTTTTCCATATTTGAAACTAGAATACCTCGAGTGCACGTATTATAATCTGTATTCTTGGGCTGCTGCCAATGTCATATCAACGGGTGGCTGGATAATTCTACATATAACAAAACTAGATTACACATTGTTGGACTGTTGGTGGACCTATATTTTATCAAGCGTCATTCGTGGCGACACCTTTGATTTCTTCAGCCGGCAACAGCGAACAAAGCGTAGCTTGTTATTCCTCGTCTGCTTTTCAACAAGAACTCCTCTACCCTACGAAACTCCACGGCGAATTTTCGGCCGAGTCGCCGATCTCGCTTTCCCCACGTGGTTTCCAACGTTGGCCTCCCTTGCAGTTGCAGCAGAAGAGGTTACAGCGTCCCGTTCCGCAGCATGGAGTTCCGATCGATTGATCACCACAACGACCTTTTTATCGCTATGGCAACAGATACCGTTCACTACAACAAACAGATTAATTATTCAACAATAATATGAGCAAAGAAATCAACGTGCATAATACCGAAGTGATCTCCGATGTAGTAGGCCTACATATTTATACCAGTATGGCATAGCTGTTAGCCTGTTATACATAATAGGAAGATGTCTTCAATTTGTTCAAATTGGTTTTCAATTGCTTAGTTTACATTGAAGATTATCATTCTAGACTGATTCATATTACACACAACAACAGCGTCTGCATTTGCAGCGCTGGGTTATATAGCCAGGCCTCAATTCACCTCATAGCTCATTTTAGCAGATTAGCCCATCATAAATTACGCCAGGGTAAATATTTGGTTGGCTCAATAATTATGAAACCGAGCGTTTGTTGATAATTACCTTACACTAGGAAATCTGTAGTCAGTTCCTCAAGTAAATAGGCTCACATTGAATATTTTATAAGAAACTACTTTATTTTCTTCGACCTCCTGTTGTATTTGAATGAATATACTCCCAACAGTTTTTCTGGTTACAACTCAAGACTTATGACCGGTACATGCAGCGCAGTGGTTAACGCGCTCGCTTCGTGTGATCCGGGAGGCGAGGGGAATTCCGAGCCCAGTTTGATCCTCGCCGCCAACCATCTTTACATGGGTTTTTCATGGTTTCCCTCTGTAGTCTAGGCCAATGCCGGGATGGTTCCAACAATAAGTCGGCCATGACCGCGTCCTTCCCACTATCCTTTCCATTACCCAAGAACCTTCATCTGATCATCCCATCATCTCATTAATCATCCATCCGACGTCATTAGATCTGCGCTATCATAACAGTACGTCGTCAAACCCAATATATATATTTTTTTAAAGATGTTCGGCACAATAGGATGATGCGACATAAAACCCAACATTCTTTCATTGATTTGTCATGAAACTTAACACTGTTTATGGGCCAGAAATGGTTTGGTCTAATTGTATATTCTGTAGTCAATTTTAACCTTGTGTAACTTATTTGGTTGTATAAATAATTCATTCGTAAGATTATTGGTTAGGCCTATCTCGTATTCATAATGAAAAATTGAAAATGAAATTTCATAGATTCATCTTAATTAGGGCATTTTTCAAAATTCAACCTAGTTCTAGTAGACATATACCGGTAGATCTGAGTAACATAATCTAAATTATATGAAAATATTTTCTTGATATTTGTTCTGGCTTTTGAACTGTGGAGTGCTCAAAAGAATAGGAAGAGGAACAAGGTACCATGACAGAGAAATTATGTGCCAGTGCTTAGTATACCGGTATGCATGGAAAAATGATAGTTTAAATATTTTATTACAGTGATTCATATTAGCAATAAGCACAGTGTTGTTATTATTTTTCATCTCATTGAGAAATATTTACACATAAATGTCCTCATACGTAGAAAATTGTGTAAAGTGTAATCATAGTTTATGTTACGTCATCAATTAATCAAGTTGTAAATTTGAGGAGTTTATCAGTTACTCGGCAACAATTGCCTCTTCACTCGTTTTCCATATTTGAAACTAGAATACCTCGAGTGCACGTATTATAATCTGTATTCTTGGGCTGCTGCCAATGTCATATCAACGGGTGGCTGGATAATTCTACATAATTATAACAAAACTAGATTACACATTGTTGGACCGTTGGTGGACCTATATTTTATCAAGCGTCATTCGTGGCGACACCTTCGATTTCTTCAGCCGGCAACAGCGAACAAAGCGTAGCTTGTTTTTCCTCGTCTGCTTTTCAACAAGAACTCCTCTACCCTACGAAACTCCACGGCGAATTTTCGGCCGAGTCGCCGATCTCGCTTTCCCCACGTGGTTTCCAACGTTGGCCTCCCTTGCAGTTGCAGCAGAAGAGGTTACAGCGTCCCGTTCCGCAGCATGGAGTTCCGATCGATTGATCACCACAACGACCTTTTTATCGCTATGGCAACAGATACCGTTCACTACAACAAACAGATTAATTATTCAACAATAATATGAGCAAAGAAATCAACGTCCATAATACCGAAGTGATCTCCGATGTAGTAGGCCTACATGTTTATACCAGTATGGCATAGCTGTTAGCCTGTTATACATAATTGGAAGATGTCTTCAATTTGTTCAAATTGGTTTTCAATTGCTTAGGTTACATTGAAGATTATCATTCTAGACTGATTCATATTACACACAACAACAGCGTCTGCATTTGCAGCGCTGGGTTATATAGCCAGGCCTCAATTCACCTCATAGCTCATTTTAGCAGATTAGCCCATCATAAATTACGCCAGGGTAAATATTTGGTTGGCTCAATAATTATGAAACCGAGCGTTTGTTGATAATTACCTTACACTAGGAAATCTGTAGTCAGTTCCTCAAGTAAATAGGCTCACATTGAAATATTCTATTTTTAATTAAAGATCAACAAATTAATGTATGTACTGCTGAATGTGCTATAAAAAGGATTAACATTTTAATTGTTTGTACGTTAGAAGATAAAAGCGTCTGTTGAAAAAAATACATAAGGAAGGCCCAGTACGTAGTGAGTATTAGTAATATTTATTGAAGCAGCCTAGAAATGGGAGTGAATAATATTTGTCAATAAAGTGACTATAATGTACAGGAAAATTGCGTTGTAAAATGAACACGATGTTGATATGAACATGCACACCTGAAACTTGAAAAGTGCTCAACATTGTTCAGATACCGTAGTTAGTTGCCCTGAGCAAAAAGTTTCTTCTGTACTATGTACTAAGCCTTCCTTGTATATTTCTTTCAACTATCATTTTAATCTTTAAACCTACAAGCATTTGAAATGACGATCCTTTTCATTGCTCATTCACAGTAGGCATATATTTGGTGTATTTGAAGTACATTTGAAATATTAAATGTAGGTCTATATGAGGAATGATGACTTCAGATTACCTTGTAAGAGTGGATCCACCTTAGTTGCACGTTTTGTTATTAACATGTCAAGAACTGTCATATTTTCGGATTTACAATGTACTCTAATCTAAGGTGGAAAATATTTACTAAATCGTACTATATAAGTGTAAGAGTAACTACTTCCTAAACTCAAACACAACAGTTACTACAAGTTTGTTTTATCGAGACGCTGAGAAATATCTTTTCTGTCCATCAGGTAAGATTTTACGTGTTGAAATATTGAAGAAAGTACAAAAACTGAGAATCAGATACCGGTACACTTCTTGTCTATGTTCTCTATAATACTGCATAGTAATAGCTTAGTTATTTTTTCTAATTATTAGTTAAGGTACAAAAATTGTACATAGGTACTAAGTTGTGACAAGTGAATTTGCAAATTATTGCTTCATTCACTCATCAGTTGGTACCGACTCGTCTGAGTATACTAGGAAAGCGCATAATGTTCGTTGTGAGTTGGGTGTAGAAGTAATTAAATCTGGGATTAAAAAATATTCTTTCAGCTCAATCTAAATCTACAGACCTTGGATTACTTGAAACGTTCAAAAACCTTCCCTGCAACTTGTTGATATTTATAGTGCAACCTGTCACGTATACACTGTGCATACCTGTTGATCCTGATACTCGATAAAATGTATACTTTTATTTTATGTATACTTACAATTTTCATTGTTAGCCTATATCTCATCCGATTATTGTACAAATTATTGAAAATGTGTATGATAGCTAGTTGTTTTCATATTCTGTATGAATTTGAAAGCTTTTGAACAATTTTCATTCTTTCAAGTATCCTCCCCCTGAGTTATTGTTGTAGGGATTTTCCAAACTTTCTACATTTTTCCGGGTAAAAACGTTCAACAGATTTTTCTGAAAAACAATCCCAACCTATTCTGGTGTGACACCAATATTTAAAAATAAGTTTGAGTCGATTGGTCTTTTTTCCTGACCTGTATGCCCCGTACAAAATTTAAAAAATGAAAAATAAATGGAGCTCATTTCTTTTTGGTATGGTATGTGAAATGCAAATCTTTGCTATGCTCATATAAACCATGTTTTATATTTCTAGGAAACCATGGTTTCTAAGACATTGTCATTCATAACACTTGCCGTGATAGCAGTATTGCTGGTAGCGATACCAGATAATGGTAAGTGTATTCATGGATTTTATAACTTGATATGTTAATTATATAAATGCAGATAACTGTGAGAGATATTAATTAATTTACTGTCATTTGCATACCCGAGAGCATGATGCTACTGTAGGGCCAAATATGTTCCCATCATCAAAGTAGCCATCATGCTCTCAGGTATGCGAATGCAAATATATAATTTATCATTAATATATGTATTTCATACAGTTATCTACATTTATAAGCATGTACAACTATAAGAATATGATGAAAAAAACAATGCAAATATTTATATTCATTTTTAAACAATTTCAAATTCTTGTGTTCCTTTGCATACCTTGCAGAGATTTGTGCCTGAGCATAAGTTCATGAGTAATCCTGTATTCATGAATACATTATTAAATTATGCTTGGTATTCATATTGATATTATCCTTGCTCGTGTATTGTATATAGGGTGATAATATTTAAAAATGGAAAATCCGGGGTGAGACGAATTGCCCGTTAAATAAATCAATCTGAACTAACCTGATCTTAATCGTATAACCTGAACAATAAAAGACTAGTCTATCCCAAGATTAATTTATTTTCAACACCATACCGGTTTAAACGTATACAACGGAGCTGTGTTTAAATAATCACTTCGGTGTTTTGCACGTTGATTTCTTTGTTGTATTTTACAGTTAAATATTGTATTTGTTCTATTGTAGTGAGCGGCATGTGTTGCTATACCGACAGAAACGGCCGCTGTGGTGATAACTCGGTTGGAACGCCGTGCTGTGGTACGGGACGCTGTAACATCTTCTGCTGCAACTGCAGTGGAGGCAAATGCTGGCAACGACGTAGCATTGGTCAACGGTTCATCTCCAACAACACCGTCGTGTCAAGCTCGGCCAACGAGATTGTCGACTTGGCCGATGTCAACGACGATGCGCTGTTGAGTTTCCAAGAGGTCGAGGAGTTCTTATTGAAAATTGGACGAGGAAAAACGCGTTACGCTTCGTTCAAAGAGTTGGATCTTAGTAATGACGAGCTGTTGTCGGCTGAAGAGATTGAAGGCGTCGCCTAGAATGACGTGTGATTAAATCCAGGCATACCAACAATGTGTAATCTAGTTATGTTAGACGTATTAATGAGGTGTGTGATTGGCAAGAGCTGACTAACACAGATTGCAGATCTTCTGGTTTGAACTACGAGAAGCAAGTCAAGAGGCAATCATTGCCTAGTAACTGATACAACGCCGTACAATTTGGTTTACATAACATGAACTACGATTTCACTCTACATAAAATCCCTAAGTACTAGAACATTTATGTGAAAATATTTTTCATCAAGATGAAAAATCTAGTAGGTATAGTAATTGCTAATAGTATGCTTCACTGTACCGTAATAAAATATTCAGCACGTAATTATAGGCAATTCCTCTGTAATTTTTCATTTCCTTTTTGAGCACTCCACAGTTCAGAAGCCACAAATATCAAGACATGTTTCCATATAATTCAAATCACGTCACTCAGATGTGTATACTTTTCAGAAATTTCGTTTGGTAACTCATTAGAAATTCTAAATCCTAGATCAAATGCTCAAAAATGGCCATCTGGATGAATCTTTAGAATTTCATCTTCCTCCTGAATACGAGGTGGCCCCAACCAATAATCTTATGAATGAGTTATTCATCCATCAATAACCAGCAAGGGGACCCAGCAGACCTAGTTATGCTCCCTGTGTTAAATCAGTCGTGTTCACGTATGTACCTTTTTCTCGGGGATGGTTTATTCAAAGTACAAATTGATTGTTTTTAAATATTATTTTTTCAACCTCTGCCATGACATAATATGGAACTTATCTGAAATTAAAAAATTATTTAATAGTTTTCAACATTTTGGTTTAAAAAATTGTACATTTTCAGGTTTTATGACATTTTATTGGTTTCATATATTTTTATCACTCTGGTGTGTCATCCAATCATTTATTTCATTGCCTCAAGTTTGTATAATACCGGTACGTGTACAAATCCTCTGTGAACTTTTTAATTAATTTGGTTGAAGCAATCCTGAAATAAGGGTACATTTATATACTAGAAATTATTATTGAAAAGTACAGTAGTAACATTTAGACGGAGCAGGCGTAGGCCTAAGCCTTATGACTGCGCACTGTGCATGTACCGGTAACTGAAAATAATTCCTGAACCCAAAATATTATGAATGTGTTCAAACAAATTATATCCATATAATTATATGTGGCACTCGAAAAAAAAAAGTGTCAAAAAAATAAAAAAATAAAAGAACTAAGAAATGCGAGGCCTGCGACATTATCAGGCTATGCTATACATATCATATCTATACAGTACCGTATATACTATAGCTATATACCTAGACTGTAATGGTTTTAAATTATTGAAATTATCAAGAGATGAATCATGTAGGCACCGAGATAATAGAACCCTTTACCATTTTTTCAGTATTATTCCATAAAAATTCACTCATCATACAACGCGCATGCTGCGTTTTCCTAGTATATGCCGTGGTATATCCTAACACAAAACACTCTTTTTCATTTTTCCTGAAGAAGTTCCAAATGATTTCAAAAAAAGTTCAAACATGGAATGAATTAGGGTCAAAAATTCATTGAACAATTAAAATTGATAATGAACGCTTACTTACTTTAATACATTTTAACATTTTATAGCATCTAAAAGTAAATGGTTCCCTCACTATTTAATAGAGGAGTTTGTTGGTTACCCATGCAGTGGTGATACCTATATTTTTCATTGAATATCGCGCTAAAATATATTTGCCTGAGCAGAGCCTTCTCAATTTCTGCCCGAAAGTGAAATATTACAATAGTGAAGTTACAATTTACAAATGGCGTAATAGTTTGCGTATTGAGCGTAGTATCACATGACAGTTAACATTTTCAATAATCATTATTCTTGCTCATGTTTCTTTATGTAAAAATAAGTTGATGAGTAACTCGAGATTATTATTGTGTTAATGTCTGCTTCAATTTTTTAAAACTGTAGTCATATTGATCGATCTTGCCTTCGAATTGTAGCCTTGGCCTCCAACTTCACCTGTCAGTCTGTTTTGATGTTGATAGGTTAGGACTAAAATTGTAGGCCTACTGTTAGGAATTGGTTAGGCTCAAGCATTTATCTTGCGAACCTTATGTGGATTAGGTAGCGTTTACCGTACACAATTCGACGTTATTTTCTTCATGGGCGAACATAAGACTAGTGTCAGTTTTGTATGTCAAAGATGTCTTCAGCCACTGAAGCTCGATCATACATTCGGCAGTTTGGGGGAACACACACTTGCGGAGCTGTCGCGTAAGTTTCACTAATACTGAAAGACCTGTGGTAAAAGCCAGAATCAAAGGTCAAGGTCTAGGCCTAGGCTACCTTACCTTTGGTAGGACGTAGGCATTGAATTTGAAATTCAATGGAGTAGGTAGGCTATAACAAACTCAATGGTACGGTATAACAGCGAATCGACCGGACAAAACCAGCTAAAATCGAGGGGGCTGGTTTCGCAAAAAAAAACGCTAGGCCCACCGTCACTCAATGATACCGTCATTAAGTTTATAGTGCCATAGTTTTGCACACAGGAGGGATGGAAGATGTGGAAATAGTTATAAGCTTGGCCACTAGATGTCTCATTTACTGAATATTGTTGCTATGCAGTTATATGGTAGAAATAACACCTCACTTGTAAACAATGATTGCAGCACATTGGTTAGCCTGGCCATTGAATTTGTAGTCTTAAGACTACAAATTCAATGGCCTGGCTGACTCCTATTCAAAGGTGCCGCAGTTCGCATCCGCGTAGTAGGCCTACCATATTTTTTACTTTTTCAATTGGTGTCTTGAGTGCAGGGTTATAGGTCAGTCATTTTTGGTTTTCTGTAAGTTTTTTTAAAACGATCAGAACAAAATTAACTAAATAAAAGTTGTAATTCACACCTGCTTGCACCTATTCCATCAGTAACTGGTGTCAGGTGCACTCTAGCAGTGACAATTATAACTATTTCGACCTCTTATCCCTCCCGTGGGTGAGACTCCCATTTAAAGGCCTAGCCATTGATTTTATAGGTCACAAATACAATGGCCTATTCAAGTACTTGGATTTGTGTAGCCTAATCCATGGCAGACTGTGTGAAACCGAGTTGTGAATGAGAACAACCTGTTCTGGTTTTGATTAGTTTTGGTGTAGGCCTAGATTCTTCAGTATAGAATCTTTTGATTAGGCTCTGAGGTAAATGTTGGATGCGCCATTGATTTTAGAAAATCAATGTTCATTATGATTAAAAGCTACTTGCACGTCGTGTTCAATAGCACAGATAGCAGATATTAAATACCGTACGTCAATTACATTTAATTTCGATATTTTCAGTGCCAATTCATACGATGCCAATAGTTGATTTGGAGTCGCAAGCGCCGAGTTTGGATCAATACATTCCTGCATTTCGCCTGAATGAATCCGGAAATGGAGCAAACGGTTTCATGCTAGTTGGTAGTGACGGTGAAACGGAGAACATCAGCCACAATATGAGAGTTACTGCTGAACTGTTCGATATTCTGTCAAATAACTCTGAAGTCGACCATCCGTTGTGTGAAGAATGTACGGATACGTTATTGGACCTAATGGACAAGCAGCTGAAACTTACCGAAGAAGAATGGCACGATTACAGCCAATTTTTACATAGACTAAAAGACGAGAATGAAAATGAAAATGTCTTGGAAAATTTAGACAAAGAGTTAGAAGAAGTAAATATGCAGACACATTTATTAACCCATTAAGTTCTAATTTGAAAATTATCACTATTATTATGTGTGATCAGTTACAGACGCTGAATATTGCGGTGACTGAAGGTTTGGGATATGCCTATAATTTAGTTTACTAGGAAAACGCAGAATGTGCGTTGTGAGATGAGATAACAGTGGAAATCTGGGATTAAAATATATTTCGTCAGCTCAATCTACATCAAACATAAATTACTTTCAAACGTTCAAAAGCCTTACCTGCAACTTGTTGATATTTATAGTGTAACCTGTCGCATATACCGGTACACTTTGCAATACCTGTTGATCCTGATATTCGATGAAATGTATAATTTTATTGCATTTTCTTCGTTATATCTCATCCGGTTGTTGTACAAATTATTGAAAATGTTTACGACAGTTGTTTTCATATTTTGTATGAATTTGAAAGCTTTTGGTAAATTTTTGTTCTCAAGTATTTCCCCCCTGGGTTATTCTTATGGGAATTTTCAAAATTTTCGAATTTTTTCCCGTAAAACCGTTGGACCGATTTTTCTGAAAAACAGTCCGAACCTATTCTGGTATGACACCAATATTCAAATAAAGTTTAGAGTCGATTGTTTTTCTCTTGACCTGTATGCCGCGTACAAAATAACAAAAGAAAATACAATTTTTTTTCGGTATGTGAAATGGAAGTCTTAGCTACGCTCATCTATTTATGTAAATTGGCGTTATCAGCCTCAAGTATAACTGCTTATTTCAAATGGATATGTTCTGTTATATGAGGACTTCAGTTCTGTTATATGAGCACTTCAGTTCTGTTATATGAGCACTTCACTTGTCTCCATATATATATTTCATATACACGCGTAGCATAGGTGGCGTTGTCCTAACATTATTATGGGGTCAAGATTGATGAAAGTTGTCAACTTTGTTGAAGTTCTTTGTTATAGTTATGATTATTGATTATTGAGGGGTCAACTGACCCCCTGACCCCCCAGCTCCGCCGCCCAAGGCCTAATGCAACTGGAATGATACATAAAGTTGAATACCGGTACATTAGCTATTTTAGAAGCAATACGGGTAAAGATGTAGTATCGCCAACAAGTGATGTATTTTAAAACATATAGACTGCATTTTCTCCAACAGGTGATGACTTTTAACCATTAATTTATTTGTGGGCTAAGGATATTTAACATCAAGTATTTCAGCTGTCCGAAATTTGTAGTTTCACAGCATAAGTTCAATGAATTATATTGCATACTGGTTTGTAGGCACATGATTTTTTAGAAGCTGAAACATAGATCATTCATAACGGTAGTGGAAAAATGTGAACTTTACAAAATAATTGTTCGAATGTTAATTTGCTACTAATTTGCTACTATTTGCTTGGTTATAATGCCCCCTTTCCATTGGCCTATTTGTTTGTAAGCGAAATAATAAGTACTCAATTCCATCTCGGGGAGAGTCAAGTCGAATGACGTCATTTCCCCGCTATGTTACCCCCACTACTGACTTCGTTGGGGTGAGAGGTCCGAAGCTCTCGAAGGGATCGTAGCAAAAATAATATATTACCTGCGCCGATGGAACAATAGAACTTAAATGACCAAATATAGAAATAAATTGAGATTGTCATCGAAGATACCCATTGGCCATTAGAAATGAAAATCTAAGCAATTTACTTTTTTATAGTAAAAAATTCACTCACATGCAGCCGAAATACGCCGATATGTTTGTGAAAGTAATTTTTATTCATCTTTTCTTTTCAACTTCCGAAAATATAATTTCTGAAATTGAGATGATTTCTAGTTTTCTCTAAAATTAGGGAAGTAAATATCATTGTTATTCATTAAAATCTACTTTCAGGGTTGTGATGTCCTTTAACACTGAGACACGCCATATGAAAGACCACTTTTCGATGCAGTAAGGCATCACAATCAGCACACAATATGTAGTCCCACGAATGTGACTGGGACCTATTCAATTTCCAAACTGTTTCAACCAAAATGATTCAAGTTATTGTGATACAAATTTGAACAGTTTCTCAGCTGTGTGATGAACATAGTCTATAACTTGCCTGTTACACATTCACAAACCCTTGCTACGATCACTGATTCTGTACTCGTTTTTCCAGTTGAAGTGTGAAGAACAAAGAATGATGAAAGAACTGTCATCACTTCAGGAACAGGAACGCGCTATACAACGAGATATTGCCAAGCAAGAGGGGGAAAAAGAACGACTGGACGGCGAAGAGGAACGTTATTGCCGAGAGTACACGCGTCACCGTCGAGACCTCATGTTAACTAAAGACGACTACAGAAGTTTGGATTGTCAGCTCCACTATGCACAAGTACAACTAGATAAATTGAAGAAAACAAACGTGTTCAACGCGACTTTTCACATTTGGCACAGCGGTCATTTCGGAACAATCAACAACTTCCGTTTGGGACGTCTGCCTAGTGCTCCGGTTGACTGGAGCGAGATAAACGCAGCGTGGGGCCAGACGGCTCTTCTCCTAACGGCGCTCGCGCGGAAAATGAACTTGACATTCGATAGGTTCCGTCTCGTGCCATACGGAAATCACTCGTACATAGAAGTGTTGGCCGAGCACCGAGAACTGCCACTCTACGGTTCCGGGGGTTTCCGGTTTCTATGGGACACCAAGTTCGACGCAGCTATGGTGGCTTTCCTAGATTGCCTTCAACAATTCAAAGAAGAAGTGGAAAAAGGCGATTCTGGATTTTGCCTCCCTTACAGAATGGAACGCGGGAAGATTGAGGACTCGGCTACAGGCAACTCATATTCCATCAAGTATGTTTTATTTTATGAAAAAATCACTACATTATTTCCATAAGAGTAATTTTCATACAGTCTTTCTCACTTGATATCCTACACTACGGTGACCAGGACTATTCGCACATATTATACACCGTAAATAACATTTTTACTTTGAAATGAAAACTTTAACGCTAGTAGGCCTATGTAGGCTTACCAGTAAATTTAAAATGAAAAATCAGAAATTTTGCATTGTTGGGTCTGGCCTGTTTCATCAAGCTTAAAAATAAATACTGTACCAATTGAAGAGTTGTAGGTTGTCGAAGCCCTAAATTTAGAATTGGAACAATTGGTTAACAAGTTTCGATGACAGAGTTATGAACACATTTTGATAACAAGGTACTTTTTCTGTTTCAGAATACAATTTAATTCCGAAGAACAGTGGACCAAGGCTCTCAAGTTTTTACTCACCAACTTGAAGTGGGGACTGGCTTGGGTTAGCTCACAGTTCACTAAAGATGAGGCTGACATTCAATGACTGGATAATTACTAATTAGTGATTACCAATATTTGTTTTTATATACCGTATATATCTTGTCCCTATATTATTATTATAATGATTGCAATAAAACTAGTCAAAGTTACCGTGGCTCGTCATTCTCTTTAACTATAGTATGGAGAAACCAGTGAAGTGCAAAGATACAGCCCCCGGGACTTCGTACGCTGCCGCTTGACAAGTACTCCTTTACATCCGGTACACTCATTTCTATCACTTCTATAAACTCGCCTTCTTCGGGGTTACCACCACCTAAACAGAAAGGTTGCATACAATTTTCTGGTCAGCTTACTATAGAAAATTATCACGAATATTTTCAAGTTTGCAACTTTGATTCACAATGCCAAACTATATGCTAAACTAATCTAAGCGTATTTGTAGTCCCACGGTTATGGACTGGTACTTGAGAAAAATGATATGAGCAATAGAAATCATAGGCCTATTCATATTTCCGCTACAACAAAGTTGTTTTCATTATCATGCCAACAAATGTTGAAAGAAAATTAATAGTGTATAATTACTCTCGACATTTATCCTAATTCCTTAACGACTAATTTAGCAGATTAACGAGGGCTTATTGCTTGAAATGCTATCAAAGGGAGGTGTAACAATGTTTAGTGAATTTTATCTAGATAGTACAATAGCAGTAGGCCTGTATATAAATACAGGTTATGCATATTAAACGTTGTGTGTGTGCAAGCTATCTAGGCTTACGAATGACTACCAATTGTTTACCTGGTCCAACTTTCATTTGGTCTGTAACTTCCACGTAGAACATCGTTTGTTCATCTCCGCAGACGCCTACACTGGATACATATGAAATGACTCGTCTCAGACTAGTGACTGGAACATCATAGCCGCATTCCTCGATAACCTCTTCCCGAGCGATTTCCTCCAGCGACTTGTTTTTGTCAACTATCCCAGCGCACAGCTCTAGCATTAAACCACGCTCCCCTGGATACTTGTCCGTGTCAATCGTCTCCTTCTTGTCGCACGCAGGTACGCTGGCGTAGTACGCAGCTGTGGCCAATTAAAATACAATCATGTTCCAACATTCTTTCTCTTATCACCTTAAAAACTGATGTAAGGTAATGGGTAAAGAATCTAAATGGTATCCCCTTCATCTTGCCAGGTTCTTGAGCTACAAAATGGTCAATTTATGTAAACTTGGGCTTTAACATTTACTTTTTAACAGTGACTTCTATAAAGTTTCATAATTATCCAGTTAACTGCCAGAGGCATATAAAAAAAAAATGGAAAAATACCATGTGTTGAAAATAATTTTTGAACCTGGATTTTTGTTGACAGCTTGACTGAGACGGTGAAAGACTATTGACAGGTAGGCCTATATCGGTGAATCATTTTTCTGTTGGGCAATAGTATCGAAGAAATTAAAGGCACAGATTACAAACAAAATGGTTTCTATATGGAAATTTTGTCAATATCACTTTCGGTGTCTAGTAAAGGAAAGTTTGTCAATATTTATCATCGTTTGCACAATATTCTTCCCCTTATTATAGGCCTATTATAGTTTCATTTAGGCCTATGCCATACTCAAGCTCGTTCAGGGCTTCAAGTACTACAATATAACTTTTGTATGTTCTCTTTTCTTTAGCTCGAGAGAAAAATTCCTTGAAGATAAATCGCTTTCTGTCAAGTCCTTGGGCCTAATGCCCATGCACAGAAAACTATTGCCAATCGACACTCGTACACTAGGCGTACCATGGGGAGTATATCAGATCGGAAGGGAATGTGCTACATGAGAACACTGCGGTTTGAGGTAAGATTTAAATGGTTGAAGATAGGTTTGCCTGTTCAGTTGAATTCAGTTATTTGAGAAGGTGTGAGCATTCATTTGTGGTGACATGGTCTGAGGCTGATCTTACGCAGGCCTCTACTACATTTACCTGGACGGAATTGTTTCACAAGCACCACAACATTTCTTGATACGTTATATATTAATATAGAAACACTATTATGAATTTTTGTAATGTCCCATTTTTTACTTATCCCGTTCTGCTTATAATAGATGGATAATGGCTCAACAAACTGTGAATCATGAAGAGGCTTGATGTTAACTTCACTTATTTTATTCATGATGATGTAGGCCTAGCGGGAGACTTCAATTTCTTTCCAAATTGTACAAAGAGCTAGTCCCAGTTACTATACCCAAAGATCACACCTATTATTAGAACATAATTATGCTCAATAATTGACTACCCTTCAATTTTTATCAACTGTCACTGTCAAATTTGAGTTGACATAACCTCACAAAATTGATAGTATGCAGCACGGCCTTCTACACACAAAAACATAAACAAAGTACAAGCAGGGAGTCGATAAAGTGATAATTTTGGGAAAAACTTTAAATGCTTTGGAATTACGAGTAGGCCTATTATTCATGTAACTACGAAAACGCAACATCTGCGTTGTTGGATGAGCATGAGCGTTATAGATATATTTATATGTAATGTAATGGAAAGCTATTAATGCACCTTGAGTTCAAAACAATCATATCACTGCCTAGTGCCTTCCTGTTTTATTCATCACTCATTTTAATCGTTCTATAATTTAATTGGTTATAGGGTTCATAGGGATTTTTGTTGCTTAAATTCTTATTGTGTTTCTTAATGGCTTTCATTCATGTTAGAAAATACATTGTTGGCAAAACTTGTGTATGCCAAGCTTAACTGAATTTTTACTTTCGTTTAACCTGTGGAGCGCATACAAGAAAAAAAAAGTTTTCTTGTGAATGTTGAAATTGAGTTTTCGCTTTGCTCATCCAAATCCAATAAATATATTAAGATGAAAATTTACATGTATTTATTCATTTTTAATTTAATTTGTTTTATAAATACTACAGTACAGTTTCATTAATTGGAAATTAGGCATTGAGACAGTTGGGTCAATCAAGTAATCACTTACGATAGTCACAACATACAGGAGAGGCCAGATCTTTTAAGACCTTGAAGGAATACTGGTACTGCCACTGGTACTGGGATACTAGTAATTTTGCAAATTATTGTTCAATCAATTTTTCATTTTTTATTTTACTTTTTGTAATTGGCCTTCAGCCAGCTTGCAGCGAGCAGTCAGGACCATCTGTGGCCGTCTTACATACTACTTGCAATCAACAACGAGGGAAGTGGATGGAGGTTTGCTGGGGAAATTGAATTTCGCTCTAGCATAAGAGTGAATTTGTGGTTTGTATCAGGCAAACAGAAGAAGTTAGAGGCTAGTATTATAACTTGTATGGTTTCGTGAGATGGTCCAGTTCAAATATCTCATCGTAGAATTCTATATTTTTGTTATTTTTCATATTCCTATTCTAATCTCGTTATTCTTACCCTATCCCATTCTTATTTATTATGCAATCCTACTTTAAATCGTAATCTATTTGTTTCCTAAATCTCTAGTTTAGCTACACGTAAATCGTGATACTGTTTTATTTTAATATTTTTATTAACAAGGTTATGTGGTAGAGCAGTCTCCAGGAAATTCCATCCCACACTGAATATCGCCTTTTTTGCGGTTTTAATGTATTGTTATAATTTTATCTATACCATTATTTTTATCAGTATTATTTATTCTTATTGTATCTTTAATATTAATAAAACCAAAAAACAAAGACAATTTTTAATGGCGTAAACACTCGAATTTTTAATTTTACCTATTTTTTTACAATTGTATAGTTGTAGATTGGCTTCTAGCCTTCTATAAATAGAGTATGGTTCTATTATAATAATTATATTGTAGTTTGAAAAGTGTTGATAGTTAAAACCTTCAGTTATCCATATAATTTGGTTGAGAAATATACACAAATGTCAATTACAGAACATGAATAATATCAATTTGAACTGCTAACATTTTGCAGGTAATCAAAAATATCGGTGTGGCAGGCTCAATTGTCATTCAGGAGACCGGGGTTCGATTTCCGCCATGTCAGATCATCGTGTCTGTTGATGTAGGCCTACATTGTGGATTACCTCTGTCGTTCAGGTTGGTACTGAGGTGGTTCCTCACGAATGTTTATTCCACACTGTTCAAGACACAATAAAAATTCCTTACTTCCCATCACATCGTTTATCACTGTGAATGACACCATCAATAGTTTTATATATTAACAGATCACACCAATATGTCTAAGCTATCCTTACACCAGTCACCAATAGATCTAATTGCTATCTTTACAGCGCATCATTAAATGTAATAATAAATTATATAAATATTAAATATAAGAGATTTTTGTTTCTCATACTGGAATTTTAATATCTCTAACGATTCAATATATACTATAGGCCTATACAATTACCTTGTTGTTATCAAAAAACTGATATTTTACTATATATTGCTACCTTTTTTGTATTCATTAAATAATTTTATATGTGCACACTCTGCACGTTATGTTATATATTTTGTGTACATACTCATTTTGTGTATGTATTTTTGGAATGTCACCGATTATCAGATACTCGATTATTAATCGCTCTGCAACAGCCAGTAACAGATTAACAATCTTATGTATTTCATTATTATTGATGAAAGAACAATAAGTCTGTGTTGTGCTTCGAAGAATGAATGAGTAGCTTTTGACAGGTATCAGGCATACAGGAAATAGAATGGTATATAACTTATGGTTCAAAGCTGTAGTACAGTGGTGATGAAATATCAATTGCCTTCAGAGAAATTGATACGTACGATTTGCCTACCCTTTTAACATTGACGATTAGGATCTTTGCTTCGGACTTCTAGAACGATTGAAGTGTATATGACCTGAAATTAAAATGTGTCACATTACCGCACACTGAATTTCCAACATTTATATTGTTTTAAATAGTTCTTTCAGTAGTTTAATAATTTAGTTTCAGGGACCGAGACGGTAATCTCAGCCGAACTCGCAACTGTTATTATTTTTTGATCCACGGCCATAGCTTGGTATTGTATGCAATATACTATATACAATAATGCAATACAATAATGTGCATGCAGTTCAGAAACCTCTTGAATACTTGGTTTAAAATATCAGAAATATTTCGAAGGATTTATGAATATTCATTGTACTTTTGTCGACCCATACAATTTTAGCCCAATAAAAAATAAATTTTGAAACCTTTTTCAAATTTTATTTCCGACTTTATTTTTGCTTTCAAAAAAATTGAAAATATGTTTGATTTCTTTGGATTAAATTCTCTGTCTAAATTTAATATCATAATATTATATTTAATTGCTGTAATTGCTGTATTTAATTGCGTTTTGAAAATCTCTCTTAAATTGCAGGTTTTTGGAAATTCAGCGTCGTTTTTTCTGGGATGGCTGGGGCGATCTTAACGACACTTCTCGATGAATAAGAGATCACGAAGGTGTATTCATAAGAAAATACTAGAACATCCCATCTCTCAGCAGTTCATAGCAATCAATATTCCCATGGCTCAAAAACTAGTGTACGGTACTTAATTAACCCATCGATTTTTTGATGTGATAAAATAGTTTTGGTTGAATTTTCATTTATGTGTAAGGTAGAAGAATTTTTTCAAAATTGAGATTTATCTTAAGATTTTGGAGCCAAAAAAAACATGATCGTCAACAAGACATCCACCATGACACGAAAACTGTTTGTTGTCAAGTGGAATCAACTGGTTATGCAGTCATTATTTTTTAGTAAAGTGAGGACTGGTATTATACAGCCTAAATATAAATACTTATAACTTATTTATTCAACAAGATTAGTAACCAACGGCAAATCTTCGAATTTTTTAACCTCAACTGTCACTTTACTTCAGTTTCTTTTCTACACGTCATAATACAGGCTCTTAAGGTAATTTAATCATTTGTGATGACATCAATCAAGAACGAAAATATTTTATATTGTTTTTTTTGGAATATTAGGTGCATCAGAGAAACATTAATCAATAGGGGAGAGCCTGTGGTTGTTCATTTACTTTGTTCTACTAATTTTTCATATCATATTAATTTTGAAATGTGCTCACTCTCCAATTGTAATAATCTCTTTGCAATGTTAGCTTAATGTTTGGATATTTTGTGAAGCAAGTACATTTACAAGTACAGTTATTTATCACCATATATTATGTATGTATATATTTTGTGTGTGCATTCTAATTTTAAATTTTCTGTTCATCATCATCGAATCAAGAATGAATATGAATTGAGATATTGTATTGTCATTCTATTATTATTGGTACATTAAAAAATGTCTGAATTAAAAATATATGTTATTGTGTGATTTGTGTTTGAGCTGCTTTTTTGTCATATTTCAATCAACAATTACTATTCAGTAACAATTCAGTAATGAGAGTTATTACAGTGTGATTAATTTATCCAGTGAAGAGAGGAATTATCACCGAGCTAATGTCCATTGAGGATTCGTACCATTGCGTATGGGAATATTAAACAAAATATGACAGAAAAAAAGCAGTCCCCAATGGTATTCGATAACAGGACCTTTCGCATCGTGATCCGAATCCACCAACGCTAGCAACTAAGCTACCTAGACATGGAACATTTGGAAAGTTATTGAGATACTTGAAAAGATATTTGAATTATTACCTAACCTGTTGGTATATTCTGCTCCTCTGGTAGGAGAGCTGAGGTTTGAAAGATTATTTGAATTCATTTGTGTCAGGTGGAATACCTGTTGCGGCATTCTGCTTCCCTGGTACTTGAGTCAATTTTCCACGAACAAAAGTTTTCGAGCAAATTGGTCAACAGTCCAGTATTCCTACCAGGGTAGCAGAGCAATCGACAGGTCGAGTTTTATTTATAATTTCTTTTTCAAGTATCTCGACAACTTCGCAAAATTCAGATGTCCAGGTAGCCGAGTGGCTAGCGTAGACGATTGCGGATAGTGGTCCGGAGAGGCTCGCTGTCGAAACCCATACAGAGCTGCTTTTTTGTCATATTTCACTCAACAATTAATATTCATTAACAATTTTGTAATGAGAGTTATTACAGTGTGTATAATTTATCCAGTGAAGAGAGGAATTATCCCTGAGCTAATGTCCATTGAGGATTCGTACCATTGCATATGGGAATATTAAACAAAATATGACAGAAAAAAAGCAATCCCCAATGGTATTCGATACCAGGACCTTTCGCATCGTGATCCGAATCCACCAACGCTAGCAACTAAGCTACTCAGACATGGAACATTTGCAAAGTTATTGAGATACTTGAAAAGATATTTGAATTATTACCTAACCTGTTGGTATATTCTGCTCCTCTGGTAGGAGAGCTGAGGTTTGAAAGATTATTTGAATTTATTTGTGTCAGGTGGAATACCTGTTGCGGCATTCTGCTTCCCTGGTACTTGAGTCAATTTTCCAAGAACAAAAGTTTTCGAGCAAATTGGTCAACAGTCCAGTATTCCTACCAGGGTAGCAGAGCAATCGACAGGTCGAGTTTTATTTATAATATCTTCTTCAAGTATCTCGATAACTTTGAAAAAATCGAATGTCCAGGTAGCCGAGTGGCTAGCGTAGACGTTTTCGGATAGTGGTCCGGAGAGGCTCGTTATCGAAGCCCACGCAGAGCTTCTTTTTTGTCATATTCCACTCAACAATCACTTAGATTAATTCAGTAATGAGAGTTATTACAGGGTGATAAATTTCTCCGGGGAAGAAAGGAATTATCTCTGAGCTACTGTCCATTGAGAATTTGTACAATTGCATATGGGTATATCAAACAAAATACGACAGAAAAAAAGCAGTCCCCAATGGTATTCGATACCAGGACCTTCCGCATCGGGATCCGAAACCACCAACGCTAGCAACTAAGCTACCTAGACATGGAACATTTGCAAAGTTATTGAGTTACTTGAAATGATATTTGATTTATCACCTAACCTGTTGGTAGGTTCGAGAATTCGAGAATGTCCATGAAGGTTCAATCACCAGACTCTCATTTTTACGATCTGTTTCTAGCCCAACTTATACTTTTTATTTATCATCAATTCACTTGCAATTGAACCTTTTATTCTTAAAATAAGTATTTACAATAATGAGAAGGGAATGGAATTAGGAGAACACAAAAATAAGGTAACAAATTAAAAACATTCATTTTGCAGATTTTATTTAAATTTCCGATCTCACGTTCGATTCGTACGTTCACAAAATCATGAGTTTTCGAACCAATTATGTATTTACTCCTTGAAGATAATTTATACATTGTTGAAATTATTACAATTTTTATATTTTAATACAAGAGTATAAGAGCCTATATCATTTATATTACATTAAAACTCGTTTGGATTTTCATCTCTATGAGACTATAGATTTACCAAATATTCATGTCTGTAGAGCTGATGGTGATGTCTGATGGTCAGCTCATCTCTAGGTCTTCAAGATAAAGGTTATCTTCCAGTTAAACTCTGGGCATCAACGTTTCGTAAAACTGAGGTTAAAGGTTAACACATTTAACGCATTTTAGTTATTATTTTACTCATCCACGGTAAGGATGTCATATTTAGACCATGTAGGCCTACTTGAATCTAATATCAATTGAAATATAAATATTTATTAGGTTTTCTAAGAAAGAGAACGCCAAGTTTTATTTGGCTTCTAAATAAATCCATATTTCTTCCTAATTTTGGTGACCCAAATATAAAACATGGATTCCTTATTTTAGAAAACTTATTTCTACATCTTGGGTATACACACTAGAATGTCAAAAATGATCAAATTATTCAATAAACGGAAACGGATAACAAAATATCATAAAATATTATAAACATAGTTCAAAATATATATTTTGAATCTCACTGTATTTTTTTCATGTCAATAAAAGAATACTCATTTGATGATTTTTTTACACTTGTTTAGACCAATTTCTCAGTAGGTCACTAGAAAAACGCAGTATATGCGTTGTGAGACGAGCTTTAAAAGTATGGATGTAGAAAGAAAATATTCTGTCAGCTTAATTTACATCTACAGACTTGGATTGTTTCAAATATTCAAAAAACCCACCCGCTGCCTGTAGATATTTATACTCATGTTGCATTGCATGTTGCATTGCAGTACACTGTTGCATGTTGCATTGCAGTGCACTGTTGCATGTTGCATTGCAGTGCACTGTTGCATGTTGCATGTTCACCTGGCTAAACCTTTCGATCCTCATGTTCTATTAAATCTTTCACTGTGGTGAAAATCATTGAAAATGTGTTTGGTGGTTTGTTTCATATTTAGTAAGAATTGTAGAGCTTTTGAATAATATTTGTTTTTCAAGTAATTTCTTCCCATGTTATTCTTATGGGAATTTTCCAATCTCAACGATTTTTTCCTCAGTAAGACTAAACCGTTCAACCGATTTTTCTGAAAATCAATCCCAGCATATTCTGATGTTATATACACCAATTTGTAGAAAAAGACTTCAGTATTAGTTACTTTTTCCGGCCTGTATGTCGCGTACAGAATTAGGCCTACTGAAAAAAAAACGTGAAGACGAGGCCCATTTCTTTTCGGAGAATGGAATGGAAGTTTTCGCTGCGCTCATCTGAAAATAGTAACAGTATTATAAATTTTTGTAATGTCCTATTTCTAACTTATACCATTCTGCTTATAATAGATGGATAATGGCTCAACAAACTGTGAACAATTTAGGGGAAGGGGATGGGTGTTAACTTTGGTTCTTTGATTCACGATGATGTAGGCCTAACGAAAAACCATTCAATTTCATTCCAAAAATTCTTCACTTTTTTTGGTGTGCCATATTTTATTAAAAGAGTCCAATGGAGAAAGTATATTTGTCTATTTATCATTCAATTTGAATGTATCTAAATATAAATTCCGGATTTCGAATTTATTTCAATTATATCTAGCACAATACGGCCTTGTTTCAACATGAATGTAAATGTTTACATAATTAAATTTTAATAATTAAATTTAATAACGAATATATTTAAGAGGTTGTAAACAAAAATGGACCACTCGTCATCGAGCTTGTTAAAGCGACGTCAGAACAATAACGTAAGATTTGGCTCATTCGATAACACTGCCAGAAAATCTAAAGGCTGAATTCACATAATATTGGTTCTACGTGATAAACAAGCAATAGGGCATTTTAAATATAGATATGTTGCCCCCCCCCCCCCCCTCCACCCACACCTCACACTGACCTGAATAAAATACTATTTTGTTATACTGATCAGGGAACAAAAAAAAGAAGAATTCACGTTTCAAGGCAAGTTATACAAAATGTTGAGCAAGGCAAACTGAAAATTAGGTTAAACTCTTAAGATCTTATTAAATGTATTTGAAGAAGTGAAATCCATCCACTAGAGGACAATGGTTACATCATACATATTCTCGTTGGGCGTCAATTTTTGTATCAATGTGTAAATCATGACACTTTCATTGCTCCCCAATTAAGACTATAAAGGATGACCAGGCAAATGTCAAAATGGGTTTTGACAGTTGTTCCCACTGCCATTGATACTCGAACCGTTCAAGGCAAAATACGGTCCGGTTGGATCCGGTTGACGGTGAACCGGATCTTCCGGTGAACTATTGACGAACCTCAGTTACATTAATGTACTATTGTGGCCCACTTATGTAACTATAACACTATCAATATTTCATAATGACTAATCCGTATTTCAATTGTGAACCCAGCCAATAGCCAATGATAAAAAACAAAAAAGAATAACCAATCAAGTCCTATATCCTCTTGGAGCTAGCTAGGCATATAGCACGTTATTCTGAGTGGTTCATTAGGTAAGGGTCCAGTTGGCTAACTTGAGGGAATGATCTGGAGGCTTTGGTGAGACTGTGTGGGGGAAGGGGGGGAGGTTTCACAATAACTCCTGAGGAAAACAGTCCTATTATTAATATATGTGGTTAGGAAAATGTGAGTAAGTTCTTGTAACTGGTCTGCTAATCTATTAGTGTCAATAACCTATATATACTTGTTTCCACAAAAGAAGAAGGTAGTCTACCAACAAAATAATTGTACAAATTTTGATAATTGTAGATGAGTCGCTTCATATTTGAACATTGAATGCTTTTGAAAGATGTGGTTGTGTTTATAATAGTATCTTCCTGAAAAAACCATTGAACCTCTCAGAAAACAACTCAAGGGGAACCCACTCTTGGCGTGAAATGTTCAGTGTCTACATAACATTTAAACGATTGCGGTGACTACTCGGATGAATGTATTAGTAGTGAAACTGCTTCACACTTCTTAGGGAAGTATCTTCTAGAATATTATCGATCCATAATAAACATTCTCAGTAGGCCTATGTTAAGTGTTATTTGCATGTAACGGTATACGCTGTGTGAGGTAAAGATCGATGGTGAAAATAACAAGTGTTGTGTTACTGTTACATATATGTGATCCTTTCATCTTTGTTATTATAAAATTTGACTCATTAGTATTTTTGACAAATATTTTCTGCATCAGACGATGTATTTGATAGTTTTCCATCTTACACTGTTCAAGTATTATATGAAAATTTATATCTGTGAAATCACCCTGGCGCGAACTTTTCACCCTAAATTTAATCAACGGTTACATATTTGTATCTGTTGTGAATACAAGTACACTGAATACTGTAGTTATATATAATTTATATTAGCCCACGCATGTTCAAACAAATATATTATTATCATCAATAATTCAATATAACAAATTTAGCGATTCTTTATTATCAAACGTTCTTTACTACCAAGAGCCACGCTATTTGAAAGTACGAATACGAATGAGCGGATGATAAGGATGTATACGACTTTCACAAAACTCTTTATGCCATAGACTCGAACCCACGCCCGCTTATAAAGCAGTGCATTGACTGACTGAGACTGACGGAGGACTATAATTTTTTTAAATGTCTCACAAAATATTCATTTCCATCAACTCAATTTCTAGGTTTTTTACTGATCTGTTTATACTTTATAAAACGTTTATTATGATTTGTACAACTCATGATGTCCACTACATAAGAGCCTACTATACTTGCTAAATAACAACTGAAAGTAAAATACATCATATGACTACTGGAATGTTCATAAAACAGTACATCAACCTAAATATCATAAATCTTCTCTATTTAACATCAAAACATAAACTACATTTTCTAATATTAACTGAATTTCGACCTAGATTTACTCTATGCCAACTAGCGTCCCGCGGATGGATAAAAGTCATCTTTTAGTTTAAGTCAATTGAGTGTCATCTAGTATTCTTTGTTGACAAGACATATGATGAATAAACCGACAAATAGAGTATTGAATCATCACACACATGGACTTCTGTTGCCATCAGAGTTTCTCGAACATTTCCAAACATTCTGTTTGATTACGCGACGTGGACTTCTATATACGTCGGGTCCGTATGGTCCGTACGTCGGGTGTGATCACATCGTCTGAAAATAGCCCGACGCCGTGACGCGTGCACCGACGGCCTTTAAGACTAGTTCCAAGACGTCGGGAGCGTCAGTTGCCGATAAGCGAACGACATAACTAGTTGTTATTTAATTGTTGATTGATAACGAGAAGTAAGAATGGTTTATGAATCTGATTTCTATACCAGCAGGCGGCCTTACAGCCGACCTACGGTCTCGTCATACTCTGTCACGGTAAGAATCGATCGATCGATCAATAATTATTTAAAAAAATTGAAAATAACAGCAAATCATAAATATTAAAAAAGTTTAAGAAAACATAATCATATATAATATTTTTTTTTTCAAAATTCAATGAATAACGAACTATAGGCCTATATTATTTACTTAAAATTGAGAAAAATCATTAAAACAACTGGTCCTATGCGGAAAATATTAAATTGGATACTCAACAATATTACTTTTCATTTTTATATCATCGAATATTTTTTGCTTTTAGTAATATTTCACAAAAAAGTTTTCTCTTTTTCCGTAATATTTCTTTTGTATACAATTCTTCAGCATTAATTCTCATCACTATTAATTTCTTGAATATATCAATTTTATTAAATGTTTTTAATAATGTGTAGCAATTAGTAACAGAATGACTTGTTTGTGTTCAGTAAATTAATATTATAGGTAAAGAGGAAATTGTTCTAACCATCATTATATTAATGACCACGGATCTGAAGACAGCAAGTTGTTTGAGTTTGAATCGTACAGAAATATACTCAGAAGTTTTTTGAATCAGTTCGGTGAACTTTACATCAGTTCATGTATTTATAACTATACATATTGTATCATTCAGTGTTATACTGGTATTCTCAACTAGCCGGGAACGAGTGACCTATACATTCTCTTAGCATTCTTCGTGGATGCTCTTCTGCAATTAATATTAGGAGAACATACTTCTAAATAGGTCACTTGAAGAGTTTGGCTTTTGGCAACTTTTAAAAAAAGCGTAAGAAATTAAATTGCAACTAAAGCCATCAGATTTGGCGCCGTTCTCCACTCCATCTGGCGTCGCGACGCCACAAATTCCGTTCTCGCGGCTTGAATTTCCAACTAACTGGAAGCGACGCCAAATTTAGCCATTAACATGAACGCCCCATGGTGACGTCACTCACGTCCAGTTCGTGACGTCATGAGCAAAAGTGCTTTTAACGGATTAACTTTGATGCAGAAATAACCAATTGTTTCGTACAGAGATTAGTCTGGAATTAGTCTGAGAGCAGACTGAGTTTAGTCCTATGTCAAGCGTATGGTAAAGATATAACTTATAATTATAGTTACTTACAAGACCCATTTCTTTTCATTTATGCACTTCCATGTGACAGCTTTGACTTTTAAAACCTAAAAAAGAGAATAAAAACACTTTTAGTTTTGACAGGTCTCATACGGATTAGGTTTTGTTCAACTATATATTGTTTAAGACATTGAGTCCAGACGGTTTTTAGAATAAGTCGAGTTTCTAGGTGAGAACAAAGTTTATCGAACGTATAGATACAGAAATGAATGAGAACATAATGAGAAATGTATTGCAAAATTATGAAACAGATTAATATGGCATGTAGTAACAGATTCTAATTGATCTTTAAAAATAAATATTACCACACATCTCTTCATTTTGTTAGTTATTTAAAGTATGTCATTTTGCTGACGTGAATATATCAACAGGTGTTCTAGTAACAAGAGTATAAAATTAAAGATGTTTCATTGTTTTGGCACAAATTTCGCGAAGAAACAATTTTTTCTGATAAACATTGTACAAGGTCTCGAACAGCGAAGCGTGGGCCGGATGTTAGTCTTGCTTGTATTGCTTTTGGCTTGGGACGCTGCTGTAACAGAACCGACGCTTGCGGCGACGCCTGAAATCACAATGGCATCATAGTTAGAAACGTAAACTACGCAACTTACCAATTCGAAATGGCGAATAACACATCATAAACTATTAATAGCTTTACATAATCGTTGTGAAATACACATGTGTCCCATACACGCAGTTTTCCTTGCTGTCTTTTGCTTGCTCTGCAGCTTTCCTCTTAGCCAACATCCCTCTAGAGCCTGGATCTTCGACAATACCTTCACTCAGACAACAACGAACAAAAATCGCAAACACCATACAAGATGATTTTTAGTATGGCAATCAGTAATTTTCATAATTTTTGTTTGACTATGTCGTGAAAATAAGTTCTTCTACAAATGATTTTTTGACAGCAAAATTCATGAAAACGATTAGTAAATACCTCTTTTTGTTCTTCAACGTATTTACCAAAATCATTGAAAAATATTTTTCATCTGGATTTCCAAGAATATTCTTTTAAATTGCATCTAGATAAATATTTTCAGGACATGAATCAAATGACAGTTCATTTTCTTTGGCATCTCTCCACATCATAAAGATTACGATCAGATGATGCAAAGTTATTCAAATTTAGATCAGAATGTGTTTAAATTTAGAGTCTTGCACGCTTGAGAAATGCCAACCTCATACCGTCATTTGTTATCAAATGTACACCCACTCACTGTTCTCGTAACGACTGTGAACTGTACGACTTGCAAAAAAGTCGGACATTTCTCAAATCATTGCCAAATTTATTTGGTGATCTTCAAAGGAAAGGTTACATCAACAAGAGAAATTCAATGATCACTTCTACGAGAATGGAAAGAGCAATTATACCGTTCCGATATTCGACACGAGCAAGCACCTTTTTGCAACATTCTACATTTGAACATCAAATTAAAGAGAAATATATATAAAACAAAAACTGATTGAAACATCGCTTCCATTGGTTATTAACTTGGATGATGATAAGAAACTGAACGCAACCAGCAGCTGCTGCTGCTGATACGGCCTGTTGCATTGCCAGCACAACGTGAGCAAAGGAGAGTGAATTATTTTCAGTGAAGCCTACAGGCTAGACAGTCGTTAAACGGATCTGTGAGTGCTGCCAACAGAATAAAAAAACATTGGAACGTAATAGATTTCACCTCACAGACAGTTTGATCTAATTGGTCGAACAGATACTAAATAGCACAAAATCTTATTGCATTGCCAAAAGAAAAACTAGATGGAAACCAAAGAAATGATCAACGACTGAATAAATGAATTATTACGACAAGACCACCTACAAAGAAAGAACAAAGGGATAAGATTTTTGAAGACCTATAAACAGGATCATAGTCAAAGTTTTTCTCTACTTTTTGAATCCTCGCCGAAGTCTGAAATCGCAAGTACATTCACCTTGATTCCTTTATAATAAAACCTTTTAATAAAAAGCACGGGCGCTTCTGAAATATTAACGACGTAACATTATACAATAACTATACAATTAGGGCAACAATTCAGGCATTTTTGAGCCGTGCTTTTTATTAAACGGTTCCAGAGACGTCAGATAGACTGGGAGCGCCACCCCGACGTACCTCGACCGAGCCTGGTGGAGGCGCCGGTCACGGCGTTCGGCCGCACCGGCCCCGCCCCTAAGTGGAGCACGGGGGTGCCCACCCTCAGTCGCGCCACCCCGCGCACTGACAGCCGCGTCTTTGTCTCACTACCCTATTTCTCAACAATGAGGAGATATTAGACAATGGACTATTATAATCATTACTTTTCCGCCATAAAATAGAATAGTTTCTTAACACACAATGTAGGCCTATATATATATATATATATATATATGTATATATATATATATATATATATATATATATATATATATATATATATATATATGTATATACTATATATATATATATATATATATATAAACTGGTAGTGATATAGTGAAAATGAATTTTTCGGGTAGTGTTTACTTACTGGTACTAATTTCCTATCACGCTTCATCGATTTTGAATCTAGGTTTCTAGTGTGCATTATCTTCAGTGCGATAAACCAACGAAAGCATTTTGGTATACTTTACTTTATGCACTAGCTTTGTTTTTAATATATAGTTATAGGTCTTTAATTCGATGTGCTTGGAACTAAATGAAAATTCTCACAACAATTAAAAGCTGTAATTTTACTTTAACTTTCATAATTTCAATAAAGAATCGTCAAAAGAAATATGATTTAAAGTTTACTACAATTTCCTTTCAAAAGAATGTCTGTATATTCATCGACCCAATCCAATCTTCTATCTATTTCGTACAACCTCTGAGTATATTTAAAAATACATTTTCGATTAAATGTTACGGTTTTCAGTTATTTCTATTAGTTTATCGTCACTCATAGATCTGAAAGAACAATTAAGCAACTTGCTGTTTTCAGTGGTAAGTACAGTCTACGACATAAGCGAATCAACCGATTCTAATGATCAGCTCTCTTTTATCCCGAATTGATTGACTCTAACTATAACACTCTGAATAATGAGGCTCGGTTTGTCAAAAGTTCGTTTAAAGTTAATCAACCGTCAATTAGCCTAAGTGAGTCTTTAAAGAACTATAGAATCAAGGGTCTAATGCCTTGAATTTAAGTAATTCGTTAAAGACTCCGTTGCGCTAATCGTCTGATCGGACAATAAAACAACACATGACCAAGGGAGATAACATGTTGGCAGTCTAACTGACAACAAACTACTGACGAACCGGGTCCTAGTTTTAAAGAAAGCGGTTCGAAAACCGTCTAATTGTTTTAACAACTGTGACTTATTGTAATATTCATGCATCCCTAATAAACCAAAACGAGGATAAGTAAATCGCCTTGATTCGAGTAAAATCATCGTCAATGTGGCGTAACAAGTGGCGTAACAAGTAGTATAACAGTGGCGTAACGTACGGTGACGTCATGGTGATGGACGGTGTTGGTTTCTGGCTCTTGTAGACGCCGAGGCATTACGTGGTGCTGGATACTCCGGAACGACCGCGTCGCGCCGAAGAGCAGTATTCCTATTCTTACTCCAACGACTCTCGCACTCAGTCCTCCTCGGCCGCCTCCCCTTACTCCTCTTCTTCTTCCGTGCCCTCGCGCAGCTACTCGACCACCTCGGAGCGCGTCAGTCGGTCCTCGGGAACGGGTCCCGGATCCAATTACTCGCACACTACGGAGCGCTCGTCTCGTAACTCGGACTATCCGGGGTCGTACAATTCGTCGTACAGTTCAACCACTTCTGGACGACTTCCGGGTGGCACTAGCTACCGCCATTTCTCTTACCGCGTCTAAAATAAACTACCCCTACAACATAATTCATGCCGCTTTTCATAATGACTACATATTTAACGGATCAAATCTAGCCTAGTAGGCTATACAGCTAACTAACTCATCGCGCTCGTTCTAACAATATGTAGAGTAGACTACTATAGCCATACTTCATATCATGTAGACGTAGACATAGAGTTTAGTCATAATTTATTTTAAATACGTGAAAGTTAGAGTTAGGCTCTAAGCTAGGCTAAGGCTAAGAGTAGGCTCTAAATGCATTTCAATTTTTAAATCTGCCTCATGAGATAATGTAATTAATACACAAATTAAGAAGGAAATATCAATTTTTTGAAAATATATTTTTGCAGTTGGATACTTCCTAAAGAGGCGACTACGGATAAAAGCTAGCATACCACACAACGACAGAATTGAATTATCTTTCACAGTATTATTAGTTGAGCGAAAAATAAGCCAACACGTCGCAAACTGTAGTGCATTTATTTATCCAGAGAAGTAGGCCTACTCATTATCATGCATGCCATCCTTTGTTCTCTAATCCCGACAACATGAAAACATTCGCCAATTACTGCATCATCAAATTGCAACCAGGTTAAAAGAGCACACAATAGAGCACAAAAAAACACTATTTTTGGTTTTTGGATTTACTCCAAACAAATTCATCTTGAAACTTGTTTTTTTATTCACCACCTGTCACATGGCGTCACCGGCTCTCTGTTTTTTTCGTGTGTTTTTTATGTCTTGACATATTAATGTTTGCCCGGTTTCAATTTTCTCACTATCTCTCTCTTCTCTCTCTCTCTCTGTTCCCTTCATCTTCTATCCTCCAACTCGTCTTCTCTTCGTCTTCTCGACGTGTTCTTCTTCTTCTTCTCCGCGTGACTTCGGATGGAATCAACAGACTGATCCTTTAATACCGATTTCTGGACTTGGCAAGGTAAAAACTTAAGCATGCCAAATATTGTGTAAGTAGTATTACTTGTTATGATGTCAGTTTTCAGTACTTCAGTTCGAAAAACATATTATAATTATATTTATAAAGCTTGAAGATCATGGGTAATTAACTTTTTATTGCTCATTTATTTTCCTGAAAGTCAAGTTTTGAAATATTTCCAGGCAGCTAATTTACTAATATATTTCTGTATTCTCAAGACAAAACAGGTATAAGCTGCAATGGTATTTTAATCATTTGAATGTCTGTTGGAATTTAGATGAAAATTTGAAATATTCATGTCTTGAAAAATACATCTTAAATACCTGTATTGATGGTTTATTACTTCAAAATGTAATGTAGCTACAATCATCAACCTATATCTAAAACTGGGAGAGAGTCCAAGAAACCCGGATTTTTTATATCTATATGCATCTATTATCTGTGCCAAATATTATGTGAAAATGTTATCTAATAAAAAATCCAATGAAAATAGAAAATCTAAAAACATGTATCTTGTGTATAACAATGTATAATCACTAATTGTTTGCTATTTGTATTACGCTCACACATATTGCACACGCATTACACGCCAACAAATAACATCATATCTATAACAAGTGCGCATATCATATATCAATAAGGCTCTTAAGCTCCGTCTAGACTTTAGTGTAACAATTAAGTAAACCCTTAGTTCTAGGAATAGAATAGTTAGTAGCTTTTCAGCTTTTACACATCGCTGCTTCAATATAATCAACAATACAACCATTTGGTTCCCACTAAACTATCCACTAGTGTAGTTAAAACATAATGACGTAAAACCGTACTTTCCTTATAATCCTGTGTTTCATCCCAAGTCCACGATAAAAGCAGTCCTCCTAACATAACTATAACGGAAGTTGTTTCTTTGTATTGACTGATTTATTGTTTTATGAATTTAAAATAAAACGGTCATCAAAGAAACCACTATACTCACTGAAACCTGTTGCAAACATGGATCGATCGGGATGATAAATCGAGGTCGATAGACGATCTTCAAGCTTTGTTTGATGTGTTTATTGCTCAAACGACCTAATCTGAAAAATATTCATTTTTGGCAATTAATGATGGCAAATTGTTCCAAAAATTGTTCGTGAACTTAACAATATCACTTGTTAACTAAATAATAAATGTCGAATAAATTTCTTAGTTAGTAAGATATCAATCTATAATATGATAACCAAATTAACAAAAGTGATTATTTACATTAATTAATAATTGATAATAACTTTTTGTACAATCGTATTAAACAATCATATTAATTATTACTGATTTCAAATTATAGAAATATGTACAACGCTGTTAAAGCATAGTTCCATCTTTTCAATAAATGAAATATCTATGAAATTCACTGACCCGGATTTTCGTATCAAGTTCAGTTGCTCATTATTGAAAGATTTAATGTTAAAATTGACACTAAATTATACAAACATGGTGGGAATCTTGAGGCAAAACAAAGGAATTTTAAAAGAAGTTCTCTCGAATAGATCACTCCGGATATTCCGTATGCTCCGGATACAGTCTGAAAGTGAATAAATAATTACAATTTTTGAAAGTTTACTCTTCTAGGCTCTTATATTTACATATAAAATATTGAAACAAAATACGGAAAGTAGGCTAACCAAACATTGTGAACATCGGGAAACCTCGATTAGTATATTTCTCTCTAAAATTTCATAAAGGAAAATTATAATTAGGACCTACATATCAATTGACACAAACATGACTTGTTCATATATGTGTATAATTTTACAGGGTTTCAAAATCAGGTAAATCTGACTCTTTCAGTAATATTAACTTTAGGCCTACTAGTGGAGAATGCTTAAATGTCTCTTTCCAACCATGAAATTAAATATTAAAGATTCCTTAAAATTCCATAAATTTTTGGTGCTGTAAAATGCCAGAGCTACTTGAAACGGAAAATCTGTGTTACCAATATCACGCAATGAGAAAAATCTCTTTTTCTATGAAAAGATGAAATTTGAAGTCTTTAAAATTTCTCTATAACGGAACGTCGTTAAACAATCACAAACCATATTTGCAACCCCCTTCTTCTTCCTTAGGGACCATACCTCCACACCATCCCCTTTATCGGGCACAAGCGACTGACACAGGTGTCGGCGCCCGCACACATACACGTACGCCCGTCGGTTATCCATGCAGAGCTGGACCGCATCCAACATCGCTCCCGTCCCCACATATCGTTCCGTCCGACAGAGAACTACCTCAACTCGCGATCAGCAGTGGTAAGTTCCTACCCCATACAGACACACTTAGTCAATTCAAGTTCAGACAAATATCACCATCTATTTCTTAGGAGCGCATTAGAGTCTATTTAGCGGAATATCGTTTTTTGGAGGTCGATTTTGAACGGTATGAGATATCAACAGTTTTATATGGAGGAAACGCAGATGTTTTTTTATACTTCAAGACGATATATGTGAAACATATTCAACTTATAACGCGTAAATTTTACAGGTTTTCAGCTGAAAAAGACACATTTGATGATTATTATGTGAAATATATGAAAATATATGTGAGAATGCTAAAATTTGAGGTTATCAATTTTATTTTCAAATCGTGTTAAGATATTAGTGAGATTTATAATTATCTGTCATTATAATTTCGATACATCGTACGGTTCAAAAGTTATCACCAAAAACCTGATATTTCGCTGAATCGAGTCCAACGTACTTGTAATGGTGTTCTACGACCCACACCTACAATAAGGTTATATAGGGGTTGAAATGTAAAGACGAAGTGATATGTGAAAGAACGTTCACAATATTCTTTGCATTTAGCGGTTATCGAACCCACGATTGTCTGGCTCCAGATTTCACAACAGTGCCTCAACTAAGTGAGCCAAAAGGACGGCCTCATCATTGTGAAAAGTAATCTGAAATAGAAAACAGATATTGATATATAATAGAATGAATACAAAATTAAACCAATTGAGATAACCGTCATGAAATATAATTTACCCTTCGTCTCAGGTACACCACTGAGCTCCACAGGTCATGGTAATAATGTTATTGAAACAGCTGCTGAGAAAAATCATTCTGTATGTCCGTAATGTTGACACGGAAAACTGTTTCAACTTGTTAATATTCGGCTCCTCCACCAAAACCATACATAAAGTGCGATATTACAAGGTCTTCAATCAGGAAATATCTGAATATTAATACAAGATAATATGAAAATAATAATTTGTTCAAATATACACGAGAAGGACAATTATATACATTTTTTGAATTTTTTCCCATCATTATCGAAATCTCTGATATACATTCCAATTTAAGGTAAAGGATGAATTAATTAGACTCCTAGGAGCGGAACCTCTCGGTTGTTTCAAGACTTCGAGATGGTCTTGGCACCAAATATAAATTATTGGGTATAGACTATTTTAATTAAAAAACCAAGAACTTTGAGTATAATGAATAATGATGAAATAATAATGCTCTTTCATATATTGGGTGTATTAGACGATTGGATTCATTTAGATAACTTAAATCACTGATTATATGTTATTCATTTCTTCACGAGTTGTAGTTCAACATTAAATTCAATATATGAAGGATTATTAAGGAGAACCTATATTAACTCTGTTCTATATCTATACTCCATTCTCTGATGTTGGTAGGATTGCCTCTGTGGTGCATGAAAACTTTGTGGCTCCGGTAAAAAGATCCTAAATTTTCATCCTTCGCCTTCAAGGGAAATAATGGTTTCATGTCAAGCTGTCGATATCAATTTAATTTTAATCTCATGTTGTCACACACATCTACATTACACGAACACAACCAAACAAGGCAACACATGATATTATTGACTTTTAGGGATAACTTACAAGGAAGTATCCCTATTATTGAGATATGAAGCGCATGATGATCGCAGGTATGATAATGCCTATAATATGTCGTGCGTGGTGTATTCCAGTCATTCGACGATGAAACCAGGAATATCCGAGCTCAGACCCAAGCCCTGCTCAGGCGCATCAACGCCCCGGTTCCTCGCACTCACAAGCCTCTGCCCATCAGCACGACAAGGTAAAACTCATTCACTTATACAGTCTGATTCAGTCGCTATTCTCATTCATTCATTATTCATCCATTCATATCCATCCAATGCTCATTCATGTCTTGCTATTCTCATTAATTGAGAGATTTAATTAATTCATTCATTCCTGCATTCATTCATTCATTGATTTATTCTTACATTCATTCTTTCACACAGTCTGCTTCCTCTGGAACATTCATTCATTTCTTGCTATTTTCATTCAATCGTTAATTCATAAATTCATACAGTCTGTTTCAAATACTAAGAATAATTTGAATAATCATATTTTCTGTAGTCATATTTATTTGGCAACAAAATATTTTGATTCGACAATAAAAATCGGAATATTGTTAAACCCCATGAATAGTTATCGAAGATCACTCATTTAAAATATTTTTCACATTGAGTTACTGGATATTGGTATATTTATCACCTAAATAAATGTTACTCATTTAATGAAATTGGAACAAATTAGGTTTTCCTCTAAGAAACTAAGAAACCGGCACCTCCACCTATGTTAAACACGTTTGAGTGGGAATTTCATGAAGGGTAATTGAACCATGTTGAGTGGGTCTGGGAAGTTAATTCTATCCACAAACTATCATTTTCAAATATGTCGAATAATTTCTCTTGGAATTCAAGTAAATACTTAAAGGACATCACAATCCTGGGTCTCGATTTGAATGAATAATGACGATTTTCTCTCAATTTTAGAAAAAAACGATAAATTATCATCTCAGTTTCAGGAATTAGAATAAATGCATTTGTACTCCAGAACACGCCCCCTTTTATATTTCGTGACGTGGGCGTTAGGGCCTACCTGGTTCAGTTTGTTTCAAACAAAATCAGATGATAACTGCGTCGCGACTCATAGTCTCTGGATGATGCATACATTAAATATGATCTCTAAAATTGAGATAGTTATTTCTATTTTTCTGTAGAATCAGATAAAACAATCGCCTCATCATTCCTTTTAATTCAGACCCACGGTTGTGGTGTCCTTTAATTTGCTTCCCCGAGATGAAAAGGGCTGACAGGATATACGATAGAGATCCTACAGGATGTGAGTGCCCGTGTTCCAGGTATGAGTTCGACTACGAGGAGCCGTTCGTGACGTCACGCATCACGTCCGACGCGTACATCGAGAGGCTGTTAGGGCCCGTGCGTCGCGTGCAGCGGGACGTCGAGAGCATGTCCCGGTATCCCGAGCCAGGAAACAGCAGGAGGCATATCGGTCAGTATACCTTGGATCATACGTAATCCATTAGCTATTTCATCATATCTATTATATATATATATATATATATATATATATATATATATATATATATATATATATATATATATATTGTTTGCGCTAGACCGAAATCTAACAGAAAAAGGGAGTGGACTGTATTTTGAATAGAAAAATAATGAAAAGAGTGACTTACAGTTAGAAGCGCAGCGAAGTCACCCAAACGAAGTGTAGAACAATAATCGAAGTAAGAACGGAAGAACGGAGAGCTGGGGTGTCAATAGAGAAGGAGAAGGTAGGAATAATGAAGGAATATTCCAGAAGAAAAAAGAACAGACGAACGTCCGTCCGTACTAGCAAAATGCCTAGACGACCAAACTAGATAATAAACGTAGCGAAAACTTGAGAGATGCGTGGTCCACGACGGAATACTTGTAACTAACTTGTCATAGCGACATGCAATGGGGAAGGGGGTTGAAAACCAGTTAGGCTGGTCGTACACAGAACTAAACAGAAGGGGAAATACATAGTTGAAACCACGAACGTGAATTTCGTCGGGAGAAAAAGAAATAAAGCAATGAATGGCGCGAACATATATATATATATATATATATATATATATATATATATATATATATATATATATATTCATATAGCCTATTCAATTGGATTTAACACGCACTAAACTGATGACTGAGATGTATTGGCGTCGGTGAATGATAAACATATATGATATGACGGGATGCGGGGATGAAAGCTTATGTCATTAGATGTCTTCAGATACTGGGGAGGAGTCGGTTTTGACCTGAACGACAGAGGAAAACCACGAAATACCTCTGTCAGGATGGATATCCATGGCGGGAATCGAACTCCGGACTCTTGAATGACGGTTCAGTATGCTAGTCGCTCAACCAGCAGTCTCAGTCTGTTCTTTCATACGGTTGATTACGCGAACGAATGACTACGCGGGTGATTGACTACGCGAACGATTGACTCCCGTGAGCGATTGACTAGGCCTACGCTAGTGATTGACTACGCGAACGATTGGCTACGCTCACGATTGAGAGATCTCACGGACTGATCTGTGTTGGTACAGGAAAGGGCCACCTGGCGTGCATCAGCTTCGCCGGCGGCCGAGCGTTCTCTCGCAGGAAGGGACTGAGCACATTCGACGACCGCATCAGCGATGACGTCACATATCTGTCACACTACAAGAAGAACAGGAACGCTGCGAACGGCATCAAGGAGGAAGGACAAGGTAAGAGAGACACACGCTACTCGAATCTAGATACATACTCTTGTATTCACGAAGAAGAAGGGCGGCTACAACATAACAAACATAAATATCACCGTTATATTAAGAGTGCAAGTCAAAGTCATCTACCAACCTGAAAAACACGAATATAACGTTTGGCATTTGTCTATAGATCAGCACTGATTTTCAGGATGGAAACTACGATTATAAACACATCTACATCTTTCAAAAGTGTTAAATATTTGAAGCTTCAGAGAGTTTCTACAAAATTATTGAGATCTTTACAGTTATTCAGTTGGTAGACAACCTTCTTCTTTTGTGGCTACAAATATGTAATATTAAGAAAATCATTTTCTCAGAGATTTCCTCTTTAAAATACAAATATACCTAATTGTATACCTAATTGTAGTTGTAATTGAACCTAATTATATACCTGAAGGTTCAATTAATTGTGTTGTTTTTTTATTGTTTTTTCTTGATAACTCAGGTTGTAACTAATAGTGTGGTGTGTGTGGTGTGTTCAGTAAATAAGATGCTACTTTTAATTTCAGGCACTGAAGTTCAGGTAGAGGTTGTTGAACCCGTACCAGACCAAGTCTAGGCCATATGGTGTGTGTGCGGCTGCCTATCTTCGTAATGCTAGCTCCTAATTCGGTTTTATTCAATAGATATCTTAGAATATACTCTTCTGTAATTCTTTCTTTCACTGTGACTGATCAATCAATATTCTATTAAAAGTATTCACCAATTTCTGTGTAAATAAAAATCGATACTAACGAAAACCAAATACCATATACAATACACAATATGGCCTCCTTCTATACATTATGTTTGACAAATAAATGCTTCTTATCTCTGCTATCCTCATAGTTTTAGTTTAGCACAGAATCATCGTGAATGTAATGTTTTCAATCTCTCAAATATACCTCAATACCTTTTAGGGTCGGTGTTACCAATAATTTATCCATAGAGTTCAACTGCAAGATGGAAACTAATCTTCCAGTTGAATTCCAGTTGAATTCTAAATATAAATCTTTTGTGAGACCGACCCATTTAATTAGAAATCTCTGAAGTTTTAAACTGTTGCATGAACCACCAAAACTAGACCTTGCAAATATTTTTATGTTTTTTCCCTCTTAACGAAAAAAGAGGTATGTGTTTTTTTGTAGCATGAGAGTGACTTTATGTTATATTTTTTGAAAAATGTTCGACCCAAAACCTTTACAATTTGAATTGTCACTTGGAAGCATTGCTAGTTTTTAACTTTTTATAAGAACGCAGTCATTTTATACAATGAACGGCAGCTCCATAGAGATACACGTATACGTAAAACATGGCCTACAAGTAGGCTATATCCACTCACCACTGAACAGTATACACTGAGTAGACAACACTTGACCAGAAATAACCTTAAAAAGCCCTAAAACAGTAGACCAAGAGAACTATAGACCAAGAGAACTATTGGAACACTAAAAAAGATACTGACGGAGGATTCATCAATTAAACAACTAAGAAAAAACAATAATAATATTATTGGATAGGTCTTGATCAGAAATATACAACTAGAAATATATATTCGTCAGTAAAAGTAACTGGAGAATGCGCTGCTAAATTCAATATGACCAGAGAAATGTGTAAACAAATTGCCAATAATGGTAAATTTGTAACAAATTTAATTGTTGTAATTTGCGCTTGCTTTTTTTCTGATACATTTCGTATGTACTTCGGTTTACCGCTGGCAACTTTTATTGACGAATAAATATAATATATCTTGAGCCAAATAAACCGTGATACGAAAGAGACTAGAAAGACGTCGCTTCATCCAACCAAGATACTCTACTTCAACAATAACAGTATAGTAAGTATAACTAGAAGTGTTTCTCTTGACACGTATACATAATTATTAATAATTAAAGTAATGTCTTTCTTCGTGAACCTGCTGTATGTTGTAAAATGGCCGTCTCTCTCTATGTTTATCGGAATGCGTTCTTTACTTTTAACTTTATACATTTCTTCTATTCTTCTCTTTATCTTTGGCTCTATTTTCGTAATTCGTAATTAAATATGATAATAAACTGATAGTGCAATCGTAATTGAGCTTAACCGAATGAGTAAACCGCCATCTGATGCAAAAAACATCTCCCGGCTCTTAAAGATCGTATTTGTTGCCCTTCCAGATAAATAAATAAAAACCTAAATTATCGATAGTGTAAATATGCATATGTTATACATTTTAAACTAGTATTTGAAATAAATAGCAATATTGTAGTTTGTTTGTACGTAATGCAGTTGAAATGTGAATGTCAATTAATTAACAATACTGTACTCTGTAAGCACGACTAACATAATATTTCAACTATTTCTAAAGTCTTCCAAGAAATATAATATTGCTGTTACTGTGTTGTAGCTTGGAACAACATGAACGCGTTGATACATGGACCTTCTCTGGTGAGGTCTCGCTTCTACAAACCATCGTACTCCAACGAAAAATTGGTAAGATAAATAACTTAATGTATGTTTTCATTTTTTCATGCTGCTTAATGACCCCACCAACAGCTCGGTTATAGGTCTACGGGGGTACGAATGAGCGGGTGAAACGATAATGAAACGATGTAGTGATGATAAGTGAAAGAACGTGTAAAAAACCCATACCTCATGCAGGATTCGAACCCACACCCGACCTGACTTTAAATCCTAACTCAGTGCTATAGTTGAGTGAGCTACAGGAGCGGCTAAGAGAAATCATATATCCACCTGGAAATGAAGACTCTTCAAGTTTGCTTCATAATTTAATCGTGAAAATGTTACATTTGTGTTTTAGACGTTGGCTAAAGAGGCTTCACCGCCTGCGTGGGATCGTAACAAGACGTTCGTGACCCCGTCACCCAAGGTCAAGGCCGAAAGACAGTCGTCCCGCAAGGACGAGGCCGCAGCAGCCGCCGCCGACGAGGTTGAGGATACCGGCGCGCGCATGAACCGCAGGAAGAAGGAGAAGCAAGAAGAAGCTCGTCTGGCAGAAGAACTCGCGCTGGCCGAAGAGAACGAGAAGGCCAAGGAGCAGGCCAGGAAAGCCGAGCTTGCTAGGCAGGAGGAGATGGCTCAGCAAGCGGCGCAGGAGCGTCAAGCGGAGCTCGAGAGAAAGGCAGAGCTTGCTCAAGAAGAGGAGATCGCTCGACAGATTGAGGCAGAGAAGAAAGCAGAGAAAGAACGGAAGGCTGAAGCCAAGAAGAAAGCAGCTGCCGAGAAACAAGCCGAAGCTGAAAGAAAAGCTGAAGAAGAAAGGATAGCAGCAGAACAGCAGGCCGAAGCGGCGAGAATAGCCGAAGAAGAGAAGAAAGCTGAAGAAGCAAGGATAGCCGCAGAGAAACAAGCCGAAGCAGATAGAATTGCTGAGGAAGAAAAGAAAGCAGAGGCAGAGCGACTAGCGGCTGAAGCAGCGGCAGCAGAAGCAGCGGCAGCTGAGGCAGCTGCGGCAGAGGCAGCAGCAGCAGAGGCAGCTGCGGCAGAGGCGGCAGCGGCAGAGGCGGCAGCAGCAGAAGCAGCAGCTGCTGAAGCAACTGAAGTAACAGAAGAACCAGCAGTTTCTGAAGAAGCTGCCGTAGTAGAAGCTGCCGTTGAAGAGTCTGCACCAGTTGAAGAAGCTGCAGTTGAAGAATCTGCCGTCCCAACAGAAGAATCCACACCTGTTGAAGCCGATGAGCCAGTTGTTGAAGTAGTTGAGGCTCCAGTAGAAGAAGCTGCTGCTCCGGCTGAGGACGAATTGGTTCCAGAAGAGCCCGCTGAGGCGGAACCCGTAGTCGAGGAACCACAAACCCCAGAAGCACCAACAGAGGAGAGTCCAGCATGCGAAGAAGTGGAAGAAGCCTAATAATGAGCTCGATCTCACGACGTGGACAAGACTCCTCTCCAAGGAATAAACCGAATCATGGGAGAGTAAAAGTCAGGAGACGAATGTCAACCTTCTTTCTCAAGTTAATTGAGAAACAATGTGTTGATTAATTTATACCAAATAATCTTGTAAATATGTAATAATGAATGAAGGTCATACTTTTATTCCATCTTAAATTATTTCTATATGAATATTTTCTTTTTATGTTTTGTAATTTGTTTATTGATACAAAACGAAAGCCCACAATAGTGACATGCGTGATAATTATAAGTTATATTTACTATTAGTAATCTCTGTACTTAGAAATTGGACTATAGTTTGCAGTAGCCTGTTATTCTAGTTTATAGTGACTTGACCTATAGGCCTATGTTTATATATATATATATATATATATATATATATATATATATATATATATATATATATATATATATATATATACATTTATATAGATTTATGCTACCTTTTGATCAGTGATCAGCCCTATCTATTGTTGAACATCGTATTTCATAGGAACAGCTTTATTTTATTTTTTGGATAAGAATGTTTGTCATGACGTATTCTATAAATTTGATGATTGCATTTAATATTATTTTTGGACGGGTTATGTTTGATGTAGATAATAATTTGAAACTCGGTTTCTTTACTGATTAACCTGTTATATATTATACATCCTTAATAATGTTCAAGTGAGTGGAACGATTATGGTTATACTTTCTGTGTTACAGATTCTATCAATAAATAAATAATGTTAAATGAACATTTGTAAGCAATCTATACTTGTATTCACGGGAGAAAAAGGTCGTCTACTAATAAATAAAACACACATATCGATATTTTATTTGTATAGCTGTGGCATTGAATATTGTTTTACAACTCTGCAGGATAAGGTAAATTAAGAAACGTGCAAGATGCAAACGCGTTTATGAAATTACCGAATTCTCCCCTGATTATCGACCATCTTCTCTCGTGGATGCAAGTAGTCAAGTTTCATTATTCCACTCTAATGCAACACCAAACAAATTGCAGGACTATTTCAAATTGCATTGAGCATGCACGCGCCTAAACGATCCAATAAGAAACCATTTTATAGATTCGAATTACTATTACAAAACCAATACCAGTGAAATCCCAGTAATAAACGTAACTTAAATTTGAAACATTTAACGTTCGTCTAACCCTCAACGAAAAAAAAAGAAAAACTATAAATATATAAATATATAAATATATAAATATATAAATATATACATACAATTCGAATATGTATATGTATATATATATATATATATATATATAAATATATATATATATTTATATATATATATATATATATATATATATATATATATATTTATATATATATATATATATACACATATATATATATATATATATATATATATATATATATATATATATATATATATATATATATATGGGCCTGTATATAGGCCTATATATACACAAAATACAGCTTGAAAATATATATAAATTTTCTCGAGGAAAATGACCGATGGCGGTAAGAGAGGAAAGAAGAAAGAAGTCTAGAAGCTGGTGCTGGCCGTTGGTGTGACGATGAAGGTAAAGGGAGGATAGGAGAGAATGGATGGTCAAAATGACGAAGAGGGGGAAGAGACGGATGGACTCGCTCGAGTCCTTGCTTGAGTTTTTGATGTTTGTATAGAAACTCCTGACCCAATTGAGAATTAGTTACCTGGTATATTAAATAAACTAGGAAAACGCAGCATATTCAATGTTGGACGATCGATATACGCATATCTATATGAAATGTAATGGACTAAGACACTTCTGGGTTTGATAGAATTATCTCGTTCGTTCCTGTTTTGTTTGTTGCTCATTTTAATCATTATACAAGTGAATTGGTTATTTTCTCAATAAGTTGACAATTGACAATATATGACAATATATAAAAATTATGACATTTACCATTTGTCGCCTTCACAAATACTCGTTCTTCATATTCCTCCTTCTGTAGATCTATATTTCGTTTTTGTTTTCCTTCTGAATTCCATGTTTCAACTTGACCCTGCATTTATAATTTTTTTTTCAATGTTGCTTAACGACCCCACCAACAGCTAGGTTATACGGGGGTACGAATAAGCGGATGGTAATGAAAAGATGAAGAGATGATAGATGAGAGGACGTTTACAAAAACCCATGCCTTATCGAAGATTTTCACTCAAGTCTTACGGAGCTTTGTCTGTGCGTTTTTTTTTTTTTTTTTAAACACTGCACAGGTCGCAGGGTTTGACCGATCGACATGAAACTTTTTTTTATATGCAAACTTATCCAACTTAGAACTGTATAGTTTTGAGGTCTAATCGGTTGGACCATTTTTGAGAAACATCATTTAGAAGTTTCTAAAAACCCCATAAGATTTGGCTGAGCGGAAAAAATTGAAAAATAAAATCTCTTCAATATGATTCAAATTTTCCACAAATGTGAACACAAGAATAATATACATTAATAAAAATTTGGTTTGATATTCGGACCAGCCGTTTTGGAGAAAATAATATAATAAATGAATTTTATTCATCGAAAAGATAGAAATATTAGTTGACAAATGTTGCATTGTCGAAGTCACGGCTTTCTAGATTCATTGACATCGGATGAAGTTCATTTCAAATGATCAAGGTTTGTAGAGTTTTCGATTATACTTTATATAGACATCTCGCTCATCGTACAACGCACATCCTGCGTTTGCCTAGTATTCTTAAACGCATGTTTGTAAACTAAGCTAGAGCAGATCTTATTGAAAACCTGGAGCAGGCTCCAGCATCCCGCTGGAGACATTTAACGTGATAAAAGTCCCTACGAGAATAGAACAGATGAGATTCAAGAAAGAAGACGAGATGGGCCGAGCCGTTATCAACATCTTACGTGTTGTGTTTTTTTCAAAGAGAATCACTCACACAGAGAGACATAAGACTCTAATAAGACTATAAAAGACTCCAATATAGGCCTACAGTAGCTCCATGCACTCGATGACATATTTCTCGAAAATCTTTTGTCTACAGCTGTACATTTTAATCTCCAAATTAATGTATCACCATATTTTTTTCCAAGTCCACATCCACTTGTAACAAAGAATTGCATGCTGAACCATACAAATAGAATAATTAGAAAATAGATGTTTTTCAATTTCTTTCTAAGCACCAATATGTTTTCAAGTTTTTAAAAATTAATTCAAATGCATGATATTTTAATATTTATTCATTTTATTGATTTATTCAATTTTGTTCCGACTTGAATTGTACAAATAATACATGAAAATACAATCATTGAATTCAGGCTATATATAATACAATCATACTTTATAATATATTAACATATAAAAATTAAACTTGAAATTCAATATGAATGAAAGATCATACCAAACTCTCTTCATAACTTTAATGTATAGGTATACATAAATATATATTATATACATCTACTATATTACAGCTATCGAGTATTATGCTTTTATTTTTATTTTTACAAGGTTCATATTTACAAATATACTTACATCTACAGTAAGAAAGTGCAAACTCGAGGCATTTAATCAAATTTGAGAAATTATTGAGGAAGCATCAGTCAAAATTACCTTTCATCTTCCTAAAAATTACTCCATTTCACATTCCTAACGTACCAACAATCCATACAAATATTGACGTTGGTATCACAGATTAGTTGCGAGAAAGTTATTGCAAGAAAAAATAAACAGATTCATATACCTAATCCTAATGGTAACAAAATAAACTAAAAACTAAGTATAGAGCCTCTCAGAAAACTTCTTTGCGGAAACTGAATCCGAACTGATCACACTTGATACGTAGAATTCTGGCCAATTGGGGTGGACCGCAGTAGAATACAGTGATCTTTCCTTTTTTCTGGCTTTGCAGCTGTTTGAACACTTTATCCCAGTTTGGCCGTCCTGCATTTGTACGAGTCTTCAATCCTGTTATCAAATCACGTTTTTCCTGTGAACCAGAGCGGCAATTATTATTAGTAGTAGTACAGCTTACGTTCAATTATCCATTTAATCTCAGCAAGCATCAATAAATTGAAGATAATTCAAAAAAGGTTGGTCAAGTTTATTGACACAACAACAGTCTAGGTTACTTGGGAGATACAATGAACAGATGACAGTTGAATGACATTCACAAAAACCTACGCCTTACGCGAGACTCGAACCCATGCCTGACTCTACTTCGGTTTCTATCACAGAGACTCTCATATGACTGAAATAAAACTGCAGCTTGACAAGAAAGAAAAATCATTAGAAAATATGAATCCACATGTTTAAAATTGTTATTTACCTTTTCGTGGAGTAGGTCGAGAGCCAACTGAAGTCCTACGGCCTTCATGTCTGTCTTCTGAAGGGCACTCGTGATGTACATATGCATCTCAAGGAACCGTTCCATAGCACCGCCAAGTTCCGCTTGCTCAATTTCCAACTGAGACAGAAGGTTAACGAACCACTCGAATGAACGCTGATCACGATTGATCCAAAAGAAGTCAACTTTACGTAAGTTCATCACCGTCGGAGGAATATCACTCGCCCAAGAGAATTTACACTTGGGACAGGAGTGACGAGCTTTCCAATAGCGATGCATGATTGACTGTAGGATCGAGGCGAACGGAGTGACGCCGATGCCAGTTGCGATTAGAACAGCATGCTGGGCTCGGAAGATGTGGCTAGAAGGAGCACCATAAGGTCCATCTAGGTAGATCTGGGAAAAAATATGATCATTTCTATAATGACGATCAATCTTGATAATTTTCAGTGTTATCTTATAAAACTGAAAACTCATATGCAAAAATCAAATGAATAAGAACGAGATATCTTCAAAGGATAATTTTCCCAGTCATTATTATCAGATGTTTGATGGACAAATTGCAAACAGTACAAAAATGTTAATATCAAATATTGATCGAAATGTATTGAAATTTTCAGATTTCAATGGAAATCAAAATATCGAAGTGGAGGAAATGACAATGATAGGGAATTGAATGGTTGAACAAATGGCAGAATGCCAGAACCAATGAAATGGCAGAACAAATGAACTTAGGTAGCTGTAGGTACGTAAACTGCGATGAATCTCTTCTGACCAAGTGCCCAAGGCTCGAGTTTCTTGCAATTCACATTTCAAAATTCACGGCAGAAGAATTTCTTTGGATGAGCGAAGATAGAACTCAATTCTACCGAAGGCGCACCCCAGAATAAACAATTCTATCGCGCTCCATAGGTCGAATGAAACCTTGCACACATGGAAAAATGCAATTTGATACTGTATATATAGGTTTGAGGTGCAATCGATTGAGTTTCTTGCAGTGATTTGAGAAAACATTTACGGCAATGATTAATTAAGGTATTATTCACTACAAACACCTTTGTCGAAAAATTAGATTTTTAGTTTCCTCCATTAAAATGGATGGTATATCAAACTGTTTAAATATGATATATGACATAATCCTTTCTACAAAAACCTTGAACCAAGTTTCATTCGTAAAACAAACGAACCAAAATTAATGGCCAGTAGACCTTGGACCTAGGTAAATAAATCTTTTTTCACACCGACAAGGAAACATTTTTAATTAAAAATATTGGGGAGTATTCTAGAGAAAAAATGCAAATGCAATTTTCATAAAAATGCAAAGTATCTTACTTCAAGGGGCTTTCCGACAGGATAGTTCATAGCCGTTGGTGGTGGAGTTCCATGAGTAACATTGAGCGATCCCGTACTACTGGAACTAACTAGACTCATCACTCGCCCTTCTTCGGCAACGCTCTCTGGGCACTGCGTTCCGTTGCCATTCGGCTGACGACCCTGAAGAGCCAACGCAGCCGTTGAATTCTTCGCTTCGCAGTGCTCCAAGCTTGGCGTCTTGAATGCGATGATCGTTGGCTTGGTTCGCATGTAGCGGAAACTCTGCGCAAGAGACTTGTTCTGAGGACTGAGATATGCTAAGCCGAGAGCTTGCAGCCGAGCTCGACGCATTTGACACTCGTCGAAGCTCTTCTCAGACTCGGACCGCATGTACTCTCTTAGCCTGAAAGATGATACAGTAAAAATATATTATTCCAATCAATCGTGGCTTTGATACACATACTATTTGTCAACTCTTTTTTTATAAAATTCTTGAAAAAAAAAGAAAAAAGAAATTTCTGTTAAGAAGTAGCTTTTTCTTACCACTTTGCCTGCAGGATTTTTTTTATATCTCAAGGAATTAAAAGTGATGTTTTTATGTGAAGTGATGTGAATGCTATTCTGTGAAAATTGTTTGAGATAATTGAGAATTAAATATTCAGTGTACCCATCCTGGCTTGAATTACGTAGGGCGTGGGTCCTCTCTGCGTTTCCTGTGCATATGCTCAGGAATGTGGAAGAACTCGTACTATCTATTGGTAGCAATAAGAATGTGAATAGAAATCTTCACGAAATCTACCGACAAATAGTAACAGCATCACAACTTCTGGTTTATCGGGCTTTTATGTGACATGAGAGCCAACAAAATTTGAAGTTGCCTGAACTCCTCCAATAAAAAATGGAACGCCGATCCCAATTTTATTTCGGTTATGTTCTCGCATCTGATTACCAAGAGTCAAAATTGGTCCGTAAAAGAGAGCCGTCAATGAGCAAACAACATGTAATTCATATACTCATAAGCAATACTGCATATTGCTTGTATAACTCACACAAGCAGCCTCTCTCTCTTCTTCGTACGAGTCTGCATGTCGGGCATGGAGAGTGACTTGGCCAGCGGCAAGTGGTTTGACTGCGTCTGTTTCGTCATCAGCAACATGTGTAGCTTACGCTCAGGAGTGAGTTTACGCGGAGGAAATGCTGAAAAACAATTAGTCGCTTAGGAGATATTCAATTGAGTTCATGTTGCTTAATATCAATGTTGGTTCGAGTATACCACATCACACGGTTCATATATGTGTTGCGGATAATTTGGTGACTGAAAGACTGACTTTTATCTGCGGCAAAGAGTAAGATCATAAACAGCACAGTCTTCGTGTTGAAATTCATTGTTTTCAATTTGAAATAGTCTATACATGATTATTTTCATTTAGTGACAAGACTGCCTCAAAGTCTTGAAACAACAGACAGGTTTTTACTCGTATAACCTAGCTGTTGGAAGGTCGTTAAGCACCATTAGGTACTGTTTCTAAAAGATCTTATCGATTTGTCCGTAGCCTTAATTGAGAAACAATAAACAATTAAAACCTCAATTGAAACTATAATAATATCTATGAATGATTGTAGAATTAGTATTCAAGCTGGAGGTGATGACACTTATTTTGTAAGCCAATTGTTATTACAGGCTAACAAATGACAGTCAATCCTGATCCAATTTATGTTATATGACATGCAATACTACTTCAATCAATACGTAAACAAATATCTGATTCTGATTAATGTTTATGAATAAGGTGTTGATAAAAACATATTACTAGTACTGTCTCTAGCAACTAACACACACATTAGACCATTGGATTTTATAGTTTCTAAAGTCTCCGTGAAGTCAGTCGATTAATCGACTGATTGATCAAAAAATAAAAAAATCCAAAGTCAAAACAATCACTGGTCACAGAAGGAGACACCATATTAGCAGTTGATTTACTTTTAATTAAAGATTGAAAGCTTCTCCTCAAACTGTTAACACCAGCTCACTTTTACTCTCATTAATTTCATGTATTCAAATTAAAAAACCAAAGTATTATCAAAGTTGGAGAATTAATGTATTAATTTACCACTAATAGCCCCATTGTTGGATGCGTTAAGTTCTTTTATAGTTGCGCTCTGTGTGGATGAATTGAGATTTATATCGCTGTCGCTCGCTGACATATCATCATTGAACATGTTACGTCCACTTGGACCCTCGTTCTTGAATGCAACACTCTTAGGCCTAGGACTCGGTGTATTTACGTTGTCTCGTTTAGAAAACTTGCGTTGGAGTGATCTGAAAGATAATTAATAATTCAAATATTAAGAGCAATCAAAAATATTTTAATATCAAGCACTCATTCTTATAAATAAATTCAAACTACGTTGTTGAATAGTTTGGTTAAATACTAAATAGTTTGCACACCAGTATTCATGGTACATGATAGTATGCTGTGTCACAAAATGTCACAAGATACATTAAACAATTTTACAGCAATATGCATAATAATTGGGGTTGCCAGTCAAGAGACATCAGCTAGAGAACTAGAAACTGGACTCATTACGAAACTATTCCGTGGTTACCGCGCTCTCTTCATGTGGTCCGGGAGGCGAGGGTCATTTCGGACCCAGTTCGATCCTCGCCGCCTTCTATCTTTACAGTTTTTTTTTCAAAGAGTTTTAAATTTGGTGGTCAAATTATAATATGAGTGACACACATAAGCGGCTGAGCCCTAACATTATTAAGGGGTCAAGACTAATAAAGATGTCAAATTTGTTATAGTTCTTCGTTATAGTTAGGACTATCAGAAGATTATTGGGGGGTCAGCCGACACCCTCCAGTTCTGCTGCCACTGATGACACATACAATAATTTCACTTACGACCGAGGAATAGTCTCATCCATATAACGATTAACAAAAAATGTAACAAGATATGTCATGATATAATTAATTACGCTCGGAATTTGTTCATAGCCTTATTTTCCGGACTTCCGTTGACGGCAGTAATTCGTTTGTTGACGATATTGCCGCTGATGTCTTTAAGATCCTCTTCAACGTTGTGTAACTTCTCGTGTTCACGTTCAAAGTAGTTGTAGAGACGGTTTGTCCACTCCCCAACGCCACGAATGTGCAGCCACATGTAGTCTAGAAAATATATTGGTTAGTATTATGCAATTATTTGAAATAAAATTGATAAGGAAAACTTACGATTTCGATTAATCAATAGATTATCAGCCATTGGATCAATAATCAATGTACCTCAATCGATAATTGAATCAAACCAATAGCAAACAAGAGTTCATTTGATTATTCACTTTTTTTTTCAATATTAATTAATGTTTCATGACTGTTTTTCTGTAATTGTTTGTAAACATATTGTGAAAGACATTTATTTCAATAATTTTGGTTTTTCTTTGCTAATCACCGAACTCAACGATTTACTAAACAATTGATTCATACTCAATTATTTCTCAGTCGTGTAGTACCAATCAATTACCATTCAAAATTTGTTTCATCGATGTGATCTTTTGAATAAGAGTCAACTTTAATTTATACAACTCACAAGTATATTGTCTGGAGTTTATGAAAATGAAATATTTAAAAAAAATTACTTGGTGATTACTCGTATCAATCTGCTTTAACTGCTTCAAAATTCATCTCGACCTTGGTTTATGTAAAAAAAAGAGATTGAAAAATGGAATTTCACTACTGAAACTGAGAAAAATCTTGCGAAATTGTAGTGGGAGAACCACCCCCTCCCCCTCACCCCTTCTCCATTGAGTGTTGCTATGCATACTTTCTTTTGTTACTATGATCAGGCTGTTTTGAGTTCTCCCATATTCGATCAAATTAATGGTCAACATAGTTTAGTTGCTAACAATTCATTACAACACAATATGCTGACAACAAACAAACAATACAAGTTTCATTCTGAATCAATTGCAATACCATTGAATAATGGATACGGGTAATAACAAAAACAACTTTCGTGGGCATCAATGTCAACACATAATAGTGTTTCTTATAATCACTCTAATTGGTTGAATTGATTCCAGGTAGACTATATTGCTGATCACACCCAATAATTGCTGTGTACTTCATGTTTCACTACAAGTTAAACTTGATTGTTGTTGGTTATTGAATACTAATAAAATACATTACATCGTTAAGAATTAACATCCCTAATTAAAACCAGTTAAAACTTCAATTGTCAAGAACAGCTCCACATCGTGTATTCCAAACCGTTGATCACTTTTCATGCCATGGATTTTAATGACCTTTTCTAGTAGTAAAGCTAATAATGAGCATGTACACAGCACCTACACTAACAAGCAAGTCACATCCAAGTGCCAGCCTACTAAACAATGGAACCAGTAATAAACTTCAGAATGCAGACACATAAAATAGAAACTTTATTACTCGAGTGGACCTAAATTGGTAGTTAAACTGTATAATACAAGAGATGGGATTTATAGAGGTTAATTGTTATATGATGAGTTGAATGCCATTTCTAATGCACATAAAAAAAAAAAAGATAAATTATTGAATTATCTCAATGCTTGTTAGTTCACCACAGTAGCAACTATAAAATATGTATCAGTAGTTTTGAAGAACTACACCCTCAATCGATGTTGCAATTCAATAATATTCAATATCACTATGATTATGATCATGTGATAATCATTATTGCAAATCAATATACACATTTTAAAATTCAAACATGATGATAGAAAATTAGAAATGAATAACACAGTGAGTAAAATGTTTATATACGTAGTATACATCAAACTTGTTACCGATATATATTCGAATAAGCATTTAAAAGACAAGGAACTATTGTGGATCAATGAAAATAATGGAAATGACATTGAAAAGAGAATTAGTATACATTGTGATACTGAAAGTTCAAAAGTATGATTTGTATGATAAAAAATTGTTAATATTAAATTCACCATTTAGGAAAGAACGTATGGCAGAGCTGCTGGTTTCACATTCTTTCCATATAAATTAATCGGTCAAGGAATAACTATTATATACGTGAAATTGAAACTGATCTGTATTCACCGTGAGATCACGTTCTAATAGAAAGCATACAGTTGATGGAATTGCAATATTTTACCTTCTTGTTCTGGAGCACTGCTGATTGTAAAAGGATGCCATTCGTATTTTGCGATCGCCGGAACGTTGACAAACACGTAATCTCCGGGGTGGTATTCGAAATGATGTGGCCGTTTGATTACGAGATGGGTCACTCTCGACGGTAGTAACAAACCAGAGCTGATGTAGGTCTTTCCACGCTCCGAACGCAAGAACGCAAAACGCAATACACGTTCCACAACGTAGATTATTCCAGGTACGATGAACCATTTCCAGAAGTTGGGCCCATGGAATACAAGCAATATCCAGAATGGGATGTACAAGAGATGCGTCCAATAGAATATCTGTTGAGATACAATCAAAGGCATTTTTAAAATGATTTTTTATATTTTTTACTTCAGGGTCAACCTTGAAAATTTCTAATGATACTCGCTATAGCTTTAAAAGCATGGATCCAAGTCTAAGGCATACTGATTCCATAGCGAATAGAAATTATTTGTCATTTTTTTTTAATGCTGCTTAACGACCCCACCAACAGCTAGGTTATACGTAAGGTGATCATATATTAATTTACAGAAATCAATACACAAATGTGACATTGAATTTCACGTAGATTAAATGCATCTTCAGGAGTTGATTGACCTAGGTCAAATAAATATGAGCTGTTTGTTTCAAGAAATGCTATATTTTTGCTGATAAGCTATGTCAATCAGCTTAACAGGGCTAGTTGTGTATATGTTTTTGAGTATTTATCTCTGATTAAAAAAGTACAATTTTAACAAATGTAACATAGTTAGGTTTAATTATATTAATAATAATTATAAAAGAGTCGAGACAAACTAAAACAGGACATTTTTCAGCACGTTTACAAAATCGGGACAAATATGAGTTTTGATGAAACGCAGCCGATGACGTCAAGGTTTTCAAAAACGGGACTATCCCGGCTTTGTTTTAATTTTGTACCTGGTTTCACGTAATCTACCACATCAATGCATTATTGAAGACAGAAACGTACCTCGAAGCTACCACCTCTGCGGACGAAGGTTTGCGAACAAATGAACATCAGCGTCAGAATGACGATCATGGCGATGCCAGTGGGATTAGCGCAACCGTCAACCAGTCCGTATTTACCAGGCCTGCTGGTAAACAGCCACTCGCTCAGGGTGAAGTTGGCAGAATTGGTTTCGTCCATTCCAGTTTGATTTACAACAATCACACCTAAAACAAATCAAACACTTTAATCCAAGATCCCAATATCCAAGATCCAAGATCCAAATGTTCAGAAGTTAAGGTGTTTATTCTAGGATTCGTAGATTTCAAGCTCCTTTAATAATAATGATTATATTTCAATAAAATAATACTATAATTATATACATTTATAATTATGCGTGGATTGTTTTCTCATAAGAGATCAAAATTCTTTGAATTTTTAGATGATCCAAGTGTTTTTTGAATATAGGTCCAATTACTGTACAAAATCTTCTAAAATTCCAAGACTATAGGTCTACTGTTGAAGCTATCTTGAGACCGCATGGAAGTCGATTCAGCGAAATATTATTATATGGCTGATAATTTCTGAATGGCAAATGATATCAGAATGGTTCTAATACAGAAGACTTCCAACTTATAATCTGTAATTTTTACATGAAGACATTAAGTATTGTGGTATTGTGCGTCTCATATATTAGATTTTGTTGATATATCATACTGTTCAAAAGTTATCACCGAAACTGGTATTTCGTTAAATCGACTCACATGACCCCTTTATTATAACACGTGAGCTTAAAATAGTTTTTCAACTATATGCATATACTTGATTATTTTAATTGATTCAATAAATAAATAACTTGAAAACACTATCTGAACCTGGCACTTCCACCAAAATATTCTAAGATTATGTGAACCTGGCACCTCCACCAAAAATTCACACAACTATTTATTTTATCCGAAAAAGTTAGCCGATAGTCTTATTGTGGACACGTCCTCCCGTGGACCAGTATTATCGTGTTTTTTGTCAATTTCGTTTTCAACAGTATCAAATCTTCACAAAACTAAACAAATCTTCACATTTTCAAGCCTATCTTTTTCGATTGGATTCTTAATTTTTTTATACCGTTTGTATTATTGATAGATTGTGGACAAGAATTTGCTATTGCTGAATGAGTGAAGTGATCAATCAAATCATAATTTCAGGCGTAATGAAAAGAGTGAAAAAACATAATGAGTACACCTGCAACCAACTTCTATTATTATTTCAGTGACATTAGAATACCATTTTTTATCTTTCATTCCATCTAGGTATTTTCAATTTGATATACTTATCTACCTATAATAATTTCCCAATTCCGAAAGATACTTTTTTCAGAAAATGTTCACGAAAATGAAAGCTATTAAAGGTGTTAGGTTGGAATGTAGGAAACAATCTAGCTGCCCTCAAAACGATCTGGGCCTACTATGAATTCTGGAAATTGTGCGGGCTCTATTTCAACGAATAAGTTATAAGGAAAATTACTTTCATCCATAAGAAATTATCCAGATGATTACCGGCATTTTCAATCTTCATATTCAGATGAATAATTTTGGAATCATATTTTATACATATCTAGATGAAATACTTGTCAATATTCAATCGGTAGCCATTTTTGTCGGATAGTTTCCGATCTCCTTGTTTGAGATAGTAAATGTGCTCACTGAAGTTGAGAAAGTGCATGATGGTATGAGCCACGCTGAAGATGAAGATCACGACTCCGGTAAGCTTGTGACAATAGATGTGCTGATCGAGCGGCAGGAACATGCTGAAGCCCCGGGTTCGGAGAAACGTTATACACTGTCGTAGCATCAGGACCAGAATGAACATGCAGTTGAAGTTCAGACACTGACCTGGAAAATGAAGAAAAGTGGGTAGCATTTATTGTGGGTACCAATTTATTGAAATACCGATTCATCAACTTGATGAAAACGAGATCAAATGAGTCAACGAATCGGGATTTCGATGAGTCGGGATTCGGTTAATCAGGATTTTGGAAATCGGGACAGCTAAAGTAAAACACAAAAACTATAGCAAATCAGGATTCCGATTAACCAGGGCATAAATAGGGATTGAAATCGAGATTTCGTCGGAACGGGATTTCGATGGACCGTGATGTCGATGAATTGGGATTTGGATGGATCGGGATTTCTACGAATCGGAATTTCGATGAATCGGAATTTCGATGAATTGGAATTCCGATGAATTGGAATTTCGATGAATCGGAATTTCGACGAATCGGGATTTCGACGAATCAGGAATTCGACGAATAAGGATCTCGACACCATTATAATACTATAAACCTAGCACTCACCACAAGCTCTGGCCAGGACGACGAAACCATTCGCTCCCAACAGATAATACTCGATCGATCTGGAGATGAAAAGTCCAGCATTGACCAGCGTGAAGATCGCAATAAATATCAGATAAACATAATTATTCTTCATATAGGGCCTGGACAACTGATACGGCCTATAAGCAGTCAGCTTGCCCAGTAGGGACGTGGGCGGTGCTTTCGGCTTCGGCGGCACGAGCCACCGGTCGATACTTATCGACAGATTCTCCAGCAAGCCACCATGCCTCTGAAGCTGATTCTTCAGCGCTTCAAACGTGATGGCGCCTCGGTTATCAGGATCGGCGTCCTCGAAGAGAGCCATGGTCAGGTCGTCGATCTGTTCCTCGCTGAACTTCATGCCGTTCTCCTCCATGCAAGCCTGCATCACGTGTTGCAGCTCGCGATGCTGGATGAGACCGTCCCCTGAACGAGAAAAACACACTTATTATTTTAATGCTGCTTAACGACCCCAGTAACAGTTAGGTTATACGGAGGTACGAATGAGCGGGTGATAATGAAACGGTGAAAGGTGTGATGGCGTTTACAAAAACCGGACTCGAACCCACACCCGACCTGACTTCAATTTCTACCGTAGTGCGATAGTTCACTGAGCCACGTGGGCGGGGAGAGAAACACTCACGTTTAGTAATAAAATGCAAATATGACTCTCTATAGACCATAGATATACTTCAAGACGTGTCACGCAATATTATAATAATACTGTTGCCTTCAACTTCACTTCCACTCTCTTCTACCCCTTCATTGCCAACCGCTAGAAAGCGCGACATGCTTGCTGGATTGTGATAGGATATCATTCGTGAGTAGTGGTCGGCGTCGGCACTAGTTGCAGACATGGGCGAGAGGAATGGAGGTTTGCATCTCAGCGTTTTTTTTACCATAATCGTAAAAGGTATCTTCTTTCGTTTATTGTAGAACTTGCTTTTTCTGATTGTGACTATTTTTTTTTTGTTCTGGTATATGCTGCTAGTGGTGCGAATGAGAGGTTTATAGTACGATGAAGTATAATTATACGGAAAGAGACATTAACAAAAAAAAAATTACAAAACAGGACTCGAACCTATACGGTTTTTAATGTCAGACTAGTGTCTCCACTCTATGAGCAGGCACGCTAAACGGCACTTTTCAATTACAGGTTTATTAGATTAGATATTAGAGAGATAATAGGATTGAATAATATTGTAAATCCAGCTCCTGACTCGAAAACTTGAAACCCTGATAACATGACAATAAGTAGGCTATGTATCATTCTATTAATTACCAGTTTATAGCTTTCATTTCTTAACTCATACATATATTATTGAAATCTATTCAAAATAAAAGGAATACAAAACAAATGTACAAAATGTCCGTATCACATTTACAACATATTGCTTGGAAAGCAGATAATAATCATCAATCTCATTTGAGAGTAAGACAGAAAATGAAAAAAGTAATGAACGAATATTAGGGGTTAATGGCGCGTCAACTGCGAGAGGTATTTGCGTCCTGAAAAATACAAAGATGGACAATGGGATTTAAATTTCACCTTACACTTGCTAATATACCATGAATTGAAATAATTTGATACCGTTTTCTTAAAACATGCAAACAAAAACTATTCGTTTTATAAACTGTGATTAAATTGACGACAAATTGCTATCGCCGTCGGCTATACTAGATAGTTCTAGGTGCAGGTCCAGTGCCTGGGCGATGTGCTAGCGTCGAATAACCCCAGCCACTTGGCAGCACTCACAAGCAGAGAGGCAAACAGGTGGTTTGCAACACTAACACGTTTCAACAACGATTTACTAACAAGACACATTTAGCTAACAGTGATTAAGATTAAACGACATTAATGCCTCGCCCAGCGAGACTCTGCACTGTTCAAAACATCCACCAGCTGTATACACATGCAGTGGCGGAACTATGGAATCATGGTTCAACCCGAAACCATAGGGCCCCGAAAATGAAAATCGTGCCTGATATATTTTCAATATTTCATATAAAGAGCAAATAAAATCATGAATCCTTCACTTCTTCGATTTTCAATAAAAACTAGTTACGTGGAATACAAAAAAATCAAGAAAGAGAAATACCTTTATTGGTCATTTCAACATGGACATGGCTCGGTTTTGCATAGAATCACATGATACGCCATAAGGTGGAGGCGTGAACTATGGGCCGTAACAGTTGTTATCAATATAAAGAAATAGCTCAAAAATACATGTGTCGAATAGAATCAACAGGTTTTGAATGATTATTACGTATACCATTTTAAGCCCATTGTTGATTTTTCAATCATTTCTGCCATGTAATTGAATCGAATGTGAAATTGTCGTTCGTTTCATCTAGACCAAATCTGAATGAAAATGCACGAGTAGTTTCCTATTAGGACTTTTGTATTAAGATATTAGTATTATTCTACTGATACTCTAAACTAAAGGAGAATAACCTTTCTTTATCTGTGATAATATATAGGTATATGGAATATGATTGTGTCGACTCATAAGCACTGACCGAAAGTCGTTTACATCTGACGATGTCGTGTACTTTATTTTTCACCCCTTTTTAAATCATCAACTAATGATATGAAGTGAGCTGATATGAGAGAAAAACGAGTGAAGATATCATATTGACGCATTCCACTGACAATAATTTGTGATGTTACTATCAACAAAGACGACTCGACTACTATAGAAACAGTTCAGCCCAAGTATATTGATCAGTGGGAATCGATGTATCAATAAATTCCACAATACCACATAGCCATACAGCGTTTTACTGAATAAATTGAATATAGTTCAATCACACACTAACGTTATTCACATACTTGAGATCTACATTCCAGATAGAACGTATCAGATTGTGCTGAAATATGCTACACATTCGTTTACAAGTGCCGTGTATAGTCAACCCACAAGACGTTACTACAAACTAGTTCTGCATTACTTATGCTCTTTTACCGCAGGAGTACCACAGATCTATTTAATGAGCTAAACACTTGAAATAAATCATCGCGCCCACGAACAGACACGTGTCTTATTGTTTATTATTCATTGCGATACCTTATGGAATTGTATTCTTACATTTACTATACTTCAACGATCTTCTAATAATATTATGTTTGAGATGGCTACAGCTAGAAGATCTTTAATGACGGATCAGCGTGCTAGCCGCTGGTCTACCTGTCTTGGTGAAAAGTATATGTTTTTTTCAACCAAATGTTTTTTTAATCATACGAACACAGATACGAGATGCAAGATGATCCGACTTTTTGTAGGAAATTTAGTGCAAATCTACACACATTTGTTTTTGAAAATACTAATCCTGGTCAAATGTGTATCATTTGAGTGAATAACTTCGAATTCAGTGAAAATTGATGTGTTCTCGAAGTGTTTTTTCATTTTTCTCCTGTTGGTCACTCTTGTATGGTCTCATATTTTTTTCATATTAAAAAAAATATGTATAAAAGATTTTGTCATAGAAAAGTATACAGTTGTAAGTTGGACGCATACGCGTCCCACAAAATGATTAACCAAACAAAACATCCGGCATGTCCAGCGCGTACAAAAACAAACAAACACGCACGCATTGAGAGCAGTTGCATGGAGATCTTCAATATAAGCTTCGAATAATGATATTAATATTACATTACAGATTATTATTTACTTTACTAACAGTCATTTCTTCAAGCGAGGTTACTTGAAATAAATTAGGCAGCACCTGTAGGCACGAATTTCTTGGAGCAGTGATACTAATTCGCATGCGCGAGTGCCAGACAATAACAAAAATGAAAAATTAGCCTAAATTCATCTAATCTAACTGACCTAATCGACCTTACCTGACCAAACTAACCCTTACTTTCCACGAATACTCGTGTATATAGATCATTTTCTTTCACTAGGAACCATAAAAATGAGATGTTCGTGACACGAAACTTCGTGTCTATAGCCACTTCGAATAAACTTATACAAAACTGTCTCATTACAGAATGGTTGAATTAACGACGACAATGATCACTAACGGTGAGGAGTTAGAAGTGCGTATGGAATACAAGGGTATGGAATAGAGTGAAGTAGAGGGAGGAGTAATATTGAGGATATCTTTTATATTACCTTTTTCAAGTACAGTATATGTCACCTCTGAATCAATATTATTCTGCACTGTCCCAGATGAAAGTTAAAATGCCTGTTCGAACAAGACTCACCATCAAGATCGTAGACTTTGAAAAGAAATTTGATTTTGTCGTCTGGCGATTGCCCTGCGAACTGGTGCATGGCGTCGATAAACTCTGGCAGTGATATCGAGCCTGAGTTATCCTTATCGAAGATCTGGAAAACTCGTTCAGTGAAGAAAGGCTGAAATAAGAAAACAATCAGCGATCAGGCTCGCTAGAAACATTTTATGAATCAATATTGGAAAATTCAAACCAAAAATTAGAGAAGTTTATAGTTTTGATTATTGTGAGTGATGTTTATCACTAACAGCCAAGTTATTTGGGGGTAAGAATGAGTGGACAATGTGAATGATGTTTACAAAATACATGCATGCCTTTTGTGGCACTTGAACCCACGCCCGACTGGACTTACGTTTCTAAAGCAGTGTCTTAGCTTTCAAGAGTCACTGGGGGCGGCAGTGAAATTGTCTTGAAGCAATATGATTTAAATGTGGGGGGCTGGCCATTTACTTGGCTTTAACTTGTCCCCCCCCCCAGCATACTAAAATTGGAATAACCAAACTTCGGTAGCAGCACAAAAAGAATATGTTGCAGCACATTTCAGCACAGAACGAGCATATTTCAATAACTCCGAAAAGAATACACATTTCAAATGGAAGAGGGAGGGGGGGGTCACAAGTAAATGCACCTTTCAAAATCTGATCAAGTGAGTGTAGATCAATCATATAATATAGGAATTTTGAAGTATTTAAGTCCAATCCAAAGCAATAGTTTAGATTTGATGCAAAGAAACACTCAGTTTATTTCGGTAGCATTCAGGTAATTACTCTCTTTTTGAAAAGGACACCTTATTTAAAAATCAATCCCGGCTAATCATGCCATCTCGGTTTTAGTTTCATTGTGACTTTAGTTTTAGTTTTTCTCAGTTTTAGCTATCTCAGTTCAGTTTTATCAATGTATTCATTCTTAACTTGTTGAAGAAAAATGTTACGGAGAATCAATTAAATATGTACCATTTAAACGCGAAGACTTATATGAAAATACTGGCTTGTTTCGAGATTTCACATTTTTTTGTAAAATTCCTTCAAGACTTGAGAGTTTTCAGTTATTTTGCCTGTATAGGCCTACATGGAAAAAAGGAATAAATTATTTTATTTCAATTTATTTTTCAGTTAAATAATAATTAATTGATTGGAGCTGCATCAACTATGATCAAAATATAATTATCTGTCAGTAATATAATTAAGTAGTATGGCTGAGAAAAAAATATGAGATATAGGCCTACTATAATATGAATTCGAATGAATGAATATATATATATATATATATATATATATATATATATATATATATATATATATATATATATATATATATATATATATATATATATATATGAATGATCTATGAATGGCCACGATAACTTTGCTTGCTCACGTTTTTAGAGATGACGATTTTCTTGAAATCATCTCGCCGAATCTCTTTCTCGTCCCCAACAGTTTGTCTGAACAGTTGTTCCAGCCATTCCAAATTTCCTTTTTCGAATCCGGTGCGTGGCCTGAAATAGTCACAATGCACATGTGTTGAAACGATTTTCACTTCACATTTGTTTATAACAAATATATAACTATAAACATCATTTAAAATAAATAACAAACACATTTTTAATTACATTGAATTGAGAATATACACATACATAAGAAATGGTGAAATGGTGAACAAATGTGAATTAAAAAAAAAACATGGAGAAAAGACCGAAGTTTTTTTTTCTACACAATTAAATTTTCGAGTAGAAGAAGCAAGGAAGATTAGGAAGAGAAGAAGAAAACAAGACCAAGAAATAAAAACCGAAGAAAGAAGAGATATATTTATAAAGAAGATTGAAATCTTTTGAAACCCATTCAAGTGCTCCAAATTGTAGGTCTACCATGGTTATTATTTTGAAAGAAGTGGATTTTAAACATTTTAATCAGAGAATGTCGGATCATATTTTTTCATACAATTGAAATTGACACAAACACATCGCTGAAACTATCTGAGTTGCAACTCTAGATCAGGTTACATAATTAGTTATATATAATCATATATTTTTATTCAATACTGATTTATTATAAGGAAGACGGTAATTAAACTACAAATCAATCACTTTGTTTTACGTCAGATTGTGAGTAGGGCCTACTGATGCAATAATATATTGTTCAATATAAAAGTACGGAAACTGCACAAAATAATAGCTGTATTCACGCAAAAAAAGTAGTAAATCACCCACGCGAAGGAGGTAGAGGGGACGGTCGACTGGAACCTCTATTTCTTGTGGATACACCTATCGTAATCCAGCAAGAATGACAAGAGATTATAAGACAATATAGATATTGTATTGGTATACACCTCTTATGTGTTATCCAAATGGACGAATGGTACTTTGATGATTATTAATAATTGTAAAAGAAAACAGATTGCTCCAGGCAGGCTTTATACCCGCATCATTCCATACGTAAATCACGACTGCATCCAGACAACCGGTAAGATATAACGGCACACCTTTCTCCATACACAATCTGACAGTCATATTATTGTTCCATTTAGTATTCATATTAAATCAAATAACCTTCAGACAATTTTTCAACGCGCTCATTTCTTGACATCATAAATAAAATTTAGAATTAAAATTTCTAAATAATAACATCTGTGGGCCCTACCTACAACTGACACCTCATAACATGGTTGTGAGGATTGCGTGATTCAATGATTTTGAGAGCTATATCGGTGTAAGCTTTATGTTCACGTCACTGAGATGGGTGGACCAGTGGCTATATCAAGCTGAACAGTCATTCAAGAGATATTTTAGACTATGGGCCGTCTAGCTTAACAGACTAAAGATTGCTATTCACTACCCAACGCTGGTCTATAAACTATATTACAATAAGGTGAAATAGGTTAAGATTAGGGTCACCTTTATTGGATTGGTCAATGATTAGGATCCATACCAAGATCAGTTTGATGCTGGCTATAATAGAGATCCACCACACCATTCCGCTCATTTCTTTCTACATATTCATTAGCAGCTTTGTCATTTTTCACCATCACACTCTCTCTTCATCTTCCTCCGAATATATATACAAATTCCCTGCTTAGGTCGTCCTCATACGTGCAGTAGTAAACATCTTACCCCAATCTAGACTCGTCTAATATTAATCTTGTGCAGAATAATCCCAGTCTAAAGAGGGTGATCTGGCCATTGGCGCGCAATGGACCCCCAATATCTATTCATTCATCCAACATCTGTATGCATTCCAGTACAAGATGAACCTAGTCTCAACTTGAACCCAAGCTTAAACCTGCGCTAAATATGTATTGAAAAACCGGAAGTACCCCGCTAAAACTGGTTTAATGCACCCCGGGCTGGGTTGTATGGTCTCAGTATACTCTTGTATACATATTAGAATTCAGATAAATTCAGAGGTCAAAAATAATGTTTCTCTATTGGCAAAGAACCAAAACAATGAGAAGACAAATTATTCGAATTAGTTCACGTGTGGGCTTCAATTTGTTGTAATATGGCAATTTACAATTATTTATAGGTACATGATTTGAGCTTCTTGTTTGTTTTTAAACTCATTCATCTTCTAGCGTGGAAAATCTGCGATACAAATCGAGAGTAAATATAATTTTATTGACTTTGCTATTATCCAATTTTTTATATGCATCTAGTAATTATGCGCACTTGATGGTGAAAATGCACACGTGGTTACTTGTCATTAATGATAATTGATCAAGTTCATGTAAGCGAGTTACGACTCGATGTTAATCAAATGTGAGGTTATGAACATGAATGAATCGATTTTCTAAGTGGTATTTGAGTATCACGCGTTGTTATACTGATTGCGTTGAGACAGGTTGAAAATAATGTATAAACAGACTGAAAAATCAATATCAGTTTTCAGTCTCATTTTACAAAGGCTAGCAAAGATTGTGCGAATGCAAACATTTTGTAAAAATACCAAACTGTGATAAGAGATGTGCCAGCGTTTGTTTCAATATATTTATTCGTATTTTTTTTACAAATCAAAATAAATATCCAAATGAAAGATGTCATACGGCATCTGATTTCTTAGCGAGAGTGATGCAATATACCATATAGTGTAATAACATTATAGTGTATACTACATATAATATACCACATAACTTTTGAAAGGTATGAGATACCAGAATTCTAAAGCGGGGGAAAACACAGATTACCATACCTTGAAGATTATATTGATATAAATTTTCATATTGAAATCGCACTATTTGTACAGAAGTAGGCCTACAGCTAAAAAAAACATTTTCAGCTGTAGGCCTATATACCTGTGTCAATGTTGAAATCCAAGGTTGATAATCTCTCATTTCACATAATTTTGAAGGGCTTAAAAATATCTGTGTTCCTCCCGCATAAGAATGTTGCTATCTCATACACCGTTCAATCGACATCACAACAAACTGATATTTCACTAAATTGCTTCCATTTGAAGTTGATTTTAAGGTAAATATGCTGTATCCCTTACCTGTCTGTTTTAGGGTTATGTTGGATGGTGGAAGATGATGGTTAGGGTTAGTAGGGCAGGGCATGAGCCCCAGAATGACAATAAAGTCATCCATTAAACACAAAAACAGTGGATTATTAGTTTTTGGTGGTAATGCAAATGTGAAATAGAGTAGTATTTACCTTGAATTGCTGAGGTTTGCCAGGAAGTCCATGATCTGATCCGGCGTGACGATCCCATCTGAGTCCTCGTCGACTAACCGAAACAATTTGTCAACAATCTATGAGATGAAACAGAGACAGAAAAACCGGAATTAAATACTCGCAAAGTTGGTTTCATTTTCAAGTTCATTACCTGGTCTACACGAACTCTATTTATAGAAAGCGTACAGTACACTCATTATTTAGCGCTCATTGAGATCAAAGTCTGTATATTGATTATTTTTATTTACTATTTTAACAGTTGGCCTTTGTTTTAATCGCTGTCACCACTCAGTAGTTTCACCTGAGACTATATTAAGGAACTGGTTTGAGAGAGGGTTCGTTTGCTGTGAAGCGGTTGGTTGAACAATAGGAATACACAGAGAACATTAAAATTAACCTTATTTTATTTGAACTTAAACCTTAACTTAAAACATAACCTAATAATAATAACTAATAATAATGACAAAAACACTTACAATTACTTTGGCTACATCGTGGAGGATGCGTGTAGACACTTGTAGAAATAAAATAAAACTTCCCTGGCGAGCTTGAAGAGCACGCTTATTTATAAACTATTCTAAGGGGGGTGGTTAAAACTACAAACATGAACAAGTGAAGAAAGAAGGGTTGTGATTCGCGGGTGGGAGACCCGCGAAATCTTGACTATGCTATTGGCTGTAAGAAGGGAGGACTCTAGGCTGAAGGCGATCAGTGACCTACTTGCAAAGAGGTATGATCTTGACAAAAGGCAAAGCTAAGGGGACATGAAATATGAGAAATGCAGAATAAGAGTGAAACTAACAAATAATTAAATGAATATACATACTATGATAATTATAATTATACAAACAGTTGGTGACTGTTACACTATTTTATATAATTATAGACCTGTAACCACGAAAGAAAAAGAATGTTGTCTATTATAATGAGTTAATGACAAATTATCAAACCTGTTTAAACTTTATAATCATTTGCATAGCTGTGAGATTTATGATCACAACACAACTACATATTTTAAGAGCATTGAATGTTTGAATCTGCACAGAGTTGTTCTACAATCCTCGAACTTGTTAGTTTTTACTTATGTAGTTGGTAGACCACATCTTCTATAGTCGATACACTACGTCATAGACCAAAGAATACTATGACTACACACTCGCATACTTGCGGTCACATGATTTTTTTTTTTCTGAGATTTGAACTTCAATTTAAATAAAATCTACGCACATTGAACCGCTAATTTTTCAAAGACTGTTCTTGGAGTGCTTATGCACATAGTCTTTTAATTGTAGTGCTTATAAGATAAGTATATTTTCTTCAAATGTTACATTTGTGTGTAGTTTGATGGCCAACTTAATGTGACCGCACCTATACAGATGATACGTATAAAATATACGCACACGTACATATGCGAGTAACTTTCATTTTTGTGTTGCTAAATATGCAACGTTAAAAAATGTGTATATTTTTAGAAGGATTTTCAGTGTATTATGAACGATTTTTTGGGCGGGGCTTATGACAAAAAATTGCAACTTCATCCTTCAGAAACGCGTTAGATCCATGACGTTGCAGCGAGATTATGTAATAATTGCCTATGTTTTTATAATTATTTGATGCTACACGATCTTTTTTCATGTGGATATAAGTATAAACACACTCAAAGTAAAAAGGCGATGTATGATAATACGTCACGGGCTCCCTGCTGTCTTGTCAATAGAATAATGAAAAAACTTCAGTAACTACATAATTCAGCTTCAAGTTTAAAATTCAACGCTTTGAGAAATACAGTTGCATTGCACTTCTTAAGGTAGCTTCGTGCTGAAAAATTGTAGCACCCTTCAACACTACATCTCTACAAATATAGCGGTGATATTTGTTTTTCTCATATTGGTAGACGACCTTCTTCTTTCATTGATATACAGGTATATATAAATATACATTAGCAATCTGGTAAGTTCACAGGAAACATATAAGAAGTATTGTATTACAAAAAGTACGTCAATTATTCAATTATAAGTGATGACATACATTTAAAATATCCAATTAACAAACTATGTAGCCAACGTTTAATAAATATAAAAAGTTCAAAAATTGTCTATATAGTATATTACTATTACTATATAGTTATATTACTATACCCAGAGAGTAATGCCCATACCTTATATAGAATACCAATAAGAGAATCTTGTAATTGTCCTCATTAGCGATTCTACACGCCTTTTCTAATGAGAAATAATATTTTTTATTCAAGAACAATTTATGAACGAGCAGGTATTGCCTTATACGTGAGTGTGTGTCTCGGCCTATGAAATGTATTTGCTTTACTGCAGATTCAGCTCTTAATCTTGTTGTCACTCGGGACTATTTGCAAGGCTTCGTCGGCAAAGTGGTCATCTACAAAAGGGGATTTTCTAGTGATAGAAAAAGAAGAGTACTGTAATCAAGTGAAGTAGAAGTCTTACTTGAACTGCATGTATTCCACAAGAGAGAGATAGTTTAAATCATTACGCTGAGTAATTGAGTTGATGATAATTCCATGATCTGTCAGTCATAATACACATGGCTACTTCATCAACTAAATATAACAATATAACTTATAAGAATAGAATACAGTTAATAATTGGAGATGTGAATCAAGTAACTTTTATCATAAATAGGATGAGATAAACTTCAAGACAAGTCGCACCATGTTGAAATAAATTGCTACCCCTCGACTTGACTTCCACTTCCTTCTATCTTTTATCTATTTGAATTGGGTTCAACGACGCACTATACTGATGACAAAGATTGGCTTCGGTGAATAATATATGAGGTGGTGGGAAGATGAGATGAAAGGTTATTTTATTATGTATTTTTGGATAGTGGGACAGAGTCGGTTGTGGCCACTTGTTAATTAAGGAACCATCCCAGTAGAGAGATAGAAACCACGGAAAAACCCTGTCATTATGGTCGACCATGGCGGAAATAGAACTCCGGTCTCCTGAATGACGGTTCAGTGTGACAGCCACTCGACTACTCGTCGAGTTATTATAACTTGTTATAAATTATAACTGTTTGACTCATCGCATAAATGTCAAACGTACACATCTAAAAAAACATTTCTCAGATGTACACGTTTGACAAAATTATGCGATATTAGTTGGATCGTTTCTACTTATACCGTCTTGAAAGTATCGAAATATCTGCATTCCCTCCGTATCAGAATTTTGATATTTCATACCGTTCGAAAGTCATCACCAAACATATGATATTTCACTAAATCGACTCCCATGAACTCTTAGTTCTTATAAATATGAATTTACTATTTGGAAATTCACAAAACTGGGTACCGATACTGACACTATTGGTAGCATATGTGTGAATGGAAAATACGAACTTGTGATTGGTTTAATTCCACCACCGAAATACACCAAGACATAAATCAGTGGATTTTTAAACACGAATTCCACGTATATTCGAATTCCACGTTCATTTGTATTCCTCGTATATTTACACGTATACGTAGTCATTAAAGAATTATAGATACATATGAAAATAGATTTCATTCTAGTTCTAGTTTTTAATTCAAAATACCATTCAGGTGACCGCACAAGTACTTGAAGTAGTAATTTGAATGTATAACTCACTCCTTTGGCTTGGAATATCTGGCAAAACTTGGCAACTGTGATCGATTCTTCCCCACAAAGAACGTAAGAGACGCTTTCCAGCTGTTCGGCAAAGTCGACCTGTTTCTCGTCACTGGAAAAAAGAAAATTGAAATTAGATGAAGAATCACATTGCTATGAATATTATAATACTAATTATAATCAATATCGATGTGATTTCTGATTAGATACATATAGTACACTTTATTTTAATCTGTTGAAATTTATTCATGATCATTTACTATTTAGATGATTCAAAAGGTGATTTCAATAGAATTTTGAAGGGATAATTATTCTTGTTTTGTTTTCACAGTATTGAGGACAATTACGATTCAGAACAATATAATAATATGCTTATAGTGCAATAAAATATAATCAATCAGTTATTTGAACTTATCACGATGTTAAACATGTGAATAAATATAATTTGTACGTGTATGTTCTCGGGCACATAAACCCGGCTCCTCCACCAATACTACACTTAACATTCATTAAAACATCAGAAAGATTTTTTTTATATGATTATTATTCTATAATAGCTCTTCAAAGGAAATTCGACATTCGAGGTCAATTTGAGACAGTGACAAAACTGAAAAGGGTGATTATAATGAAACAATTCATTTTAAGCATTCAAATTTCACGCCGGGAAAGTCTTAAGTTGGCCCAGCATAGAAACAAATACATTTCAGAACATTTGAATATCTGTATCTGAAAATCTGAGAAGAAGATACCAACTGAGTAAGTTTATACATTTCAGTAATCAATTAATCTCGATGTAATTTTGAGTATATTTGAAAAAGATAAAATAAAGAAAATCGTTATAACACAATCCCGAAAATAATCACAGCATCCAATGTTGTTTTGTTAGTGTTCGTTATGTTGGTGGACGACCTATTTATATCGTGTATACAAGAATAATTTGAATAATGTCTCAATAAAAATGTGTGTGTTCTTTAGGATAATACATGTATTCATGTATGTTTTGGCGCCTGGAGCTCATTTTACTGCACGGACTTACAATTGATCAAGACAAAATATGTGTGTAATTTTTTTCCCAATGGGATCGAGGTTCGATTCACTTGTTTCAATGTGCAACTTATATGTTTTATATGTGTCAACTTAAGAATTCAACAAAATTTTCGAAGAATGTTTGTGTACGGTTTCCATTTTTTAAAAAGTTTTTCGAAAATCCTAAATTATTTTTTCTCATGGCATACAGTCATAGTGAATTGTGAAAAACATTTTTTTTTTAGATATAACAACCATCTATCAATATTGTATATGTGCCAACTTAAGATTTCAACACAATTTTCGAAGAATGCTTGTGTACGGTATCCATTTTTTCAAAAGTTTTTCGAAAATCCTAAATGATTTTTTCTCATGGCATACAGTCATAGTGAATTGTGAAAAACATTTTTTTTTCGATATAACAACCATCTATCAATATTGGGTTTAACTATACACTAATGATCACTAAGATATATTGGCATCATATGAATGATTTAATGAGATGATGAGATGATGATATATAGGATTCTTGTGCCATGAAAGAATATAGTGGGGAGAAATCGTTTGTGGCCTAACCATCCCAGCATTCACCTAAAGGCAACAGAAGAGACCCGAGAAAACCTCTATGAAGATCGGACGGTTGCGGAAAATGAACTGAGGCCCGATCCACCCTCACCGCCTGGTCACGTGGATGTATCGCGTTTCCACCGAGTCAAACAATCCTTCTGATTAGTGAAAACCAGAGAACAAAAAAAAAACTGAAAACAAACAATCAGAGAAAGAACCGCCTTGGGCCGAATGAACTCTATTGTCCATCCAAAAATCAGAAAGATTATACTCTCGTGTCACTATTTCAAAATCGAACAAATTTTACATCAAAAATAATTCAATTATGTCTTATCTGTTATCTTCAAGTTTGTTTGTGTCAAAAATCTTATTCTTTATTCAGTTTCTCGATTGGTAGAAAATTGTGTATGAGTCTACTGTTGATTTGTACAGTATGACTGAGTAGTCCTTGTGTGCTTAGGTCCTGTACTATTTGTTTTCCAAGTGCTCGATACTTGATGGCAAGAACACTATGCATTAAAGAAGAAGCTATACCAAGTATTATACTTCAAGTTATCAGAAATAGCAAAATTCTCTACTAAATCATATAGGCCACAGAGGCTCATTCAGCTAAGGTACTATAGGAACCCAGCCAATTAGAACATGGGTTCGAGTCCCGCAGTTTTTGTTAACATCACTCATCTGTTATCTGCTGATTCGTATATCTACGAATAACCTTGCTGTTAGTACAATTATCGCAATCAAGAATTTGTACTTTTAATATTCCAAACTTTTGTGCAAGAAAATATACAGGGGGACTTGTCAATTATATACCGGTATAAGCTTTTGTTCGTAGCTTAGATAATAGATAAATGGAAAAGTATTCGAAAATTAGTTACTGCTTAGCTTCATTATGATGTCACTTTTCTTTATCTGATTGAATAATTTGAATAGCAAGTTACGTCATGGCTACTTAAGTCTATCAACCCACTCGTGTGGGCCTTAATTGGCTTTCATGTACGTATCATTCTGCTTATTCTAATCTACAGCATCTTTTGACTCAATTAGTATAATTTTTTCTCCTACTTTTGCCAAATTAATTCATAGACCTCTCTACATTCTCAGTTACAATAGACAGAGTATAGATGTGAGAATGTAGTCTCAGATTTTTTTTTATAAACAGATTTTTTCATTACTGTCACAACGTTTCTCTATTCCCAGTTCTATTTTTGCTTCTTTTCTTGTTAAGAATATTTGGTATATCGTTGTATAGACTTGACATGTTGCTGAAAACAAGTCTCTTGTACAATTGAAAGTAAGAATATTCATGATCATTTAAGAAGAAAAAATTGTGATATAAATATAGGTGAAAATAGGTTAAAATATCAGACAACAGCTGTCCCATTCAAATGTAGGATCTTCATTTCATGATAAATTATACCTACTAAAGTAGAAGAAATTAGTGATGATTGCTTCAAAACATCCAGTAAAGAAATATGTATTTGACGAATGATTGTATGAGGAGAGTAATCACATAAACTCGTAATATCATATATTGTGTGTTGATAGTCTTCACTCTCCATATTCTTTGTTATTTTCAATTTGCTCTAATGTACGCACGGTTGCGGTCACATTAAGTGATCGATCAAGCTACACTGAAATGCAGCTTGAAGAAAATATACTGATAGTATACGCACTAAAACTAGAAGACAATGGGCATACGCACCCTACGCATGCATAGTATATTGAACAATTGGCGGTTAAATGTGGACTGTATTTAAATATAAATTCAATTTTGGATCAAACCATTTTATTGTTCGCAATGTACTGTACGTGCAAGTACTGTATTAACATTTATTTTTTACTCATTATTATCATTATAATTATTTCCATAATTAGAGCTTGGCATTCTGCGCTAAAAGTTCATTGGTGAAGGTCGGAAGAGGCGAATTGCACGTAACACATTCCTCAAAATCATCACTCTTGTATTCCATCATAACCTTTTGAAACACATTTGCTTTCATTTTCCAAGAATTGCTCAGATGCCTCATTATCCGAGGTGAACATTTCTCTACAAACAGTTGATCTCACTTATTTGTAAGTTCCTGTCAAAGTCAATGACTATCATTCGGACAGTTAGAGCTGTGCCCTGTGGTGTAGGAGGTAATGTACAGCCAGCTTCTGAAGAGGCTAGGAAGGAGACAGAGTGGCTGGAGTAAGAAAGCTCGAGTATACGATTTGTTATTATGGTGAACACCCATCAAGGCCTATACGCTCTCTACATTCACATTATAGTGTAAGAAAGAAAATCAACAATTTCTTTCATTATTAAGAAATCTGCCAAAGAGGTGTTAGTAATATAATTGTTTGTAGACAATGTAATAACACGATGTTATTGGGAGTGGAACATTTGGGAAATGTCTTTATGCGTTATTATTGTTATATACAAAATATATATATATATATATAGGCCTATATATATATCAATGACATTGGAACGTGATACAAAATCATTGTTCCCCAATTTAGGTAATGGATGAAAGATTTAAAAATATTCAAAATGTAGCACAAAACATATATTTTGTATACACAAAACAAGATCGTCTACCTACCGAAAGATTGTTGAAATACCAAAATTATTCAAACCTCTATGCAGCTCTAAAAATTTGACGCTTTTGGTTATGCAGTTGTGTTTTATATCGTAAATCTTGTCCTGAAGAAATCATCGGCTCTCAAAATACCTTAAATATCACGTAGATATTTATAATTCACGTATTAATCTTGGTAGACGAACTTCGTCTTTCGTATACAAGTACGGGTATCTATAAAAATGTGATGGAGAGTTTAATGTATTTGTCGCGGATGAATAAATCACAAGACTCTTAAATTACGTGTCATGATCTGAATAGCTAACTTGTCAGTAGTTAGGTGACATTGTTGGTTTTAGAGAATAGACGTGTTCGAAATACCAACAGATGGCTTGGCCAGAACTGGTCAATTGTTGTCTTAGACCAGAAGTTGAATCAAGTATTACTCCACGAAGTAGTATTAATGTCAAGATTGAGAAATAAGAAGCTGATATATAAATTCACGCAATGTGTTTTTTTTTATCTCGGTTCAAAAGGTAAAGCCCCACCCAAACTAAAAAGGTCTTCCAGGTCAAGTACGGTTGCGGTCACATAAAGTGGTCGATCGAGCTACCTCAAAATGCATTCAGAAGAAAATATACTGATAAATGTACTGAAAGTAGAAGGCAATGTGCACACGCACTCCACGCATAGTCTGTAGAAAAATTAGCTGTTAAATGCGCGCGCGGATTTCGTACATACAAATTTTACCAAGAGCCGATTTAACGAATCTTAGTTGAGTACTAATCCGCTAACTATTAGTTAAGGTACGGAAATAACATACGTAACCAAGTATGTTAACAATAATCCGCCAACTATTGCCTAATCCAATAACTATCAATTAGTAAAACTGGTCCTATAATTACACAAGGAATGACAGAACAGCGTTATTTCCTTTCAGCGTCGATTGTTTCTTCTTGAATGATCACAGCTGCTATGATAAGGTGTCACGTGATTGGTTCGACACGTCACGCGTGATAATCTCTATGAGTGACGTATGTGACGAGAGCAAAGAGTTTGTCAAGGAAGAGAAACAAGCCGTAAGCCAGATTTACGTGGTTCAATTTTTCATCAATACTTTCGTTAAACCTGTAATGCAAATCTTTACAGATAAGTGTAAATGCATGCTTGATGTAATTTACAAGATCCAATATGACTGAAGTGTCATCGAAAGAAAGACTGGCTGCAAAAGTTGCCCTTCGAAACTAATCAGAACCAAGTAGCTGATTTGGTTTGAGGTGATGTACCTAAATGTAAAATAGTGCAGATTAGGAAGTTTGACGAGCGAACCACTGGTTGATGGATTTCCTTCAACCCACTGAACGCTATTGAATGGATGTAGAGCATGTTCTGAATGAAATAGTTGGACAAAAAATGTGTTCAAGATCATTCAAGACTTTGTCCCGACGTGGTTTCATAGGAAGCAGCGCGATCCAACTGGGTCTGCTTCAAACTTTGATTTATTTCTTTGGTGAAAAATTGGGCTGTGTAATTCAGGCTTTAACCTCTCATTTTGGAACCATATAATCATGTAACCATCCCTTCGCATTCTATCAAATTATAATCACGAGAACCTATAAACATTTGGAAGATTGATTTAATTTCAATAGACGAATGAAATAAAATCAAACAAATGTTCAGTCAAATTGGCGCCTTGCCCAAAAGACGTCACTTTTTTAAAAGAAATGAAAAATGCAAAACAACATATACTCACTTGGTTCATTCTCAAATAGCCATATAAAAAGCTATTTATTACAGGACTTTATCTATTATATGTACATGAGTGGTACATGTAACATGTACCAGTATATACCGGTACCGGTACCCTTGATGCGAGCAATAATCCTCGTGTACCAAACATCAGTTTCTTTTCTCAATCGTTCCAAGGAAAAAATCAATCAACTATGTTTGTAAAAAAAACTTTTTATACTTCTCAATCGATTGGCTACCATGACAACAGGTGTGTACACATCTAGATCCAACTCACTTAAAACTTGGAATTGACTGACATTTCAATTTTTCTAAACTTGAATAGACGCTCAATTACAAGCGGTGTCGACTGAGCTACGTGCGAAGTTTCATTCTTTTATATTTCTCAGAATAACAGTAATAGGTAAAAGAAGTTGAGAAGTGCGATGATTTTTATAAAGGCGATTCAAAAGCTGACAGATGACTGAGATGAGCAATTTTACAACAATCTATGCTGCAATGAGGTGTATAAATAGTGATCTTTGTGTTGTGTATAGTACTCGGTACGGACGTGTCGGCTCGATTTTCTGACACAGCTATTGTCATCATCCTATTCATCAGGTGAATCAGCATTATCGCGTAGGCTACACACCAACTTTAATGAAGACAGTTATTGCATGCTAATCACTAGTTTAAAAATGATGCATTGTGCAATAATGTATTTTTCGCTGCAAGGTGATAGGTTCAAATCTGTTGAAAACATCGCATACATTTTCTTTTGATGTGCGCTTAAATATGACGATTATAAGAAAATAAATGAATTCCCTCCGCAAATCCATCTTATTCAGTTGTCACTCACGACTAGTGGAAGTCAATGATGCAATTCAAGTAGGCTTATTTTAATTACATTACCATTTAATATGTCGTTTGATGAATCTAGTTATTATTTGAAATACACAGAGAGATGGCATTGTTCAGTTCACCACATTTGTTATAAAAATATCGTAGCTTTCATATTAGGAGAAGAGAAGATCGAGGTTCTCATTGTATATTTTGTACTTCTTTCTCAGCCTCTGGGTCGATGATTTTTATTTCTAGGCAAACGCATGCGTTGTAAGATAAGCGAGATATTCGCACGTAGTGTTTTCTAACTATTAAATCGATTCACACGCTGCTAATTAGTTACGCAGCCCCAATTGATTTTACTGTTGATTATTTAGTACGTTTTAATTTATTGGTGACACTTGTTGCTCATATTTAATAGTTCCTTAATTGCTTTCTTAATTGCTTTTATTGATGTGTAAAAAAGTACCTTAAAAATGCGTTTTCTTCGTTATTTCACATCCGATTGTTTCATAAATCGCTTAAAATAGGTATGATAGATCTTTCCACACTCAGTATAAATTTGAGAGCTTTTAAAAAAAATAAAATTCCAAGTATTTCTCCCCTGGCCTATTCTTATGGGGAATTTCCATACTTTCCGATTTTTTTCCGGAAAATCCGTTTGACCGATTTTTCTGAAAAACAATCTCAACCTATTCTGGTATAACACCAATTTGTAAAAAAAGTTTCGAGTTGATTGAAACTTTTTCCTGACCTGTATGCCGCGTACAAAATTACACACACAAAAAAAAAAAAATCATAAAAACCAAGCCCAAAATTTTTCGGTATATGGAATGAAAAAAATCTTCGCTACGCTCATCTAACTAGGAAAACGCCTTATATGCGTTGTGAGATGAGCTTAGAAGTATGGAAATGTAGAATTAAGAACATTTTGTCAGCTCAATGTACATATACAGGCCATGGATCACTTCAAAGGTTTAAAAACCGCGGCCGTCTGTTGGTATATGGACCTTGGTTTCCAAACAATCAAACCAGTGCCTTCTTCATATACATCACAGATTTTAAACGTTTTAATTTATTGGTGACACTTGTTGCTCATATTTAATAGTTCCTTAATTGCTTTCTTAATTGCTTTTATTGATGTGTAAAAAAGTACCTTAAAAATGCGTTTTCTTCGTTATTTCACATCCGATTGTTTCATAAATCGCTTAAAATAGGTATGATAGATCTTTCCACACTCAGTATAAATTTGAGAGCTTTTGAAAAAAATAAAATTCCAAGTATTTCTCCCCTGGCCTATTCTTATGGGGAATTTCCATACTTTCCGATTTTTTTCCGGAAAATCCGTTTGACCGATTTTTCTGAAAAACAATCTCAACCTATTCTGGTATAACACCAATTTGTAAAAAAGTTTCGAGTCACTGATAAAAAAATTGTCCGTTTATTATTTTTCCCAGAACGGCTGAACCAATCAACTACATGAATGATGTGTATCATGCTCGTGTTCAAATATTCCGTACGAAAGTAATTTTTCTCGAAGAATATCTGTTTTTCGATTTTCATTTTCATTTTGTTTAATTTTAACTTTTTTTTCAGATTGATCAAAGACTGTTCTTTTTCATTTGGATGGCCCAACTAATTATGCTCCAAAACATGACCCCAAAAACTTGACTCAGAAGCTAAATAATTACACATGTGCATGCCACGGTTCATCACAATTTGTATTCTCATCCGACCTCCAGAGTACGAAGAGATATAGTATTTTTTTCAGTACATTAAAATTAATTCGCTTCTGCTCATCCAATATCAAACATGAAAAGAGTATTATTCAAACCTGGGCCAGAATTATATACAGTACCTACAATCAACTATAGATCTCAATTCCACTGCAAATGATATATATCATCAGCAACTTCGCTCATAAATGCTGCAGGCTACCGAGAGCTGTAGACTACCATAGAGTTTACCACCCTGTATTACCACATGGCCCGAGGTCTCAGGCAGATCGCGTGTGGAATTAAACAGTACTGGACATTTGCATGCACTTTACATACAGTCTGGAATTAAGGAAGACAGGTCATTGATATATTGCGCTATTATTTATACACAATGTCGTGGGGCACTTCGTTGTTAATTGCAGCGCTTAGAAATCAGATGCACTAATAAAAAAACATGCACTTGGCGGTGGTGACGCGGAAGCAAAATGTGCACGTCGGTTCAATAGAGAATGAAGAATATGTAAATGAAAGAACATGAAATGAACAAGAGAGTGAAGAGCATATAGGCCTTTCAATGACGATGAAGAATAACCACTATCTCAAGCTATTTGATGAAAATGTATTCGTTAATTAATTATTTTCTTCAAAACGACTGATCCGATCTCGATAAGAATTTGTAATAATGTACATCATATTTGTATTTACGTTGAATGAGAATTCTATGATTTTTCAGAAGAACTTGTTTCAGAAAATATTCCGAACGGCTTAGTTCTATGTTTTTGTATTTCTAAAATGTGCGATGGTGTTTGTCGAATGTGTTCCAACCGATTTGGCCCAGAACCTATACAGATCTAAGTTGGAAAAGTACGCGTAGGCCTATCCATGATAAGTGTCATGTTGATCAGGCAAATCGTGTGACCTGTGCAGTGCGAAAAAAAAATAAGAAAACAAGCTTGTATATTTATGTAAATTTATATCAATATTCAGATATATTTCATCTGTAGGTGAAAATTATATTGTTGATTTAAATCATGCAAACGTAGTTTCTTAAATTGGGGTTTGAAAAGAAGAAAAGAAGTGTAAATTGGATCAAATATTATAGGATTCGTACTTGAAGCAACTCACCCAAATAACCTATAGGGTCCTCATCACATTGAGCAAATAATAATTGAAGCTTCTTTGGGTATGGTTACTTAATTACCATAATATGTAACATTCATTTGCACAAACATGACATTTTTAAAATTATTTTGGTGTTGGTAAACTTATCACATGGCATTACTAGCTGCATAAGTAATCGAGATCATGAAATAGAAGGATAAGGGATAAGGCGTACGAATAATTAAACCAGTGTCGATATTTTGTATACCTTTTGAGATTAAAAATCAAACAACTAATAATTAAACTCCTTCAACATTGAACATTAATTTTATTCAATATCATTCCGTTTGCCAACTCAACAGTTTGCCACCATTAGAAAGAAAGCAATAAATTCACGAGTTGTCTTGAAAATAATAGCCAAAATAACCAAGTCATAAATCTTCACATTCTGTATCTTGAAATGCAAGCATAATCGAGAGCATAAAATCGTGCAATATTCTATTGTAAGAACTGGTATTGTAGAGCCAAACCACCATTCATAGTCGATAGAGCCTAACAATTCCCACCTTAAAGTTCCATGGGCGTGAAAATATTGAAATTCGTTATTGAAATGAGTGCTGTACTGAGTGAACGAAGTATCATACAAACACTTCCAATGATTAATGTCCATTCCATGTAACCGTGCCGTGATGTTGGAGAACGAGACATATGTAGCTACTGGCTAGTACTTGATAACTCCTGGCTAGATGTTGTAGACATAAGATGGTATCGCACCGTTCTGTACAGGGCAGGGCTTTCAAGGCGTGGATAATACACACTCACACACATTGTAAGGATAAAGTATCATTAGCGACCTTGTTCATATGTATAAACATGTTACACATTCCCTTTCACTCGATTGGGGTCGGTGGAAAGGGCCTACACAACTCCCTTATGCCCATTCGAAAATTACAGCTAATTTAATTTGCGAATTTATATTTCTAAAAATTGAACAATAATATATGTTTTATATCACTTCAAACAGATAGGACTGACGAAAATTCTCTTAAGCAATAGTTACTAATGAAAGTTGTGATTGTTTACCTGGGATTAAACAATCTCGCATACCATAATATATAGCGATAGCGACTCATATGGAGACTCTATGGGGGACGAAAATAATATGACGAACTTCTACTGGAAATCTTCAAAAACCAGTACAAAAAGCATCGTTTAGGTCCTATAATGGATGTATGGTCATATTATAGGTTCATGAACGGCTTATATTGAAAATGATTACGACTTATTTGACTTTACCATGACACCGATATACATTTTTACCGGTACAATAAACATAGAAACGAAGTCAGATTTTTGCGGTAAGTAGAGCGGAAGTCTTGGCTAATGAGCTTCACCATTCCTATGCTGACCAATTGGATAAGCGGATGAGTAGACACTCAATTTTACCAAATACTTGAAGAGAACATTTTGTCAGTATAAATCATGAGGAAAGTTGGCATGGAAATGAGTGTCATTATCTAACTCGATGCTGTATGGTTTTTGGACAAAATCGGTTGAACCACTTCAGAGAAGAATTGTTTTGGAACTTGGAAAAAATCCATTAGAAATAACCCGGTGGGAAAAATTGTAACACACACTCTCTTCCTAAACAAATGGGTTCTATGGGAATTTAATGTTCAACCACAAGAATGATACACATTATTCAACGCCCATTCATAAATCGGATGAGCTGTTGTGAAGAGAAAATATTTCTGGATCAATAATAGGTCTTGGATTAAATAGCTATCGGTACCAGATCTATTAGGTATAAACATGCATAATCTACCGAATCTATTGAAATTATTTAAATATTATAAATCAATTAGATCTGCACAACTATATTAAAATAATCAACAGGTAGATTCTATTAGAGCTTTGTAACTTTGGTTTACATGATATCGCTTCAACTAATTGTTTATATGAAGAGTTAGCAATTTTAAAAGACGCAGTGTTGCATTTTATGTTTATGATTATGACCATTTGATATTCATTTATGATATTTTGATCATAAATGTATGATATTTATTATATTTATGATACGATTATATATTCATGATTTGTGTTTCTATATTGATAGATGATGTTCGACACTATTGTCCAGACAAGAATATTTAAAAACATTATTGTTCCCCAGGCTTGAAACGATCAACAACTATACGTTTTATTAATTGTAGTTTATTGATGACCTGCCTTCAAGAAAAGGCAGTATTAAATAGAAAGGCAGGTTGTTTTTCATAAAGCACTATTTGTAAAAAGTGATGTGTGGGGGAGGAGGAAGGCGGGACTGACGCGATAGTTTACCTCGACCCACTGGCACGCCCCTTGACATTACTCAATCCTTATTAGTTGTGTTAATCCCATTAAATCTTCGTGCATGTCATTAACACGAGAGCGTCCATTAGATAGATATCACAGCATCACAGATGGATATCACAGAAATGTCTCTATATAGCAATGTGCCTAAACAATCTGGGACGTCGTTAGGGGGCCAAGGTAGGGCGTGTGCCCCACCAATCAATTATCCTTCTTTAAAAAAAAATATATATATATATATATATAATATATATATATATATATATATATATATATATATATATATATATATATATATATATATATATATATATATATATATATATATGTTGACCTAATAATAAACACACAATTAAATATATTCCTGGAAGATATCGCGAAAATAACTTCGAAAATGTCCATAATGGTTCAATTATACCAGGCCCTAAAGCTGCTTGTAAATCGTAAAAATCACTCAAAAAGTGACCATATTTCAAAACATTTCCTGCGTGGCTTCGGAGGGGGGGGGGGGGGGGGGATGGAATTGCTAAATAGCTCGAAAAATGTCCATATAATGATTCAATTACTGAGAAGAACCTCGAAAATATCCATGATGATTCAATTATTAATCTCCAAAATTGCTTGTGAATTGCAAAAATCACTTCAAAAATGACCATATTACAAATAATTCACTAAACGGGGCTCGAGACCCCCTTTTAACGCGCTGCTGATCTCCAGCTGGGCGGTCATCTCATTTATGTAGATCGACTACTCAAATCCTAACGACGTCCCAGCTGAACATTCGATTAAAATCACGTACTTGCATGATTTTCTGTCAATATATGCATGGAATTCTCATTCATAGAAAAACGATATAACGTTTCTTTCCGTCCCGGTTAGTCACGTGAACCAGTCAGGAATTTTACGGAAAGTATTTTAGCTTTTTGGTTTGTTCACTTGACTTACCGGAACGGAAAAACCATTCAACCGTTTTACTATGAAACAAGATTGAGGCGAAATAAATATATGTAGGGTCAAAATAAAAATCGTGACATTTTCTTATGCGTTGATTTATTTTATATTTGATTTGGTGTGTAGAAAATTGTAATCTAGTACCTAATTTCGATACAATTCATGCCTATGATTGAATATATATATTTTTTCTATTGAAAATAGGAATTGACAAAATGATATTTCCGTGTTCATTCAGAACAATGAATAATGTTTCAAGTTGGCTTTTGGGTATAATTTGAAATGAATGGGGCGCGCTGTTTGCTACGCTTATTCTAATCAGGTTCTCAATTGTATGGCAATTTGAATGGCCAAGCGAATAAAGTCTTCATGAGAAATCAACGACGATAACATCTTTACCTTTCGTTGCCGCGCAAATCAGAAGATCGTAAAGCGGAGTAATAATTGTATTAGGAGCTACACGAATATTGGCTATTATATTATCAAGATTTGTTTCGATTCATCAGTGCAATTAATTCAGCTTGGACTTATTGTTCATATGGCTATATTAACCATCATTACTGAATTGAATCAGCACATAGTTCATGCACATCAGTAAGATAATATCTTATGAAAATAATCGAATCTGTTATCATTTAGCTCCAGCTTATTTTTAAACTATGTATGTCACTTTTATGTGGTTAAATCATGTTGCTTGCATGTTTCCAAGTTGAATTGAATCAAGTATAATTTTATCATTAGAGCAAAAGATAATGTAAATAAGAAATATGAGTGCGTATAGTGGCTATAGCGCTGTTAAGGTATAGGCCTACACAATTAAATTTTATGGGATTATAAAGAGAACAAACATTATTATACTAGTATCAATGGATTGTATATTTATGTTGATATGAAGTCAATAAAGTTTCAAGAAGTATGGTAATATAAAAAAGATTTACATAACAAAATGTTAGGAGGAGGAGATAACAAATGTAAATGTTCGCAGATGAAGAGATATGCAAATTAACGTGTATTGTGTTTTGGTGAGTTTATAGGTGACTTTAATAAGATATCAACCAAGAAAAACCTGTCAATTAAAGTTAATCGCTCATTCAAATTCTGAATCGAATGATGGTCAAATAATGGTACCTTCGCCAAAGTAATAAACGTTTATTATTTCACACTGTTTTTTTTAAGTAAAATAAATATCAAGTTGAACGATGTTTAGATGAGCATAGACTTCTCTTCCCGATATCGAAAAAACTCTGGTTCGTTTTTTTGAGGGGTTTGTTTGTAATTTTGTACGCGGTATAGAGGTCAGTAAAAACCAATAAACCAATGATTTGAAACTCTTTCTGCAGATGGGTGTCACACCAGAATATAGGTTAGGATTGTTTTTCAGAAAAGTTGGTTGGACGGTTTTTCCGAAATATTTTCGGAACGCTTGTTAAATTCCCATAAGAATCAGAGGGAAAATACTTGAAAAACAAGAATTCTTCAAAAGCTCTCAATTTTTTACGGAGTAAACTAACATACACATTTTCAGTGATTTTTACAACCATCAAGTGGAAAATATCGAAGAAAACGCAATAAAAGTAAACATTTATTGAATAGTAGGATCAACAGGTTTTGCAAGGTGAATATGCCACAGGTTCAAACCACAGGTTGCATCAGGTGCAGGTGCAACAGGTGATACAGGTTCAAACATGTTCACACAGGTTCAAAATTTCTAAACGTTTGAAGTAATGCAAGGTCTGTGGATGAAGATTGAGCTGACAGAATATTTTTCATTCTAGATTTCCACACTTGGCTCATCTTAAAACTCCTATACTGCGTTTTCCTAGTTTTAGGAAATGACACTTATCAATATAATTTTTATTCATATAAACTTTGAAATATTCATATTTTAAAATTTTTCATTACTGTTGTTTCATCGAACACATTTCACTGGCCTGTTATGGACAGTATACAGAGAGCAGTGAATTGAATATCTCTTTCAAGTTGACAAGGAAAGCAGCCTCGAGTGATTTGCCACATGCATTATTAAAATGACCAGGGCAAGTTAAATTACCATCAATAATAAACTTAATGACAAGGTTGGTAGCCTAAAAGCAAACATGGACCAATTATATAACATTCAATCAAAGGCTCCATCAAATTATCAGCGAATGCATGACGAAATTACTACAATTAATATTAACCTGATTCGAAAAGAACGTTCAATGGTGTCTAGAAATGTTTTAGAAGTTTGTGAGGAGAAAGAATGGCAAGGATAAGAATTGCAGAATATTATCTGACTGGGTTCATGAAAAGCTCTACAATAAACTATACAATGATTCGAACGGTCGAACCTGTTTAGTAATGTTGCCTTCAATTATTATTTTATACCATTTTGAATTAGAGATGATGTATCACAAGGTATAACTTGGCTATAATTTATTATTACTATATTGATTTTCTCATTTATATAGTTATTAAATAGGCGTTATAGTGAAATGGGTGAAGTTATGATAGTGCAGATAATGCTTATGTATCAACCAAAGAAGAATGTCGTCTACCATCTATATTCTGAATTATTGTGTATTAGTAATTGTAGAGGCATTCACTGAAGTTTAAACACGTTTTTTTCCATACGCTCCTTAACATTGACAGGCTTTTAAAACAAGACTGAAAATTGTTTCATAAAAAGGAGTAGTATAACAATGCAGAGTATTTATGTTTCACACACACGTATTTGTTTTCAATAGTTTCCAATTTGATCCCGAGGGGTTAACAACTCCTGAAATCCGGTGAACACTTGCCATGAAATCCCATTGAAATCTCTTGAAATCCCGATGAAATACTACTGAAATCTCTATGAAATCCCTATGAAATCTCTTGAAATCCCTGAAATCTTGAAATCAGGTGTACACCAAATTTGTGAGTTGTAAACCCCTCGTTTGTTCCCAATTGATGAGTACATATACTAGTATCCATGTAAGAAGAATGTCGTCTGCCAACATGACAAACACAAATGTCACCGGTCAATTTTTTTATAATTGTGAAATTTTTATATTTAAACTGTTATATTCAGGGTGTCATGATTTTTCGTGACGAGGATACGATCAGAAACACAACTATGTCTTTCAAAAGCGTTGAATGTATAAATTTGCAGCGAGATCATGCTATTTTGAAATGTGTTCACAATTATTCAGTTGGTAGACGACCTTTTTCTTTCGCGAATATGAGTATAGTTCTTATTGTATTTCACAAATATTAAATAGAAAAATCTGAATGCACATTTTTCTCTTCTGAGTGCTTCGACTTTAACGTTTCACACTGTAATGAATATTACATTCGATTATTTTACGAAATATTTACTGTTAATATACTTACATTCAAAATGATGTATATTTTTATATTTTCTTGTACAGTCTTTCGGACCAAAATGAAAAATGAAAGAATAAAATATATAGGGCCTATATATACAAGTATACAGAGGCGTACTCAATTGATTCTAACTTCTAATTGCCATGGTTGGACGATGGTCAATGGAACAGAAAGTTTGGATGGTCATGGCAGTTATGTGTCAAAAGCATTCAATCACATCATGATGATAATCACCAACACTTTTCATGACGTAGTCAGTATTTCATCTCTTCTTCTACAATCAATGTCCGTTGAATTTTCTAGCGGGTCTATAATAATTTGCTGGACCTTCGGTGTGGTCAAGTCACTGCTTCGGAATTAGGAGTGACTGTTTGAAACAAAGGATTGTCAGAAGTATCATTCACTAATACTTTGACCAAAAGGTACAAGACGTTGGAAAACGCCGACTAGTCATGACATTGCTAACACCCATGTCACCTCCCCCCTCACCACCCACAACGTCACCTGTTTCAAGACCAACAATTCTATCTCGATCGTAAAGACAATCGATCATGGTGTCCGGCTGATTTCATTCATTCATTTCCATATTTCATGTGAGTAAACTGTGGTTTATGCAAATGAGAGAAAATACTTGTTCTATTCGCCCATTTAAGAATTTCAATGAACTATTGATTCAGAAATTAAAAAAACATCCAAATTCAAATCCAGGAGAAAATTCTACGAACATCTGAACATCTTAAATCCACCAGTGAATGGTGCAACTGTCAGATCAAATTCTGGAAGAGCATATCTAAAGCATGTACTACATAATACATGGGATTCGATTTCACTTGTGTAGGTATGTCTTATGGAATATGTTTGAATTTCATATTCGACCAGATAATATATATTTTTCAATATTGCTTAACGATCCTACCAACAGCTAGGTTATATGGTGGCACAAATAAGCCGGTGACAAGACTCGAACGCCCGCCCCACGGAGGCTTCAGTTTCCATTAAAGCGGATTCTTAGAAGATTAAGTTGGCTAAGGAGGGCGATTGAGGGAAATAATTCGTCTTGGGCAGTAATATTTCTGAAGAAGGAATGATATTCTCCAAAAACATTGATTAAAATCTAAAATAGACTGTCATTTAAAAAAAGAAGATGTTAGACAGGAACACAGAAAAAACAAGAAAAGAACAGGGAAAAAGAAAGGGGACAGCACAGAACATGTGCACTCAACTAGGGGTAATGTGATTACAATCCAATCGTCTTTGACGTAAATCTCACTCGCTTCGACGAACGATGGAGCTAAAAGAAGTATTAACAGAATAGCAATTTCTAGAAGTAGTTTCACGTTATACGAAACGGTAGTTAATGATGACTTCCTGAACTTGATCCATGGCCTACGGTCATCCATAACAAGTGTCTATAATTCAAAATAAAAATAAACAAATATGTAATTAGTCGAAAGTGAAATATTCAAACAGATAGTTTATGGGATGGATCACGTTTAATAATAAATTGAATGATTGCTGAAGAGCAGGCCATTTTAAAACCAGCTCTCCTTCGAATGTTAATTCAAGACATCTACAGTATCGTAATGTTTGTATAACCTGGGTTTAACCGAGACAGGTGGAGTAGTGGCTATAGCACGCTGAACCGTCATTCAGGAGATCAGGGTTCGACTCTCGCCATGATCCTAACAGTAATTTTCCGTGGTGTTCTTCAACCGTTTGATTTAATACTGAGATTGGTCGTTAACACTAGACCACGACAGCTTCCTTTCCAATATTCCAACATACCAAAGAAGACTATTCACTAGTTCTACACGTGACTGGTATTTATACTACAACAACAATGTAGAAGTGTAGCAGATGAGAATAGGTATTGTAGACACCATGCCATAACTCTTAATGTGCATGACTGGCAGGTATCTCTTTTGTGGCTCAATTATTTTGCATAAAATGTCATCTCATTGACTAATATTCAAACACCACACGTAAAATGAATATTAAAAGTACAAAAACATCCGATTTATTATTTTACCTATTTTGAACAAGAACTGTACAATTTTGCTTAGATCCAATAGCTATATATACGAACCTCAAATGTGCGATGTATTCTATTATCGCAACGATGAATCATATGGCAAAATCCCAAGAATGGAAGTAGTATGCATACATAAGAGAATCTTATCTTCAATTGTTAATATTCATCTTAAAATGCTCAAAACATTTGTTACACGTAGTCTTCGTAATTGTATAAACTTCTTATTGATTTTAAAATATGTGAATTATTATTATAACCCAAGGAATTGTTGATTTTAAAATGTTCTCTTATTTGTATATTTTGAAAACCGTTTACAAGAAAATATTCTTCAATACAATTTAAGCCGTTTGATAACCAAAACTGGGCAGAACCACTCGATTTTATAAATCATCAACGCCTGTTTTGATTTTTTTAATGATCAAGTACGGTTTTGGAGTAAAACGAGAATGAAACGACATCTTTTATTCGGTAACGGAGAATGTAAACTCAATACATTCTTGCAGAAGTATCGCAAGAATGACCCTTCAAATCCGAACTCGTATAGGGTAGTTGGTGGTCAGTGGTGCTCTGTTGGTGGTCATTTCTACATAGAATTAACTGACAGCTACGTTGACAACCATGGGAAAAGGTATTGAAAAAACTGATTTTCATAAATGGAGTTGATATTATCTATACAATCCTTTGAACACATTAACTAGAAAAACAGAGATTAAATTATTCTATCAGTTAGAAAATAATGAAAAACTTCTTCTCATAAATGGACATGTCTGGTCAGTCTATATAACGTTTGCATAAATGAATAAAATCTGTTCTGTGAGGTCTACACTGGCATTGACACTAACAACCTCAATCTGTCATATCATTACAGAAACAATGTGTGTTGAACCTCTCTGCATCTCCTTAACAAACACTCAAATATCCAATCACAGTCGGAGGAATTTAGATCTTATTCATTTTTAATATAACCATGCTCATCACTTTCTAAACGATAGCTTAGATCATGTTTCTGAATCAGCCGAGCTTAAATTTCCACTTAAAAATCCATCATTTAAACCGTGTAGCCTCAGAGGCCGAGCAGAGGAATTTGATACCACATCTTCATGACAGCTTCACAAAATCATCTCGCAGATAAACTCTGTATAAAGTTAAAATTCCGTCCGAAACGATATGAAGTATACACATATACTTGTATCCACAGAAGAATAAGATGACGAGCGATCGTCTCAGCTATTCCACACCACAAGCGCACGAATAGTTCGATCCATCATCTTCCATGGCTATAAGTAGAGTGGCGGTCGGTAAGGCTTTTAAAATGTTTTTACTAATAATGGGCAGATAATAGCTAGTGACGACCGGTCTGGTCTAAATGTTGCACCATCATCCAACTTCTCTTGTTACGTACCATTGTGATCAACTAGTAGGAGCTAATAGCCTTGTAAGGTGTGTAAAGCAATTACGCGATCCTAAACAAGAATTATATCAATCTAGATCAAGTGAAATAAAAAAGGTCCCTCGAGCGCCTTCAAGTACTTAGGAAAAAACGATGTTTTTAACTTTTTGACCCTGACGATATATATATATATATATATATATATATATATATATATATATATATATATATATATATATATATATATATATATATATATATATGATATATTTATGATGGCTATTGGGGCTGTGAAAAGTAACTGCTGCAAGATTACAAGTTTTGAGACGTTTTTCTATTGCAGGTATTAGAGTGAAGATTGGATTGGAGTATTAAGATGTTAATTGTGGAAAGTCAAGTAGAACGAAGGCCGGCAAGAAAAGAATCTCAATAACTTGAATCACAACGCTCGTCGCTATAAATTCAGACAACAGCGTAGAAAAAATTAAATAAAGTTTCCAAACTGAATATTCATCTAATATTAGCTTTTAAGTCTTTTTTACCAGTTATAATCCATCGTATAAAATATAGCTTTCAATTCCTGACGGTTGGCAAGACTTGTTTGTAGCTGCCCAGCTTACCTCGTGCCCCAGTTTTCTATGTACACTTACTGGCACATGAAAGGATTTTTTCCGGAATAAAATTTGACATGATTTTAAATCTACTCGGAACTCATTTTACAGCTAATTTTGTCAATATATGGCATGTGAAGAATAGCGTTTTTCCACTATCTGCTGGTTCAACTTCGCATATAAACTTACCATCTCCGTCCAGCCACAGCCACGGTCTTCCTATTTTTTGGACGGACTTGGATTTGATATCAAAATCATCGCAATTCTGTTTTCGTTTCATTCGCGCGTTTTATATTGTTTAATTTATTCACTGCGATATAACCTCATCAATGATCCATTTCGTGAATAAAAACTAGACCTATTCTTGAATATTTCATTTTGACACACAATTTCAACTACTTTCGAAGATAATGTAAACGGAGGCATGTATATGGAGTATAAACCAATTAGGATCTGAACCACTGTGTACGTACATCCGACGTATACATCTGAGATATTGCTTATTAGGATTCAAAGAAGCCGTAGCTGTGATGACGAAAATGTGCCGCTTAAAAATCGGAGTATAAACCACGGTGACCAAATATCGGCCGAAATTTCGTCGCCTGACCCGAACAAATTCAGAGCAGGAACCAGATGCTTCAGGATAAAACTATATAGTTACTTACGTGAGTCTGCCTTTGAGAAATTCCACCCACTCGTCCTGTTTGAGAACATTATCCCGGTTCTGATCGAACAGCCGAAACAATCGCTCCAGAAGCTCCTGGGGAAAAAAACAATACTATTTAATATTGATTCCCAAGTAACAACTTTGTGTCTTTTTAAATTTGGTTTTGAATTTGGATAATGGGAGGAATCAAGGAACTTTGAATGAGAGAGAAAAATTAAAAACAATGACGTTTCTTGTCTGTAACTAATCTGTATATTTTTTTAATCTTTCGATACAAATATAATGCATGTATCAATTCACGTAAAAAGGGCTCATTTTGGGTAAACCGATTGTGAAACGTGGTTGCCCCACAAAATCTGCCTTGCCATATATTTCCACGATCTGGGATTTTTCCCCTGCAAAATGACATTCTTTCCATCCATGTAACTTATGAGGTGAACGTAGGACATTTGGGCCCCTTTTGGCCCCCACTGGAAGCAAGATGTAAGACTTGTATTCTTGTCTATAAGAATCGATTCCAATAATCAGTACACTTATGGGGCAACCCTTTCGTCACTGGCTCTCTAATCATTATTTGAGGTGCCATCTTATGTGGCCATGTTTGTTGTGACTTATGCAACAACCACCTGTTCGATTAGGAGTGTCAACTCTCGAGAAAGAAAGAATGTATTGTAATAACTAATTGCTCTAATGGGAGACATCAGACATCTTCTACACCGGCATCGCTAGCAAAAGGAACAATTTGAGAACTCTGATGGCAGAGCTCTATCACGAATTAAAAGTAGGTCTAAGATATATATATATATATATATATATATATATATATATTCTCAATCGGTCTGCGTGATAAATGTGGAACAATTTATTTACAGCGAGCATTAGAGTTAAAAAAAGTGGTATATGTTTAAGCTTATATGAATTCGTGTCAGAAAACACGAAAACCATATCGGTTGGCATGATAGTTCGGCTTTCTTTACGCAACAACTATCTGAATTTGCTCTTCTGAAATAAAAAAAAAAAACATCTCGCTTATGTAGAGAATTGTGAACTAATTTCATCTTGTTGTGATTTTTTTACACCCTCGTTAATGCAAAAATTATGTTACCGTAGTTGAAAAACTAACAGGGCAACTTTCTCACCAATTTACAAGATAATTTATTAAACTTGTTTAAATACAGACACAGTGCAGAGCCACGATGATTTCAATATTCGAAATTCCACATTAATATTCAATCCGATCTTTCTTGTATCGGTATACACACACACATATATATATATATATATATATATATATATATATATATATATATATATATATATATATATATATATATATATTTTTTCAATGTTTGTAATCAGAATGCGTGTGAACAACAAGTATAGTACTTAGAAATGATCAACATATTTTTTCATATATATACACATACATATACATAAACAATGGTGTTAATTATTTCTAAGTACTACTTGTTGTTCACACGCATTCAGAAGACAAACATTGAAACATGTTTACATCTATTAAACAATTACGATTTTACATAGCTATAGTTACCAAACCCCACGTGATCAGGCCATACCCAGTTCAATCCCAATAATACAACTCACATCACGATCTACCTTCGAAATCAATCAAACACCTCTTTCATAAGTCGAGATGTCGACTTCTAATACAAGAGCTTTTAATTGCAACATGTGAATGCATGGACTACCATTCAGAAGAAACGAACACTGTGATCATCTAAGCGTAAGTTGCTGTCAATTGATAAGTTAAATTAGAGGTTGTACTTTGTGGTCGAGTTAAAACGTTTTGTTTATTACATGTTCAAACTTCCCGCCCCTCTCTCTCTCTCTCTCTCTCTCTCTCTCACACACACACACACACACACACATATATATATATATATATATATATATATATATATATATATATATATATATATATATATATATATATATACATATATATATATATATGTATATATATATATATATACATATATATATATATATATATATATATATATATATATATATATATTTGCAATATTGTATCTTGAAACAGTTAAAAGAGGTTTCAATGATAATACAGACTACAGAGAAACGCAGCATAATTAGGCTCTGTAAGACGCTCGATTCAGGTATATTTATGTGAAATTTAATGTGAACCCTTCCTGTGCCTCTCTGTTCCTATTCTAATGGTTCCTTATTTTTCGAAACGTTCAACAATTGGTTCCATGTTTTGATCTTCTTAATAGATTTCAAATTGATCTGAAAAACTACATCATAACTATTTTCTACTGAAGGTCTGATCTGATTCATGTTGAAATTTGAAATCATTCTCATGTTCGAATTTATTGAAATTTTGAATTCATTCGAATGAAATATTTTCAAAAATCTCTCCTCTGGGTAATTCTATGGGGCTTTTGAAAATTACGAGATGCTTTTTCTCAGAAGTGGTGCAACCGGTCGCGCCTCAGAAGTATACAGTATCGACTTGGACGATGACACGTATGTGTAAGGTCAAGTTTCAACCAACCTCGTGCTTTCGTTTGACCTGTGGAGCGCGAAAAAAAAATGAAGTAAAAAATGAATGATTATAAAAAAGTGTTCTTTTTTTCTAGAGAAGAAAAATTATGTCTTCACTTCGATCAACCAATTAAAATCAATCAAACAGTCAAAGAAGACTGTATTTATCGTTCAAGATACGCGATATAAGAATGGTTAACACCTAAATTTGTAGAAATATATTTCATATTTCTTTCATTGATTATAAAGGGCTAGAACAATCATTTCTGAAAAATTCAAATAAATATTTCATATTGATTTTTTTTCTAATATCAATGAAATTGAATGCAATTAAGAAATGTCCTATCATTGATGCAAAGAACAAAACTAATTGACATGAATTGTAATTTAATTGTCAGTTTGTAAATCTAAACAACAATCGTCGGAGAAAGTATAACGAACATTTGAAGTTGAACACAACTATATAGCACACACATATCCATGTAATGCTCGCTGTGCTCCGGGTATACATCATTTGTTAGTTGGTACACTTGTTTCCGCGAGAGAAGAAGGACGTCTATCCCCGTCAAATAGAAAAACAGACATCACCGTTTCATTTATATTACCACAGCAATTTTAAGAACGCCATTAACGATAAGAAACATAACTACATCTTTCAAAATCGTTCATTTTCGAAGTTGCTGCAAGATTATGTAATTTCCACCAATTTTTACAACCATATAGTTGGTAGATAAATGTCGTCTTCCGTGGATTCAATTATTTGTTTATTTCCTTTTTCAAGTTCAAGCACAATGTTATGAATGCATATTTTGCATTACAACTACAATTACAATAAACTATTACAATTCTATCAATACAAGTTGAATGAAAAGTACAATACTGATGAGTACAAGGAGGAAAACTTGTGTTTGCACTCAGGATATAAATTAGAGGATATGAATTAGAATTAGAGGAAAGTAAAGTATGAAATAATTTTTAGATAATATGTCATAATAATACTATAGTTACAACATAATAAGTGAAGTAAGTATATACGTAGAAGTAGAGTAATGCAGCCTATAGGCCCTATAGTTATGAAGTGATTATATGAATTCATGAGGTAAATACAGTGAGATCTTCAGTGAAATAATTGGTAGACTGAAGTTGGTAATGGCATAATGTAGAGTTGTACGTTGTACATGGTTTTAATAGTTACAGGCACGGAGTGGCATTTCAAGGAATATATTCTAAAAGGAAAAAATGACCACTATTACTTATTGAAGGAAGCAATCCGCGAGGGTTACTGCGAGAAATTACTGGAAATACATATATCATTGAGGAAGACTATGGATGGTGGTTGATATACAACTATGAAATATGTGGAATATTAGAAGGATGAAATTGTACCTGATTAGTATGATATTAAAAAAAAATACCATTGACCGCATTGAAGGAGTGAAAACATCGAGTAAGATTTAGTTGATGTTCAAATATTAAAGTGAACTAATTGTCGAATTTTGAGATCATTTAGACTTGGATAAATATGAAAATATAAAATATTTGGTTCGATTCTCAATGATTGATAATTGGTTATTCGTATACCTAGAACGTTGTTACATGTTTTAGATGAGTGTTGATGATTAATGAACCACAACATATTATAATGGACAATAGTGATCAACGAAAATCATTTCACCTGACAAATTGGTCATGTCTCGAATCTGACCACCAGATCACCTCTGTTGCGATCGCAACCAAAGAAACAATTAATTCTCTAAACGCATACACGGATTAAAACATTGTAGGCGTCACAGGGTGTGAATAATATTCGGAAGCAACATTCCTGCATTAATAAAATGCTACACGTATGTTTCACGGGTCCTATCTGAAGACAATGTCCTGAAGATAGATTTGTCTGAGAGGACTAGGCGAGTGTTTAGACAACTCACTGGCAGTGACGGCTGTCAAATGTCGCGACAGGAACAAGGCTTATGGAATGACAACGCATTAGTCTTGGCAGGATCGAGGGCAGATATGCTCATGTTAGTTTACAACTGGTAGAAGTTTGTGTGATAGTGTTTTTATATTTGAATATATTTGGTTTTCTATTGTTTAATCGCATGTCCATCTTGAAACAATCAAGTCTTGGTTGATTATGTGGACGAAAAGAAATGCTACCAAGACCTCCATTCCCTTCACCATCGACTACAATTAGAACCTTCCCCGATCACTAAAGGCGCCGGTTATGGTAGACCCAGTAGGAAATCACAACACTCTTAATAGGGCTTTCTATCGATGTAGAGAGTTACTACAGAGTGAAGGATTAGATAGGTGAGGATAAAAAAGAGGAAAATAAACTTCAATACTGCGTGACTTGTCTTGAAGTATTACCTTACGTCTATGTATACCAATTCCCACACTTATGTTAGAAATTAGTACCTATTCCGACTACTGAGTGTTCAGGTTCTGGCTGCTGGCTGCATGACCAATCACAATACATATCCCAATACGCCTGTCGCGCTTCCTGGCGGTCGAAATAATCTCTACAGGGTGAAGTGTTGGAAGAAAGTGGAGATATGGTAGGGGTAAAAGTGGCTATCAGTTTTATTTTAATATTGCGAGCAATTCAGTTTGGAACCGGAGGTCCCAGATATTTATTATTATTGCGAGACATGTCATGTCTTGATATATATATATATATATATATATATATATATATATATATATATATATATATATATATATACATATATATACATCGCCCTTCACGATTTTTAATCTATCAATGAATTGAAATACCTTTAATTAGACTGTTATTTATGTGTTTTCCCAAACATCGAAAGTGTTCGATTGGGTTGTTTAAGGTACTAATACAGGCTTCAAGAAGAGATTTTTTCCAAAAATGTCAATTTCCGATGATGGTGTCCCTTTATTATTCAATTCATTTTAATCAATAAAAAACAAACCGCATCATTGTGGGATGCTTAGTTATTCTACAAATAAATATTTTGTAAGCGTCCTAAATGTATTATCAGGAAAAATGTGCTGAAATTCGAGACAAAATGTACAATAGATTGTCATTTTATTTGTACTGGGACTTCAATTGAAGGGATATTTAGTTTTCTGTGAAAAAGACTGTTGGCTACTCTGCAAGAATGGATATAGGTGGCTCTGGATCTGTCATCAGCAAAAAATTCAATTCAAAACAAAGCAAGGTGAAAGCATTTGAAAGTATTTCAACCAAGTGTGAGTTTTTTCAAGTTCGAGCTTTTTTCTGTATTGATCAGCAATGGGTAGTGCATCGAGGTATAAGAAGAGTAGGAAGACTACTAAGAGAGGTGTTCATTTGAATAACAATAGTGCTGTGGACTTAAATACCAGGAATAGGCCTAGTGTAAGCCTAGATAGTATTAGTGTTTCTAACCCTACTGACTCGAGGCCTAGGCCGATCTCCCCTCCCCCCTGTGTTATTCAACCAAGTGTTTCTTGTGATGTTGCTGCTAATGTGTTGGACAATGTAGACCTCAATATTTCTTCTACTAAAATCAATTCACTTGTGACACCAGTAGTAACTGAGAAAAGCCACACCACTGGTGCAGTCATATTTGATTTGGAATGTGTGCAGAGCCTAATATCAACGCTAGCGTGCCCGGAGTGCAAGTTCGTCGGATCAATGACATTAGTTGACGAGGAAGCTAAACGTTGTGGAAGTGCCCTGTCGTTACTCGTACAATGCGAGTGCGGATATGAGAGCGGTTCTTCATATACGTCTAAGAAGCAAGGTCAGCAGTTCGAGGTAAATCGTCGCCTAGTTTACGCCATGAGATCCGTCGGTTGCGGTAGGTCTGAAGCCGCAAGGTTCAGCTACCTAATGAATCTGCCTCCTCCCATTGTGAATTCTGTTTATACTGAAACAGTTGGGAAGATGTCAGTTTTAGTGGAAGGTTTAGCCGAAGAAATTATGTCGTCGGCAGCACAAGAAGTTCGGAAGCTGGGCGAAGAGGCAGGTGTCGGTGTGGACGGGTCGTGGCAACGTAGAGGATACTCGTCGCATAATGGTGTAGTGACAGCCATTTCAGTCGACACGGGCAAAGTGATTGATACAGAAGTCATATCAAACCTATGTCATTCTTGCCAGCGCCATGAAAAAGACGACAAACTTTCGTTGGAATATCGAACGTGGCAGGCTGACCACAAACCTCAGTGCGAAGCCAACTACAAAGGATCGGCTGGCAGTATGGAAGCCGTTGGTGCCGCAAGAATTTTCCTTCGATCGGAGCAGAAGAAAGGTCTGCAGTACACTTCGTTTCTTGGTGACGGTGACTCTAAAGCCTACAAGACAGTTGTGGATGTGGATCCTTACAAGGGGAAACCCATTCGTAAGTTAGAGTGTATCGGGCACTATCAGAAGCGTGTTGGTAATGGTCTCCGTAAGCTCGCTAAGGAGAAAAAACTTGGAGGCAAGAATAAGCTTACTGCTGTGAAAATAGATAGGTTGCAAAACTATTTTGGGATTGCGCTACGAGAGAACACGGAGAGCACGGGTGTAATGCGTCGTGCGATATGGGCGTCGCTATACCACTTGGCGGCTAAAGACGATCAACCGCTCCACTCCAAGTGCCCGGTGGGCGAAACAAGTTGGTGCTCATACCAGCGAGCAAAGGCTGCCGGTCTAGAACATGAGTATAAGCACAAAAATGGGTTACCGCTTGACATTGTTCAGGAAATCAAACCGCTGTACGAAAGGCTGACATCCGAAGAAATGCTTAGCAAGTGCCTTCACGGCAAAACTCAGAATGCGAACGAGTCCTTCAACGGCATGATCTGGAAGCGGTGTCCAAAGGACGTATACGTGGGGAAGACGACTCTCAAGCTCGGGGTCATGGATGCCGTCTGCCACTTCAATTATGGCGCTCGGGTTGAGCTTGAAATATTGAAGAGAATGTCAATCGAGCCCGGCAAGTACACTCTCCGAGGCGTTGCGGCTGCCGACAAACTCCGTATGGATGTCTGCGCCCGACAAGCTACGCCGGCTACCAAGTCACGTCGGCGTTGGATTAGGAGCCGAACTAGGAGAACCGCTGACAAAAATGCTGCGGTAGAAGGCATCGCGTACCAGGCTGGAGGATTTGATGGCTGATCCATAGTCAACCAGCTGATTTGTAAATACAGTCATAATACAAGTTATACTTTGACTGCAACTTACTCAAAACTAAGATTTATACACACAACTGTAATTTCCAACAATCGAAAAATATATTAGATTTATAGGTAGAGAGCTAATTTTTTTTTTATTCTGAAGCTTATTGAATGAAGCATGTTTGTTAGAGCCACAATTCTGATACCTTCAATACTTGAACTAAGATCTAATTCCTAATCTACTCTGAAGCTGAAAACGAATGACAAAATTGAAGCCCATCAATCCAAATTTTAAATTAAATACTTCTAGTAGTCATAGAAATAAGAACTAAACGTCAGAACACTGGTTTGACCCTAATAATCAAAATAAATTATGAAAATGTTAACTCATTTACCTTTATGGATTCTGACTATCCTTCAGTTTAATTGAAATTATGTCGGGCTATAAACCACAAAATGTAATCAGAACTTTCAATTAAGCTATAAACAAATTTGACCAGTTAACTGCATCATTATAGGTAGCCTATTTCGTCGCTACTCGCTTGTATTGGTAACAACTTTGAAAGAGAAAGGAAACTAACAAAGTCCTATTTGATTTGTTGGAAGTATCGGTGAGAAGTGGCCGTAATACCGGCTGAGCCCAATCGAACCAAAAAGAGCTAACGTAATTGTTAATTATTTCAATTTCTTAGCCCTATATAAAACGTAAATAACGCTAGTAAATATCTACCATTAAAAATGATTGTGTGAACATTTATTGCTCTATGCTGACCAACAGATGACTTTTCTTAGTTCATTATAAAGAAAGAAGTAATTCATCATTTTATTATCAATTCCAACCGAGGATCATTTAGCGTGTTAGATCTCATGATTAGATTACATTTATTTACTGCAGGTCTGCATTGGCCTATATATATTTTTTTTTTAATAACATCGAAACTTGATACAAAATCATTGTTCCCCTAAGGATGAGAGTAGGATCGTTTGGACGGGGCACCACAAGGGCGATCTTACCACCCCATTTTATTATTATTTTAAATTAAAGCAATGAACTTTGACACCAGGTCTACGCTGTCTGTGACCACACATCTTCGCCGCAGATAAAAGTCTTCAGTTGTCGAAAGTCCGGAACACAATATAAACTGTTTATATATATATGTTTATATATGTTTATATATATTAGCGATATATCCGGACACTACTAACATTGGTATTAGGAATAATCCAACCACACGAATGTTGATATTTTTCACTTTGAACTAAATCTCTTAGGCAATGTTCACTTCTTCCAATGACAGCAAGTGCAAAGTTCATCATTATACAAAGGATAAAAAATAAGGAGTGACAGCCCTCGATATAACTAGGCCTATCACTCTAGTAATTAAAGGTCGTGGCCAATTAGTACTTCATCCATGCATTCACTTCGAGGACTGTGGGAAACCACGAAAAACCACGTCAGGACGGATCAAGTGTTTGTTGGTCTTGAAATATATATTTTTTCTTCCAACTTATATTCTTCTCGTCTGTTCTTGTTTTCTTCGTTTCTTGAGACATTGATAGTTGTGATGACATGGATGCAAGGAAAACCAAGTGGCAGTGGAAAGTCTCGATCCCCCATAGCCCTCTCGACACTAATGATATCCTGATGGCCGTGCACAAAAACAATCTGCCAAGGTTCCTGTATTCTTTTGAGTGATTTTCAAACTTTTGGGACCCAAATATCTTGAAAATCCTAGAAATAATGAATGTGCTTACATAAATCTATTCTAAAATACAATATATTGAAACGTTATTATCGAAACCACTTCTCAAAGTCATAAAAACTCTGTGTGATCACTTTATATCAAATTAGCTGAATGTCAACCTTCCTTCTGGCTAGCCCAGATGTCAAAATCTTGTATCGTAAGTATTTCACAAAATAACTAAAACTAAAACTATTATATATATTTATATATAAATATATTATATATTTTTTTTATATATTTATTTATATATATTTATATATTATATATTATATATATATTATATATATTATATATATATATAAATATTTCTTCAAAATGGTCAGAGAAATTTATTGCGTATTTGATATTAATATTTGATATTGATAGGGCCGTCTCGTTTACACAAATTGCTCATCTACGGTATAGGGTATTCGTCTTCAGCTTTTGAAAATGACAAGAACTTGATAGTTTCACTTAATATTGTTACATGATCCAAGCTAAACTATCAAGTTGATAATCAAAGAAACATGGGAAACATTATTCATGTTTCCCGTGTTTCTTCGATTATTATCACAACCATTGTCACTGTTTGACTGATAAAACTTATTTTGTAAGAGATATTATATGATACTTTTATTGTTGGCTTCGTCATTCTTTAAATTGTGACTCAAAAAATTGCCAACCTAAATCTTTATTTAAAACCATGTCAGCTATTCGTATCAGACGGTCGCTTGGCGTCAGTAGTTGAACAGTAGATCTTTGATGGCAAATAAACCTTGCTTTCGAATAAGGGTTTTATTATTAATTATAACTACATATTATTATAATCATGCCGCCCTCGTTAGCTGAGTCAGCTGAGACACGCTTCAGACACTGAAGTCACCGCTGGGGGTGGGTTCGAATCCCGCATAAGGCATGGGTTTTTACTTGTAAACGTCATTTCACTTATCATCTCTTCATAGTTTCATGATCACATGCTCATTCGTACCCCCATATAACCTAGCTGTTGGTGGGGTCGTTAAGCAAACAATAATCATCATCTAATATATTATAATCATTGAATAAAGACCTTTATTCTATGATGCTGGAACCTTCTAGTATGGTTACATACATTCAGCTTCCTGATTCAATAAAGTATATCATTCATTTTCTATCAACTCTATTCTACGCTTTAAAACACGTAGGCTATCCCATAGAATTCAGCCGGTCGGAACTAGTGTGGGTACTGGATTACGTCACGCTACCACTGCTCAACGCTGTTATATGCGTATGCGCATACCTTGCCTACCAAGAATATATTTAGACTATGCTTAAAAAGGGGTTCGGATCAAAAACATGCGAAATCATCACTTGGCTCTGGTCCCTGAACATTTGGCTCTGGTCACATGGCTCTGTACACATAATAAGTTTACGTGGAGTCGGCAAGCATTTGTATGTGCGATATTACCGCGATCTCTCGCATTCATCACACATTCCACATCACTGTTCTTATGTATATCTTTAGATGAGAAGTGTATCCAGCTTGCGGTGATATCTGAATGAGACGAAACAGTTACCACCTGGGAGCCATTATCGGTAGTAACCCGTGCATCTGAGAACTTTGCCTGCGCCATCCATCATTGTCATCGATCATCCAACAATCATTAATCAAAATTACCAAACACTGCCACTACACGTCAAATGAGATGAGTAATATCAAACATATTTTACAAAGCCTTCATAGTAATGTAAACATTGCGAATATTGGTCAACAGGTTGTTGTATATAAAAAAAAGTAGAAAAAAGGAAATACAAAAAAATATATATTGAAACATTGTGTAATTTATAACGATCTATGATTTGCTAATGTGTCTTTAAAAACGACTATCGATTTGGGTCAAAGTCAGTGGAGTCGTTTTATTCGAAGCTTAAAGTACGTGACCATAAATGGTCCAATGCAGTTTTACTTTTAATCAGTTGGTATACGGTTCTAGCGCACCGCGGCACTAAGTGCCTGGGGGTGATTCGGCACAATGGGATGCGCGGACGTGATGAAAAGTGGACTATACAAAAAATTATAATTTGAAACTGGTGTGACAATGTTTTTATTAGACTCAAGCTATAGAAACATGATCCAAAATTTCAATTTTTTTCAACATTATAATTCCTGTTCAAGTGTCACAATAAAAATTATAATATGGCCGACATAAACAAACAAAAGTCAACATTTCCAATTGTCCTTCCATCGAACAGATGAGGCTGATATTGAGAGAAGTTGATACATTTAACTTCTCTCTCAGAATATTGTTTTGAATCAGTGTTTGACTTACTGCCGAGGATAAAATAAAGACATTACAGAGATTGGATGATAAAATAGTATACTTTATGCTGTAAATAGTCATTAAAGTGGATTATCATTTTATTATTACCGTCGCGGTAACATATAAGGGCAACAAGTAGTTAATTAATAACGTGTTCATATATTGTTTTAATATCCATAAACACTTAGCACCTTTTACCTTGTTTATTCACGAAACTTGTTTGAAACCATCAAGCGGTAATCAAATCATGCGTAAAACATCTCTGGTATGCCGCCTGCTAGTCCATTACAAAGAACATTTTTCAACGAAAGTTAACTACGTCATCCGTTTCGTGCAGAAAAACACATCTGGAATATTATATACATAATTTCAAATTACTTCTGGCATTTGGAATGAGTTCTCAGCAAATCCCAAATCTTCAGAGGAATGCTATAACATGGCTATATAGTCAAGTAAAAAATCATTATTTTTCTACAGTTTTTCAGTTCAACAAAATAACTCCAAGTTCAAGACAGTGTTCGAAGCATATTCATATTTCTTTCGAGATATTATTGTCTTTAATTGTATCTACAAAACAGCAATGTTGCCTACCGACTAAGTAGTAGCAAAAACGAATGTAATTACTAATTACAAAGTCTTATTGAAACTGTGAGGATTTAACTCTTTTGAAACATGTATCGTTTCTTACAGTAAAAAATCCCGAGAAATTACTCCAAACACACTCATATTTCTCATACCCAAACTCATATATACACTCATACCCAAACATACTCCAAACATACTCATGCTCATATTCACGATATATGCGCTTGTTATCAAATAGACGACCTACTTATTTTGTGACTACAAGTATTCTATGTAAATATGATATTATTTCCATTATTATCTTCATGACGGTGATTTTCTCTTATAATCAATCATTTGTTATCATTGTTACACTGTGTCCGAGTGGCAACCGTTTTGACGGCAGTGTTTTATTAATAAAAAAGAACAACTCTAACCCCAAGTCGTGTACCAAAAATGAAGATAAATTGAATGTATCATTTGCGTCGAGTCGCTCGAGTGATTAGATGAGCGTCAACCCTGCGAAACCACCTGTCGTGACTGCAAGTGGAAATGAGGTGTAAGTCAGCCAGAGCACGACCTCCATTGGCTAGTCAAGTATTTTCACCATCAAATATAAACTAAAGCTCTCCGTCCCGCTTTGCAAGAGTAATGAACCTGAAGACATGCGAGCCAGTTGTAATTTGTTTCAATACCGACAAGTGAGTTGAGGCCCGTTCACAACATAAATTAGCAGTAATCTTAAAGGACATCACTACCGTGAAATTAGATTTCAACGAATAATCGAGATATTAAATTCCTTAATTTGAGAGGAAACTAGAAATCATCATCTCAATTTCAGAAATTTGTATCAATTTATTTGTCCTCCAGGAGCCGGACTGTTTCTAAGTTGTGACGTAAACATTACTCGATTCTATGCATGTTTTTATACAGAATCGTTGATGCCTACGTTATGACTCATGGGCTCTGGAGATGAAAAAAATAATCATTATTTCTGAAATTGAGACTTCGACGATCCAGATACAGGTTTTTCTTGGTTTTCCTCTGTCGGTAAGTGAATACTTGTATCTTTTCTTGATAATATCCAGTAATTCATATTCAAAAATTCAATTAAATGATCTTTCATCCCATCTTTCCAACACATCATTCAACAATCATCGACGTCAATAGATCTTACTCATCGGTATAGTACGTCGTTAAAACCAATATAAAAAAGCGTCACGCAAAGCAGCAAAGAATTGGTCATCAAAGCAATATTTGCGAATTCCAACCCTAGGTCCTATTTTACATCAAGCTGTGAGCGCCGGTTAATTAGGTTGAAAATTGTCACCAAAACCGTGAAAAGGTACTAGTCGTTGATTCATCAGAGCTATGCTTACTTACTCTTACCTCTTCAGTTCGATTCATAGTAGCACGGTAGTCAGGTTTTTACCGTCCCGTTAAGAAAACTAGAACGGTGAACCAATCATGAATCGTTCTGACTGTTTTACGTGACCGAAAAGAACGTGCAACCGTGCACCGTAGGCTTCAGGTGAATTTTACTGCTAATTTGTGCTGTGAATGAGCCTTAGACTTCGCAAATCGCCAGTAAAGATGATTGAGTGAAAAGATGACTTGACACGGCCTTACTACACGTTTGTTAGTGCTTGCATCCACAAGAGATGAATGCTTGAACCACCAGTGCGCTAGTGGCGTTGTGGGAAACGGGACGGTCGATCGGAACCATCCTCTTTCATGGATACAAGTACAGGTACCGTCCTATTTTTCTAACCATGTATGTAAGCGGCTACCATTGGTTTGAGTGACCGAATTACGAGCGTAGGAGTTGCTCTAACCGGCAGTTAAGTGATGTTATCACCATGGTTGGCCATGCAATTTGTTTTCACAAACTCTCAGAATGAGGGTAGATGCACTTGGTAATACCTGGCCTAACAGAACTACAACTGAAAGATTTTACACGGGACTCGAACTCATTAATCTGCACTTCAACGCTCTGAGTAGATGCCAGCATACCAACTGAACCAACAGAACAGCTGGAAATCAGCTAGATGAATGATTAAAATCAAGACACTTATAGAAGATTCGTTATATCAGAACGAAACTAACATTTCCCTCGGCTATGTCTTCAATTTGTGCCGCACCGGACTGCTGCGGGATGGCCGATATCATCGCACTTGTTGCATTCCTAAATGATGAGGGCTATAAGAGAGAGGTAATAGAGCGGTGGGGGTGATGTTGAGGGTCAGATTTCATTCAAGCGTTGCGATTCAAGCTCAAGTTCTATGACTTTAAAACGAAATATGATGAAATCAATCCTTGAGAATTGAAATACAGGAACGATTTGTAACTCTTCAGTGTAGGACTGTGCTCAAATGAGTTCTATCTAATGTAACATAGGCTTACCCTGAATTATGACAGGTGATTGCAATAATTAAATTGAATGTTTCTTTTAGAATAGTTTCTGATATTATTCATTTAAGAAAGCTTGAATCGAAATGCTATGAGCATCAGCATGAACGGTGAATATATGAACCACTGGTCATAGTGATCCCAATCTCCTTTGCCGATATAGACGAGGGGAAGGGCAGTGTGTATAGAAACAATTCAGTTACTTTTTCATTTATCCTCAGTTATATTCATCAGTCCTTTCGTCGATACTCACTTCGAAGCTTCTGTAGTGAAACTCTAATCAAAATTAAAATGTAATATCACGAAACCTCTTCATCATCCGATGATAGAAATCAAACCTTTTGACACCTTCGGTATTAGAACAGTGGCTGGTAGTAGTTTATACATAACAAACACGTGCAAACGTGAACAATAGAGAGCAATACAATGAACACAATCGAGAGTGTTTGAGATGAAATCTGGTATTGCTCGCTTTTGAGTAAGACTTATCAGTATATCAGTACTCTATTACATCAACTACGAGCCAACTCGCCGCAATTCATCTTGATCTGATATTGAAGAATATTCGAAACATCTGTACAAAGTATCATGTATCAAACGATTGGATGTTTTATGGTATGCACGGGCCGTATTAAGGCACAGGTCCACGAGGCCCAGGTCTAGTGCGCCAATTATTCAAGGGGCACCAAATTTTCAACAGGTCATTGAAATTAAAAAATACATTATTAGGCCTATATTGTTGTCCCGGTATTTAAAATGAAGTGTATTAATAATTATTAAATACATTCTTATTGTGAGATATAAACTCATGAATGAAGAGAGTGGGCGTATCTTAAAAAAATACTCCAAAAATACTTATTAGGCTGTATAAGTATTTGACGAAAAAATGCTTCAAAATTGAATGGAGAGGGGGAGGGGAAGGTGCCGCATGATCGTATCCATAGTAAATCAGCCATACCAAAAACTTTAAAGCTACTCTTATGGAGCTTCAGGCCTATTGTCTGTGGTTGTGTGTTTTTGTTTGCTTATTTGCACCAAGTGCACAGTTTTGCAAGGTTTGACTGATCAATACGAAACTTTTTCCTGAATAGTGAACTTATCCCAGTTATAACTGTACGCCTATATTTTTTGGGTGATTTTGGTTTGACCACTTTAGGGACAAATCATGACAATTGTTCAAAACCCGTATAAGTTAAGATTAAAACCGACAGAGAAAATTTTGAAGAAAAATCTCTCCGATAAATTCAATTTTCCATCGGAAATGTGGATACATAAAATATAATCATTACCGTACCACACATTTTCATTCAAATTTGGTGAAGCCATTTTGGATTAAATAATTTGATGAATATTTTTTTTTCTCCGTCAGATTACTGCAAATAATAGTTATTCAGTACCACAGGTAACGAGATATAATAGTAAACTATTATATACTATTATATATATAAAATATTATATACATAAACTATTTCACGAACTATATATAAAACTATCATATCTCGTTGACCCCACAGCACGGTGATCGATTCACGGCTTTCTAGACTCAACAGTTTCTCAGTCAAGTAGTGTAGAGTTATCGAGTATATTTTAGACAATTCAGTAAAACGTGTTTTTTTCGATTTACTTTTTCGAGTAAATGTCTCGCTCATTCTACTATAAGCATATGCTGCGTTCACCCAGTCCCACCTTATCCATAAAAATTAATACAAAAATATAAAGACAAATTCCCTCCATCAAATTCAATCTCATCGAAATATTTGTGGAGGTGCCGTGTTTCCATATTGGTGGGAGTGCCAGTATCTGTCATATATATACTCATTGTTAGATACTAAGTGAACGCAGCATTATGAGTTGTAAGAAGAGCGATATATTGATATGGAATGTACTCGTAAACACTATACACACCTGGACTTGTATGAAATATAGGCTACTCAAAAATTCAACACACCTTATCCAACTTGGCACTATTACGTTGTATTCGAACTATCGAGTACGGATAGCCGTGAATCACGGTGTCACGGTTCTGAATAGCTATTATTTTCAGCTATTTTTTATGTGAAAAAAAATGTGGTACAGCTGACAGTATGAACCAGGAATGGTCGGTGACTTAGGTGACTGGAGGAGGAACTGGAGATGTGCAGGAAGATTTCAGTTTTGTCCTGCCAGGAGAGTCTTACCCATGCATGATATATTTTTCGACTACTCTATAATCTTGGTACTTGGATGCGCCTGAAGCATTATTTTAGATCTCGATAAATGTATATTTGCTAAAGTAATGATCATTCAAAACAGATCAATTCTAACATATTTTGTTACGGCGTTTGGTAGTATATTATGTCCAAGAGAATGCGGCCAAATAGAACCAGTGGCGTAGGAACAATGTGTAATTATTTAAATTGAAAAGTGTTTTGTCTGAAAATGTATGTTATAAGCAGCCAATCCACGAGCAGTACCGCTTATACCGCTTAGCTTTACCGCTTATTTTTTGACAACCATAGATTGCTATTTTCAGGGTGTATACGTACAAATGACCAATTTGTAGAACTCGCCTCACACTAGGGCAAGCTCTCTCTCTCTCTCTCTCTCTCTCTCTCTCTCTCTCTCTCTCTCTCTGTAGACCTTCATATATATATATATATATATACAAAAATATATATATATATATATATATATATATATATATATATATATATATATATGAAATATATCCAAACATTACAGCTTTAGTAAGATAGTGAGTCTTCTAAAATCATTATAAAGTGATTAAATATTTCAAACTTATAAACGCAATGTCATATTTATATTTGTGAAATACTCAAATTTGAATGAAACTTGTGATAAAGTTATCGTTTTTTTTTTAATAATTTGTAATTAAGATTTTATGCATAACTCCACCGCACTGTTGATGCTATTCCAGGAGCTTCGCTGGCTAGCTGCAAGAGGCTGAGAAGAAGACACTGGGGACGTGACTAGCTATTATCCAAAGCTTTCTACTGATCAAAGAGTCAAAGGATCACTTGTAAACAAAAGGATAGAGCCTCACACTTCAATCGCCAACAACAACTTGAGAGATCTTAAGCGGTTCCTTATAAGGTTCTTCTCGACATCGAAATCCGGTTTTATTATGCTGAACCAATTTATTCATCAACGCCCTTTTATTGGTTCGAAATATATTTAATGTCGGACTTATCTTCGATTAGATTGACATTTTCGTCTAGCCGATAGATAGATAGCCCGATCGAATCACTTCGAGCAATTGAGTTTTTTAAATTGAATACGTTTTATATTGGAATATGGGTCTTTCATATGCCCTGAAATCATTACTTATTTTTCAGAGTATAATCCTGTTACAGTGCTGACGAATTATACGGACGTTTTTAATTGTCCTCTTTGATTTCAAGATTCAATGAAATGAAACATGACACATTCCTTATAACGTTGATAACTTGACATTTTCTTTGTGTTATATACATTTGTCTGATTTCACAACCAGGAAAAACAGAAATTATTTAACACTGAAACATACTGATATACAGAAAGATACTAAAATTGATCTTTTACTCACAATAGAGAACACGCAAAGGTGGAAATTTCTAAATTTCTCAGTGTCCGTCTTATGTTTGAGAGCTAAATGCTATAGTCACTTCAATAAATCACATCCTGTTGAATTATCAAAAGATGAATTGAAATAATACAATTCCAGTAATAAATTTGAATTGATTGAGTTATATAAAGTCGCGGTACATCGATTCACGGTTTAGTTTTCACTGATCAAATAAGACTAGAGTTGTTGCAACCATAGCATGATACACGATGAATAATGATAGTGTACAATTTGTACCATTAATAATGTATACACACATCCAAATTAAACCCTAATCTTTTTTAAGCTTTCTGTTGGTCTGCAAAATATCTCTATCATCACAGCAATTATCAATTTCTCACAGAACAATAGGAACTCGGTATAAACTTTCATAGAATACTAATTTAATCTGATGCAAATTTTAAATATTTATTCGTGATTCGGTCGGAATTTCATCACATTTTATGGATACTTTTGAATTTTCACTTCGTTATTGGTTGTTGCCCGGACAGGTTTTCATGTGATTTCAGCATCCACATATTTTTTAGATCTCAGAAACGCTTTTTTTAGATTAGCTAGCACCTATAATTAACTTGTATGCCCAGCATTTGAACAACACCTCGAGTACTGTTGAAAAATCAAGGATTGAACGGGGATTGTCTAATGGCAGCTTCATATTGGCAAACGAGGAGAGACATATCAGAAGTAGGGTTTTTATCACAATCTTGACGAATTACAATCTAACTGAGAACCAGTTTTGACTACACTATGTCTTGTTACCATATTTTTCTCAAACAGCTCTCGGGAACTCAAGATAGCTTGTCTGGAACATCGAGTGTACGGAATATCTGTACGTCCTCACTATCTCAACATCAATAACTTGAACATTTTCATCCTGATTGATAGTTTTTCGTGATGCATAATTCACAAAATCGAATATATACGGAGAGAAAATAAGAAAAGCTGATGGATCCGACGTATATGAAGCGAAAAGTTAATCAACTGGGATAACATATAAAAGCTTGGATATGATCTACAAAAATACCATTACTTTCAGAGTGAAGTCGTTGCAATTTATAAAAAGATACATTTCGTTTTCAGAATGTGGACACATTAATCAGAGGCAAATTGGTATCGTTCTTTTAACATTCCTATTTAACCACCGTTCAATTGGTTTTCGAAACTAAAGATGGAGATTTACGCTGTATGTATTATTGCCGATCACATAGTCTTCAGAGACTTGACTCGAGAAAGTGTACTTGAACTTTTTAATCTTCTTGTGAGCAGTTTGTTAGCTGCTCGATGATTTTACTTGATTACTTGAGCCTATCGAAGTCATCAATTCTCAGTTCGTTAAGTTAATGGAACAAGGTAGGTATTTACATCATCCGGGTATCTGTTCTCAGCCAGCAACTATTACCAATAGTAAGAAATGCCGAGCATGCGTGGAATTGGAAATGCCATGGAATCAAGAACCTTTTTATATGAAGCAAAATGAAAAGATTCGGTATTGTTTTTTAATGTAGATTTAATATGTCTAGGATACCCTACATTCAAGTATGTTGGAAACTGAATCTAAAAATTCTCACAGTTGCTAATTACCTATTCAGAATATGAAGAATGTAGACTATGTTTATACCGAACGCTACGGAAAGATGGTCGATGGTCGATGCAAGTGTACACCATGAGTTGTGTTTACGAAAAAAAGTTCGTTCTAGTTAAAGGTGAGACTATTAGTTCAGCCAATACTAACGTTATTAGAGATTGATTTACGTCATGCGTGCTATTGGATGATATGGAATAAATGTTAAATATTTCAGCCACTTGGAAAATGTCAAATTTAAGTGAAAATCTGTTGGTTTCAATCTAGATGATTCGAAAATATCATGCAGAATTTAAATGTTTTTCTTCCCGGTGAGTAATTTAAATTTTAAAACATTTTCCATTCAACTTTTAAACTGTATTGATAGGTGTAGATGTGTACTGCGATGATGTGTGTGTATAATTGCAATGCATATTATCTTATGAGAGTATAGCATCAAACAACTCCGCTCCTTCGAAACCATAGAAACTTCAAGTGAAATGGCCATCGCCACGTAGTGTAGCTGTCAGTCAATTGTAATAACAGGTCTGTTCAATACAGATCTTGAACAATTCGCATCAATCAGAACATATTTTGTTGATGCGTCTTCTGTTTGTTTCATTTCTGTAAATATAGCTGTTATCGTTATAGAAATTGAGCAGGATAGACTTATCCGCCTACTGGAAGTTCAGTGGTTGATTTATTTACTCGTTTTGGCAACAACTATAAATCATGTGGATGTAATAATTCAGTACTGTACATTTCATACTTGAGGCCATATTAGCCCAATTGCCCCAGACCCTGAGCCCTTATCAATTATATAATTATGATAATGTAAAATGAATAATATATAATCTAATGATGATTCAGGTCTATTTATTGAAGTAATAATATACATAATTCATATAATGAATATATTAGAATTAGAATATTAGAATATATATATATATATATATATATATATATATATATATATATATATATATATATATATATATATATATATATATATATATATTAATAATATAATAATATATATAAAATGAATATAATAATATGATATATGATGATAATTATATAATTATATTATATTGATAATGTAACGTGCAATTGTACTATGTGGTTATGTAGAAAATGAGCAATTGTGAACGCATCAGTTGTCAAGTCTGTTCGCGCCTTGAAGTGTCGGTCGCGATAAACTCACTTGAAAAACAAGAATCTGTAGTTTTTATTTCCAGAATAAAAACGAGTGACCAAATGATAGCCATTAGCGGCGGTGAAATAACGAGCAGGTTGATGAATGGTGCATTCCGTTGATGTTTCCATTTTACGCTCTTTTGCTTAGAAAACTTCATCAAGGTACGCTTGCAAGAACAGCATATAAGTTTATAGTGAATAATCAAGATTTTGTAAGAGCAGAATAGTGTGCTTAATTTTCGAAACACCATGATATTATAGAATATCTCGTAATAATAATGATCATAAATTGAAAATGTTTTCACAAATTTTGTTTTCACAAATTTTTTCAAAAATTTTTTCACAAATTTTTTCACAAATTTTTTCACAAATTTTTTCACAAATTTTTTCAAAAATTTTTTTTTCACAAATTTTTTCGAAAATGCTTTCACAAATTTTTGTTTTGTCTCTTGCTGTGTGGAGTATGTTTGGGTGTTGCGCTGTTGGAGTGTTTGAAGGCTAGCTCGATAACTTATCAATTTTCAAAGTTATATATATATATATATATATATATATATATATATATATATATATATATATATATATATATATATATATTAGTGATGCCTTCGGGTAACAAATTAGGAACCGGGTACCCGCCGAAATTACCCGGGTAATTTAAAAAACTATATGAGACTGAAAACTAAAAACTATATGACTATATATGCTTCTCAGTTCTCAGTAAAGAATAGTATTTGGCATGGCAACTAGAGAGCGGTTGACAGGAGAGGGATTCAGTACACTGCATGTGTGACCACAGATAATGGTGGGTGGTGCAACTAGATTTGACGAGCGCATTATGACAAGTTGAGGGAGGTCTGGGAAGGTAGGTGAAAAAACTTATTTAGAATACGAAGTTGAATTTCTCTCGGTAGCTTGAGTGATTTATAAAAGTTATTCTCTATATTATAGGTACTGGTTGACACAATTACCCGGAACCTAGACGGGTACCCGGGTACCCGGGTAACAGAATATTACCCGGGTAATGCATTACCCGTACCCGACCCGGGTACCCGGGTACCCGAAGGCATCACTAATATATATATATATATATATATATATATATATATATATATATATATATATATATATATATATATATATATATATATATATATATATATATACATACATACATATATGGTCATACATAATACATATATATAATGTTTTTGAAGTTTTTATTTTTCTCAACATTAAGTAAACCAGTACACATATATAGATAACCTCCCTGTCTCAAGTGAATCCAGTATATGAGCTAATAATTGTAGTTTAAAGCAGATTTGAACACACCTATAAATAGCGTGCAACTTCACTTCCAAAGTAATGATCTCATGCTTTGTTTTATGCTACAATAAATTTCAACTTACAAAATTCTGTCATCTCATTATTGCAAATCTTTGAAGCGTCATATTTCATCCTGAAATATTACCTTCTTGATTATAATAAATTATCGATTAAAAAATTGGATTTTTAAAACCACTCCAATTATTTTGTTTTTTCGTACCACATGTTGGAAAATTATGAGATTTCACATCTAAAAGAAAGTAAGTGGAAATTTTTCTTGACGGTCGTCATTCATTATTGCGTCTGGTGCGATGGGTGTTGCTGTTTTCGCAAACGAATTAATTTTTTATTAATTATTAGTATATCCATCTCTTTAGTCAATGGTATACCGTTAAAATAAATGTAAACTGTAGAGTGTAAGCAATTGCTCCATACATACATAATAATATATATTGAATGTATAATATATTGACTAAAGTTGTTCAGATGGACCCCATGAATCGTTTAATCACTTTTGTGTGGTTTAGGAAAGATAATATATAATTTACAGAATTAATATGTTTTGTATAATGTTGTAATTCATTCATATACAGCATACATTATTGTGGTGACTTGTAAACAAAATACAGACTATAAAGGTTTTCCGCCAAAATGTCAGTCGACCATTAGTAACGACCTCTAAAATCGAATGATTTTTGGTTCTCGATTCCAATCCCCGATGCTTCTACGCAACACTTTTACAATACTCGAATCGCGTTTTGTGAGACAAAATCAATTTAAATGATGATTGATAGATTTTCCCATGTTTCCCGGATAAACTTGAGAAATATGTTTGAAAACTTCTGCGTCACGGCTGCTAAGTGCCAAGTTCAATGTCATTCATCGTGAACGCCAAGAGAAATGCCGTGAGACGAACAATTTTCAAGATTCGAACCTTATGACCAAGTTTAATAGTAAATGGTCATTTTCTCGGGAAACCTACCCACAAATATAACATTTTCATAACATATGAATGATCAGGCACTTTTCGGATGAACACTGTTTGAAAATGCTTCACTCCTTGCATAGAACTAACTTATAAAATAATGTCGATCCATAATAAATATTCACAAAATGGTACATGTTATTTATATGTAACGATACTCTATGTGGTCAAAATCGATGGCAAAAATATTCAGTGTTACTGTTATATACAAGTGATATTTCCACCTTAGTTTTCATAAAATTTGAGTCAATAACATTTTCGATAAATATTGTCTACATCTGGTGATGTATTTAACAATGTTGTATCTCGCGCGGTTCAAGTTACAATCATTTGTATCTGTGAAATCACCCTGACGTGAACTTCTGACCCTATGGAGTCTAGGGACTCTTTAAAGTTGAAAGTGTAATTCTAATTTCTGTTGAGAATGAGCTTTAAAATGGATACAACAGAAAGTAAATAGCTTCATTCAGGGAGTGTCAAGCTGACAATAATTGTAATGAGTACCGATGATGGGAAATTACTCTTCGGTGTCATGTTGCATGATCTATTAAAAGTGATTATATTTTAAGAAATTTCTCCATCTCTGTCAAACACAATTTAAAAATATTATATCTGCCTCTGTCTTACTAGTGTCTCTTCCACCTTTCTGTTGAAATCTGATCTGATATGTCGTTATATATGTCAAGGCAATATGGTACAGCCCATCCCCTCCAGCATCTATTGTCAATAATGAGATAGTTTCAGACAGTTCTACGAGAGGCGTGACACTGTACGACACACACACACACACACACACACATCATATGGAGCAGAAAACCAGGTTAAACTGTGATCGTAAGCACACATAATATGCATGTGACATAATTGGCATACATTATTTCTAACAAACATGTATAATTGTTGATTTAGATGATAACTTTCCCAAGATCTCTTGGGATATTCTGAACATACACTTACTTTTACGTATAATTTTAGTGGTACTTTTTTCACATGAAGAAAATATGTTCTGAAAAAAATGAATTTTATTTCAATTATAACTATTAAATAACAACTATATAATTAGTTATAATTGTAAGTTATTACGAAATTATACTAATTTCAGCGTGGTCACGTACCAACCATGCCAACCATGCACATTATAAAAGTGGTCAGAAACTTTTCGACTTGAATTTACTGGATACAACAATAGTTGTATATTATCAAGTTTGGTCATGAATAATACAAATAAATCATCATTATGGGGAACTGACTGTTAATGTTTAATATAAACATTACGATTAAAAAAAACTAAATTGTGGTAGACTGCAACAGACAAAACAGACTTCATAGCGTAACGAACGATCTAAGAAAATCCATTGCTATTGCTTTTTAATCAAGGAAAAGAAGAATCCACGGACGTAAATATTATTTTATGACGTAGTAAGGTACGTAAATATGATCCTACTCGCACATTTCTATGGTAATGGGTTTATACGTGTTTCTCTACATCCATTTCTAACTAATCAAAGGTCTGGTTTAATGACTGTATTGGTGAGTAACGACGTAGAATTCAATTATCATAAAATCGAGTAAATCCGAGTAAATCCACAACTTACATGCACTTGATTGTGAAGAATACAAGCAGTCAGGGCAGTTTAGTTTTTTTTCATTACATTCATTGATTTCAATCATCAATAATAGTCTTCAATTTGATTGACTGAATGATTGAATGATCGTTTGCACTATCCAGAATGAGTGAAGCTCCATTTTGTGATGAGCTGCATGTAGCGAGTTTGCCTAACCATGATACAATAGCAATGTCCCGGTCGTAAATATAATTGTTTAGTTTCATTCAATCTGCATGCCATCATTCAGTGATGGAATGGAACAATTATATTTGAAACGATGAGTACTGAATTCAATGAAATTAATAGTCAAATACATTCAATACATTCAATAACAAATATAGATAGGCCCTAATTCTTAGAGAAATTACAAATAGAATATAATTAGTTTTAAAAAGAAAAGTACTGCATGCAATTCACTTATTAATAGTATATAGACCTACATTTAATAAATTAAATTGCAAATATTAACGTTACAATATTGATCACTGATATTTTCAAATGGCTTCAATTATTATTTCCATTGCCGTACTTGAAATTACCTGAATGCAATTCACTCGAATTTAATTGATGTCAGTGTAGCTCTTCATTGAGGAGCGTATTTAGCTAAGTCAATTTAGCTTAATATCAGTTTTTGGTGATAACTTTTGAACGGTATACGATATCGAAATAAAATTCCAATTGGATTCTTTCCACCTTTATTATCATAAAGAGTCATCAGAATTTTCGACGAAAATTATCTGCATCTTCTGATGTCTTTGTTCATTTTGTGTCTTGATGTGTTGAAGTTTCACAATCATTTCTATAATTGAATCACCCTGCGTGGCGGAAACTATTGACTGGAGACCTTCAATATCGAATGAGTAAAAAATATTCATCTTGAGTCACATAATTGGCACAAGTAAACAGCTGAAAAATCACATCCTTTAGCTGTTAGAATGTACGGTTAATGATACTACTTCACATCATTTTAAAGATATTAAAATAATCTGTGTTTCTCCCATGTTGGAATATTGATATCTCATACCATTCAGAAAGTATTCACCAAATAACTGATTTTTCGCTAAGTCGACTGCCGTGCACTCTTAAGGGACAAGAGAAAAATGAGCGAATGCTAAAACAAAGAAAGCATAGATCACACATGCGTATGATTGAATACCTATTCTCCTCCCGCTGTCTTATGCCCCCTTAATTATAATATACCGAACGATCTTCAGCTATATACGTGCAGATTCTAATATCACGTTCTCACACGTAACTACCTGATCGATCATTTCTACTCGGACAACATAATTAATACGATAGATATTTGTAAACTTGAAAATAACAATAAACTTGCATCGTGCGCATGGCATACATGTATATGCAGATTACAGATATTAGATCATTCTATGCTTGGTGTAGAATACAAATGTTTTTATCGACTAACCATACAGACGATAGATACACTACCAAGACAGTACACTGTTATGGCAGAACGAAGCTAATTTCACCTCGCACCTTCAGCCTGCTATCACAACTCACAAGTGTAGCGGTAAGGGCAAGCCGATAGTACGGTCATGTAACCATCCGAAAGTAAGCAATTTGAAAGAGTTTTTCCGTCCCGGTATAGTTCACGTGAACCAATAGAAACCTTTCCGTGAAGATTGTGACTGGTTCAAGTGAAATACCGGGACGGAAAAACTGGGCTACCGTGTTACTATACGCACAGGCTGTCATTAAATTAAAAACAATTTAAATGTCGATCGCTGTAAAAATCCTGTCTAAAGTCGATCGGTCACTTTGTCTGACCTGTTACGCAACGCAAATAAAAAAAACAAGAAAATAATACCGTTTTTCTCAGTACAAAGTGAAATGTGAGTCTTCACTATGCTGATCTGAATAGTCAACGCCTGAACAAATGTAACACGAAGTGGCAGTATCAGCAGGTCCTTGAATCATGGGACAGCTGCAGGTGCATGTGCATGTGCAACAGACTCAGTAGGTGCAGTACTGGTACTGGTCACTTGATACCACTCTTGCCGGTCGTCGTGCAGAGAGGACAAGGTCACAGGTGAACTTGTCGCCAAACATGTTCGAAATGAAATATTCGATCAACACCTTACTTGGCTACAGGATTATAATTTTATTATATTTCAACGTATGATATATAGATACAATAAAACAAATGCTGGCTTTCCGTGAGCATACTTTCTTCCTACTGTTACCTCCGTACTGTGCTAAAAGATCCTACTTTCATTCATAGCCTTAATTGGCGAACAATCGGAATCGAATTGGATTAATTAATTTCCCAAAATTCCAAAACATGTCCCAAAAATGATCCCAGAAATGACCCCCAAAAAATAAAATGAAAAATGAAAAAAAAATCCCAACCAATCCCAAACGGGAGAGAAATTTGAATACGTTTTTCTCTTTTAGAGATCAGCAAATTTTTTTTTTAATAGGCCTAAAATGTATGTCTTATGATTATGGTTATGTTCGCATTAAACCCCGAAGACTTCATATTTTCCGCTCCTCTTATGGTGTACCTGTATCGGTATCAATTGCGACGAAAATTGGATTGAATAAGAGTGACTACTTTTCAGATCGACTGCACCATTTAAAGATCCTATGTCTTTTGTTTCTAAATTGAAATTCTATCCAACTTCTCTAGTCAATCAGAACTTTTCTACAGCATACCGCCTACCGTCACGCAATTTATAATTTAATTTTTAAGCGTAATAAAATTCAAAAAATAAACTATAATAATTAGTACAAGCCCTTACTGTTCAGTTTTCATAACATATAATAATCATACCACCTGTTAGAAGATGAGATGTGAGATAGACAAGGACAGTACATTATGTAACCTGTAATTAAACTGTATCGAGTCTTTTATAATGTTAACAATGCCTAAGTATCTTCCTATCTCTAATTTATTATCAAATAAGATATTTCAAAACTATTGAGCACATCACGTTTTATTCAAGTGTAAAATTAGAGAAACCAACTAATGATGTAATACCAATATAAATATATAATCATTTTCTCACGTTTTGTATTACAGATATCAATTCGAAAATCTACTTCGTTCGAAACTCAAACAAATAACTCATACCTTCTTACAGTCTATAATTACAGCTCAAGATCGATTGCGCAATTCCCGGAGAATATTCAAACTATAACCTTTCATATGCAAAATAGCAATCAAGTTTTCTATGAATATTAGTTATCATTAGTGTTATAAATCCAATTGATTATCGGCAACTATATCAGCATTTACGTCATATCATATCAAGGCACGGTTTAAATACAATCACTTCAAAGGCGCCCACCCACTAAGTCAGACGAGAATCGAAGTCTCTACAAATATTATAATATGAAAACTTGATCAGTATTGTAATACCTACACAATGAACCTCCTCCCCCCCTACACCACCTCGCCCCCACACGAACCACAGCCTTCTACTAGTTGTCAAAGTCTGTCTGTTATCAGTGAAATACATCGAACAAGTGTATTCCGATATCTAATGGCCACTGAGCTACTTCACGTATTGTTAGAAGAATTCTATTCTACTTTTTAAATAATAGAGTTGTAAAATGCTCGAGATAAGGTCTCGAGCAGGAACGGGGAGGAGGGGGGAGGGGTGCGTGGGAGATGCTGCGATGGAAACAATTGGACAATCTTGCTGCTCATGTAGCTTTAGGCAATATTCCTCACGCTTATAGACAGTTTGCTTCGAAAGATGTAACTCTTTTGAATCAGAATTTCAGCTTCAGAAAATCAAGTCACAGTTGTGGGTTCGGATAAGACTTGGGTTTTTGTAAACAATTCACTTTTCATGACGTAATCATTTTGTTATCACCTCCTCAATTAAACATCAAATAATCCAGATCTCATTTGGAGTAGTTAAGTACCATTATGAAAATAGCTCGAAGTAACAAATCAAGTATATTTTAAAGGTCTGATAGGCACGGTGTAATTAAAAACTGATTATCACAGCTTGTATAGAATGTACCACTACCGTAGCGTGCCATAGAGTGCCTTTCGACTTTTCAAGACAATGAAATAGTAATTTTTCACAAACATTTCATAGCATCCTTCAAGTTTTTTCCCATCCAGTAAAACAAACAATTGATTGCGTATTGTCTATTGGTTTGTTTATAGCTTCTTATTTTATGTGTTCAGAACAACTTTTCACGTCATAATAAATTCCTACCTCTTCAGAATACATTTCATTCAATACTTGTTGGGAACTGCAATGCAATGACATACTTTAATTAATCATGAACGTGTTTTTATTAGGTAATTGTATATTTCAGAAAAAATATATTATTTTAATGAAACGGAACGTGTCTGCACTAGTGAAGTGTGTTGTATATGAAATGTGTATAATAAACGAAAGAACAATAAATGAAGTTATTAACACAGACCTGTGTTTCACACTCACACCAACATATATGTGTGTGAGGAATTTAGTACGGATATCACGAGTGGTTGAATAAATAACGTTATAAAATCGGTGACAAATCACCAGTAAAAAGCTAAATTGGCTATAAAGAAATCGTATTTGGCTTCAAGGCATGAACTAATCCGAACGTTTTAAATAAATACAAAGTTGAAGTAATTTATTGGATGATATAATTCAAAAGCATGAATTGAAGGTGTTTTAATGAATGAACCGACGATTGGTCAAGAATCTCGAACACCTGTTGGTACCAAAACGAGCGTGGGAAATATATATATATATATATATATATATATATATATATATATATATATATATATATATATATATATATATATATATATATATATGGTTGAAATATATATATATATATATATATATATAATGTATATTAATATGTATATATATATATATCAATATCGATTTATATGTATAAGTGTGTGTGTATGTGTGTATATATATATATATATATATATATATATATATATACATATATATATATATATATATATGTCAATATCTATGTATATATCAATATCGATTTATATGTATAAGTGTGTGTATGTGTGTGTATATATATATATATATATATATATATATATATATATATATATATATATATATATATATATATATATATACGTAGATTCACGAAAGGAAGGTAGTCTACCAACTAAATAATTGTAAGAACTTCAGTATAATCACATAATCTCGCAGCTATACTTGAAGCTACGTCTTTGAAAGATGCAGTTGTGTTCGTAAACACACTGAAAAATCCTATCGAAAATATCGCAGTTTCACAAATTCAACATTAATTTTCGCCTCTCTAATGGTTGGTAGGCGACCTTGTTCATTGACGCAAAGTTATGTAGTGGCATGATGATGGCTAATCGTGTATTGCACATCCTAGTTACAGAAATGTGGGATTTATTCCAATTAGTGTTCACTGTTCGAGTGTGCACACAAATGAACCTGTTGCCCGAAGTTCACTCCGCCAGGTGATGTGACGTCACTCAGGAAACTGATGTACATGTCCACGTCTATAGACCAATCGCAATATAGTAGAATATATATCTGGGATACTATAATTTACTTGGAAACAGAAATATGAAAATGTTAAATGTTGAAAAAAATGGTCGAATTTCTAGTTTATACTTGAACAGCATGGATATATGCATGAATGCAAATGCGGTTAATTGAGAATTTGAAAGTGATGATTTAATAATATTTAATATATATATATATATATATATATATATATATATATATATATATATATATATATATATATTGTGAAAGAAGTAAAATAATTATTTGTGAAGAAATTCTTGAAATTTGAGTAAATCACAACTTATAAAATAACACTGTTTGGGTTTGTACTTTTTGTTTGTGCATGGAAGGTGGAAATCACCTGTGATTATTCCATTGTAATATTGTAACCTAAAATAATATCACAAACTTGCCAACAATATGAGAATATTGTAGAGACACTCGTCAAGAATCCAGCGTTCGCGAGTGAAGTATATCGGTATCATACAGCCTCGGCATCTTGATCTCACAATTACACATGAAACAAAACTTTATTCTCGTCGTTATTTTTCTGTATGACTAATTGCAATTCAGTTTGCAACAATGAACTACATCTTACACTTAACGGTATAATCTATCGGTACGATAGAAGGTGCGCATGAAATGGGTGAAGCCCAATTAAAGAAACTAAAACTCTTTCATAGCTACACGACGCCCTTCTGACTTGTAATAATAATAACATTACTTTTGATCCACTGGGGCTATGTCGGCGTCAACACAATGCCTCTGCAGAGAGGGATCGCCACAAAACCACCATCAAGATTTACAATAATTGAAGGCAATTATTTTCAATTGACCAAAGATTTCACCGCACGTTAAGTGAATACCTGAACCTCGTCTGAAAGCAAAATGCATTAAAAAAATCACAGTGTGGTCTCATTCATCACTGGTGTTAATATACCAAGTCAATATAAATATGAATCGGCCTAGGTATTATCCGTAGCTAGCGCTCATGCGGTTAGCGGCTTCATGATGTACTAGCACGCTCATTAGAGACCAGACATGAAACGTGAATCAAGTAGAAACATGAACGATGGGGGGCAATGAAGCCAAATGGTGTATCTTTTCTTCACTCTACTCAATGGCATCAAACGATTTGTGTCTCAGATAATAACCTCTCGATCATTACTTAATCGATTTTACTGAGACAACTATTATTTCTGATAATACAATTGAGCTATTTTTAGATTACTCATGCATATGATTGTATTTCGCCAACACCTACTTAAGCTATTGTCGGGCGTGATCACCAATCACCTTACCATTAACTTGTTTATGAACGATCAATTCCTGATTAATTTGATATCGGCTACACAAAAGTCAATGTTTCTTGTAATTGTTCACATTTAGTTAGTAGGACATCAAGTTCCGTGCCTAGGTCCATGCACTATGACGACACACTTACGGCTTTGGGTTAACAAGAGAAAATAAATAATTTGGTTTGCTTGGAAATAATAATTTCTTTTACAGTTCACGCTGAAAGTAAGAACTTGCTAAATGAGACTGTAATTAATAAGCCTTGGATTTTATATCACTGGAGTGTACAGCTGTTTATAGTAGCGCGGTACAGCTCAATGCCTTGTACCGTATGGCCTAGGCATGAAGCAAAACTGTTCTTTCATAGTTCAGCTGGGGATTTCTTCAGACATGTTATTTAAATAATGCCATAACATCTTAGCGTCTGTTTGAAATACCTTTTATGAGTAGTCCAATTCTAATTAGACGACACCTGGATAGCATTAACGTATAGTTGTTTTAATTAAAACGGTAATTTTATTCATTGGACGAAGCTAAGAGTGTTAAAACACCTCAAACGCTGATCGTTAGACACTCACGCCTAGCTTGTGTTAGAGAAAAACTAGATAAACAGAACCAAGAATTAATGTCAGTAATTAAAAATAATCCCTTATAAGGATCGATCATGTGTCAAAACATTAAAGATTAGAACAACATGTGTAATGATTGATTAATGGAAATGTCGAATTAATAAACTATAACGGACCTTTAACCTGATATTTGGTCTTGAATGATCGGTAGCCTGGTGATCTATTTAACATGTGAGCCGACTATTGTGCGACCAGATGGTTGGTTACCGAGTAATTACAGCATGCAAGGATATAAGACGGTAGTAGTCTACACATTGCAGTTGAAAGTCAAAGACCACACAACATAATAATGAATGAGACTTGTCCTAATTACTTTTCTGCCTGTCAATTGCAAAAGTTTTCCATCTGTGATTGTTGTTTTCTTAGTCATTGCCTGCGGTAATAATTATATAAAAAATGCATTCAACATAGTTTAGCCTTAGACAGAGATCAAACGGCATATAAAAATAGTAATACAAAGTTTCATGAAAATAAATAAAACATACACAAATAAGATCTATACTCTATAATAGCAATTACATGAAGACCCAATCAAATGATTAAATCTTTCATTGCTAAAAGTGTATCGGCTGACCATAATTAATTAAAACGTTGAAGTGAAAGATGATGTTGAAACGTCTTGATTTGGTGGCTGTTGAGCTAACGGAAGATTGTCTGAAGGCGGTAACAGATGAATCATGCATGGACTGCACGCTATAGGCTAAGGGTGCGTCTCGCTAACTTACTGATCATCCGATCAACATCTGGGATTATGCCAACTAGTATGCACTGTGTTAACTATCATACATTTTAATTAAAAACATTTATGTATATTTATCAGAGTACATGCTGTAAGTTTTCCTGGTGCAATTTAAAATATAAATAGAATGGAAGTCCTCCAATCTGATATTTGAGCTGATATTTAATTATATTGTATTATATTGCATTGAGGATTGTGATAGCTATATTTTATTACCCATCATAATATTACACTATAGTCAATGTCAACTAACTCAATAGACACAGTTTAATTGACACACAGATAGTGTCTAATTATGGCTAAGGGAGCAGTAAGATCGACCTTTCGATGATTCGTCCGAACGATCCTACTTTGTCACATCAGCCTCAATCGGGGAATATTCATCATTCTTCATGAATGACTGATATTCTGGAAGACTGATATTCCTGAAACAGTTTTTCTTACTTCTCCTTCTCTTACCTCGAATATTTCAGGAACAAGGATCCTGAAATGGCAGGGGCATTTCGCCTGGCGGAGATCCAGGCGTGTAGGAAGCTACTGCGGGGAATAGGCTAATAGACTAACCCCACTAATGTACCTGCCCCCCTCCCCTCCCCCCCACTCACTCTATGTGCCTTGACACCCTCACAATTCACTTACTTTCTTCAGAATACACGCTGACTTATGTTAACTATGCTTCTAGGTGGCCATGAACAATCAATAGAACAGCTTAAAATTTCTCCAGCAGCCTTCGGCTCCCCCCCCCCCCCCCCTACTCAAATCAAAGTTCCTACGCGCCTACGAAGATCGATAAAACAGTGTTCACTCAGTTCTAGGCTTTTGGGTATACTACTGGTTTTAAAAAAATTATGAAGTTATACCTAATACCTATATGTCACAATATATTCATTGAAGAATTTTGCATTACCACAGATGGTTTTACTTGTTTCGGTACTGCATTTTGAAGACATATTCAAATTTTTGGATTTGAAGCCTCCAAGGGGTACATTCCTACACATGATAAACTTGATCAGTCTTGACTCAAACCCAAGCTTAAACCTGTGCTAAACGTGTACGTGAATACCGGAAGTACCTCGCTAAAACCAGATTAAACTGTACTGGAATGCAGATAATCGAGGTATACGAGTTACAAAAAAAATCCAAATTAAGATAGCTAATCTATCCATCAAAATCTTTCTGACACATAACAATTAGTATAATTTCAATATTTCAAGATTAGTCATGTTTCGGCGTGTAGCCCTATCCGACCGGGAGCCAAAAAAAGCAGTCACGATCTTCGTCCCGATTTTTCATAAAGCATACTATTACTCCCTTTTCAATCGCTGTATATCCCACAGTTGTTTGACTAACAGAAATTAAAAACAATTTCATCTTGGCCTCTGGGACTAGCCCTCCCACTTGGTTCACGCCTACATATATTCCGCATCGTAATCACATCGCCCTAGGATATCTCATTAAATGATTCTTACTATTTGTACACGAGAATGGCTTCCTTTTAGTCGATAATGATTTTGAACTATTACTAACAAGTTCACAAGTAAATAGTACCCTTGTCATAGGCCTACAACCTAAATCCTGACGAGCATAAGCTCGACGTTTCGAAGACTCTCTCTGTAATTTTATACACTTAGTATATGATTAGCAGTCAAATTCCTGCATGCACACACACACACACACATCAGATGTGTTCTGTCGAGCCCACAACATATATATATATTTTAACAATACAAGCTTCAGGCATTGTATATATTAACACTTACCGCCTATCTCTATGTCTTTCCTCCACTCTTGACTTATGACTTAAATATGCATATAATTATCTCCCACCTTCATCTGAACTGTGTACCCATGCAGACCATCCTGATGCACGTATATCAGGTACTCGCACATGCAATTTCATCTGATCTTTCAAGCAATTGAAAGATACTTTGTATTGTGCATAGAACGCGTATAGTATTTTGTAGTGAATGTGCATCTACAGGATGCTCATTGCACAAGATGTATTTGATTTGCATATTCCATTTGTGAGTTTCAGAGTTTCATTGTCAAGTTTCAATTGTATATCCATGCTGTTCGGTTGAGCTAAGCGAACACTCAATTTTACCGTACTTGAAAGGACGAAAATGTTTTTTTTTCCCGCGCTCCACAGATCAAACGAACGATGATTTTTTTATGAAACTTGGCATGTTCATATGTCATCATGTACAGTTTTGATACTCGATACCGTATAGTTTGAGGCACAATCGGCAACACCACTTTTGTGAAAAAGTGTCACTTTTTGTGAGAAATTATTCAGCATTTTTCAAACCCCCGTATGAATAACAAGACAGGAACGGAAAATCTGGAAAACCAATTCTCCAAATATACGGAATTCGAGCATACTATTATTGGTTCATATTATTCCAACTTTTTATATAAACCAGACGATCCGTTTTCAAGATTTTTCTGTCGACATCAATTAGAGCTAGTTTATAAAATCGAGTTTAGTGTATAGCTTTCCAGTGCATGTCATGTACAATCTCGCTCATCTTACAACGCATATCCTGCATTTGCCCAGTGAATAAAGAAATGAACGGAAAAATAGAAAGTCTGCTTCTAGTATTACATATTAGATAATAATTAATATTATCTACAAATGTAGTATCAGGTATAGTAATAAATGTCGAGCACGCAGTGCAACACAGTGTAACTCGTATTCGTGGTTATACGCGGAGTTTCAAGCGGTTATAATATTTGAGTGAGTCTAATGACTGAATGATCTAATTTATCATAACCTAACGTGGATCTATATCATCAGTCATCGTGCCGTTTCAAAACACCTTGATTGGATTCAATCGGTTGATTAACATTTACACGTTCCTTATCAGGCTATTAATTAATGTGAATTATATATGTTAGTATCGAAACAAACATAGCATTGGACAGTTGAGAGAAGGAAGACCTCCCAACTTGGAATACCATTGACTGACCGCTGCCGAAGCATGCACGGTCCTTGCCCTAGGATAACAATTATTAATAGGACCAACCCATCAGTATTCGACACAGTGGTAACAACGGAATACACTTCTAAATCTCAATATTGCCAACGAAATGTTACAAATAAACTGTCAACAATGTTATATTTATGATAAATGTCATTGTTGAAATGTGCACGCGCTCTATTGTGTGACTTTTCACAAGTTCCACTTTTCAACAGCGTATCTGCTACTTTTACTGTTGAATAGCTTTCCAGTGATAGAGTTTACCAGATATGTTGACTGAGGAACCATCAGCGTTCGAGTTGGATATTTTCCTGTGGAATCTCGAAAGTAATAATAATATGTAGAACCTGAGGGGGGGGGGGGAGAGATGGGGGTGCATAGCCCGCAGGGGAAAATCAGATCATCACTTTTTCAGACACATTTTTGTGTTTTTAAAGACTGTTACAAATACACTTAGTTCATTGGTTTATTAGCAGTGAAAATTAAGCTGGACTAGCTGGACTATGATTTTGTGACAGTGAGTCTGTGACCGATTTTGTGACTATGACTGGATCGTTTTTGCCCAAATCCAACATGTTTGTCAGCATGTTCAAACAGTTTCAGGATTAATCGATTGGGCTAAACCGTTTCCCACCTATTTGATAGACTTATTCATGGTATCTAACCCTCTCCAATGCTATTCTATGTATTGTGATTTTGTCGGTATCTCTATACAAGAGCGTATTGCTAGCCACGGGTGCTCATTAGCAGATCTATACACCACTGTTGTCATTATACTCCAGTATCAATGAATAGAAGAAGGCGTGAACGACCCGCGCGTTAGTGGTGTGGAATAGGGGGGACGGTCGTTCGGACCTCTCTTCTTTCTTGGACACAAGTATGTACTAATAATGAATTACGTGACGCGTTCGCTGGAACATATTGCTTTAACAATCACAGCGCATTATTCAATGATCAGACGAAACTAGAGCACGAAATGAAACATAATTGAACTTATTTATCTTTTGTTTGGGTTGAATTCGTTTTGAAAATAGATTCTTTAATTTGGTACGTGCCCAGCTTATGATTATTTTTTTTGTTAGATAAGTGTAGCGAAGACTTCCATTACACTCATCAAAGAAATTGGGCTTCGTTTGTGTGTTTTTTTTTGTGAATTCTGTATCCGGCATACAGGTCAAGAAAAATAACTAAGTGACTTGAAACTTTTTCTGCACATTGACATCATACCAGAATAGGTTGGGATTGTTTTTCATAAAATCGGTCCGACATTTTTTTCGGAAAAATTCGGAAAGTTTTGAAAATACGCATAAGAATAATATTTAATAATAGTCTGACCACAGTTTGAACCCTAAGCAAGCACATAGTGTAAAAACAGCCTGAGAGAAACAAGTAAACCTTGAAGTCAGAATGTGGTGCCGGAAGGAATCGGGAATCCGATTGCCAATTCTGAGTTGTCCATGCATAGTCAAGAATCCAACTTGTATATCGGCTTTTTTGAAATGGTTTATTTTTTCTCACTATTGACCGAATACAGTCGAACCCGGTCGAATCCATGCACTAGAAAGTACAAACATATACTCTTTTTGTACTATTATTAACATCGAAACTTAACACACGGACATTGTTTCCCTATAAAAGCGAAGAATGAAAGTTTGAGATCGTTGAAACAAGGGCGCTCTTACCCCTTATTTTAATGTTGTTCTGTTCCCTGTAATATACCCTTTCATCCTCTGTTATCCTCTGTTCTACCTCATTTTCACAAGTCTACAACCTACTATAGTAAGTTAGTATTGGCTACGGATGAATACACGAAAGGACATGAAAGTCTGCTAATAGTTTCAAACAGTTTTAACTCTCGTCATTCAAGTTGTATCAGTTTTTGTGTTTGTGGCTGGTAAATATTGAGCTTCCACTTGTAGCCGCTAGCTGCAGTGGCACTATTCTATTGTGTATATAAGACGGACTTTGAGATAATAACCCAATCCCAAGTTATAGTAATCACGAGACCACTACTTGTTACATGGGTGTGTTACGACCTCGGTTACGACTGAAGACAACACTGTATTCGGCATGCCAATGATAATAATTATTCAGAATATCTTACGAAGAATATTTTCTGTTGAGTTAATTACACGAATTCACAAAAGCTCTCGATTACTTTTTTTATTATTATCAACGTTATAATCTTGATGCAAAATCATTTTTTCTCTATTGAGGCTAAGGACGAATTACTAGGACCATTTGAAAGCGGCACCTCTTGTTTGTTTTTTTAACTTCGAGGCGGTCTTGTCACCGAATATAAATAACTATAGATGTATTTCCTTGGATTGTAGCTGTGGATACGCAACTCCTGCGTGTTCCCAATGTAGACTCTCCAGAACTATAGGAAACATGAGGGTGAACTCTTGGATCTTTCTGGTTTGCATTGTGTTTAACGTTAGAATTATATTGTGAATCAGATTATTGTAATCCTTGACGTTTTCTAGATCTTGTACTGTATTGTTTTCTCTGATTTATGCGAGATATCCTCTACATAGAAGACTTCAATATAGAAAGAAGAAATGCTGCGCAAAAAATTACGTGAAGACGTTTATTTGCTTCTCTGTGAAATGCACAAATAAAGGTTATGAAGTACATATTTTCAACTTTACGTTGTGTGCGTAGCGAAATATATACTAAATTAGTTTAATTTAAACAACATTTTTTGGTTTTTAGTATATGACTAGTTGCACAGCTCTGGAACGTTGTTGCCTTTCCTTCGGTACGATAGCAATAATCAGAGGTATGCTATTGAAAATAATTAACAATGAACTTTGACATCAAGTCTACATCCACTGCGTGTGATAGTACTTTTTCGCCGATAAGAGTCTTTCCGTTTCCAGAAGTCCAGAACACATTTATTGGTAGGCCTAATTAGATGTTAACCTCAATATGACGATAAAAGCATGGAGTAGAAATTAGTATGGAGATCTATTTGCAGCATCTCAACAACTCAATTACATGAAAGCTACAAATCACGCTGTCACACCTTATTTTATTTTATTTCGCATAAAAAACTGTATGTACGTACACTATACTGCATTGAAAATTATCTTTAGAGGTGTCTAAAATATCAGAAACATTTCTATTAATTAATAGATATATGTTTCAAATTTCTCACTGGGTTGAATATTCAAGATTTTATTACCATATTACACAACACCACTTAATTTATACCAACGTAAAATAACTTTTTGCATGACACTACAAAATAAGATGGAATGGAAAATTAATCGACGTCAAATTTAATTCAGCTCAACTTTTGAAATATGAAGTCGAACTGTAGAAATTGAAAATATTTCCCTAATCGTTTCAAAGTTTCACAATATCCATGTTTTAATAGATGTTTCATTAATGCCCGTATGTATTGCTATGTTGGTTGATAAACGAGGGCACCAACAGTAAAAGAAATCCAGTACATAAATTATCTTCCAAACGAATGGACATGGTATAAACATACTAATTAATCAATCAGTCAATACATGAAATTATTCAACAAATCTCATTTCAGAAATTCCTTTTTACAGAGTTTGAACGACTTGTAGATTTGCTGTCTGCATTCTAAATGAGCCTCTGTACATAATCTTGTTCATGCAAACAGTGATTATTCGCCTGAGGCAAATCCACATATCAGCTGGTATTTATGGTGACACCGTGAGTCGACTCAGTCACTGCCTCTTGTATTACAATCGCTTTATTGTATTCATGCCAGCTTTGTACTCCCTTCATTCTCATCTGCGATGTATCGTTCACGTCAGTCAGATCTATCTGTTGTTGCTAGCAAGAATGACAGGGATCAAAACAAATTAGAGCAAGGCACTACTCAATCTTGCATACAAAATATATGTATATACGACTATGAAACTTCTAGTTTTAACTTCTACTAGACCGAAATCGTATAAACTGAAGGACCATTCTCAACCAAAATTAGGAGTATCATGAAAATTAAAGAGGGCTGCCCTAGTGGCTCCGTCAACCATCGCTAGTGATAGAAACTGAAGTCAGATCGGGCGTGAGTTCAAGTCCCAAATAAGGCGTGTTTTTTTAAACGTATTTTCACCTATCACTTGATCGTTTTGTTATCACCCACTCATTCGTAGCCCCGTATAATCTGTCTGTTGGTGGGTTCGTTGAGCAACAGAAAGAGAAATAAGATGAATGAATAAGTAAAAGTATACAGTCAAGTATGAGTAAAGTTTGCCTACAGATATTGTAATTATCCCTTCTCAACACCATGCACGCATTAGTAATGAGTCGTATGAGAACAATGTTTGCAAATTCCAAACATTGTTCATTTTACCGATCCTTTTACATCGAACTGCATCGTGAAAAATTGGTGGTCACTTGGAACAGCTGCTGCCGTAAACAAGTCATCTCATTGGCTGTTTCTTCTACTGCAAAAAAGCCATCTTTTCTCTTTACTCTGCTATTTATATTGTGAATGCGTCACAATTTGGAAAAAGTATTGCTTATCTCAATGAATAGATATTGTGTATATATATATATATATATATATATATATATATATATATATATATATATATATATATATATATATATATATATATATATATATATATATATATATATATATATATATATATATATATATATATATATATATATATATATATATATATATATATATATATATATATATATATATATATATATATAACTTCTTGGATACGATTCTGTGACGATAAAATATCGAGATATTTGGGATGTTATAGCCATGTCAAAAAAGATACGCCCATATATATATATATATAATATATATATTATATATATACAGATATAATCAAATTTGAATGGTGAAGTGCAGAATACATATACAGCTTGCATTATAGCTATCGTAACGATGGATATAGGCATCAGTATTCCATTGCTGCGCAACCAGCTATAGCAAAAATCAAAATTGTGCTTTTATTCTGTAATAATTGCAGTCTCCTTTGTAGAAAATATCACGCATAATAGGGAAAAAGAAGTAGATCAGGCAAACGTCGAAGTTCACAATAATCCGATTCAATATTTGAATTTGAACTTCAATCACCACGCAAAACTAAAAGATCCAACAATTCAGTCTCATGCTTCTTCGTCAGGAGAGAGTCTGCATTAGGAATTAGCATAAGTTGCTTATCCATCAGCATGATATAGCTATAATCCAAGATATTAGTCGTTACTAAAATAATATTAGTATTCGAACAATGTTCGATTGATTTATATTGTTGTTCCATTTTCTCAGTGTTTATCCAATGTATCATTATAATATCATCCTTTAAGGAACATTTCACTCTAATCTATAGCTTTGTGAGAAAACGTTTTCAAGGGATAAACGTGTTTTATTTTATTAAAGCTGAAACAACTCGAGCTTGTGGTCGATCTATTGAAAAGTAAATTTTACACAATTTTCTTTCCGTTATTGTGTTTCATTTTCTTTAAGAACAAACCGTACAAAGGTGTGACGCTATATTGACATCACCCTTACCCGGCAGAGGTGTTCGGTCAGGGCCAGCTGAGTAGGCAGAGCTCACCCAGAGAAAATTGCATAATACGAAATATGGAGCTAAGAAAAATAATGATAATATTTACAATAATTACGATATTGAGGCCTAATGTATTTCATTATGAGTACACAAAAAATCCATTTCATTATATTTTCATGTTTTACTTTCGTTTCATAAGTTAAAGGACACCACCATCCTGACGTCACACTTAACGAATAATGACGATACTCATCTCATCTCCTCATCTCCTAGTTAGATAAAACTAGAAATCATCTCAATTTCATGAATTTTACTTATTTTTTCTTGTCCTTCAGAGACCGTAAGTCATGACGTAGGCATTACCGATTTCATATAAGAACATGAACAGAATCAAGTAATCTCTACGCCACGACTTAGGGAAAGGCCGGGTCCTGGAGTACAGATGAACTTATTTTAATTTCTGGAATTGAGATTATGGTTTCTAGTTTTCTCTAAAATTAGGGGTATAAATCAATATCGTCATTATTCTTTTAGATCTAGTTTCAGGGTTCTGATGGATGTCCTTTAAGCTAGTTATTTATTCTATGATTGACCGTACCACAGATAATCGGCTCCATACCTCGAGCCAGCATCGACAGACAGCGTGCTGCGTTTGCAGCTTCACCTCATCCGCTTACCTTTAGCGATCAAGCTTCAGAGCCGCTGTAGAAAGGCGAGGCGTTTGGCTTCTCGTCTTATAGCTGCGCGTGACTACGCATGACTTGACCTACGCGTACTTCCCCTTGCCCCGCTACCACCGCGACGTCATGGCACAGCGTGATTTTTTGAGAATTAGTGATTTAAGTACTGATTCGTGTGTAGCAAAAACATGTTCTCCTTACCTAATGTTTGATTTATTTGCATGTATAATGATATATTTATAAAATTCATCTCGTATTTTCATCTCGTATTTTTGAAATTGAGAAATATTTGTTGAGTCAATGAATATTACGTGGAATTTTATGAAAAAGGAACTTCTCACAAATACTTGGCTGCATGTCAATTACCATTGTAGGTAAATATACATTTCTCAAGCCAATATATGTATTTGCAATTTCATTCGCTATTTCACCATAAAATAGAACATAATATCCAGCATGACATTTAATAATTGAAATATTGCTCCAACTTCACAATTAACATGCTCATAAACTTTAAACTACAAAAATCCCCAAGGAATTTTCGAAACAAAAAATTTCTTTTTTCGCGCGTGGATGGTTTGCAAATTCACAATAATAACCATTCTATAGCTTACCCTTTGAAAAATCCACCGACACAACTAGTATCTATAACTATACATCCACGTACCCAAGTGTCGTTCATCCGAAACCATACACAGATGACTTCGACAGCCAGTACTGAACATATTGTCAGCTTATGTAAACTTCAATATTTATTGTACCTCGATAAGAAAATGTTCTTGTATTCGTTATTGAACATATAACCAACGCAGATGACGTGTATTCGCAGTCGTAAAGTGGTTTAATACCAGCCAGGCTTCATGAATTGTCGCACAGTTGGTTCATGCACGATCACAATGCACTATCGACATGTGAGGTCGTTACTAGTTGATCCTGAGGCAGGACAACAATATGTTTTATCGGAAAACAATAGGTGCATCAGGAACATTAAGGTAATGCCTATCGGCAATTCAGAGAAATAGAAGATATAAGGTTTGGTCTGCAAATGTTTTATACTGAACATTGCATTACCGTACATTTGCTGCGTCGTCTACAAACTCAAGACAGCAATACATGCACATCTAATATTATATCATAATATCAGCTAAAATATGTATTTGTGTCCTCGAATGAGGAAGGACATCTAACATCCAGAATAATTGTGAGAACTTTGGGACATATATCGGTTCAACTTTGGGAAAATGAAGCTTTAAAAATATGCAGTTGTAAGCCATGTATGGTTTTTACGTCTTGAGTATTATGCCATAAAAATACAATAGCTGTACAAATGTGTTTCTCAAATGCTTCTTCTTCCTTATAAAATTTCTTCTTTCGTGAATACAAGTATAACAAAATAACTATCTGTGAAACACTTACGAGATCTATTGTGAACTTATTTTGAATAAACTATTGATAACCGGCGCATGTAGCGCAGTGGTTAACGCGTTCGCTTCATGTGATCCGGGAGGCGAGGAAAATGAAAATTCAGAAAAAAATATCTTCATCGAAGAATACTCATCTATAAAGCAACGTAAGGAAATAGTAAATATTAATAACCCTATCCACTCAATTAACTTGAACATTGTTGAGACTGGATCATAAGTGAACTGAAACTAAACGAAATCGAATTCAATTGAATCACATTTTGAAAGTGACACGAAAATGACTCAACTTTTAGTTTATATTGACAAAATTCAAAACCAGTTATCGTAAAAAAAAGTTCCACCTTCTATGAAAATCGAAATTATGAACTGCGTGTTTAATTGAATTAAAACAAATAAATTGTTTGGAGAAAGTGTGATATTATTTTTTGGCTGCTCTCTTAACTTCTAACAACGATATCTCACGTTTAAAGTGTCAAAATAATGTACATGTAGGATTTAATTCGCACTGTTTTAGAAGCTATTAAATGCTAGAGAGGTTTTCACTGTTTGCTAGTTCGTGATAATAAAATAAGCTTTTTATTTATCCTCACGATTTGGTCGGACAGCTATAGAGCAAGTTTTGCAAGAGGCAACACTGGTCCAGATCTTAATATATAAATTACAAGCTCAATCCAACAGCAATAGAATAAAATGTTACGTAATAACACAATATTAATGTCTTCCGAAGAAGTTATAACGTGAAAGTTTTGCAGTCAAGTGAGATGTTACCAGCGTGTGACTTTTACATTCGGTAAGAGGTGACAATAAAAGACAAAGATAAGATAATAAATGATATTGTCATAAAGCTCATAAACTTGGACTTGAAATAATTATTCCGTGACATTACATAGCATGAATAAAACACGTTCCAAAAATGAGGTCGTGCCAGGTTTCAGTTATACGTCTATGTAAAATCAATTGGTAAATATAAGTATGATCGTCATTTTATTAAAAGTTTAAATAGTGTCATTACAATTGTGTATTTAGTTGCCATTTTGTATGATTCAAATTGATTGTGATAGTACTCATATATATACTACTGCATGTTCCGCCTCATATTCCTGTAAAGACTTGTAGGATGAGGCAAAATGAGGCAATATAAACATAACTCAAGAAAGAGGCATCTTAAAACTTAAAAGTAATTTTTATTTGAACATTATTACCGGAATACGTTTATCCATGAGCATCTGAGGTCACCTACCGAGAAGAGAGCAGAAGTTTAGAAGAAGGCAGGAAAGTGAAAGAAGTGGAAGAAGTAGAAAGAATTTAAGATGATTTGGATCAGGTTTGATCAGGCTAGGTTTTGTGATTTGGTTGCGATGGGTTGGATCTGATCAACTCATTTCAACTCATTCCATAAGCGCTGTAAAATACAAATTCCAACATACTGTTATTCAGTGCTCTCTGTTCAGGATGTTTTGTGAGATATAAGTCTACGCACAAGCCACAGATATGTAGACAACCAGATATCGAAACAATAAATTATAAACACTAAACAGTGTTTTAGCTTCACTATACTAATCCTCACTTGTCGCTCCGATTTTTGCGCTCTCTTCCTCACTATGCACAACCCGCCAATAATAAATTCATTTATGCTTGTATTTAACACGAAACGAGAAGGACGTCTATACCAACTGAATTATTGGAAAAACTTATAAGAATCACAGAATCTCGCAACAACTTTAAAATGTTAACGAATTTGGAGTATGTAGTTGCCTTTTTATCATAAACCTCGTCATTAAAAATATTAATATAACGGTGATTTTTGTGTTTGTTATGTTGGTAGACGACCCAATTAGTATCAGTGCATGATGTTCGATTGGGGTGAACGATGAGATGTGAATAAAAGGTTGATTTATTATGTGTTATGTATAGTGTAAAGGTCGCAACCATCCCGGTATTCACCTAAACTAAAGAGGGAAACCAGTGAAAACTTCCGTCTAGATGGTCGACGGAAACAAACCCCGGTTTCTTGAAGCTGGAATAAGGAGTGAAATTGGAGTAATTATCGTATGATCTGGAGCTGTGAGTATTAATGAAGATGTGAAGGTTGCTAGGAAATGGCGTGGGGTGAAGATCTGATTCGGTAGCGGGGAAACGAAGTCGAGTCTTGGGCGCAGTCCGATGGGTTTCATTACACGGTATAAGAACAATTAGATACATGCAAACAACCCACACACAATTATATTACTATAGTTTGAAGAATGCATTCACTTAGACAATCATTCTTCAATCTTCAGTAATACTGTTTTGCTTCGTGCACAAGACGATTGTACGTAGTCTAATTATCTCATTATCTGACCACGAAAGAAAGTAGCCAAAACCACCCTACCTTTGCGCTAGTGGTGTAGGATTGGGGACGGTTGCTCGGAACATAAAACTAGGTTGATATAGTCAAAATCGTTTATCTGCGTTTATATTTCTATCGTTCATTTCTATCGTATATTTTATATTTTGATTTGTATATTTGCTTTTTTATACGCGTTAAATCCTCTAAAAAGTGTTGTCATAATAGTGAACGTGTAAGTTCAAAGCACTCAGTATGTCGATTTTTATTTCCCGTCAAGTACATGTTTTTTAATACCTTTTTAAAAGATTTTTCCAAACTGTCTAGGATAGTGCTGTATACAAGAATTATAATCACTACAAGCAGTAACTTACCTCGATGATGGCTATAGTATTCATTCCCACATTGGTATCGTAATTGCCTGTTTGGTATTCTAAACAATGATCTCGATCTCGAAACTATGAGAAAAAGTAGTAATTTAAAGACTCGCTCGCCGTGCAGTAATACATATAGGTGCACGGCACTTATTATCAGTTCGTTAATAGCTGTGCCCTGATCTCACCTAGATAATCATCTCTGTCTATTCAACTACATTAATTTCATCCGCTATTTATTTGATTGTAGTTTATAGACCAGTGTGGGATTATTTTGAATAGAGTCTTCTTAAGTCTGTTAGAATATTCAGTAGGAAAGGGTCGTAGCTGGCCTAATATAAACAGACATCACAACTCTCAAACTAGATTTTAATGAATAATTGCGATACGTTTTTCTTAATTTTAGAAAAACTAGAAATCATCATTTTAATTTCAAAAATAATAATCAATTTCGTATTGTCCAGAGATCATGCGTCATGACGTAGGGATTGCCGTATAGTTCTTGTGATATCCTTTGAAGAACCATTCCAGTATACATCTGTAGGCCTACGACAGAAATAAACTGTGGAAAACCTCTGTCAATCACCTCTGTAGGCCATGGCAGGAATAGAACGGTGAAAGCAGCACAGTCAAGGCAAATACACGCAATCTGTATAACCCCTGTATAACCTAGCTGTTGGTGGGGTCGTTAAGCAGCATTAAAAAATAAGAAAACGCAATCACATTCAAGTTTCTCATTTGCGAATCCAATATTCGTAAACCTATGTACTATAACTATCTCTTCACAAGTAGATTCACCAAACTGAAATGTCATCAATAAATAAATATTTTCAGATGATTAATTTCCATGAAAATATCATCAGACAATTAGTAGTTCAACTATTCTGTTGTACAGAGTAGTCAAATCAATCCAAATTTATTGTATTCAAGAATACTATTGAAAAATTATATCCATTTATCTGCGGAAAAAGTTGGAACAGACATCACAACTCAGACATCACATTACCGTGTCGGTAATGTTCATATTACGGTATGTCAATTCCAATGAAGCAGTTGGGCAATTGAACTCAATTCCACTCCGAGATAAAAACAATACTCTGAGGAATCATCTGTGAAGTCAAAATAGCGTCATTATTCTAATCTGAAGCTGACTTCATACTTGTATTGATCATCTTTATATTTATCTCTTAATTGTCTTAAACTCCTAGCAATATTCATTCTCCTACGTTTCAACTTATCTATAATTACTATACATAATCATGTCTCAGCTTCAGCCTTTCTTTATGTACCTTCATTGTATTTCATTTTATTGTGTGTAGTTTGACAACAAAGAAAGATATATTGAAATTTCAATAATAGGCCCACGTACTCCAATTACGATATCTTGTGAATCAGCAAATATACTCTCAGCATTTTGAATCAATTCTAGTATATACAGTATAAGTTTATTCCCCTTACTAATCGCCGCCCCCCATGGCCCATTCAACATGGCCAATGCTTTAGAAACTGAAATCATCACGTCGGACATGGGTTCGAGTCCCACTTGAGGCTTATGGGTTATTGCCGACATCATTTATCGATCATCTGGTCAATAGTACCCCCAAATTTTCTAGCTATAGGTGAGGTCGATAATCGTTTCTTCCATCTATCGAGGTAATCATAAACGCTAGGCATTTCACGGACGTTTCAGTCAATATAACGCACTGGCTAGGAAACTGCTATATGCCGAGACTAAAGCTTGTCTTTATGATGATAGAAATATATAAAATAATCATAAACTCCAAGGTGGTCGAGAGGCCATCTTCACAGCAGGAGCTTAGCATCTGAATGTCTTAACGAGGTAAAGCGGGATAACATCAGTAAAATCATAAAAAACGAAACATCAAGCGAAGCTGATGTAGACAATCATGTTTTAAACGATCGTCGTGGAAAACACAAACATATTGAAATATGTGAAATATGATGTCATAGCGTGGCAATGTATTCACTTTTATTTTATTTACAACTTGCATAATTTTTATTAACTAGAAGCCGAATCATTAAAGCATGCGTTTAGGCTTGCTGTATGCGAGCTATTGTTTCAACATAGCAGCATACATACTCCCGATGTCCCTAACATAATTATTATCTGATTTTCAGATTTTCTGATTTTCACATATTTTGTGAAATCCTGCATGAATGAAAATAAGAGGCTTTTTAAACGGATTAATAAAAATCTTGGAACTCAATGCAAATATTAATTTATATCACCATCATGAATGCGAGAGATGCTATACTGTTGATATAAAACGCAATTGATTAAAGGAGTCATAATTTAATGTATTTTCAGTGTGAGTGATATAGACGCAGCTCGGTGTAATGTGCTTATCAAAATAATATTTACTGCCTTCTGAAACACTAATGCTATCCAAATGGGCTTAACCACAAGTCTTTAATTAACTTTCGCACATTTAAATATCTAACACATCAATTTATTTATGATTAATTTCACCCCTTGCCCCTAGCACGAGACATCGCGGTTGGGTGAGCAAATCTTCTGACCCTGAGTGTTTGATTTCGGCGTCAATACACTGTGCGACAAGTACGTGATAGTTCAAGGGAATGCCGACAGACGACGAACGTGTGACAAGAAGCATGTGAACATGGTTGTGAAGGAGTCGGTACAGATTCAAGCTAGGATGGAAGACGACAAGGTGAGAGGTGAGCTTTTCACACAGCTCGCACTACACTTTTACTGATCGAACCATTCGCTCTCGGCTATCGAATCTCAACTTTGTGGCCGGTTTTAAGCGTTCAAGTATGGATGTTATTTGTAATAGTTTAGTAGGCATAGTTACATTTTTTTCAATGGGTCGACAGTTTATATTGAAAATCGTGTTGATGAACCTGACAGTCATATGCTTGATTGACTTACAAAGGTCAATTACTATTTTAATAAATAATTCATGCAATCGTACAACGGAATCTTGTACACCGAAAATCTCGAACACCGAAAATATTGTACACCGAAAATATTATTTTACAGAGTGACTACTAGGAGGCAAGACCCGAGTAGAAGGATGAATTATAGTTAAGACGGACTATTTCCCTTATTCCCCTTTCACCAAAATAACATACTATCATGTATGAAAATATCGTTCTTTTCGGTGAAGATATTCAATCTAACCTGATGTGACGCTATCTAACAAAACCTAACCTGCTATCAGTACAGTGCGTTGTTAAATCGAATATAAAATGAATTTTATGTATATATATATATTTATATTTATATATATATATATATATATATGTGTATATATATATATATATATATATATATATATATATATATATATATATATATATATATATATATATATATATATATATATATATATATATATATATATATATATATATATATATATATATATATATATATATATATATATATATATATATATATATATATATATATATATTCTTTAGATGAAATAAATACAGATTGACAGTTGGAACAAACCATCTATATATTATAATCTATTTGTATGAGATAGTTTATATTTCTCCAACTATATTCAATAACACATAAACAAAGTAACTAAACAAAATAACAAACAGCATGTAGTGTACACTTTGGAACTATATAGATATAACGCCTAAAAGAGTTGGGAGTTTACGAAGCGGTATAATTTACATGCAAGAGTCTTATACTTATTATCTGATAGCCCAACTTTCGTCTGACGAAGCCTTTCTTACCGCAAGCAATATCTTGATCGTATGTCAGGGGGTTTACAATATAAATCATGTAATATCGGGTTGCAACAATTTTGAAAGATCTAGACTAGCACACACCAACCCACTTCATGCATAAATTAAACTGCATATACAGTTTTTAAATATGTTATATATTATATATTATATAAAGCGATCGTGTTTTTATTATTCTAATTTAGTGGTCCGCCTAAGGTACATTTTAAAACCACCTCCCGGCCAAGATAAAAATTACACCAAGGTTATCTCTCTTATTAGACATTCATATTATCTGTATGTCAATTTGCATATTGTCTACGGTAATTACAAGTGATTGTAAACGGGATAATGACAGCGAGTCTTCTCGGCGGGAGACGGAGTATCGGTTTCAAGTGGGTACTTGCAGATATTAGCAAGATGGATGCAATGACCTGAGGTTAGAAACTAGTCATTATAAAGATGATCAAAGACGCGATTTCAGGTAGATTTCATTGTGGTGTATCAAAGTGATGTACGCCGACTTTAGTACCATGCACAGTGACTTATGATCTGCATGACGGCGAGTTTTTTTATTGGAGGATATTATATGCGTACAGAACAGACGGTGCATCTTGGACACCTGAGTTCAACGCTTAGGCGGCGACAAAACAGGATATAACGTACTTGAAACATGGACAATATATAATTAGGTATTTTACTGTTTTACTGTTTTACCGGTATTTCAGTGTTTTAATTAACGCTAAAGAATAAAGAATAAAGAAGCGATATAATGTTCAACAAAATATCCACGAGTTCATGTTTTCGATCATCTTGCGAATGTTAACTTATTAGAACTTCCATTGAGTTTTTACAAATAGGACTTGAGAACCAATGATGTTAATCAGAATAAATCGATATATAACTTGAAATTTTCATGTAGTATAGGAATATTTCTTGTTGTAGAAGATATTTTGATGAATTTGTTATAAAATGAAGCCCATATACTATAGGTTAAAAATATTTAAAGTACAAATTTAGGATTATTTTATTTTCCACTTGCCATTGATCAACAAATAAAAACAAAATGATTAAAATCAAACTAGATTTCGCGAGTGCTGCAGTGATATAATTATAATCACAGCTCAGAAAGAAAAGTAATGTAATTGTATCAGTAATTTTATTTTAGAGATTGCATTAATGTTATTTAACATTATTTGAAATTAAAAAGCTATTACTATAATACATTAAAAAAAACATGCTGTATAAATTCTACCTCCACTACAACATCAGTCTAGACTAAAAGTCATTCACACTTGTATTGTGGTGCAGCTATCACTTGAAGTCACAAAGAAATGGTATTCTATATACTACCATATCATTTTCAAGATATCCCCACCAAACTTTCTTTTGAAACTTGAAAGTTTAAAACAGTGTATAAGAGTATAAAAGCTCTCATCAAGTGATATTTTCACTGCAAGTTGTTTCTTTCTATACGTATTGTTAAACATGAGCAATTAACTTGGAAGAAAATCACTATCTAGACTATCTAGATGGTGTATTTGTGTTCTACCCGAGTAATAATTGTAACATTCGGAGAAAGTACATAACAGGCGGTGAATGGATTACACAAATCAAATTGATTATACCATAAAAACAAAGTCAACGGAAAATTAAATCCCTTGATTATCAATCATGGATGATTTGATTATCCATCTGACAAATCCTCAATAACAACAGAATAAAAACAGAATAAAACAGAATTTAAATGTACACTAAAATGATTGATGAGCTTTATCATATGTGTGTGAAGATACCGACTACTTCAAACGCCAAAACGATCTCGACTCGACCTGGCTTGGATTTCACTGCATAACTCTAACATGCATGTTCGTTCTGCGATGTAATATAATCGAAGAAACGTACTACCAAGACACTCCACTGTACACCTCCATTCACCTTGCCCATGTATGCACATAAACGCCGACCACGCTGCGATCTGGCCGATAGCCAATCACAATCCAGCACTCTTTTGTCGCGCTTTCTAACGGTCGGCAGATGCACTACAGGGTGGAGGGGTTAGAAGAGAGTGGAAAGAACAGTAAAGGGGGTCATTTTTTGAATATTTATTTATCCTAAACATGTATCTAACCGTATCTATTGTCTTTGGTATTACATACAAAAAACGAAGAAGAAAATTATTTCGCAAGGCAACTTATTTCATCATATCACCATTAAAAATAATTATAAGCCTGCCTATAAAAGTTGATCACTTTTGTAAATAAACATTAGTGTCGACTGAAAATAAAATCAATCTTTAGAATTCGTCCGAAGCAATTGAGATCTTCATTCTTTAATACTTCTTTATCGTGAAGTCCTATCAATTCAAGAACAATAGCTATACGAATATATTTGTGTAAGTGACTATACAAATATTTTAATTCATTCATATCGTACAATGTATCTTAAACACAAGTTTCAAAGAACATTACCATAAAGATATCTATTCCTTCTAGCAACCATTCCAAGCATCTCCATTAAGTAACATCACGTGGTCATTTGTTTTACGGAGATGCAAGAATATCCGTTGATCGCAAAAAATGTTTTATTTGTTTTAAACATATTCTATCCTACATTACTATAATGCTCAGTTTCATTACAGACATTTAGATTTACTCTGTATCTAGATTCATCGATAATAACAGTTTACTTAACGAATACTCCTCATATATAATTACAAAAATACCTCATTAGTATTCGAATTTTCATTGATTCAAAGTATACTTTTTTATTCACAATAGCTATCTGAAACAATTATTATTGTTTGCTTTAACAACCTCACCACATAATGGCCTGGGGCATATAAGAGTACAATTGAGCATATCATAGATGAATGATTATTAGAAAAACTCTTGCCTTATGCGAGACTCGAACTCACGCTCGACTTGACTTCAGTTTCTAAAGCAACAACTTGGCTGAATGAGACACGGGGACAGCAACACGTCTTTGATCCTCAAATAACAGAGAGCATATTTTATACTTTGAACGAACATATTTCTTGATACGTTTGTTGTACTTCTATTCGTGTTGTTCTCCATAAATGCTCTGGTTGTGAAATTGTTGTGTCGATGTGTTTCCAGTAGCTTGACTTTATCGCTTGTCCCAGCGAGCAGTTTAGTCCAAAGTGTTTCAACAGGCATGCAGTGCGTGGTGAAACGACATTAAAACTTGCGGCTTCTTATAATCAATCACGATTTAGAGGTATACAAGTTCTCGCGATATGCTATAAGCACACATACATGGAACTCCAGTCTATTTAACCAAACGTTATTCATTTGAGAAAAGCTATTGAGGAACAAATTTGTGTGGTGAACTTTTATATGACAAATTTATATGACATGAAAAGGGTGGGCACATTTCCATGATTTGATTGAAAACGTTCATACATATTATATATCACATCCATAAAAAAAAATATTTGTTCAATATATATATATATATATATATATATATATATATATATATATATATATATATATATATATATATATACATATCTATATATATATATATATATATATATATATATATATATATATATATATATATATATATATATATATATCCGGGGAAGAAGAAACGCTTGTATTTCGTATCACGTTCAATTATAGAAAACTTATCAGATTGGATAAATTTCAATTCTGGAAGATGTAGTTGTGTCTCTTATAACCCACATCTCCTTAAAAATCGTTATCTAAAACATACGTATATAATAAAAGGAACCTGATTTTTGTGTTATTATTATATATATAATAATACTTATATATATGATAATATTATATTTGAATTAGTTATATTATATATTATATACACTAATCGTCCTCATATCATAATAAATACTGTATTCCTCAAAACTATACCCCATGACTAGAAGGAAACCGATCTTGTGTGGTTAGATATATGCATATTCATGATCGCATATTATATTAATTATATTAATTCAGGTATATAAGCCATCTTATAATAAAAACGGAGAATACTACCAATATCTTGTTAATAGATGACGAGATTCAGTTTAATGACGTTAGTTGACACAACGCATGATGACGGGAGACAGATAAATACTTGTTTACGTATATATATTAATACTATCATTTTATATATTATATAATTATATGTGTGAATCGGTGTGAATCGCTCCTGTTTCTGACGTTAATATCAAATGCGACAGAAATTCCGAGTGAAGATAGAATGAATATAAAATTTTCGTTAGTACGAATATATAATGTAATTTTTGTTTATCTATATATATTAATTATATATATATATATATATATATATATATGTGTGTTATATGTTTTATGTGTATGTTATACGTGTTATATGTTCAAAGTTGCTGTGAGTTTTATGAAAATTACAAAGTTTCTATAAAACCATTCGGTTAGTTGACGACCTTCATCTTCCGTAGATTATTCATTTCATCGAATCTACATATTTGTGTGTATATATATATATATATATATATATATATATATATATATCAGGTTCTTGATTATATATTTTATATATATATATATATATATATATATATATATATATATAAATTCGATGAAAATCAATGGAAGATGAAGGTCGTCAACTAACCAAATGATTTCAAAAACTTTGAATTTTCAAAACACTCACAGCAACTTTGAACATCAAATGCTCTTGAATGATATTTCCTTCGTGTTTCTATACTTTGGAGCTATGTGTCAATCTCGTTGTAAAAAGCAATACTTCAAAAATATCACATCTCAACAAATATGTTTGTGTTTGTTGTGTTGATATACGACCTTCTTCTCTCATGGGTACACCCATAAGACTATAACAACAATGTGCATTCTTATTGGATAACGAATGTTATAGATTAATATTAATTAGTGTATTATTATTTGAAGGTGTAAGCCACAGGGTGGCTGTGGCGAGTAGCTTGGAAGAGATCGTATTCGTGAGGAGGGATACGAGATCAGTGTGAGAAGTACTTCAACACTGAAGCAGATTTGGATACTATACGGAATAGTCTGCATGAGGAGAACACTTGGTTTGTTGTAAAAATCAGAGATTGAGAACAAGGCTATGATAATACAGCAGTCACTGAAGAATGTGTTCAGGAGAAATACTTCTTCTGAATAACATATTTATTCTATGAGAATGGTTGAATCTTCATTAAAATTAGAAAAACTTATATAATTATATGTATAATATATATAGGACTATAAGCCAATATATTAAAGTGCGCACATTTTTATGGTTTGACAAAAATGTTCAAACATAGTAGTAATGGATTGGCTCCATGAAGAAATATTATTCAATTGATATATATATATATATATATATATATGTGAGCACGGAGATTTTCGCGGCCAATGGTTGATGGTAAAAATGTTTCCACGGTAAGTTTGCTGCGATTAGAAAGCATGTTGGGTCCTAAAAAGGACCGGTTGATGCGACGTTTCGCTGGAATTTCATCACATCATCAGGCGACGGTGGTAAGTCATTAATGTATCGACTAAGGTACCACAAAACAGTCACTTTCGACCACTTACCACCGTCGCCTGATGATGCTGGATGAAATTCCAGCGAAACGTCGCATCAACCCGGTCTTTTTAGGACCAACATGCTTCTAATCGCAGCAAACTTACGTGGAAACATTTTCATGTTATATCATAATAATATATCATATAAATATTATATATATATATATATATATATATATATATGTATATATATATATATATATATATATATATATATATATATATACATATTTATATGTGTGTTTGTGTGTGTGTAGACATAAATATAAATATATATATATATATATATATATATATATATATATATATATATATATATAGATGGAAATATATAATCAATTATTTTCCCAAGAATGCTAATAGATCAATATTTTTAATGATATTGTATGCGTGGTATCCATACTGAACAGCAAACAGTTACTATTCTGACATAGCTATGCGAGGTGTATTGTATAAATTAAAAACAATGCAGTAAATAAAGCTGATTGTATCACGAGTGATTGCATATAGAAGTTATATTTCATGTTATATCAAGAATTACAATAATGATTTTTTATGTATCCTACTCAATAGATATTGAAACTATTATATAATTCATATTCATTCTCTCCAGTTTGAAAGTAATTATTCATTTGTTAATGCACATTTTCAGGTTTAGTAATAAAAGTATCATTGTATGCAGAGAGTAACCCTTAAGATACTATATTTCGTGACAGTTCAATTGACGCCTTTTGATTAAAATTTCAACCTCATTCACATGGAAAATGTTATTTTATTCGATTTATTCAATGTGTATTATACGATTTGAATTCATAAATGGATTTTAATTGTTTTATTACAATAATATACACAACATGAGAGTTGACATTGAAATTAAACATGGCATAAAATAAGGAATGTTGTGCAAAAACCATTGATTGAAAACCATTGATTGAACAAGTAGCGTATTAAAATTATATTCTAATTCTTAAACTGATGTTCTCGCGGCAAGGTTAAATATATATATATATATATTTATACATAAATTGGTTCAGTGTTTATGTAAAGTAGCAGGTTATACACCTGTGGCTTGCATAACGGCTTCAGTGTACAGCTTTATATCATGTTGTTTCTAATTTTCTTCAGGTTCGCTTTTGTAATTTTCTTCTAATTTCTCTGATTCTGTTATATCTATACATATAATTATAGATTAGTTGGATATCATTTTAGGATTTGTTTGTAATTAATTTGACATCCACACTTTTGTCAAATTCTTACCATTGCACATTAGTGTATTGATTTCATTAGGCTGGATCATTTTGATATTCCGCTTTGCCGACCCTATAAAGACTTTCTCTCTGAGACTTGTGTATAGTTGACACTATTAGATCAACATGAAAACCGTTCAACAGAGAATACTAGGCTAATTGAGCATGTGCGTTATAAGATGATCGAGATATCAACTATATGTTTCTGAGAATTACACACTTTGATTTGGAAAATATTTGTCCATTAGAGTATGTTAGGTATATTAAGTATAAAAGTATATTATGTCTAGTATATATTTACTCACATCGTTATATGATGTTCCAATCGATCTTTTCATAATTAAAATCATTTTAATGGATTTAATTCATGTCAAAAAATATTTCATCTTCGTCAAAATAACTGTTTCGATTGTTGTAATAATGTGTACCTCACTAATATGTACTATTCTTATGTTTTTAGTTGAATTCAGTAAAAAATATTTCAGAAGAATTTTTTCCCTTCTTATTGATTCCTAATAGGTTTTTTTTTATCTTCGCGATCATATTTTATGAAAGTGGATCAACCGATATTGCCCCAAAAAATTAGCCTACAGTACAGAGTTGAAAAATAGCATATGTACATGTCAAGTTCTAATCACAGTGTTTTTTATTTGTTTTACCGATGAAGCGCGAAAAAATAACGTTTTTTTCAAGAAACAATAAAATTGATTTTCTGCCTACGCTCGACCGAAAACATTTTCCATCGACCCCAAGCTATGAGTGAGTGCAGTGCTGATTAAAGAATACATTTTTTGTTATCGATGGACCACACTCCTCGTATTAATGAATAATTAGATAAATACTCTGCCTTTTTATTATTAATAATTGATTATCATTATTTTACCAATTTTATTCATATAGATCAGGAATGTGTGATGAAAATTGACATTGGAGAATGATCAAGAGAAGCATCTTCCTGATGAATCATCCACGTAATCTTGGCTTCCAGGGCTAGGGTGGGGTGGGAATTTGCCTTGGTAAGTGTAAAATGAAGAAGGAGAAAAGAGAGAGAAGAGAGTAGATGCTGAAGAGCACGAGCTGGTAGTATGAGAGGGACAATGAATGCAGCGTCAATATTTTGATGGACAGTGACGTTAGGGAGGGGTGCAAAAGGAATGCCGCTGTGTCACTTGTTTCATCACTTCACACGTAATATTGACGCATGGGCGGTGTAGAAGGTGCGCACACATGCTTTCACAGCGAATGGTGTTAAAATCGCCTAAAGTTTAAGGGTGTTCGTAAAAGAGGTGAGACTATCAGATAGATGGGTGTACAAGAGCGAGACTGTTACATAGTTAAAATATCTCGATACTAATTGAACTTATGTATGTACAGGAACGACTCCATCGTCGAGGGCGACCTCCGACCGACCTCCGAGCCCCTTATAACGGTGTAGTTGAATAAAGTATACCTATTTTCTTTCCAATCCACATATTGACCTTATTACATAAATGTACGGGGGTCACACACATGTGATAGATTCATCTTATGAATATAATATGTCAGTGTTTTACTTTCTCAGACACCACACTACGTGTCCCTGTCTCTCTCTCGGTCTCTAGACTTCATCTCGATCCGCTGCGCTTAATTACATCCATATCACAATACAGACCAGTCACGCCATAACACTGCATGGCTACATTTCCAGTGGGCAGCAAACAATGTTCTCGTCAAAAATATACTAGGTCATAATTCAAATATGTAGCATGTATAGGCTCTATCAATGGTAACTTATGATCTTGTCAAAAATATGGACACCGTGAAATTAATGTTCCAACATATGAGCCAATGTTCAATTGTTAAAAAAAGGCGTGTTATTCATGAGTATGATTTCTATAACCCCTTCGTCTTCATTGAAAATAGAAAGATGATTTAATTATATGACTTTAGAGGTATGTATAGTCTGTATCTACTAGGCCTACATCCACTATCCCGTTTATGATCGACCTCCATTGATTGAATCATAAAAATAAAAAAAATGTTGTTATTTTTATATTACATAAGAAACTAGGTATTTAATTAACATGTTACAGTTTAAATTTGCACTCAATTATAATTTGCCGAGAATATAAAAGTGAAATTATTACTATACATTATAATTGTTTTTGATGGCAATCTTCTAGAACGATAAAACTAAAATATTTGGTTCAATAATTCATAGAAGTTTTTAATTATTTGAATATATTAATTACTAACGAGTCGAATCACTTAATAACGTGCCTTCGGTCGAAAAACTAGTTCCAACCCAAACCATCCTGCTGAAGTAGCACTGAAAAGGTAAAGTGGCTCAAGCGCAGACGTAGGCGCAGGTCCACCTTACCCTTGGGCGACCACCGGTCTGCATTTTACGTCATTATGTCACGCTTTGATTAGCAAATTTATGATACTGTTATTAATGGATAGCTTTTGACTATCAATTCTAACCGGTGTGTACGTGTGCATTATCCACGCATATTCTTGTCTTGCTGTGTTTATTAAAGATTTCATGCAGTACATTTTTTATGCAGTTTGCAAGTTTACGCTCAATAAAGCTATTATCATTCTTCAATATTATTCTATGGCATTTCAGTTGTTCAATCGCTGCATCAGAAATATTATGGGTAGTCGAGGGACATAAATCGTTTAGTACTATATGCCCCATGGCGTGTGTCTATTAACAATTTCATGCATTGTTTTTGTATGAATTTTGAGTTCTATGCTCAATCAACCTGTTGCGATCTATGTATATTTTATGTTTCTACTTTCAAAGATTTTTCTTGGAATAGTATTTACATTTATGAAAATCATTCAATGCTATCACAAGAGCTTTACGAAATTCTAATTAAAGATTTCATGCATTAGATCTCTCTACCATTGCATATGAGCAGTTTTCAATTATTCGTACTACATAGCTATTCTTATTTAACAATTAGTCGGTGTACATATTGGAAATCAATCTTAGTTGAGTATGTGTTTTCTTTCTAATAACATGAACAAAACTCGTTTGTAATGACTTTCGAACGTGTGATCAACGAAAAGTGAGTTATCTTGGAAATATAGGGCACAGCATTAGACTCCACGAACACACGTACGGCATAGACATTGGACAACAGAACCTGATTAAAACCTATACAAACTTTATACGAAAAGAATAGTTTTTGAGAAAAACGTGACCACACTCAATTGATGTTACCTTAATGATATTAATGTTGTCATAATAATAGTTGAGATTGTGCAACATTTTGTAACACTGTATTTATCTTTCCTACCAACATTACGTATGAATAATATAAGTATGTACTTTAATTGCAAAATTAAATACCAATTTGAATTACATTCAAGATTAATTATGTTGGTTGGCATCAGCAATGAAATAAAAAGTTTGCATTAGCCAATTCAATCTCAATGATATCTCTCCCTCCCCCCGTGTCCCCTCACCATGCCTCACACATAATATACATTTTTGATGCTATAATAATAATGTTGAAGATAATATAAATTAGAAAGTAAGAGTCATTCATTGAATTGGTCAAGTGCGGGAAGATTCTATTATTTCAAGAGAAGGCGAATAAATTTGCGGTTAGAAAAAAAAGTAAATTGATTAAATTTGAATTATATTCAAATTTACGAAAGTTTAGGTTCATTAGAACAATCACAAATTATGTGATTGTAATATGTAATATGTGGTAATAAATCATTTCAGGCCAGTACGCCCACTCACGTATGTATAGCCTGTATTTTAATGGAACTAATCCGTTGCAGACAGACGGCATTGAATTATACTATACTTATATTCACGAAAGAAGAAGTTCGTCTAACAACTACATTGTAAAACTTGAGTAATTATATAATCTCGCTGCAATTTCAAGTATCTAACGATTTTGATATATGTAATTGCATATCTTAGCGGAAACATTGTTCTGTAAAATCTTAATACCCTTCAAACGTCACAGTACAAATATAAGGGAGATGTTTGTTTTTGTTGTGTTGATAAACAACCACCTACTGCTTTCTTGGATATAAATACATCGTACTATAGCTGCTATCAAACCTTGAGCTACTACAATCTTCACAATTTAATAGATACAGATACAAATGAATTCGAATGAAACAATAATTCGCTCGTTGGTATTAAAAACAATTACACATGTTTCTTAAGTCCCTAACATTTATCTCATTGGAATATTTCTCGGCTGTATCTCGGTCTCCTAATGCCAAGTTGAAAGTGCTGTAATGTTTTTTTACATCACCTATATTTGCATGCAAGCAAGGTATAGGGCGTAACCTATAATTTAAATCCCCTACAAAAGCTTACAGTTTTTCATTGGCTTTGATGAATGGAAAAAAAGGAGAGCAACGTTTGATTATTTAGTAGCTTGAGTTTCACCAGAAGAAGCCTTGAGCAAACATACTATAGATCACTCAGTCTCAAACATGGCTTCCATACCTCAATATTTCCGTTATTTCAAGACTCCGTATTTGTCTAATACAAACATAGGTCTAGAAGAATATGCCTCGAAGACATAAGACAATAAAACAATGACGTAATTTGAAAATGTAAACTCTCTTCGAAATCTTCCTCTCTCTTAAAACTAATTTGCCATTTCCAACGTACTTTAATTAAGACATTAAATTTCCATTTGGGAATAAATTCTCATCAACTACATGCTAGGCGAGCATGTCGCGTTCGTTTGATCTGTGTTTTCGATTAGTTGGCCCATGACCAGATAAATTCATTTTTATCCATACTTTTCATTTTTTCTGTAAGAAATAGATCATATACCCTCAAGGACCAACACGTTTTTGAATGATAATTCAACAAAACAGCCGGACGTTCATTTATAATAAAAAATCTTTTGTAGAGTAATTGTATTTCTGGACTCACATGATGGATTATTTATGATTGCTTCAACATCCAACTGGTTGCTCGTCTCTGACGAACTTGAAACTGATTATTTCTCAGTTGACAAAATAACAAATTATTTTCTCAAAAAATATTAACAATATTAACATTATGCAGAAATTTCATTCCACTCCGTTGAAATTGAAATTTTTTAAATTCAAACCAATGCGAACCAAACTTTCATTTTTTTCTTCAGAGAAAACCGTCGTATCATTTTACCTCAAAAACGATATAGCGGTAGATCTATTCAGACATATACCTATGAGCAGAAGTTTGAATACGATCGGCTACTTGATCTGACGAGCAACAAAAAACATGGAAAGGAGACCGATTATTTCAGGTATAAGCTAAATAGAAGTCTTCGCTACGCTCATCTAAAATGCTTATATGCATAATTCATCCAACAATTATCTATAGAACAAATTTCCTACACATTCATATCCTCCCAGCTTTGCTGTTTTAATAACAATAAAACAAACGTAATAAATTATTGTAAGGTGACTATATATATTTGTTGACTTAATCTTCAATCATACATATCAGCATTTTTCTAGATATTTCAGCTGTGTCATGCGGTTTCGGTTTCTTGAAAATAAGTGGTTCCAAGTGGGTGTAACATAGTAAGCCCCAGAACATTCAATAATTCAATTCAAGAAACATTATCGGGCTTATCCCACGTCCTACAAGAACAAGTGAACCTGACTGAGCTATTGCATGGTAACACAAGACAGCAGGTGTATATAGAAAGTGTGAATGGTGAAGAGTGACGATCTGTTGCAATTCCAATATTTATATCGCTGAGACAGACAGACAAAACATGTTCATCTAACGAGAAGAAGAGAAGAATATTTAAGTGGTGATTTTTTTTTTATTCGACCAAATATTGAATGACAGCTATTATATTATGTAGGCCTAAATATTAAATATGGTACCAGTAACTATAATTAAAAGTCTACAGAGACCGATTCGAAAGTTGTATTTCATATCTTCATTAAAATCGGTGGTGGTATAGCTATAGGCCTATATATGTTGGTGCGTTTTTTACATACATTTTATTTCTGGCTAATCAAGTATTTAGTTGGAATAATTGTTATTTTTAGTCAAAACTGCTGTAACATAACACTTGTGATAATAATGGTATGTTGCTTTATGTACCGCAAGAAACGTGTCAAAGGCATAGAAAGAGGAGAAAACTATAAGAAGGCGAAGAAAAAAAAGAAGAGAAGCAGGAAACATTATAACAATATATTAAGATCTGATGATGCTGCTACTTATACGTTACTCCAATATGAATTAATGCGGTACCGGTACTGTACATTATTTTCAGTGAAAATAATGCTATCAAAATAATAGTATACCTTATTTCTTCTTATAAAAATAAAATTACAAATTTTCTGTAATTGATAGCATTTAATATCGACACTTTTCATTGACACACTAAAAGAAACAATATCGTCTATTGAAACCATCGATTTATACCAACGTCTCAATTGCTTCACGTCTGGCTCAGAGAGTCAGTCTAAAGTCAAGTCGAGCGCAGGTTCGATTCCTGCATAATAAAATGAGCTCATTCATTCTCCAAAATAACCTAGCTGTTAGTGGGGTTGTTATCAAACAATAAACATCAACAAAAACCGTTATATTTTGTCAATCTTAGATGTTTAATCGAATCTCCGTGCGATCTTGTCTAAATAAACGTTTGTGAAAGTGTGTGAATTAATGTGTGTGAACTTTTCACGGCCACCTCTATTCTACAATAAAATAATGTCGATCATTCGTATATTCAACACTTGAAACATTTCAAAATGTATTCAAATACATTTTAATGAAACGCGATCGATATTCTTTGACTTATGTGACCCAATTATACGAACTAATAGTTGGTGGATTGAGCGATAATTCGCGAATTTTAACACATTATCAATCACCCTTGGTTACATATGTTAATAACATATGTTTAATCATTAATAATTGAGGTCGATTGTACCAACTGATATGTGAAGCAATAATTTGCAAATTAACTTGTTATCACTCTTGATTACTCATGTTCTTTTAGTACACTGACTAATCATTAACTAATTAATTTCGAATTATGAGTTGATACAACCGGCTCTTAATTCGTCAGTAGGCCTAAATACACAGCAAAGTATGTCTTAATGAATTAAAATATTCGCAATTGAATTTTTGTGAATAATTTGACCGAATTATTGTTCAAATCGAATCAGTATTCAATTCTCTCCGATCACTGGCCACAAGACTTAGAATAAGAGTCCGACTTGATCAAGTCAAGTTTACTTTTTCGAAACGAAAGTAAAAGTGATGATCTCCGTGCTACCGGTACTTCTGATTATACGCTGAATTGGCGCATTGGCACACTGCCCCGTAGCATGTGCCCGAATTGTACCAAACCAGTTTTCATGAGGCGTACTGCCCGATACCAGATTTCGGATGGGGTTTACTGCCCGGTGCCAAGATGCAAGTGAATCCATGTTACAACAACCACAATGTCAGTAAGAAATTATACGTGAAAATCTTGAAATTACTTATTCATTAACTTTTCAAAAAATCCTGTTTGAATTTATGTTCTATCCTAACCTAACCTCCTGATCTAAAGCAATATCCCACCTGTACAGCCACCTCGATATTGTGCATGGTTTAACACGTACTTGCAACGTAGCGTCAAACAGTACGCCCCATCTGAAATTTGAGCTCGGGCAGTACGCCTCACCAAATCAGGTTAGGTACAATTCGGGCACTGATGCTGCGGGGAAGTGTGAGCCTGAATTAGACTACACTTGATACTCAGACAGATTCACCAGCTTATGGGAAGGACTCTGATTTAGTACTAATAACTCTTCGTCATACATATTAATATCCCGACTGTCAATACATAAACTATATACGATCGATCGAATAGTCTATGACATATTTTATACAATTTTAATAGTAATTTATAGTGGACTTAAAAGTTCTTTCCGTCTCCATCATATAAAGTGTTATAGGCCTACCTACTTGATTTTGTACTACGTGTAGGCCAACTCAAAATCATTGGCTTATACCTCCGCAGATTATATGCTATAGATTATGACTCAAATGATCATCCACAGGCATTATAGGCTCAATATCACAAATCAGCCAGACATAGAATATTTGTTCTGAGATCAATTCCTACCTTCTCTAGAAAACTTCGACGAAAAGCCTCGCGGGAATATTTCGTAACTCCTTCCGCTTTAAGAAGATCCGAGCATTGTTTCAATAACGACACACGAAGACGATCTCTTATACACTCCTCTTCCATGCTCGACATCTTCAACGCGGTCGTCGGCGTCGCCGGCGTCACCGGCACCGGCATCGGCGGCGTCGGCGTCGGCGACGTCTCTTCCTCGAATCCCGCATTCGTGTGGCACATTGACGGATCGCCATCATCTGGCAGAACCAGACTCGCTTTTGATTCCGACATTCAAAACTCTATCAATCACTCGCAGCACTACACTATGCCATGGACATCAGCCACAATATGTCCAACTCGCATGTACACACTAAATGGATCGCGTATTTCAGTTTCTAACTAAATCGATAAATCATTAACCCGAATGAGTAATCTGACATAGATCTTGACTATATTTTTTTTGGATTAGTATTAATAAGTGGTGTGTGTGCACACCTGTTGACTGTGTGATTAGGTTATTGTGGTCACTGGTGAGGTGATGGACTGAGCTAACAGCTGACGATTAGGTAGAGGTTCGGGAGCTCGCTAGGACAGCACTAACTCAACGGACCCTCGGAAGAAACTGCATGTTCTCCTGCCGAAGCCAACGCTCTCCACGCTCGGCAATAAGACCTACCCTAAGGCGATCCTAACAGAGAACACTGACTGACACACAGCCGAACGATTTGAACAAATATAGTTTTACGTCACTGAACGATATGACGTCAGTTTTACGCCAAGTACAGTTAAACATTAATCAGCTGATATAGGTAGACGATATAGGCCAAGTCGCTAGATGTCGTCAGCACGGAAGAGGCAGGAGTAATAGACTGATACACTGATTTATAAATGCAACTATTTTTCATTCGCTTTTTCCCTGAATGTACGTATATATATATATATATATATATATATATATATATATATATACCGGTATATATATATATATATATATATATATATATATATATATATATATATATATATATATATATATATATATATATAGGCCTATATATTATTTGGACACTTATATTTATGAAAGAAGATGATTGTGTGCCAAAATAATAAAAATATATATCATTGTTATATTTGCCTAGTTGTAGTCATTCTTATGACGAGGTTCAGAAGGAGATATGCAACTTCATCTATCAAAAGCGTTACATTGTTGAAGCATGCAGTGAGAATATATAGCTACATACGTTTTATCATTATTCAGTGGGTAGACGATTTTCTTATTTAGTGGATATAGCATTTAGTATTTGATAATAGTATTTAATTCAACCGACGAACACTAAATCGAAAACCGGAACGAACAGAAAAATAAATAAACAGAAGTAACATTCACAAATGCAAAAGTTGTTTTATTAATAGAGACATAGATTCATAAAATTATGTACTGGGTTAACGATTAGATATATTAGGTCACTGCTAGAATTCACGGTATGTCTTAATCCAGTTTTGTTGAGACTCGAATTAAAAAGTCAGACTAAAGAGTTGTGGTTTTTTAGGAAACGTCCAGTGTATAAAATAATATAAAGAACGTATATACAAAAACAGAAAAGCATCAACTGAATTATAGATTACAAATCGTATTCGGTCTGTGTAACAACTTTTCAGAAAATTTGCTTTCATCTCACTCATTTCCCAAAACGGACGGTTTCAGCAATGTATGATATGTTGGCTCATGATATGTAGCTGTGCGTTATATACTTTGAATGACATTTTTGCAACCGGACTCAATTGTGCAGGAGTGAATAAAAGTTTGTGGGTCATCCTTTAATATACAAAAATAATAATAATAAATGTATAAAAAAAAATCAGAGGTAACATACTAGAGAAGTCAAATAATAATACAAGCATGAGCAAATTACTTCAATAAAGATGGATATATCCCTAGATTCAACTATTTGAGTAAACATGCGGAATCAAAGGTGTATGGTTTAAAGGTGTATGGACACAATAAATTATGTAATACTTATGCTAAAAATGCAATACATGGAATCAATGATGTGTGCTGTTTATTTATGAACACAATAAATTATGTCATACTTGAACTAAGAAGATTCTGCGAAAAGATACTTCACCAAACTACTATTTCTCCTATGTCAATCCTTCGGGTTTGTATCCATTTATTTATTGAATGGCGGTTTGTACTATTGTATTGTATTGTATTCAATCACAGTTTGTTGAGATAGGAAAAATGTACAAACCAGGCTGAGAGAAAAAACTTACAAAGTAAATAAATATTAATATGATACTATCAGAAGAATTAATACAATTATTACAGTTATGGTAATTTATACGAGTTGAGAAAACATGAAAAATAAATGTAACAAAGCACAAGCGTAATGCAATAACAAGGTACTTTCAGTCTACAGGATGAAAAATAAATCACTTCAAGAGAAGTAATCTGATCTATAAAACGAATGTTTCAATGAATATTCCTTTAGTACCATTTTGAATTTTGTCCTTTCTAAATACTGTTTTTCGTGTGGAGGATGGTTGTTCACCAAGTGTTGAGAATTGAGAAGATATTATCAATCGGATTCTATTTAGAATCTACCAAGTAAACGAGGACCAATGTGCAAGTGTTGTTACTCAATACGATTAATCGCTCGTTATGGCTGAATCATTGAATGTTCGTAGTTCGTTAAATGTGAAGGTGATCATTTGTTACTTTTGAAAACCAATTTTATTTTCTTGGAGATTTTGGTGACTTTTGTTTCACAAAACAACAATTCTTGACCACATGCGTCTCATTTACAACTAAAAGTGGGTGTGCTCTTTCTACAGAAAAAATTGATGCTTGACATGCAATGAATATATACATTAGCAAAATTTTGTTTTATAAAAATACAAAAAATAATGGGGGAATATTATGCATTATTAACAATTTGAATCATATAATTCATGTAGAGAGAGAAATTTTTACAGTACGATTTGAAATATCATGTGAGTACTCATTTGATACTCAAAAGTTGTACTCGTTCACATTGTCTACTATATGAATTAAAAGTTGGTTTTACATTTATTAGACTATGGTTTTACATCAGCTCAGAAGTATCATCTTGAGAGATCGAATGATAAATATATCATGAGAACCCAGGCTTAAGAACCAGTTTTCTCGTTGGTCATAAATCTTTATTGACGAAATACAATAAAATGTACAATTTGAAATGCAGCGAACACGTTAATTGACGGCTAGCTTCAGTAAAGGTCCACCGTTGCATTTATAGTGCAAGCGCGATATTAATGGTTTACACCCAAGGTTTGCATATTCATTACATAGCAACTATCACTTACGTATATGGAACGTATACTTATACAAGCCCCTTTAGAGCACCCTTCGGAGTCTTTTGAAAATAATCCTTAGCTTTAGAAAGAATTTGATATAATACTGAAATGAGTTGGTCAGTGAACATATTTAATTACGGTTATACGAAGTCTGGCGAAAACATAAATTAAAATTATCAATTCTTCTTTAGAGAATAAGTTTCGTTTTTTAGAGTTCTTATTAATTCTTCTCTCTTCACAGACCAAATGTAAAATCATCCAATTTAAATCCATGTCTTAACATAAGTCTCTCACAAGCCAGAATAGATCGGTTTATTATTGGCTAAATCTGGCATATTAATACACCAGTTACCAAGTGGGTTTGATTTTTCAGTTGGATAATATGAGACCAATATTCTGGAATGGTACTTAATGTGATATTCGAGGCGGTGAGGAAATATACAAGGTTCGAAATGACATCGTTCAAGTTTTAAGCCAATTCTCTTCTCATGCTTAGAATATTAATTAATAATCGAATTGACTTGTTAGACCTATGTTTTTTAAATTATTAATAAGTTAGGAGTTCGTACAACCGGAACTTAATCTCAAACCAACTATTATGTTTCTCATGCTGAACCCTACATGACTTGAAGTGAGACATTGAAAAGGTGTTAAAACAACAAAGAAACTGCAACAGTGATTGCATGATGTAGGCCTACATTCGATCAAAATATAACTTGTTTATAAATAAAATATCAGTGTATGAAAATGCATGTACTCATGTCCTATAGGTTCTAGTATAATATGTTTTAGTTTTCAGCGATGTTGAAAAAAAACTATTATAATAAAACTGGCATACGTGACAAAACTTGACAAAGATGATACACATATTTACATTCAGAAACACGATCATGGATCAGATTTATATTAAAACCACGAAAATACTGTTTGGCCAACGAAACATTCATATATAACATTTTTTTATGACACAATAACGTAAAATTCATTTATAGAGGCCTACAACATTATGACACATTTGTAAAAGTACAAGCGAATTGAGAAGTTTTTCCTCAGAGATGAATAACATTCTAATTAAAAAATAGTCTACAATTTTAATAACTCAACTGTTATATATACGTACAGTACATACCTGCATAGTCAAGGCATCGGCCGCAGAGTCCAGCGAAAACCAATTTGCGTTGGAATTCAGCCGGCAATTAAATAGTATGTGTTAGATTACGGCTAGAGATAAGTTCTATTTTTCTAAAGCCAATTAAAAACCAAAAATGAAAAGTGAAAATGAATCACAAAATTAGTTGTATCATGACTTATCACTGACAGACCAAATCAGTGTGTTGTTGTTTTCAGTAACATAAACTATAAACATTTTAATGTTAATAAATGTAAAATAGTTCTAATTGAACTAATTGGTTATAAAAGAAGAAATGCAACTTGAATCATTTTATATGTTCAAGCTTTTATTGTTGAAGTGGAGTGAAATGTGTTCGTAGACCTCGTCCCATGCAGCTATAGCAGCAACTTGTTACAATCATGCATGGAGAATACATAAAACTTGAAATACGTTTTATATTACATAGGCGTACCGCACTTTGGATTGTTTCGTTTGAAACTCTAAATGGATAGTAATAGATATATTATAACAAATATAACGTGAGATAGTCTGAGATTTCGAAAACTTATTTCGTCTGTGATGTTTCAAAATTTCATTACTTATGAGAAATAGTCTGAAAAGTGCGGTTCATGCAGTATTTTAATTTAATGACTTTAATATTAATGACTCAATAATTTTAGGTGTAGGGCGTATTTTTAGAATCGATTATTCTATTTCGATTTGTGGATATCACTCAAACAGGCCACGGCGCCACCCAACCCCAAAGATAATATGAGAGAATATTTTTAAGATAGTAAAACAATGTCGGATATAGATTCATATACACTCTGAATAAAATCATGGCAAGCTAGAATATTTTTAGAAAAAGATTCTACTTATGTTTTAATTTTTAATTTGATATCATTCATTATATAATACATTCTTCCATTGGAATAACATATTATAATTTTCAACGTTTGACATAAATAGTGAGCTTTAAATCCAGTCAAACACACAACACACAACACACATTCTAGTTGGACCTATTATTTAATTGCTATTTCACAAGATGCAGCGGTCTTGGTTTATGTACTAAGTTATCTAAACGGTAGTTCTTAAAACAGCGACGACCAGTTTTTGTACACACAATTCTGGCCACATATATTGCCAAATCTAATGTAGTAGACTTCAGTAACTAAAACAACTTTTTCGATATTCAATTGATAAAGACGAGCATTGTAATATATGTATATATTGAATATATATATTATATATATATATATATATATCTAGACGTATCTTTCACGACATGGCTAAAATATCCCACTCATCTCGATATTGGATCGTATCCAAGAAGTTTAATGATCACACATATATATATATATATATATATATATATATATATATATATATATATATATATATATATATATATATATATATATATATGAATATATATATATATATATATATATATATATATATATATATATATATATATATATATATATATATATGATGGTGAAGGTTTTGAGGGCCGCTGGTTGATGTTACATTTCGATTCCAGTTCACGGAAGAGACGACTTCAGAAGACGTTCAGCCGTAGCTGTTCGAAACGTCGAGAGACAAGGTTCTTTTTAGAACCACCAACTGTTTCACTGTAGGGCAATCCGCAAAATGATGATAATTGTACCATATATATATATATATATATATATATATATATATATATATATATATATATATATATATATATATATATATATATATACATTTTATTTGATCAATACAGTACAAATTTCAATGGATCAATAAGCCTTATGTGTATCTCTTAAAGACGATCGTTCTGTGAGACAGAACAGACGTTGTAAGCAACATAAAGGAGAGTAAAATAGTTTCTATCATTGCACTTATAAGGAATTATCACCTTCATATTATTCGAACACAAATGATCATTGCTGGTTTTATAGCATTTTATTCCAATACGGGATCAGTACCTTCAGGTGTTGAACATTATCGATATATAGGATGACACACCATGAGAAAAGTTGTTGTTAGACAACAGAAGAAATGTAAGGAGAATTGTGAGTATGTAGAGAAGACGTATTGCAAACTCATTCGTACTCATTCTCAACTCATTATGGATGATAAAAAATCTAAAAATGATGAATACTTCTACTTGTATTCTGACAACTTGTTTTCAAAACTAAAACTGAAAATATCAACTAAACATTCTCAACTCATTCTGGATCCCTCTAAAAGTGAATAATATATCTTGTATTCTGACAACTTTGTATTGAAAACTGTATTCTGCAGCACCACTATAAGCCATGTAGCAACATAATATGTGTGATATTATCATTTTATATAATTATAATGTAGTTTATACTCGGTGTAAAAAGTTTATCATAGATATAATCAATTTTTCATCATTTTTTATTTCTATCATATTTTCCATATTGCATCAGATTAACACCTGAGCTGTTAATTAGTTTGTTGTCATTTCACATTGAATTCTTGTTGGTTATTATATTTTCTTCCGATTTGCAATTTGTTTTTTGAAAACTACATGCTCTTCGAATTTTTTCCATTCTCAACCCTTTTCTCAGTCTTATTCAAAACAAAATCTTTTCTTATTATTTTCCATGTCGGGATTCTTAGTTAGCCTATATCATGAATCCATACTTCACATTTTATGCTGATCATATAATTACTGTAAAATGAAAATAGGATTGAAGAAACAAATTTGAGTATGGATTTGAATGATCTAATCTTCTCATAAAATGTCTCTGATCGAGACGTATATAAACTATAACTTGAGATTCTATGATATCCACTTTCCAGCTCGATACATCAGACGCTTGTTGTAAGAATATACGATGTCGATATTTCCTACAGGTTTTAGGTTTCGCAGCATTTCTACGTGATACGATTACAGGAAAGATTAACTTCGTTTTTCGTTCAAGATGTTCTTTTAGAGAAAAGCGAACATTCGCATCCAGGTGAGGACAACAATTAGCTTCCCAACGAGCTGAAAGCTAGAGTGAGCCATAACTACACATACACAGCCGAACTGGACACAAGAATACGGTTATTGTAAATAAAACAGTTTATGAAATTTAATTGATATACGAAGCTAAATGCCAAGTATAGATTGCTACTATGCAGAAGAAGCCTTATATAGTGCACGAAGATTACTATCGAAGAGTCAGAATAGTCCTTATATCCACTTTTAAACGACTACAATACCTCAGTTAACAGTTCCATGCCAGTAGCCTGTACTGGTTACTGTGTGGAAGTTTTAAAAGTCAAGTTTGCAAACTGCATATTATATTAAATTATTATTGTATTTCCATTGCCACCCCCCGTGGCTGAGTCAGTCGAGATACTGAAGTTAGGTCAGGCGTGGGTTCGAGTCCCGCATAATTGCCATGAGGTTTTGTAAAGTGTGCTGACAGAATATGTTTCATTCTAGATTTGTATACTTCTAAGCTCATCGTACATCGTAGCTGTCAACACGTATTCTGCGTTTTCCTATTTATAACAATATTGCTTCACTTCAACGTGTCCTCAGTGTTAGTGAACTGAGAGACGGATGAACCCTGTCGCTGACGCGGTGAGTCAATTAATTCAGGAGCCTGGGTTTGATCCCCGTCATAGGCAACCAAACTTATAGATTTTTTTCGTGGTCTTCCTGTAATCACTTAGGTGAATACTTGGATGGAACCTCAATACTGGGCAACGGCCATCTCCTTCTCAACATTCCGCAGACTAAAGAGCACTTTTACTAGACCTATACTGGTAACAATATGTTTGTTAATTAAAATAGTGACCTTATAACTGCCAAAAGACAGAAGAAAATATTATATCACCACTCATCATGGTCAAAGTGGCGAACGTATGTGGTACCTTGTTTGATTTCAAGAACATTGGTTAAAGTTGAAACTTTTCAAATATATATCGTTTAATTTAAATTGAAACCATTACAATGCATATTAAAATATTTCGATATTATATTAATATTACTATTGATAAAAATAAGAATATTTTGATATTATTAGTCCGATTTTTAGTATATTTTTTCTCAGTAAAAGGATCACATTGAAAACAAATGTTTAGGCCTATTCATTTACTATGAAACCTTGACTATGTTTTAGTGTAAATTTCTTCTTTCACGTTCGTAAATACTGACTTCAGGCCATTCACTCCAGTAGCGGTGTCTGCAGAACGCCTGTATCTGGCGCTGGACCGACTCAATTAAAATTTAATTGTCGTTGACGATAATGAGAATATTTCATTTAAAATGTTAATTAGGCTACTCAACAATTTCCCCTAATAAATACGTGTATAATAAAATATCGATGCTTAAGACAGGTTTATCCTTGAAATCGTTTGAAATTAAATAGTTGTTAGAGTTAACTAGACAATACTTTGTCTCAACGTACGGAATACTTTTTTCAAACTATTGCATTATTTTTCAAATTATTGCATTAATATTTAACTGATCTACGTATAATGAGTTTACTTGTATCCACAAAGGTCGTCCAGAACTGTTTTTTTTCATAATTATCAAAATCTAAAATTGATCCAAAATCATTATTTCTCTACTGTGGCTATGGATAGAACCATGAAGACGGGGCACCACAAGAGCGATCCACTCAAATGACTAATTCAAATACGATAACACATTTTGACAAAAGAGAAATACTATAATGTGATAATCTCAAAGATGGTTAACAATTCAAACATTTACATTGGGAAGAAAAAAGATTCGACTTTCTTATAATATCTTCTTACGTCATCTTGATTATAGATTCACCTATTATTCTTGAATTTTTCTGCTGTCTTCTTATTTCTTCTTCAATTCTTGTGCTTATTATAATAAAGGTCATTTTTATTTCGATTTTTTTCATATTGACTCATTTTTTTACGCACTTCTGTAATTGACGAGAAACTGCCTGCATCTAGATATTTAATGCTTTTGAAATATGTAGTTGTGTTCCGTGTTCTAAGCCTCATCCTGAAAAAGCATTCTCGCTCAAACTACCACAGCAATACGTACGAATATAACGATGATATTTGTGGTTGTTATGTTGGTAAACAACCTTCTTCTTCCGTGAATACTTATAAGATATAGAAATTGTTTCAAGGAATGCAATATATAACGAATATAATAATTCTATTTATAGTATCATATATAAACAATATTTAAATGCATCTATATTGAACTTGGTAGATATACGTACATTGATATACAATACAACAAATCAACAAGAAATGACACCTGAATAGAAATTTTACTTTCTTAGCAGAAAACTGTTTTTTCTGCTGTCAATTGTGATGTATGGATGAATTGTCTCACTACGTGACAGTTAGGGAGCATTATTGCAGCTAGCTTATAAGATGTAGAGAACAACGGTGCAATAGTCGACTCTGCACCATATAGACATCGCCATCGCAGACAACGCCATTGTATGGGTTGCCATTCCTGGTAAGGTATGACCAGGATTGAACCTTCTACATAAAAATCGATGATATAACTAGAATGCTTGTTTGGAAAATGTTTTAAAGCAATTTTAAGTGGAATTCTTCATACCACTATAAGAATCAAGAGAAACCGTTTAGAACGATCAATGGATTGAAAGTTTATCATTTTCTTTCTTTCAATGCGAACAATGAATGATTGTATTCTAATACAACAAAATTCCTGTCTTTGTTCATGTATGGAGTGCTTTTATGTAATTCTTTTTTTATTTTAAATTGATATGTAAATGACATCGAAGGGTAATAAAGAAGGTTACATAAAGAAGAAGAAAAGTTATATTCTAATTTCAAAAAGTCGGGGTATTCAGTAACAAACCATTTTTCATAATATGTTAGTTTCAACTTTAAATTTTTTGTATTCATTTTACATCAGTTTTCGATCACTTTGGGTCACTCCGTACACCATGCAGTGACTCGAAGGTCTGATATTAGTGGTTTACATCCTAAACACTCCGGTATTGTACCGGATTCTCTTCAGGTCTATATTATACGTAATTATTAATCGAATTACATCATTTAATACAAAATACAAACCAAATATATACAAAAATGAAATGAATGAACAAAAAAGTCCGAAAGAAAATATGACAAAATAATGGAATCAACAATGAAATTACATTTTAAAACGAAAATGATATCATATATCGTGTACTAGATAGATATTTTGAAGAAAGACAAAGAAGGATCGAAAAAAAAGGAGATATAATTATGAAGTTCGATGAATCCTGCTTCTCAACACAAATGCTTGGATTGTTCTCTTTCTTCTAAATTATTTCTCATTACCATAGTATCTACACTTCACAATTTGTTAAATGAGGTACATTACAATAATTATATTTATAATATTCTTTCGGAAAATTGCAATGCGGTGCGCCGTCCAAATGATCTTACTTTTCATTCTCAGCCGTAACTGGGTAACAATGAATTTGTATCAAGTTTCAATGTTTAAAAAATCCGACCAGAATCAATAATGGGACAATTCCGTGTCATTGTATGGTAATGTAATCTGCTATGTCGGTAGAAAATGCAAAACAGTTTGACTCCAATGAAATATCATTAGAACATTCCTCTGCTGCATCAGCACGAGATCACGCAACGTAAAATTAATATTGCGAAACGTCGTGCATTCATGCAGGCAAAATACGACGCATGTTACACACAGCTACATACCCTCCGGTAATCATTACATGCATACATCATGTCAAACGGTTTGTATTTCAGAAGGTTATTTACGAGTACTTTACTGTCTCTGGCATATATTGTAAAAAGAGATATACTGAGTGCATGATTGGTATAATATTGGTGTTGAAAAAAGGATATCAATACAAGAATACCACTACTCGCAATGTGAATATAGATTTGCTGCATTGAGTATTTATCTTCTACATTTTTTTCTCGGAGCACTGATGAAATGGAATGAGCTTGATCCAATTCTGTTTAAAGTCTGTGTTTCAATAGTTCATCAAATTTTATGATGAGTGTATTAAAAACCAACTAGCATTGGTAACCTGCATTGGTGATTAATTGTTTTAACTCCCACGTAGTATTTGCTTAAGCTCATCCAATTATCTTGTTTAATGAAAATGGATGAGTGCAATAAAATGCTACTGCGTGAAAGTAAGATATGGTAGTTGGTCGTAACTGGACCACAATTAAAATGACAGTATAGCAATATAAAAAAGCGTCTGCGCACCAACGTGAAATATTAGACTTTTGTCTCTATCTATACTTTATATTTCTCAGTCCCAGTCTTTCAGTATCACGTTAATGAGTTTGTTAGACTAATTAACTTATTAAAAAATTGAATAATACAGGTAATGAAGGAAGATGACCAGATAACATTTGATTAATCTCGTAAGTAATCATAGAGAAACCAGACCAAGTGAGATTCAAAAACCAAAAACTATAATATTTTCGATTTTTTGTCATAACGTTAGTCACTCACTATTTTTTCGATCGTATCTATGGATTCAGCTGGAATCATTACAATCAATTATTAATAATCATACATACGCTATTTCATATGAATACAATCATGACATCATAGTCAATTCCTACCTTCAGTCCCTTAACTTATTAAAAATAAAATTAATATGATCTAGATAATTAATTAAAAAAATAAAAATATAATAGAAAAATGAATACTCATTCCAACCAGCCACTACTTATTTAACAATCGAAGAAAACAATTAAAACATTCCGTCATTTGAACATAACAACCGCTATGACTTCTCGCCTGCCACGCGATTACCCCTGTGGCGTTTTGCTAGACAAAGGCCTAAACGCGGTTTCTATAGTGGCAATGATCACTCATCACTCACGAGCAAGCCCACCCAAGATAATGTCAGCTTGCTAACGCCCCGGTATATATCTGCACTAAAGCACTGGATTAATTCATCTCCCATCACATTCCACCTTACAATTACACTTATACATATTACCAACAGGCACTGTTAGTTGGTAACACGCTTGCTTCATGTGACCGGGAGGCCACTTTACTATCCCTTATAAGCCTCAACGCAAGAGCTAAACTCGATTCAATTATTGCAAAATGAACAGTAAAATATAACCTTTTCTTCGACAAAGATACGGTACAAGCCTTCTTCAACTAAAGCTAAGCAAAATGCAAGAAGAAAACATTCGAGAATATTCGATAAAATCTATCTCAACTAACCCTAACCGTAATAGCAATTATCTGTGTCCTAATCAACTTCCCGATAGTAACTCTTTCAGCAATATTAATTTATATTTTAATTTAGTATTTCCGAAATAATCATCTTCAGATTTCAACTTCAGAACTTCGATTTCAGAAATGAAAAAAATATGTGTGCTCAAGTGAGATGAACCGATCAGATGCGTCGAAATTCTAAAATATTACCGGTAGATTGACTGACAAGACGGTAAAATGAACACACTCTCGTGGGACTTTCAACCTTTTTTTCAGTGAACCGATTATAACGTGATTATAATCACGTTGAAACTAAAAATATCAATAAAACTAAGACTGATAACTAAGAATAAAAACTAAGAAACTAAGAACTAAGAATAAAACACTGGTTTAAACTATTATGAATCGACCATTATAGGAAATGATTGGATTCAAGACGTTCTATGTTCTCTTCTCATCTTGTTCCTTAAGACGCTGTCATAATTAGTGTCGACATCGTGTATCATCACAATTCTCCTTGATACTATTGTAAAACATGTGTAATTATGTGGTGTCATCGTATCGATAATCCAGAGGTTTCACATAGAAATCTAAGGTACTTTACAAACGATTTGAATGCACGAACAAGCGATGAACCGCCTCCCCGCATCACAAATCTATCTGCATAGGCACGCTTCGCAGACAAGTTGGAACATAGATCACGTAGTCGCTGCTTCGTGCAATACCACGAATAACTGTCACATTACCATAACTATTAGCTTATTTTAAATGTACGAAGTGAATACAATTTGCAAGGGCAATGTAATCCGTGTATTGATGAAATACTTTTTTCACTTCAAGGATGATTACGTCCCCTCAACAGCTAGGTAATTTGGGGTGCGAATGAGTGGGTGATGGTGAATCGATCAAGTGATGAACGGTGAAAGGACGTTCACAAATACGTTGTGAGGGACTCGAACCCACACTTGACTTGAATTTATTTTCTAATGCTGTGTATGTCTAAGTTGATTAAGCCTCGAGACACCTTTTTTATATTATTTCGAAATCCTAATACACAAATCGTGGTTTTCGATAAAACCCTATGCCACGAGTAGGCCTACTCTAGTAGAACACTAGATAGTAGATATCCAATATATTTACTGCATTGTTTTTATTTTTTCATTTCATTTTATGTATTCATTATCTTGCTTCATCTATATGTTGTTTATCCATATATTGTGCGCTTAATTGTTATTTTTTATATATTTCATTTCTTTTGGTAATGGAAAAAGTCTGTTTTCCGAGCTCAAAAGGGTATAAAGTCTTTTTTTCTTAATTATTCAATTACAAGCTCAGAAACGTTCACTGTTCAGGGAAGACAAAGTTGAATAATTTAGTGAATAAAATAATTTTATGATAAGTTCATGAATGATTTTTATCGATTTATCTCTTCTGTCCATGTTATAGAATTCTTCAACACAAACAAATATGAACTCCAATTTTAACAGATTAGCTAATGTAAAAAAGTTGGATCAGGATGTTTTATGATTTTTGTACACTATTTCATTCTACATTTGAATTAATATTCAAACAACTCATGTAGAGAAATATTTCAGACTTAATTGGTGTATTAATTTGACAATAACTAGTTTTTTGACGTGATGCATATCATGACACGGATATCATAAACGCAGGTCTTGAATATGAATTGACAACCAAGTGCTTGAAATAGTGTATTACAAAGTTCACATATATTACTAAATACAAAAAATAAAATGATTTGATTTTCATTCTTTCTACAAGAATCATTACTTGCTTAGACGGGTGAACCAGTACAACTAGCACGCCGAATTGTTATTAAGCAGACCCGAGTTCGATTCCCGCTCCAGGCGATAATCCTGAGAGGGGTTTTTCTCGGTTTCCTTTCATCATTCAATTGAGTACCAATGATACAATCACACGACAATCACCTTCCCATCATCCCAACCGTTTCACTACACCCCAAACGGTCCGAAATGAATATTAACTCAATAAAAATAGAAATAATAATTACTTAACAATAACGAGTAAAATGTCACTTCTTAGAAGTTTTTTGATATAGTTCATCGGTCAAGACAGTGATACAGACATCAATATTTGATTCAAAATCATATCCATCACGTGAGAAGAAGGTCGTCTACCAACCTAACACATATGAAAATATCTCCGTTACAGATTGTAGACCTGTAGTGTATGGAAGTCAATGACTTTTCAGGAAGAGATTCATGATTACTAACACAACTACGTCGTTTAAGAGTATTAGATGTTTAAAGTTGCCGTAAATTTTGTCTACAAGTAGCATGCAGAAGTGTATACAATTATTTAGTTTGTGGAAGACCTCCACGTCCCGTGGGGAAATACAAGTGAAATCTTTAAGAAACAATACTCAACCAACTGAAAATTGACCTAAAATACCAGCATAATTTTATATGTCGGAGAGATCCACAGAATTGGTTATAAATTTGAAAATTCCTCTTCTAGTATATATACGATCCACGAAATAATCACTATTTTAGGACTTGTTCACGATTTCCAGTTTTGCTTTTATGTCTATACCGGTATATCAATGCGCATCTGAAAGACAGTAAAAAGTGCCTTGTATTCTCACTAACAAGCTACGCTATATTCAGACGACAGTATATAATGTAATGAGGGCCCAAATCACGACAGTTTGTGTCCCTATTAAGCATCTCTAAACATCTCTGAGTGATGGATCACCTATAAGGACATGAACCTCTAAAATGCTAAAGCTATCGCTTCGAGCTTCTCTACATTCTATACTTTGCATTCAGCAAGTCGTCCACCAAGATAACAAAAATATATGTATATTTCAACGTTATTTCTGTGTAGCTGTGAGATTTGAAGGTCAATGATTTTGCAGGACAAGAATTAATATTAGATACTCTACTACATCTTTCAAAAGCGTAATATTGTATCTCTAAGAAACCAACAAGTTTTTCTGGAATCGCCTGCGTTTTTTAAATCATTCTGTTGCCATTGGTACAATTGCTACAAATTATTTATGTATGTAATTGTACATAAATGAATATGCTTACAATTATTTTGTTGGTAGTAGATCTTCTCCTTGACTAGTATCGAGGGAAGATGGAGATGTACTACACTTTTGAAAGATGTGGTTGTGTTTCTAATCGCAACTCCTTTAATAACTAATTACTGTTATTCAAAATAGCTCAACTTAAGAACGGTGATATTTGTGTTGGTTGTTGGTGAAGATGTCTTCTTCTTGCGTGGATACAAGTATAGCAGCCTTCAGCCTGCTCATGGTTGCGGCTTGCACAATGGACGCATGCCGCATACGAATTATCATCTGGCTATCTTTCTCCTACACCTAGCTAAACTATACATGCCATGGCGCGGGGACGAGAGCCAAACGGTTGATGTCTTGCTACTCTTATTTTGTAATATGTAGATACGTTGATATATTTTCATTTTATTCCACATTTCCATTACAGAAATAAACAGTATAACATACATACTGCATAATAATAACAACCTTAAATACATATTTCTTCAAGAACTCTGGAACGTTCTGTAATCAAAAATGTAGTCCGAAAAACGACATAAAAAAGAAAAACTACGGTACTAATTGAAAAAAGAAAAACTACGGTACTAATTTGAAGGTTCAGTTCGAAAAAGAAGTACTAAGTGTTCATTAAGAGAATAATAATGTACTGTAGAAGCCCGTTATATAAAATATATCAACTGAACTTCTTGGATACGATCCAATATCGCGGTATTTAGAATGCAATAGTCAAGTCATAAAAGTTTCGTCTCCACTGGGATCCGATCCCGAGACCTCCCCAGGCCCATATTAAGAAGTACCAAGTGTTCATTAAGAGAATAATAATGTAATAATGTAATAAACATCTCACAGCATGTCTTGAACTATGTCTTTCGTTTATGCACCGACCTATGCCTCGAGGAAAAGGACTAAACTGTCTAAACAGTTCATTTTTTGGTAGTCTTATATAAACTATATAGGCCTACTTGAGACGACCCGAAAGAAAAGCAATGTTGTATTTGCTTCTTTTATTATAGTTGCGTGCACGCATAGATAATAAAATGAAATTATAGTAGAAGTATATTCAGGTAAGTTATTCATCAATGTTTTTCTCTTGTGATGTATATAGTTCATTGTTGTTTCTAACAAGACAGCTTATAAAAACATATATATATATATATATATATATATATATATATATATATATATATATATCGGTACTTTCGGTTTTATTATACAGTACATCACATGAACTCGTATTTTATTAGTGATAATGCAATAATTCTAGTAAATTATATATAATGGCCGTTAGCAGAGTCGTCAGTCAGAATGAATAGAATTTGTTTTGGTCCTATTCCATCATACCATCTTACCAACTTCATACTCGCAACGATACATGATAAGTGGATTTATATTGCGGTGTTACCCACGAAAATCAGAAGTTCATGGGTATAAGTGGAGCTGACGACTTTAAAAATTATACTAAACTTTTTATTTTAGTTAACTGTGCAACTTTATTGAAGTATAACTAATTGGTTCATCTGTCTCCAAAAGAGCTTCGAAGTTTTCAAAAAGAAAGAATTGTGAATGAATGAATGTGCTTCGTATGTAGTTATACAGTGACGTACACAGGCATAGTTTATACTAAGACAAAGTATTTTATATTTTCCGTCAAATGCTTAGGATACCTTAGCCACTTACGTGCGGCAGAAGATTACCCATAATCATTAGGCATAATTTCATCCACTAACTTCCAGCATAACATTTATAGCCACTTACATTCAACGTATACGTTTAGCCACCAGAATTCAACATAAGTTCAGCATTTAGAATACAGCACACATTTATTTACTATAGGTTTATATACTTGCATTCAACATACATTTAACAACTATAGCGTTCAGCATCCGTTTAGCGACTAGCATTCAGCATACATTTAAAACCTAACATATCAGCATACGCTTAGACAATAGCAGCATAAGATTAAGCCACTACAATCGCACATCTTATCATTTATCTTTTACATTGACACTAAAATGTCACGCTGTGGGTATAGGTCCCTCTCAATCTTGTAATATCTAATTATGACAAAGTTCAGCCTAATGAGCGTAATGAACACTTCGGACAGATTTTTAATGATCGTGAGTTTCCTGTCAGAATGAATAACACAGCCAGCATCTTGATTCCCCTATTAAGTCCTCACATTATCAACTCCTCTCATAAGGTGTCTACCGACATAATGATCAAGTCGGCAGAGATGAAGTAATCGACAGAAATAACGACGTATACAAAAAAACTGGCCAAGGATATTGACGATTTTATCCTACAAAATGTTCTTACCGCAAGAAATAAATTAAATCTTTCAAAGATGCTGTTATTGTAGTCTCTATAACGTATCAAGTATCTCCTGTGTGAGAGTGTGTGTGTGTGTGTGTGTGTCAGAAAGGTCTTGTAACTTTAATAGGCAGACGGATTCTTTTGTGTAAAAAAAACTTAAAATATGTAAAAATAATCGATTCAAATAATTCATGTTTTTTTTCCTGTACATAAACCAAAATATATATCTTTTTTACAAAATGGTGAGCTCAATGTCGTATTTAGATTAGATTATATCATTCATTAAGACCAAACGTACCAGAATTTCCGTTTTCATTATTATTATATTAAGCTCTCATTGACTGAATAACTCAATACTGAAATGAGACTAAATAAGCCAGGGGCATATTTATTATGGGTCTATACTGTTGATTGTTACCATTTCTTTTCAAGATTAAAAATTATAATCTAAATTTCAAGAAAGGAATGGAAATTCTGTACTTTGTTTTAATTCTAGATCTCAATTAGAGATATAAAAATTGGATCAAAATATAAACATCAATCAATGAAGTCAGGGACTACAGTCTTACGACATTTAATGTAATATTCAATATTACGTTATAATAACCTATAATTTCGTACAATAGCATAATGTATAATAATAACATTATTAAACACGCTTGTTAAAGAAAGGTGGGATTTCGATTGCGTGTTTGTTGACAATAAGCTGCCCACACTTCCTCACCAAAGTTGGCCAAGTTACCCGTATTGTCTTGGTTATCTAGATATAAAGTTATCTAAATAATTATCTGGATAACTTTTGCATCTTTTATTTTTTATCGATAATGTATATGTGTTATCTTCATCCAGATAATAATTTCCTCATTTCAATAGATAATACATCATCAATTTAAAAATATATCTATCATGATTTCATCAGCGAATTCTCTCCGGACCAAACTCAAATGAGGGATTTAGGAAACATGCATCTATCATAGTTGCTCGAAAATGATCTGTTCAAATTATTTAATGTGCGAGCGCGGGTGCGAGTTACGAGTTTGTGAAAATTATATCTTGTCAATATAAGAAATTGTCTATTGAAAATTATTTTCCATCTTCATCTTTCACATCGATTTTTTTTAAGATCATTATCTGAATATAAAATCATCTGTTCGCAACCCTGATCAGCATTAATGTTTCAACAGATGAAACCGTCACGCATTACTTTAAGCCTCCAACGGTTTCATTTGAAACGTATTGAACCATTGTTACAAGAGAGATAATTGATGTAATAATGATGATTTATTTAACGGGTATAGTAAAATCTAGCTTTATCTAGGCCCATGTTTCTGGAAGAAATCAGGATAATTTTTGAATAAGATACTGTATTCACTATTTTACAGATAATTGTTTTTATGTACTGGTAAAGTAAAGGTCATATTATTTCTTTGATGATAACTATACTCGTTCAATTATAACATATACTCAAAGAATTAAAGAATAGCTAATATTTTCTATATTCGATGTATTTATACGAATAGCTCATCTCTGCTCCGTGCTTAATATTCACAACACCTCGCCAAGTTTTTACTTCACAGTGACGTAGACAAAATCTAATAATGCCGCACTGAAATATGTCAAATATTCGTATAAACTTTATTGTTTTCGGTGTGACCGGCGTTCTACTCGGCGTGTTCCTCCTTTGCGTGGTGGGTCCATTGGTGGGTACCACAAGGTCCAAATCAACTCCAATCTACTATTTAAAAAAAAAACATTCAAAAGCTTTCGTCCACGGGTTATCAATGAGACTTTTTTATCGGCCAGTACTAGATTTATATTCTATTTCATTTTTTGCTCTCAACGTCTCATTTTTTCTTCAACCAGTTGTGTCGTCATAATTTAGCAAGGTGTTGTCGTAATATACTGCAAAATAAAAATACTGAAAATTTCTCATATTTGAATCAATCGTAAAAACTATATCAACCTTGAGCAGAAACCACAGAAACGTACGGTCAATGCTTCGTATCTTCACGACGTAATATGCCATGCAGTACACAAACATCATAACACATATAATAATCCTTTAATGACGTTGTCAGCGTCTGTATTTTTAATCGAAATCTAGAAAAATATAGTAATTTAGTCCATGATCGTATTTTCTCACTCTTGTAAGATCATGCGGTGTAATCACGGAGTATTCGAGTATCGTCAGTTGCACGAATTGGTAATTATTGCATCGTGAAGATCCGCAAGTAATTGTTGTGATGATGTAACTACGTATCAAAACATGACCGACAGACAAACCTCTGGATTTAATCTCGTAAACATGTTTCACGTATAACTTACAATACAGTTTATATTTATTTAAAATGAGTTGAATCTATAACATGTATTTAAAGAGAATGATTGATTATTAAACGTGTTTTCAATGTTTTCAAATGATATCACGAGTAATAATAGTTTCTAGTGGTACGTTGATGAGTTTCTATAGCGGATGTATACTCTTGTTCTTATGTCAGCAAGAATTCAAGTAAAACTACCGATGCCTTACATGTAAGGGGTATGCAGGATGCACCCTGTGACCTCTATAGGTATGCCTATTTCTTGCAACTCCAGCAATCACTGTGACTGGACAACTATTAGACCGTACACAGAAAAGTGCATAAAATGGACGGGATATTACGTTTATAGAATCATACTGATTTGAAGGCTATATAAAGAAATACTGTAAATCAGTGATTAATCATATCCACGAATCACCAAGCGAAACAATTCCAAAAATCTCCAGGCGAGTAATAGTGAAATGTATATAATTATATAATTATATTGGACTCGATGACGCTCTGTACTGATGACTGCGATCAATTGGCGTCGGTGAATGATATTTTATTAGTCTTTTTGGATAGTGGGAAGAAGTCAGTCGTGGCCTGTTGTTGAGGAACCATCCCAGTTATTGACCTGAATGACAGGAGGTACCTCGAAAAAACCCTGTCAGGATGGTCGACCATGGCGGGAATCGAACCCCGGTCTCCTGAATGACGGTTCAGTGTCCTAGAGTCACTCGGCCACGCGTCTCAGTGAGTGCTGGAGAACGAAACAAAATTAAATTTGATTTGATTGTGATTTTTTTCAAGTAGTTTAAAATAAGTAAACCAATTAATTAATTGGTAAAAATTTGTCTATGCGGAGAAGTGGAATTAGAGAAGCTTTAAAAAATCAAATCAAGTGTATGTTCGATTGAATCTCGCATCAAGTATTTATAAAATGATATCTTTGATCGTTCGCACCCCAAAGGAGCTAGCTTGTGGTGGGTTCCATTGATCAGTGTCCCACTGCACCAGTACGTGAACTGTGTTGTGACCTCGGGTAGGCGGCGCTGAGCGGATTTGCTGCGGTCTCCACCCACTGTTCACTAACCTTCACTCTTTCCCCCCAGCCCCTGCCCCTGCCCCTGAATCTGACCTGAATCAGCCCCTGTATTTAACTATTACGTATTACAAGATAAATATCTTACTAAGCGGCCTCTACAGAGATTTACTAAGCCATAGGTGAGTTTGTAGGTTTCGACCACCCTATACTCGTCGTACCAAAACCACAAGCTAAACAACGATATATGTTATACACTTATACTTATATACACGGAAGAAGTAGGTCGTCTACCAATATAACAACAAGAAGGAATATCACTCTTATATTTGCAAGTGTAATTTTCAATGTAATGTGATTTTTTAGGACGAGGTTTAAGAAACGCAGCTACATCTTTCAAAAGCTTTCAATCCTCAAAGGAGCAGCAAGATTGATTAATACCCAAATCATCGCAATTATTTAATTGGTAGACAACCTTTTTATATCATGGTGAGAGTATGACAAACCAAATGCCAACACATTGATTATTGCGTTATGTGTATTAATAGCTCGATTAGCTGTGGTATTACCTGAAGATAACACACATTTTAATTTGTTGATTTTACATTTACTTTTCTAATGCGTGAAAGTAAAAAAAACATATATTTACATTCTAATTGATCCAAGATGGTAGGTTCTGTCTGTCCTAACAATCACTTGTGTCTGATCTGTCAGATTCTATCAGTCACAGTGTATTACGATAAAAGTCCACTAATCTAAACAAATGTCATTTTCTGTATCAGTATTATAATCGAAATGTGCTGCGGGATGAACAGTAAATAAAGCTGAACGACGCATCATTTCAGACATCATTTCATACTTAATTATCATTGCCTTGTAATAATGCAAGTCTAGTTTAGTTTTAGACAATGAAACAGAATATTTTCAAGGCGTCACAAGGTTTTATATTGAATATGATTGTGATTGACGAGTATCCACGTAAAAATTTGGTAAGTACAAAACCTCGCTGCAGTGTCAAAGCTTTGTCAAAGATTACCCATTATTGAAAGATGCAATTAAGTTTCTTATCGTAAACTTCATACTCAAAAATAATAATAACCTAAATTTACCACAGCTATCATAATATAAATGTGTAATTTGAATTCGTTATGTTGGTAGACAACCTTCTTTTTCGTGTGTGCAAGTATAGCAGTTACTATTTCACAAACTGGTACACTGTAAAATGCTCTGAATACATGATTCAATACAATTTTATCCAAACACATTATGTCGTACATAAAGGTTAACATTTCTTAATGCATGGTGCATACATATTAAGAGGTTCGTGTATAAATGACGGCAGAACTTTATCGACAAGAACATGAAGGTAACATTTTAGAGCTGAGAATACCAAACCTGTATCTATCAGTTTCATACACATCGCATCTGGAAACATGCAGTAGCTCATTTCAGAAGCTTATATTTTTTAAATAAGGCAATTTTACTTAATTGGCAACGGTAATTGCATTGCCATGCATGCACCATCTTTTCTCTCTGATACTAATACAATATCTCAAGGTTTATATCTGTCTGAACCGTTGCCTAGGTGATGGTCGAGGGGGAGGGGGATGCTGTGTGGACCAAGGCGCGTGATCTGCTCGAGTTCCGCCCACCAACTAGTCAGTGATTAAACAAGCGGGTCAATCGCATCTAGTGGGCTGGTACTGGCACGAGAAATAACCTAGTAAATACTAATCTGAGTACAGTCAGAGCAACTATATCACAAGGTGTCAAAACATATCTTAATTAGTACTTTGCTGGTATTGGAAACACTATTATTACCGTCAGAAATACATGACAGATTCTACGATACTGAATACTGGCCACCTCCAGTTGTCCATTAGGCTAAGGCACTGCGTGAGGAAGCATATCTTTGAAGGAAGCTTTAGTCCCGCATAAGACATTGATTTTGTAAACACGTCCGCTTATTGGTAGGCCAGGCCTATACCTCCAAAATAACCTAGCTGTTGGTAGCAATTTTCAACGAACAGGATGTTGATGCTAGTGAATGAAACAGAAACTCTTGTATAGAGATGCATATAAATGTAACGCTTTTATACATGCGTAGATCAAAGCTGTGAATATATAATAATACTGTCTACGTCAAAATATGAAATTCGTTGATAATTGAGACATTTGAATGTTTAATTCATATACCCACCAGCGACTTGATCATTTGGGAGTAGAAATGAGTACGAATTATAGACAAACATGCATAGATATATCTTTGTAAGCAGTTTTAGACCCAGCATTCATGCATCTCAAGTTAAGAGGCACGGATGAAAAAAAAAAAATCTCAACATCGAAACTTGATACCAAATCATTGTTCCCCAACAACGGCTATTGACGAAAGTATGAGATAATAGGAGAATATAGTATGAGATCACTTAACATAATCGGGTTCTTAATTGATAAATTGGATCTCATCTTACTCTTGCAATAAAACCAATAATGTTACAACTATTACTATGGTCTTGCCAAAAATAAAATAACACATTTTCCGTTGTATTGTGAGATTGTTTTCATCACATTCAACATATTATATATTAAATGAAAAAGTGTTACTTTTGATTACATGAGGTCTTTGAGAGTAAACCAAACTAGGAATAAGAAGAGTGTGAAGTATAAGATGTTACAAACCGCCAGTACAAATTCGTTACTCATATACTCCAGTCAATCTAAGCCAAAAAGAGGCGTAGCCTCAAACAAACTGTAACAGAAAAAAAATTCAGTGAATTTCGATTGCTCCAGTTTTCAAACTGAATTTAAAAAGTTTGCTCAAATCGGAGCCGCCATTTTGTTTTTGATCAAATTTTCATGAAAATCCATTTTATTTTCTATTGGTCGTCGTGAGTGAATCACATTTCCAACTCTATACTAAAATTACTAGAGAATGTTTCACACAAAATAAAGAATAATAAGAATAATCAGATGGAAATTGCTATGATTTAGTGATTAAATTACAATTAATGCGAAATTTCATTAATCACATCTAATGAACAAAGCTCAGTAGTTAAAAATGTAAACTCAACGGAATCGCATTGAAATCATTATATATAACTACCAGATGTAAAGTTTGCTTGAATTGAGGTGGCGCTCCGATTTGAGCAAACTTTTTTACTTCAGTTTGAGATACTGGGGCAATCAAAATTCACTGAAAAAAATTTCTGTTACAATTTGTTTGAGGCTAAATCTTAGTTTGACTGGAGTCCCGGTATTAGTTTCAAAGGGAAATCTCCAACTTGGAAAATGCTCAACTTGTTAAAAATCGTGTTTTTTTTTTAAATGGGAAGCGTATTCGCTTTTTCCATTGAGCTACCAGGACTGATAGCAGTGCTTGATCTACTGGACGTCTTAGAGATGACGTCTATGTAAACTTCACGAGCAACGCAAGAAAACTATGAAAAATTAGATATTTTAAAGAAAACTTGTAAGCTGTAAGCTGTTTATCTTTGTATAAAAAAATACAAGAATATAAAGCGTATGCCTTATATCTAGCTCCCATCGTCCTTTCTTTGTCACAATATTACGTATAAGAAATGTTGTGAAGAATATATTATATCCACTTCAGTATATTCAGATGACGATTGATTTTTGTTGACCCAACGACCCTACCAAGAGTAAGGTTCATTTTTTAGGGACAATTGTTGGTACGAATGAGCAGGTGTTGTTTATATAATGTTTACAAAACCCCATGATTATGAGAGACTTGAACCCACGCACTACTTAAGTTTCTGACTTTAGTTTCTAAAGCGATGCCTTAGTAGAATGAGCCATGGAGGGCGGCTATTATTCATGCTATGAGGGTAATATATCGAGTATTTCTTTCTCGCTCAGAATTAGCGTAATCCAAGAAACTAGTACCTACGTTTATATCATGCTATCATTACAGTGCGCTGTTGAACTCAATATATAAATATAAATAAAGATATATCATGCGGTTGACTTCAACTGAAAAATGCAAATGTGAAGAATTTTGAGAGCTTCATGAAATATTATGTCTTAAACTGGATTATTTCAGTCATAACTAAATATTTTCATAACGAAAAATATTTTGTAACTCGACCATACGTCATCACGAAATAATATCATTATAATAATATATTCTCGATTGAAAAGAAGGTGGAAAGATCCAGTGCTATACACCAAATCAAAGAATTATATGAACCAGTTCTAATTTGATATGATTACTATCTTATAATGTATTAAGTATAATTATACTTATCGGTAATAATGTACGGTATACTTATAGTTAACATTGAACCAGATTAGTAAATTGTTATTGGTGGTTTTGATGCACGTGTGCACTGATGACGTAGCCAACAGTTCTGCTGGAAACCTGTCCGAAAACGAAGGCTTGGCTTCATTCTTAGCAACCGTTTATACAACTTCCGATTGGGTTATAATTTATAGATCAAGGCTAATATGAGTAAGCGAACGGAGAGACTGAATTGCGCACCCTAGCAGGCTGACTGAGCTAAGCCGTAAAGTATAAGATTATTAGCAGAAATCAGCAACAATCTTAACATCAATGTTGAGGTTCTCTTAATGAAATTTTATGTTTCCGTTCACAACACCAATCAGTATAGCAGTGAGTAATTGGCCGTGAAAAAAATGTTTCCAAACTCCAAATGTTGTTCCAAATTTAGCTCGAACTGTAACAAGCAATGGTCAATTGGATTGCCAACAACGTGAAAAGTAAGCGGTCAGCTGCTACTATAAACAAGACATCGTATTAGGTATTTCTTACTTCTACATTTTTGTGTTACAAATATCTAGGAAAAATTCTACTCGAACTCTTGGAGTCAAGTTTACTACTGAAAAATTGTGAATGAGTACAAACTCTTTAAACTTCAGAGAAACGTTTTTGGGAATGTTATAGTTGAACCTTTGAAAAATTCATACTTTTGTTCAATTGTAGATTCATTACAGAAAACTTGGATAATGTTCCGATTTTATTATTGTACAATTTATTCGTAATTTGATTAATTGGTACCGGCCTACATTGATTATTACATAATTATTCATTTATTGAGGAATATTAAACGATTTTAAATCTACTTCAATTTTATGTAAAAACATTGAAGAAACAAAATAACATATGATAAAATGAATTAGCAAATGAATTATCTCTAAGAGCTGGTACCTACTTTGAATCTTCAATTATTCATTCATCTAGTAATATCTAGAATGACTTCAAATATTCTTTCAAGTTCTCTGTATTCATATATAGGCCTATAACTATACTTTTCAGGAAACGGCCAGAATAATGAAATAGAATAAAAAAGTCATCAATTGAATTATCTGTAAGAACGAATAATTTTTTGTAATTACTTTTTGGTATATTTTGACTTTAACTAAAATTGGAAACTTCAGACATTTGAAGCTGGAAACACTATATAGCATAGATTTGTGGTGTCGTGAGGATTACTGATAGTATGTATATACATAATCCAATCCAAACAATGTCTGCTTCATTTCCTAATCAACAATGTGGTACAGATAACCGCAAGGTTGGTGTTGTAGATTATCATCCCTAGAACACCTCTCCCTCATACAAGCTTCGGCTTATGTGGGTATAATTAATCTCCAACATTCACTACCAAGAAACAATCATATTTCTATTAATTACCATAGAATATTAAAAGCGTAGATGTGTGTGTTATAATGGTACATGTTGAATGTTCAATCAAGAAAATGTGTTATTATAAAAGAGAGTAAAAGAGTAATCGATCTTTTCATTGAAACTTGTATCAGGCTTGTTGAAGTGTGACGAGTGATTATTGAAAAAAGGCGTGATACCTTCCAATGATAGGTATAGGCTTCTTTGATCGAATTGTAATTTACTATGCTAACTACTACTTAAATCCTCCTCTAAATCGAACAAGCCGACGGTTTGAAAGGTTACCAAACTACAAATTGAATTAAATACTGGGTATTAAACACTAAAATCGTGAGACGAAAAATTCTAAATAACATAAATTATCTTTGAGAGTAGTAGGTATAGTGGAAATGTTGAAAAATTATCTCAGAATATAGCGAGAAATAGGCGATTATAGACTCCATTACGGAATTCATCATTTCGTTCCGATAATTTGTGATATAAGAATAGATTAATCTCTTGGATTTCCAACTGCATAATTTTCATATAAAATTATTCATTATGTACGGCAGCCCTGGATTTTCAAAATATGAAGAAAATCATGTAAAAAAGTATAATCAATTTGATTTACCAATAAATCGGTTAAAGGATGGATGGATGGTCCTAATTGAAGGTCTCCCATAACGATCCTGCTGGCAATTACATACGCGACTGATTATGATACATTAAAACACTAATGATGTTATTAAGGGATTTGCTTTTCTGAGGTGTTTTGCAAGATAATTACATCTTCCCATCACGCGAGAAACTCAATCAAATATTATATCATTATTATCGGAACAAAAAATTAGTTGATTATATATAAACATAAAAAGTGCTATAATAAAGTCAGCGTTTTTTATCATAAATGTGAAGTGGTTCACAAACCAAGAAGATGATGTAATAAAGTTGATTGACCTTACAACTAGGAAAATGCAGCGTATGCGTTATAAGATGATCGAGATATTTTTATGGATGTACTCGAAAATTTTATAAACATCTTGATTAATTTTGAAATTCATCGAGCCTTCTTCATTCATTCATATCATTTCCTTCGTATACGTCATATAGCCTTCGTTGAAAACTGTTGAATCCCATTTACAAATTTTAAACTGAATATTTAAAAATGGTCCAATGTAATAACAACCCTGCCCTGTTCTAGTATGACACCAATGTGCAGAAAAAGTTTCAAGTAGATTGGTTACTTTCCTGACCTGTATGTAACATGAAAATTACAAACCAAAAAAAGAAACATAAGAACGTAGCCCGATTTTTCCCATTTAGTTAAATGAAAGTCTTCGCTAAGCTCATCTAATAAATAGAGTATATAGTTGTGTTCAGTGAATTACTAGGGAAACGCAGCACGTGCATTGTAAGATGAACAAGATATTCAGAATTATGGAATGTATGTCCTCTCGTAAATTATATATACCATGATTTTGAAACTAACAAGCATCCATTATACATTCTGTCAGATGACTATGACCTTATTTAACTCACATTAGTCTTCGTTACTCCATGCAACCTGTTGATTTCAATCTCAAACTTGGAACTCAATTCATTCTTCCAAAATAATAATAAATTTCTAAAAACAACCAAAACAAAATTCTTTATAAGTAGAAACATGTATTGAAGCAATATCAACATTCTATTGAAATTTCATGACAAATGGATAGAATAGAAAAATTAAAAAATTCTATCCAGCAGTTCTATGGGGAATTTTAAAATTCTCAGAACTTTTTCCGAACTAACCGCGTGAACTAATTTTGTTCAAAAAACATTTGTAACATGTTCTGGTTGCAATATTCAGAAGAAGTTTCAAACCGATTGCTTAATTTATCTGAACGGTACGCCATGCACAAAAAAAAAAAAAAAAAAAAAAAAAAAAAAACGAAACCTGATTTTGTCGTTTAGTGAAATGGAACTCTACTGGCAAAATAGCATAATCCATAATCGGCACCCGGAAAGTTCTGAGTAAGAAATGATGACTACAAAAGAACAAAATCACCAAAATATCTCTAAGAAAGTCTTCGTTCAAATGATTTTGTTTCTATGTTATGTATTCAACACGTTTAGTGTTGTATTATACTATACCTCTATAGGCGTTGCGTAAACGCTATATAGGCCTACATTGAATCGATTGAATAGATATTGCGGTAATCTAATTTTTTAGTACATAACTCATGCACCTAAATTAAATTACCTGTACGATTGAAAGATTTCAGAAACTTATTCTGTAAGCCAATAAATAATTAAATTAACCCTGACCTATAAACACTTGAAAATATCACAAACCCTCGTATAGTTATTCTAAATTAAATCATTTAAAAAATATATTTACTATCTCCCTCTCTCTCTCTCTCTCTCTCTCTCTCTCTCTCTCTCTCTCTCTCTCTCTCTCTCTCTCTCTACATATATATATATATATATATATATATATATATATATATATATATTATTTATTTATATATATATATATATATATATATATATATATATATATATATATATATATATATAAATAAATATATATATTTAAGAATGAGCAGTGAGGAAAGAATCGCTGTGAGCGATTTGTGGTCTGTTTGACGGGAGGGTATAAGTGTTGGTAGAGTTGCTACGCCTCGAGGCTATGCTGGTATTAGAAGCATAACGTGGTTGTTACGTGATTCGTAACATGCATATTATTATTACACGTCAGAGGTTCACTCTGTAAGTTACTCGCATTACCCACCCGATGTCATTCTTTCAATAGAACTTTTATAATAGAGAGTAGGATGCCTCTTCCATGCCTACTTGACATATAAATACAATAACGATCCCACCAATAGCTGGGTTACATGGAAGTGGGAACAAGCGGGGTACAGTGAAACGTTGAAGTGACGCAAATTTTTGGAAATAGAACTCACGTCCGACTTGACTTCGTTCTCTAATGCAGCCGCTTAGCTGAAAGCGTGGGCGGATTTTGCCTCTTGGGTGGTAAGAAATGCAAAAGATCTTCACACAGAAGTGGAAAGAAATCGGTCGTGGCCTGATAGTAGGGAACCAAGAGGGAAAAACGAAAATCCTAATTCAGTTTATAGGCGACCGCTTGGGAAACCATTCCCCGGTCTACTGAATGATGGTTCAGCGACTAGCGAGTGATCTACAAGGTCCGAAAATCTCCATAAGAATAGCTGTATTTGGGGGGGGGGGGGGGGGTGAAAGCTTCATTTCCCAATCTTATTCGATTGTAACGAAACTTCCACAGAATGTCAGTGTTATTCCAATAAATGTTTTTATCGAGTTTTTCAGAAGAAATTCGGGTCGATCATTTTTAAGGAAATAAATATGATGTATTTTAAAATTCACAAATGAATATTTTCTATAGTTTATGTTCAACAATATGACGGTATACATCGAACGCATACTCGGACTTGATATTTTCAAAATCGCAATGTGTAGTTATAGTAAAATGTGTAGTATAATAGGCCCTACTACACTTGATATTTTCAAAATCAAAATGTGTAGTTACAGTAAAATGTGTAGTATAATAGGCCCTATACTATATTATATACTACATAGTTTTATCACATTTTGCATTCCACATACATCTATAAATAATGAACCGTTGCATATTTGTAATCAAATTAAAAGAAAGAATTACAAATTGTATCATATGTTACTTGTGTATGTATAATTTATTATCCATTTCGCTATGCACAACTTATGGCTACACAGCAGTCGTTTGAAATTGCTTGCTGCGCACATTTTTCAATTATATATCCATTATTATTTTATGAAAAATTCCTCTCATATACTAAAGAAGCCGACAACATGCTACATATTATTAACTATTAAAATGTGCGTATATGTATATAAATTTATATATATATATATATATATATATGACAATCCTTAACTTTGCAGTCTCTTTGAGAATCTACTTCACAATCTATAGCTGCAAATTGTTTGTAGGCCTATCATATATTTCAAAGAACTTTCCGAAAAAAAATATATTTTAAAAACGTGAGTCGATTTATAATGTTATAATAGGTTCTTTCAAAAATAAATAGTACAGATATTGAGGATTGCATTTAATAACAAAATATTACAATTTTATGAATGAATAGGAAAAAATCACCAACACAATATTGAACAGCCGCCCCTCATGGCTAATTCAGCAAACCAACCGCTTTAGAAACTAAATGCCTTGCCGCACTTGGGTTCGAGTTTTGCTAGTGAGGCATAGATTTATGTCAACAACTCTCATCTACGGTACCCCCAAATAATATGGCTGTTGGCGGGGTCCTTAAAAAAGAAGTAATCTCAGTCAATCGATTCTGAACTTATTCTATATTTTAACAAATGTCATATTTTCAGGTAAGTATCAATAAGTTTTATAGACGTATTCCATAATGTTTTTATTTTATAGCTTTGGAAGTTGATCAATCTTGACATAAGTATGCCTATGTTGATGTAATCTGACATTCCTGAGCTGTAAGTCGAGCATCACGTAGTCTAGGCCTATCTGTCAATCGTTTGCGCTGCCGTATTCACTCATTATCGACCAGTGCTAGCTGGTGATATTCTCCTCTGGAGGTAATAGTATACAGTAATCGATTTATAAAACTCTCAGTTGTAGAAATGATGATTTCAAACCTGTGACATACACAGACTAACGTGATCCTGTTCAGTCCGAGGGGTCAACAACTCCTGAAATCCGGTGAACACTTGCCATGAAATCCCATTGAAATCCACTTGAAATCCCTGAAATCTCTAGAAATCTCTGAAATCACCTGAAATCAGGTGTGCACCAAATTTGCGAGTTGTAAACCCCTCGGTTCAGTCCTATAACGTGACAATAGTGGCTCATACGTATGGGTACATCCCACGTGTTGCTTAACGACCCCACCAACAGCCAGATCGATGGGAGTTGTGTGTTGCTTGACGACCCCATCAACAGCTAGGTCATATAGGAATCGTGTGTTGCTCAACGACCCCACCAACAGCTAGGTCATATAGGAGTCGTGTGTTGCTTAACGACCCCACCAACAGCTAAGTCATATAGGAGTCATGTGTTGCTTAACGACCCCACCAACAGCCAGATCATTTGGGAGTTGTGTGTTGCTTGACGACCCCATCAGCAGCTAGGTCATATAGGAATCGTGTGTTGCTCAACGACCCCACCAACAGCTAGGTCATATAGGAGTCGTGTGTTGCTTAACGACCCTATACCAACAGCTAGGTCATGTAGAAGTTGTGTGTTGCTTGACGACCCCACCAACAACTGGGTCATATGTTAGTTGTGTGTTGCTTAACGACCCTATACCAACAATTAGGTCATTTAGAAGTTGTGTATTGCTTGACGACCCCACCAACAGCTAGGTAATATGGTAGTTGTGTGTTGCTTGACGACCCTACCAACAGCTAGGTCAAATAGGAGTCGTGCATTGCTTAAGGACCCCACTCACAGCAAGGTCATACGGGAGTCGTGTGGTTTTTAACGACCCCACCAACAGCTAGATTAAATAAGGGAGTCAATGTGTTTCTTAGAAGCCCAGCGAACCCTCATATTAAATCAAATCATAGGTAGAGTGGCCTCTTCGAAGACTTGAATCAGCAGTATTAACTCCCTTGGAGTATACTTTAAAAATTAAACCAGACAGTTAGCAAGAATGCAGATCGCTCGATGAAACTCGAATTAAAAATAGCATTCATGTTTATATTCGAACTATTTTTCTTTAGAGCAAAGATCACACATTACGACAGTAAATGTATCTTTTGTCTAAGCCCAATAGCTGGGCCTACAGCGAGTGATATCAAGTGTTCGGGCGCGTAATGTTGACTCCAAGACTAGACAGCCTCCGCAGGTGGTAAGTGTGACGTCAATATTGGTGCGAGCCGGGTTGCATACTTATTAACCGACTGGCTTAATTATTTGTTCTAATTAAAGTGCGCTAAGTGAATTGACACGATTGATTCAATTCTTCGAATAGGCCACTAAATGAACGTTCGCATGCCCTTAACAGCGACGTTATAACCGTATGAGTCGATATGACCACTGAGAACACAAGTCATTTAGTTGTGTATCGCATCTTCAAATTATTGTTGAAAATGTAATGAATCTGAACTGATTGAAAGACAATAATCGATTTTTTCAATTTTGACAAATTTCTCTGCGTCTATCCATAAATATATTTAAACAGTGAAGTAGATTCATACCAGAATGCAGTTAAACCAGAATAACATGCATCTTTCGAATTATTCTTCGTAAATTAAGACTTGCTCCCAAACACATTCCAAAATATGATCATTCAATTCCAATATATTATGTAATCAAAAGAATAAAAATAAAAATGAATAAAATTATTCACGAGTGTAATCAAACGATTAAAATAAATTTAAAATAGATCAAATTATAGTTTATGTGGATGAGCGTTAAACCGAGCGTTAAACATTCAATTTGTTGCTCTGAAGAGCTGATTAGTTAATTGTGTGGTGCAGCTATAGTTGACTTACCATAAAATAAGTCATTCAATGTAAGTATATTTAAATCTCTCCATAATCCATGCATAATATTCCTATTAATCTTACTTTAAATGAATAATCAAATAAATCAGTAAACGTCAATAATTGTTCGGTCAATGCCTTCAGCTATGAAAGGCTATAAAAAATAATTGTTACGTTACCGTTTAACACTTGCTAGAATCTTATTCAAAATCATAAATAAAATAAGTTTCGCAATGGTTTTTCTTTGTCAATTCACGTTTTATATATTGATATAAATCAGACATTATTTATAATAATAATGATAAGACATTGAGTTGGACGCGAGGCTTATTGAGAACAATATTTGCTTCAAGTGTATTATTAATCGAAAGCCGCTGTGCACGATTTTCCTACCAAACTCGTTTGTTTCTGCTGGTAACTAGAGATCCTATCCGCAAGCGCATCATCCAAGAAAAAGAAGCGAGAAAATTTCAAAAAAAGTAATTTATACGTGTTTGTGAAAAGAATTGTTCGAGTCAGTGAGCAACATGTCAGTCTACAAAGCAGAGCAGTAATTTACTTTTAAATTACAAAAATAAGTAAGAAATTGAGTATAAAATGCACAACGCATTGCTGCATGCGATCAATGCGAGTCAAGTTCATCAATATTGTTGATATATTATTATACTTGCTGCTTCTTTACGTTTGACATTAATTCATCAAACGACTCAAACATGTCTTCGCATACATAAATGACTGTACCATCTACTAATTGATACAATTATTGCTGCTCAACTTTTTTAATTTGAACTCAAATAATCAATCTTAAATACAATATAATATGTGAAGCAAGTAAAGATCAAATACAAAAAATATATCAATTCATTAACTACATTTTTTACTTATTATCACGTTAAAGACGATAAAATTTCCTTTTCGAAATCTATTTTTTCGAACTAGATGAGACGAAAGTATTCTGTTGTTGAGATTCATCACAATAATTAATTGAAAAATCAAATCATATTTTTAAGAACTACAAATTCACATGTAGGCCTACGTCATATATTGTTTAATGATATAAGAAACACCATTATAATAAGCATTGAAGTTTGTTGAAGAAATAATTAACACGGCCAACTACACATTGGAGTACATTCTTATAACATTTAAATGGTGCCAAATACAAGAACCCAATTAATTTCTATTCTAAAAAGGAATCTAAAACAATATGTCATAAATGCCTATTCACAAATCACTCTGTTGTGTGCAATAAGACACATTGGTTGATTACTATGCAGGTTTATGATTGGTCTATATAACCAATCAAGGCTGTTATTGGTCCAGTATCTGTGGCCATATGCAAGTGGAGCGAGGATAACAGCTGGGTGACTAGGAGTCCCCCTCCCCCCTCCCCCTCCCCCTGCATCCATGATCCGCATGCGCTATCAAACTTACCTGATTCGTAATATATAGAACAACGCGGGGAAATAGCGTATACGTTATAAAAATGTCTCGATATTTTAATGTAGGTAGATTGATGTATGTAGGTGAAAACTAAACGGTCGATTGCCGGCCAGACATTATGTATTATGACTCCATCCAAGGCTAAGGTAGTGTTATAATATTAGAGAAGAAAGGCATTTCGCGATTCGCAATACCAAATTATCATTATTATACGCGAATTCTCTGATTCATATTTAATAATAGAGTAACATATGATACGTGCGATATTAGTTGGGAAATTACGGCTATTGTTCTTATAACATTTTAATAAAATAATATAATTGCGTGATTGTTTTGTTATGAAGGACATTGTATATATACAAATTAATTCAAAAAATTCAATTATTTGTATCATTGTAAATTCTTTTGAGAGAGGCCAATCTAAATTCATTTTGAGATTTAAATAAAAAGGTGCTTAGCTGAATTCAGTTCAGAAGCAATAGTTGATCCGTGTAATTTGTTAACACGAATTTGTTACGGAATTTCAATTTCAAGATGAGTTTCGTACATACACTTAATTGGCGTAAAATATCAAAATGATGTGGCATAAATATAATATTCTAACGATAAATAACGACGTGGACCTATTTAAAATGGGATGAGAACTTGCTTGAAGCAAGAAGAGTAACAAACTAAGAAGACTAATAAATCGCTTGCATCCTGCAGAAGGTGACTTGTGAAGGGAATAGCGAGGAGAGATCACCGCACGGATAGCTGAGGAGCATCATCTATTTCAGGCCCTCGTATTATGCAATCATAAGTATAAGGCCAAAACATCATTATGGTGATATCCTCAGATCTTAATATAATATTTGTATCACAAGAATGAGTACAATACATGAATAGTACAACAGCTAGTAAAATAATCCACAAATAGTCACACATGAATACAACTGAGTAATATATGCACAAACAAGGGAATTTATGGTATTTCATCGTCTATAGAGAGATACACTATAGAATCTTAGTCAAAGATGCCAGTGAGCAGTAGGGTTAAAGTTAAGGGGGTGCATCATACAAATACAGAAACTCACCTTTACTATTTTTCCATGTTCACGAACCAACAGTGTCATTAAATGAGAAAGTATATCAACTCCAAGATTATTTTATGCACTTTAATTAATATGATATTCTATTTTTGTGAATTAAACCAGTTTTTAAATGATAAGAAAATGTATTTTCTATAACATTCCTGGTTCTCATTTGACCATATTGTCACGAAGATAAGTGGTTTCTAAATTATTATAGGTTAACTTATAATACCTACTTATAATCAGTGAAGTGGGAAATGTAACTCATACTTGTGGGAGCTTGGATTAGGTATCGCTTGGCATGCGAAAGGAAGGTGGTCATCCTAGATTGACTATTGTCGGGGATACTATCTGATGGAATTAGACACAGTCGTTGGAATAACTAACATTGATTTATTGGTGAACGAAGATGATGCAAATGCTGAGTAAGCATTTGCGTAACAAGAAGATACTGGTGTTGACACGTATACCGTATCTGTCGTTCAACCATAGTAAAGCCTGCTAACCAAATAACCCTTCCAAAATAGTAATTAGTAAAAATAATGATTTAACATTATACTCATCGAGCTGTTGATCTGCTCCATACAAGACGTGCGCCCGAGTTATTGATTGTAGATCTCGAAGGCGGTCCTCATCTTCACACACACACACGTTGCACACTTATTACATTAGATGTAGATCGTCGGATGTTCTGGGCGGAAGTGAGAGTGAGTATAGGTAAGATGCCTCTCAGGCGTGATTACTCTAGTACACGTATTGGTCACTCTGATAAGGTGTCGCGCAGCTGTATTATGCTGAGTTACAGTTATCACTTGAGGTCGTTGTCGTTGTTTTAATAAGTGGGGTGACAGCTAGGTTAGGCATGGCCGTGACAGCACCCTCTCTCCTTTTGATTTCGTCCCGAAATCTGTATCGGTCCTCCTCTTCTTGAGAGTTATGTCGTGTTCGGCTCGTAGATCGCCTTCCTTGGTTTTGCTGTTTGTTACGAGAAAATTTCGGACAGTTTGTTTTGGTTTGAAATTTATCTCCCCGGTTGTTATCTGACGTTCCGGTGTCTATCGGTTGACGTCGACGTCCTCTCCTGTTATGTTAATAAATTCCTCTGAGAGCGATGTCGTCTTCGTCTTGTGAATCGCCTTCTTTGAGGTTGTTGTCTGTCGTGAGACTTCGGACAGTTTGTTCTGGATTGAAACTGTTCGGTTAGTTTGTTATGTAACGAAACTGTTCTTCGTAGCGTTGTCTCCCGTTTCGTCGGCTGTTGGTCGACGTCAACGTCGTGGAAGTTCTGGATGTTATGTGTGTGCGTGTGTGATCTCGTTATTCGTCGGTCCTCCACGTCTTCTTGATGTGAATCAATAACTCAGAGTACGGCTTGTATGCAGTACGATCTAGATCGATGGTATTGAAAAGTAAAACAAAACAATAAAAACAAACACTAGTATGTGATTATTGGTTAAACAAGTGAAATTCCCTTAGGTTGAAGCTACTGATAGTCTGCTACTGAATGACTAGCAAGTCATTTTGAATATTTAATACCTTGTCTTTTGGTTAGACATTGAGACATTATGACAGTTGTCTGTTAATCACTAGTCATTATCATGAAAAAAAAAATGTTGTACATGTACATATATATATTGGTATCAATTGAAGATTGTTGTCCATGTACTTTAAAAACCTAATATTTTCTACCCAATAATCATGTTATTGAAAAAAAAATATATATATGAGCCTTTGGCAAGTTCAGGTTTTTTTGTTTTTGAATTATCATCTGAAATTTATAATCGTTTACACGATTCACTAACAAACACTATATAATCACGTGACACTGATAGAAGTGACTATTATTAAGTCAACACTTTTATATGTGGACACTTGAGCACGAGTGAAGGAAACGAAGTAGTTATCCTGAAGTTTGGACGAGTCAGTTTCGATCCGGTGTTCGTGTGGTGTCGTTAGTTGAATCGTGTTGTTCTCGTCGACTGTCAACGTCCCCCCACGGTATTTGGCTGTCAGCGGGCTGACCGTCGAATATCCGTGTGAAGCGGTCGGCACTCGTCCGGTTTCCGTTGGTTCCAATGGAACTGAAAAAATTACAGAAGTGATCAGTATGGTGATTGACTTGCGGCTCTTATAGCTAGTATATAAGTATAAAATTCCCTTTGTTATTCTCTATAAGTAGCTTGGAATGGAAGTATTTGTCTTGCAATACTCCCTGCTGAAGGCTTATGTATTCTCTAATTGTCATATTGACGTATCTTATATGAGACTATAATAATTCCCAAAATTGTTATAGTGAGATGGAATACATGGTATCCATGGTATGAATGGTAATCTAAGAATATAAACAATGATAAGTATCATTGTTGTATCAGTAATGAGTGCGTAAATATGAGCATGTTTATGCAACTGTGACAGGATGCTGAGATGTAACATGTGTAAGAAAACATTTTCGAATGTTTTTCTGGTAACTTTGCCTTATTGAAATCATTCATCTGTCCGTTGTGGAATTGCACATGGTTACCTATTCATTCTGATTGTTATGTCTTGAAGAGACTGACCTTATATTCTAATCCATAACTGTTATTCACATTCTCATTTGAATGTTGTTGTAACGTAGAAACAAAAAGTAAAATAAAATTCAAGTAGAAATATATATATGAATACTAAACAAATTAATTGAGAGAGCCTCAAAGATTATGATTTAAATACAATACAAAAAGTATATCAGCTCTTTTAATGCTATGGCTAAAAGTTAAACAAAAATTATAGAAAGTCATTTGTGAGTTTGGTTTCTACATTCAGTGACTGAGTGATACCCTGTAGGATCATAACGTTTAAAATTGAATGAACAATTATTAATGTATCCCTTCATCATGTCGTAACTTTGAACAGTCAGAAAAAAAAATGGCAAGCTAAAGTCTCGAACTAAATAGAAAACAGACTTTGAAAATCAATAGAAAGAAAAACATTGAATATGCCAATACTTTATCGTTTTCACTGATCAGGAACAATTATTCTGAAATGTTGGAAAACTTAGCTTTTCATTCCTTGCCCTTGGTGTCAGCTGTGCACTGTTATGTAGGCTGGAGTATGCATGTGTAGATGGAAGAAGTGTGCCTGTTATCAACGAGTTGACGACGTTGCAGAAAGTTTCTCGTTGCACTCCCGTGGAAGTACAGTCTGTGCGAGAAGATCATGTGCTTTGTGCAATGGCCGGGAAACTCATCCGATGACGTTGGCTTGCTTTCCTCCGTTTGCCGTACATGGGTTTGGATCTTCGTGAGTGTATTATGTACCCCGAATATAGCGCGTGCATTCGCCGTCACCCTGTGTGACGTGTGTGGTTGCCTGAACAAGTGCTCCACTCGTCGGTACGACATACATTTCTATAACTTTGAAAACAACAATTAATTTCTTTGCATAAGAGAAACTTCATGAAATTTTAATTATTATACATTCTGAATTATGATTTTTTTCCTTTTTTTTTTTTGTAGTCATGGGTGTTATAACATTATCTCACGTTTCAACTGTATCACCTCTAGAATAATTGTAGTAACTGCTGTGTCTCTTATTTGTCCCTTTAAAGCTATTTTCATGACAATGTTATGCATGACACGTGGTTGATAACTTCAACAATGACACAAATTATTTGTTACCAGGATTTTAATACAAGATTTTCTGTATCGTGAGGTGTACGTTGAGATAGAGCATAATGATGACAAACGTTTATTCATGTTGTTTTTTGTTTTTATTTATATATATAGATATATTTTTCATGTTAGATATTCGTATGAACTTGAAATTAATTCAAGATACATTTGTATGAATACAACAAATTTTCCCACTATATCTATTTGTATTTATGACTATAGAATTAAAAATAAAATACATACATAATTATCTTAGGATGTATACGGTACATAGTTAGTTAGAGATGTTTACATGTTCGTTCTTGTGTCTGGGTGGTGGACGAGAAGGAAAGGATGTGTGATTACACTGTTGCATTATAATATGCTCGTCAGTGAAATCCGAGATGAACTTACAAAACAATAAGAGTATCGTTCTTGGAGCGTATTTGCACCTTCATAGAACTAACTTACTCTCTATACACAATGTGTTTCCATAGCGTATTTGATATTTTAACATGACAGCAAACCTAATTGAATTAATAATTTTTTCTTATACTTGTTATGGTGTATTATTAATCGAAGTCAGTGTAAATAATGAGATTAGGCGACTTGCTTGTGTGTCATAAATCTCCCCCTTTGCCGTACACAACTACTTGGATATAACTATTCTGTCATGTACTTATTCTTGTATGTTTGTACGTATATTGGAATCAGGTATATTTAGTTCTCAATATTTCTGTCTATCCGAAGTTTGTTTCCGTATTTGGAATTGATAATGTAGTGTTCTAGCCGCTGATGGTCCGTGTGTCTTTGGCTAGATGTTTCGGGTACCTTAAACTCTTGTTACCTTACTTCTCCTATGTGAACTAAATCAAAGTATCGTTTCAGAATTCAAGTTCGCAGACCTTCGCATACAGGTCGCACCTAATATTTTCCGGTTTCAAAGATTATTCCGCTTGAAAACTGAGATGATTGACAATGTTAATTCGGTCAAGTAATCCTAAGAAATTGTCCCCTTTTAGCCTGTGAATATCGTAAGACGTCCCTATTGTATATTCAACCATCCGTGGTGTTAGAACTACAGTTTTATCCAAACTCGTGTTGATGTTGTGTTTATTCGTCCTATGGTTATCGTAATGTGGTGTGAACCGTAATCGAACCTAGGACTTAGGTATATCTACTCTGGTGTGTACTAGACTGCTGTATATATTAGCTTTTGTATAGTAACCAATTATGAGTTTCGTATTGGTACATGTCCCTATATATGGGGCGTTATATCCTTCGTTTGAGCGTTGTGGGTTTATAAGGTCGAAGTATATGTGTAACTGTCCCTATTTATGGTTTCCTCGTATGTTTGTGTTGACTTCGATTTTTATCCCTGCTGTTCTTGTTTCGACTGTCATATACTTATCTCAATCGTGTGTAAGCTTATTTCTTCATTGCCCTCCTTTTTGTCAATGAACTGACTTGTCTTGGTGGTAATCATCGAACCTCATGTTTATTTAAAAATCAATGGCTTGTCCGACCCTAAAGTGTGTCTAGTATTTATGTATGCTGTTCCTATGCTATTTTATGTACATTTCTCATGCTATTATATGTTAATCAATTATGGCGTTGTCCTGCCTTACGAGATTCTAGCTATGGTGAGCAACTATATAGCTGAGCGTGCAATACGAGACAGAATGCTGACATTCTCTAGATCGTCTACGCGACTTCTCTCGCTTGCCGTGAGAACGTTTTCTGTGTATTACTTCTAAGTATCACGTGTTCTCTTGTTATAATCCATTGTTGAAAAACTTATAATTAAACCAAATTTATACGCTTATTGAATTCTAACTATCCCGCTCATTACTATTTGCCACAAAACTGAAATCATTAAATTACGTTTTCCCGCCTTATTTAACTCGTTACTGCGGTGTTCAATCTCATGACGTCTGATGTCTATTGATCCGAACTTCCTAAATAATAATGAAATCAATAAAACAAAACAAACACCCAAAAAAAAAATTAATCGCCCCGCCCTAACTGTTTGTTGGCAGAGAAAGATGACAATGATATAATTTACATCATGCATTGTATAGTATGGTTTTGATAACGTTGTTGAGAAGTGTTCATGGAAACTTCCAAGGTATAAGTTTACTGCAAGCTCACCTTATAATTATCTGTCTATTCTGAACCCTCACTCGGTGACAATGCGGAACCTCCGTCGTGTGTTATAGGTTTTGCTGCACGTGTAATCGTGTAACTGCACTTTGCTCTGTCTTGTCGCTGTTTCCTGTCTTATCACGCTCATTCCTATGATCTCGTCATACACTATGTCGTTTTGCGCTGTTTGCGTGGACGACGCTGTTCAACTTTTACATGCTATGTTATTCTACACAATTCTAAATCCCTACTAAATCCATTACTTTCTAAATATTAACGTCATGTTTAACGCATCTAATAAAATTAAAACTATTTTATTGTGCACATTCTAGGAAGCTGTATTATATTATACGCTACCGTGCGTGCTTTGTCGTCACTTTCAGCACGTTGTATTAATTGTCTGTCGGATCGACTGTGTTTGCATCGGGTTCTGTCGAGCATCGAATGGGGCATGTTTTCGGGCTGTAGTATGGTTTTATCCTCTTGACATTTATTACATCTTCTACTAGCTTGACACCTTTACCTTTCTTCAACATAACTAGGTAGTTTAGGTCCGAAATGCGCTTTGTTATCTTGAACGGCCCCTGCCATCTCATTATTAGTTTCTCCGACTTCCCTACTTTTCGTGTTGGGGTGTATATTTTGACCAACTGACCGACCGTGTAGGTTACTGGTCTGTATGTTTTGTCGTATCGGGTTTTCTGCTGTTTCTGTGTTTCCGTGATTCTATCGATTGCTAGCTTTCTCGCTAAATCGAGATCTTTCATCACTTGGGCTGCCTCTAGGTTTAAATCTAACCCTTGCCTTAGGCTCGCGTCGAGCGGTAGTTTTGCTTGACGACCGTACATGAGATAAAACGGTGTGAAACCTGTCGTTGTGCAAAGCTTCTGTTGTGTATAGTTGACCAGTTCTGTCGATGTCCTCCAGTAGTATTTGCGTTATCTCCACGAAGTCGCGATTGTGGCACATAACGTCATCTGTATTGCCATGCGTGTATTGTATAGTCACTGTCAGATTGTCGTGTCGGAAGTGTACCTCCTTCTTTAATAAGTCAAATTGGGCGTCTCTTCCTACCCAGAAATCTAAACCTAGCAACGCTGGTGTTGCCAGATCGTGTATTGCTACCATCGGTACTTGGAAGGACACGTTGCCTAATTCTATACTGACGAGGACTTCTCCTGCGGCTTTCATACGCGAGCCATTTGCTGCTGAAAAGATCATGCCTACCAGACTAGTGTGCTTGAGATGACCTACCAATCTTTCATCGATGCACGAGACTGCTGCTCCTATGTCAATTAATGCGTTGATTGACTTGCCTTCTATCGTCGTATTCGTGTGCATTAGCTTGGCTGGTCGAATCAAATCAATATGTATCTCTACTGGTCGAGGTTGATTATCTTCTTGTACACTCTTGACTTGTGTGTTTCTTTCCTCCATGCCGTCATCCATACTGTCCTCGTTCGGTGCAGGGGTGTAATTGATGTTGTTTCCCCGCGGTGCGTTACCCTGTTCTACGCCCGTGGTTGATCGTTTCCCGAACTTCTTCCTTGACTGCGCGGTATTGCTTGTCTGGCTATATCCAAAGAAGGGCACTGGTTGGTTGCGTGACATCTTTCTTGACACAGTATGCAATAGGGTAGCTGACGTTGATATGCATCTCTATAGTAGTCGTGTCGTTGCTCCGCTTGCCGTTGTTGTTGTTGCCGTGGCCGTTGTTGTTGTCGTTGATTGCCAAAAGAGTTGTTTGACCGTCTCAGGTTTTGGTTGTTGTTGTACCCCTGACGATAGTTTGACTTTTCTTGCGGTGCAGAGTGTACTTGCCTGACGTCTTGAGTCTGGTTGACAGCGTAAGTGGAGAATGTGCAAGGCGTGCAATGTCCGTGACATATGTTGTGTTGATTAGACTGCACAGCTGATGTCATAGCATTGACTTGTTGATGTTGATTTTGTACCGAGAGCATTGCTGTCAATTGTTGTTGTAGATTCTTCAATTCAGTTTTGAAATCGTTTTTCAGTTCACTCCTTAATTCATCTAATACCGTTGCTTGCATATTGCTCGATCGATCGCGCTGATAGTCTTCACGCACCATCCTTAATCTGTTGTCGTGTTGTCTAAGATGGAAATTGCTTTCTTTTGCTCTGCTTACGTTCTTGCGTAGTTGTTCCATTGTGTTGTTATCGTGCATTGTCACTCTATCGAGTATATCTGTGCGTAGACCTCCTAATATACGTCGCACTTTTTCCTTTTCCGTCATAACTGGACTGAGCTTGTCACATAGCATTTCGACGTCGAACACATAATCTTCAACTTCTTCGTCGTCACGTTGTAGTCGGCGTCTTAATTTTTCTTCTAGCTTCGCGATTTCGTGGTCACCGCTCAGACACTTGAGTAGACTTTCTTTCACAGTGGCGTAAGGCAGTGGTGCTATCTTTCCTCCCTCCTGTACCGATCGTTCATGCTTCTTTTCTATTTCCTGTAAGCGTCGGCCGTGGCTTCCCCGAAGGTAATATTTGAGCTGATTGTTCTTGTCGTCGTCCGTCCATTTGTTTGCTTTCGCGACGATGTCGAAGTCTTTGAGCCAGTCTTCGATATTATCCCGCCTGTCGTCGAACCTCTCTGCTTGAAGAAACGTGAATGGGAACATCGTGTAGTCCTTCTCTGTCGTTACAATCGGTGTTAAAACACTACCCACGCTGCTAGCCCGTTTACGAAAATGTGAACGTAGAAGCTGATGCTCTGGCGATAAATTCCGTAGTCGGCGACTTGTGCGTAAGTTCTCTAGACTGTTGTACGCCCTGCCGTAGATGAATGATCTATCCTCTAATTTTTCTTGTCCTGGATTCCAGACTGTTTTGACTACGGTTTCTTCACCTTCTTCTGGTGTGTCGCTATCGCTATCTATTGCTGTACACCTCGGTTTTGGTGTGGGTTTGAAGAACACGTCAAGATCGGCTAATTCGTTCGGTGTTAAATGCAAGTCCGGTGAAGGAGAACGTGCGTCAAACTGCGTATTGTCAATTTCCCTTGCTGCAATGCTATCTGTCTGTTTTGTGTTATTTGTCAGTGTAGCTGTGCCCTGTACGACGCCATACTTGTTCCTCAAACATAAGTCTACCTTAATATTTCTATGTGACATTTGATAAAACTCTGACCTGTGTATACATGTATCGCATTTGATTTCTCATGCTAGAGCAAGCACTTATTTATTAAACTACCACACTTCCCCAAAAAAAAAAACTTGCATAGGAAAAAAAAAAAAAAAAAAAAAAAAATTTGACTTCTGCGTTGGGATTTACTTATTCCCGCCGAATGTCGAAACTGCCCTCAGCACCTCGACTAATTGTCAAATCTAGTGCCCCGCACCTCCACCAATTGTCACGAAGATAAGTGGTTTCTAAATTATTATAGGTTAACTTATAATACCTACTTATAATCAGTGAAGTGGGAAATGTAACTCATACTTGTGGGAGCTTGGATTAGGTATCGCTTGGCATGCGAAAGGAAGGTGGTCATCCTAGATTGACTATTGTCGGGGATACTATCTGATGGAATTAGACACAGTCGTTGGAATAACTAACATTGATTTATTGGTGAACGAAGATGATGCAAATGCTGAGTAAGCATTTGCGTAACAAGAAGATACTGGTGTTGACACGTATACCGTATCTGTCGTTCAACCATAGTAAAGCCTGCTAACCAAATAACCCTTCCAAAATAGTAATTAGTAAAAATAATGATTTAACATTATACTCATCGAGCTGTTGATCTGCTCCATACAAGACGTGCGCCCGAGTTATTGATTGTAGATCTCGAAGGCGGTCCTCATCTTCACACACACACACGTTGCACACTTATTACATTAGATGTAGATCGTCGGATGTTCTGGGCGGAAGTGAGAGTGAGTATAGGTAAGATGCCTCTCAGGCGTGATTACTCTAGTACACGTATTGGTCACTCTGATAAGGTGTCGCGCAGCTGTATTATGCTGAGTTACAGTTATCACTTGAGGTCGTTGTCGTTGTTTTAATAAGTGGGGTGACAGCTAGGTTAGGCATGGCCGTGACAATATTATCTTGAAACTGATTGAATTCACAAAAATAGAATGTCATATTAATTGAAGAGCATAGCATCATCTTGGAGCTGATATACTTTTTCATTCAATGACATTTGTTCGTGAATATAGTTAAAATAGTGAAGTTGAATATCTTTATTTGTAAAGAAGCACCGCGGCCATGCATGCACCCCCAAATTTTGTAGGTGACAGGTGTATACATAGTTCAACATCTGTATCCGCCACATTTGCTGATCTCCGTATTCTTGGTCTCGTGAAACATTTGTTCATAAAAAGAATCGTTTCTACTAACGCAAGTGATGCTGTTCTTATAACAGGACTCGGACTTGCCGTTGTTTAGCTAAATATCTGCATCCTGCTCGCTATAACCAATCATTTTATACTTTCTAACGCATTTCATCATTCTCAACATCCGTTACACCGGCGTTAAATAATGCCATTCCTTGACATAATAGGCCTAGAGCCATTCTTGAGAATAAAATCCACTCGTGGGAAAACTAAAGCGCTGTAGTATATATGTTTGTGGGGTTATGCATAACAAAACTAGAAAAGTTGACGAACAAACTTAAACTGAAGTGGTGATTTGCCACAATTTGAGTGACATTGTTGAACATCGGAGAAAAGACCGAAGTTCTTTTTTTCCTACACAATTTTCAAGTATAGAATAAGCAAGGAAGATAAAGAAGAAAAGTAGAAAATTAAGATGAAGAAACAAAAATCGAAGAAAGAAAATATATTATTCAGAAATAAGATTGAAAACTTTTTCTTAACAAGACTTTTGAAATGTTCTTCATCTCTTCACTTCACTATAACTTTTACAATGTGTTGAATGAGCTATATGTTGTATAACTATTTCTTTGGGGTGGTGAGATCGCCCTTGTGGTGCCCCGTTCAAACGATCTCAAACTTGTATCCTTTGCCTTCATTGGGAAATAATGGCTTTTTGCTCAATTTTCGATGTTGATAAAGGAAAAAATGTTGTCCACTTCCTAGAAAATGAAAGACGTCACCTTAAAGAAGCCTATTGGGAAGCATAATAAATAACCATTTTACAGTAAATCATAAAATGTGGTAGATTATAAGCTCGGCGACCAAGGTGACCATCAGAAAACAACCAACAGACAACTTTCATATCAACTAAACTAAGGGTTTAAATCAGATACCAGAATGTGTATTTGAGCTCCACTGTTCCCAGTTAGACCAATTTTTTACGTTGAAACACAGATAGAATACCTAATGCATTGTTTATTTACAGAAGATTAAATCAAAATCATGAAAATTATATCTTTACAAAAGGCTGTTTGATAATGTTTAATGTTGCTCTATTACTGTAAATCAAATCAATTGTTATAACAGGTTTACAGATAGAAAACAACACTAGTGCTATGCTGTATAATTCAACTGGACTGATAACTCTCGCAGACTTGAAAGGTGTTTATAGCAGCATCCCATCAACAGCAATCGATTAATGATGATAGGTCTTGTATGTAGTTTTCAATTTGAAGAGAGTTTGATGTAAAGCTCTGCATATGTGATGAAATAATACACCCATTTCAGGAGGCTATGGTTAACAATTTGATGTATCGATACTTGGCAATAGTTATATTGTAATAGAACCTATATTGGTTCCATTCAACTCAAGATTTATTGGAAAAAAGACTAGCTGCATTGGTAAGCAACTTTTACAACCGCTTAAGAGTGCATGGGAGTCAATTTAGCGAAATAAAAGTTTTTTGATGATAACTTTTAAACGGTATAAGATATCAAAATTCTAATATAAGATAATTCCACATTGATATTTCTGCACAGATATTTTTGGTAGCTTCTAGGTGGCCATCAAGTAAAAATTGTTCAACTTATTAGATCGCATAATTTTCATGGGTATTCAGCTGAAAAAAACAATTTTAGATATATACCTGACCAAATAAATGTTAGAATCCAAGATTAGTTTCATTTCACATCATTCTGAAGCAATTAGAGTGACTTGTATGACGCCCCCCCCCCCCCCCTCCCCCGTATTAAAATCTTTATATATCATTCGCTCAGAAGTTATCAGAAATATTAACCTATTACCTATAATAGCTATAATTGACTATATTTAACTTAAAATAAACGATATAGATAAACGATAGATCTGGATTTATCTAGATTTAGATTTTTTTCAGATCTAGATTTATTTATGAAAGATTTATCAAGATAATGATAGATAAATGATAGAAATAAATGATTAGATGTTGACCAATTGTTTATAAACAGAGATTAAAATCGCAATTTCGTTAACATTATTCACACATTGAATACGTTTCCTCGGATTTGCGTCATATTTTTTCGAATTATTCGTTTATGGACGGAAATATCATTTATCAAGTAGAAAGATGAGAGTGAACATAAACTATGATAGGCCTAGGCCTACTGGCAAGTCTGAATGTCTCAGAACCGCTAAGGAATTTTTGAATTAATTCAAGGGTATCGTAATTCGCTTGTAAGTCGCTTGTAAAAACATTATCAGAAGTCAGAACAATAATCAAAATGGGAAACAAGAAATAACATGTATTATTTAATAGCAAGTTATTGAGAAGACGGACCAAATACATTTTTAATCAAACCACTTTACGCTTACTATAAAATTATTAAATCACAGCTACAGGAACTGGTATATGCTGTGCATATACAACATGCTTATAATGAAGAGAATGAAGCATAACTGATTATAGAGCGGCTATTAAAGATCTCACTTCATAAAGAATGAATGTAATTTATGATCAAATTGTGTGAGATAAGAACCAGGAATCAATACAAATGAAACTCTTTTCAAACCTATTGAAATCGGTCTTCTTATAAACTGATTTCAGATTATCACTGAATGATGTTGATAGTTTGAAATTACAAATGCCTTATAATGATACACATCGCTCTCTCGTCTTCGGTAGCTAATATCAGGAACGCGTTCATTTGTAAAGCTTCAAATATTATATGGGTAGCGAAGATCCGACAAAACTATAACGTCATTGTGATTTAGGTCGATAAATTCAAGTCAAATTTCGTGTAAGAGAAGTCCACAGCCTTCTTTTTTGGATATGACAGCTTCTCTTCTTATAATATCCAAAAAGAATTATCTGAATAAAGAAGGCTGTGGAGAAGTCTTTAGCCCGATCTTTCAAAAGCAATCCGTGGGGTATTGGTACGATGTGTGCCTTTGGTGCAATGGGGCCAGAGCTCGAATATTCCCACACTACTCTTTGTTTCGAAAAAATATATATAAAGGCCAGTGTCCACTGGTTATGGGCCAGTATTATAACGACTATTTAGAATTGTAATTTATTTGATATTTTGCTATCTCATTTTTTATTTTTTATTCAACCGGTTGTGACTCCATATTTTAGTCATCGGATGACGGAACTGAGCTACCCCAGATGTCTCGAGGAGCATAAAGAAATTATATTTATGTTCATATGCAAAGCATTACGCGGTTTCTTTTTTAGAGTATAGCTCATGAGTATTATCATTCAGAACATCTCCTACATTCTTCAATTTATCAATCAACGTGAGAAAGATCTATTGAATATATTTTAGTACAAAGCTGCATGATGTAGCAGTATGATATAAAAGATATGATCTTAAACTTGAGTGATCCAACGTAGGCCGGTTTTAGATGAGCTATTTTGACCTACGCGTGAATATTTGGGAAATACAAAATGATTCCGTTACAGAAACTAGAAATTCGAGAAATCTTTTAATCGCTTCATTTATCACATTTCTTCCAACAGTTGTATGTCTAAATGGTACTCTGACTTTAGTAGTATTATAAGGATAATCGTATAGGTGTGTATATATATACATATGTATATTTTACATTTTTTGTTGTATTTTTGTATCATTATTACTCTGAAGAGGGAAGCGACAGGACTCCGGAAACGTCAGGTTATCTTTATATTAAAACAATTTTGTACTTGGATTTGTCATCATGCGCGTTATAACCTCAAAACATGTGTCATAAAACTCATAATATGTATTTATATATATATATATATATATATATATATATATATATATATATATATATATATATATATATATATATATATATATATATATGATACGATGGATAATAAAATCACTAAAAAATACCACCTCGTCGGGAATCGAATACTGAACTGTTTGGTTCATACGAAACTTCTCTTTCCATCTGAACTAACTTGCTAGTTTATTATCAGTTAATTAAATAAAAAGTTCTTTATTTGAACAATTTTAGAAAAATTGCGTACACGAGACCTGTAAACTCTACCCTAACTTATAACATTAAACTGTACACTACTTTTATTAGTTTGTTTTATACATCTCAATTTTTCACCAGTTCTTTTTGTGAACACCATAACATTTGCTTGATAATTATGACAATTTACTCCCCAGATCGATGCATGACATTGCATGAAACTCATATAAGATCACGAACATGAACTATGGGGCACAAACCTAGAGTGCTAACTACACAGCTCTGTTCACACTTATACGGGCGTACCACAAATGCATTATTGTGCGTGCAGAAACAAGTGCTTTCTCTATTCACACTTGTATAGGCGAAACAAGAAAGGGCGTCTGCCAACATAACAAATACAAAAATCAGTGCTAAATATCCATATTTGTGCTATTTTTATATTAGGTTTTATCATTACCCTGTGATGGTATTCAAATTATCAGGGCGAGATATACGATTAGAAAAACAATTACGTATTTCAAAAGCATTAATTATTTAAAGCTGCAGCGACTAAGCCACAGCGACTTTATACTATTTCCGAAGTTGTATCAATTATATTAATACTCTCTTCATAAGATGGAAGTCGATTTAGCGAAATATCAGATTTTGGTGATGACTTATGACGGGGTATAATAACATTTCTAACAAGGAGAAATACAGACATTTATGAATACCTTCAAGGTGATATAAGATATAGCAATTTGACTCATAGTCATATTGCATAGGCCTAATTGTCAAACGTATACAGCTAAAACAAAAGCATATTTAAGCATTTTATGCAATATGGGTTTTCAAGTTTTTGCTTATATGCCTATCATCTTGAAGATATTTTAAATATTTGTGTTTTCTCAGTACTAGAATTTTGACATCACATAACGTTCAAAAGTTATCACCAAAAAACTGATATAAATCGACTGCCATGCACTCTAACTTCTTCTTTCTCAACCTTCTTCTTTAGTGGATCTCAACCGTCTTCTTTCGTGGATCTCAATCTTCTTCTATCGTGGATATGTCTTCATACATTGTATGTTTTTCGACAATGAGTGTCGTGGATCGTGACGCATGATCCTCGAGTCTATTCATTTGAATAGCTTCAATCTTCCAACATTTACCACTCATTCACGCACCTTGACATTCACCGATACATCCATCAAACTAATTTATTATATGTACCACTTTTCATAGATCAAGTACTTCTTCAGAGAAACAGTAAGGTTGTAAAGTAATTGTAAACTCGATTAATTCGGTAAACGCTTTATATTTGGAGGAGTGAGCGAAGAAGAAACTTTTGCCTTCAAACATTTTTCGTAACTTTGCTTAAAGTAATTAATTTAAATATCACAGCAATTTCTTTTTTGGTCATAGACAAACGTATTATGCATTTTACAGTGAATATATTGGCTAAGCTATATTTGAGAGAAAATGACTGAAGACCAGAAAGACCAGTCCATTAGTCATAAGGTTACTTTTGAATTAAAACAAAACACATTTTGGAGAATACAAAACTGTTAATAACGTGATAATGCCTATTATATAGGTATGCCTATATGATTATCATAAAGAACAATCAGTTTCTCATCTATTTCGTCTCTCGATACATGTCTAAACATCGAAAATATATTTTATCATTATTGTTCATTTGTTGAACCCTCGTTGCAGTTGACAGCAGTGAGCCGTCATACACAATAGTAAAAGGTGTGCACAATCATTCACAACATCAACCATATAGACTATCTGAGAGTAGAACCTCTTTCATTAGCAAAAACGAGCGATGTTGCTCAATTTTATGGTAGTACTCAAGCACATCCTGCCCTGTATACAGAAAGTGTATACCGGTACAGAATGTCGTAATACTCTAGAATAAAAAAAAAACATATACGACGATGACCTAATGAATAATAATGGTACACTACTACCATACAGAGACGCTAATTCACCGTATTTTACAATTTTTCATATAAATTGACTTTTTTATTTTAATGTTTACCGATGGAAAGAGCTGAACAAGATTATAAATTATATAAACAACTTGATCAGTTGATGGAGATTTGCCAATAGTTTTCCGTTCGATTTCGATATTTTCGATCGAGTTGATATTTTAAAACTTCGATTCGATATCGAAATGGAATATTTGATATTCGAATAATTTGATATCGAAACGGTGATCGATATTGAATGAAACATCAGAAATAAGAAATAAGTGAAACAACCGAAAGTGACCAAGAAATAACTAACTTGAATCTTGGTGAGTCTCCATTCCTCGGCGTGTATCATTGATTATTTTACTTCATTGAGCGGATCCAATCGATTACACGTCCTAACAGTCGACCTAATGACGTCCTAACAGTCGACCTAACGACGTCCTAACAGTCGACCTAACGACGTCCTAACAGTCGACCTAACGACGTCCTAACAGTCGACCTAACGACGTCCTAACAGTCGACCTAATGACGTCCTAACAGTCGACCTAACGATGTCCTAACAGTCGACCTAACGACGTCCTAACAGTTGACCTAACGACGTCCTAACAGTCGACCTAACGACGTCCTAACAGTCGACCTAATGACGTCCTAACAGTCGACCTAACGACGTCCTAACAGTCGACCTAACGACGTCCTAACAGTCGACCTAACGACGTCCTAACAGTCGACCTAAAGACGTCCTAACAGTAGGTCTGCAATTGTTTGGGATAATTAAATAACTAGAACGTAATAGCTATATTAGTGTTAATACCAAAGGAGTATTTCTCTCCTAATACAATAACCGAATAGTAAAGTCCTATACAACAAAATTCAAATATATAATTCAAAGAAATATACTACCACTTATAGGCTCCGTATACGGTCGAAGAATAACCACTGGTTATCTAGTTTGTTTCGGAGTTATCTATTTCACCATATTACATACTATAATAAATACGATCGAATTATAAAGATTAGTTATAAGTATCACCATGACAACTAGTAATTAAAATAAAATTAATTCGAACACGAAATAAATGTATCAAAAACAAACATTGTTATCTATTAGTTACCGCGTGGGCTTGTTGCCTTTCTCAGATAAAACACTTTGACTAATGTCAACGATGGAGGTATTAATTATTAAGACCTAAATAACAAGACAAAAATATGATAAACATGTATTATATTTCATCACATTATTTTCTTATTGAGCCAAAGTGTATGCCAAGTCTAATTAATCGCATCCTTCAAGATTACGGCGTTATAATTGCACCTATAAATGAAATTAACGTGACGTATAAGATCCCCTGAGCCAACCTGAAATGATACTTATTGCGAAGTAACACGTATTTTCACTCTGCATTCAATTTAATTAAATAATCAGGATTGTTAATTGTCATCAATAAACCGAGGTGGAGCCCTCTTGGGTTCACACACACAAACACACACAACCCACACGTATTAGCACTCTTGTGGTATTAGTTGCCAGCTTTCCAGGAACCTGTGTTCCTCATTGAGAAATCTTTTTTATTATTTTTTTTACCTCACACTAGCGTTTTTGGTACACTTCAGTTAGGTCAAGTTACATAACCAAAAATAATCTATTATGAAAATAATGTATTGTGTTCTCCATAAAGGAGCCAGAATAATTATTTTGATTTTTAAAGAATACTTTGATTTAATTCTCTGATAGAAATTTTGATATTTTGAGTAATTCTCCGCAACTCAATCAAAAAGGCGGTGTGAACTTAGAATAAACAAATTGTGCCAGTTTTTCGATTTCTACACTATATGCCCAGAATGATTCAGGGTATTGTGATCACCATCAGATATTTGAATCGTTTAAGGCTGGGTCGGTTCGGATAAAACGTTTCTCAGCTCTCTAATAAACGTAGTCAGTGACGTAGACTGTAAACTATTGCGACCATTGTATGATCTATCAAATGGTCCTTCTGCAACCATGGTGCGTTTTCCAGTCCTACTCGTGGCGATACTCGAATCCACCCCACACTACTTTTTAAATACTTGGCCACGGGTTTTGGAACAGGATCAGTTTTTAAGCAATCGATATCAGAATTATTTTTCACTCAGTTTGTCTGTATCATTGTTGTGTCACGATTCAGCACGAGGTTGTCAGGACTAGGCTATACCCTGATACCAGTGTCTGAGTGGCGATCAGTATATATAGCAGAAAACGACCAAGCTGTGTTCTTGCTATCGAGTACGCATGCAGGTAGACAGCTAGCTGTAGATTGTACGCGATGTGATGGGATCAGATCAGTATTGAGAAACACCTCGTTCGCCATGCACCCTGCTGGTAAATCATGGATGGTTTACGGTAGTATCTATCCTCGACGCAGGGGGTCGCGCATGATCTAACCTCGAGTAACACTGCATAAAGTGAGGACACCCACAAACTCGGAGCCACTGCAACTACCTTGCCTAATTTACTGCTGATACAATTTCACTTGTTAGGCCTATCTAGGATCTAGTAGCTAACTCAGTTGGAATGTGTGATTGAAACTAGAGGGATAAAGTTGACGGATTGAAAGGCACAAAAATGCATGCGAGAAAGTACGTGGCCAAGTTCAAATTGATTTAGCAAACATTTTTCGTTACATTGTTAATTGTATATAGGTCTGTTAAACTTGTATGGAAGAATGTTCTCTATCAGAAAAATAATTGTAACAACTTCAGTAACTACACGATGTTGCTGCAACTTTCAGGATTCAACGTTTTGAAAGAAAGATCCTTATCCCACTCAAAACCCCGCCGGGTGAAAACTTGAAGCCAAGGCCTGAAATATTTCACAAACTACAAAAACTTCTTCATATAAAAGGTGTGAAATCAAAACTGTATGCGAAGTGTAATCTATAAATTATTCATCAATATACAGCCTGGAAAATGACAAGAAACCTATTCTATTTCAAACCTAGCTATAATTATTTAAAACATATATAATTCACTTGAATATGTCTTAATGGAAATATATAATCTCTTCATTTAAAAAATATTATATGGAATATTAAATATTATATGGAGATTTAGATAGTTCAAGACATTTCAGAAAGTGTGTTACAACTTTTATCAAAGCTTAAAACGCATAGAGGTTCGTTGACAGTTCATCGTCCTTTTGTGAAAGTTTATGCGGGAATTCTTTACATACTAAGAGCTTTGGTACATTACACCAACTATCTCTTGATGATCCCACCAACAGCAAGGTTATTTGGGATATCATACCAAGTTATATCAACTTGAGACTATATTATGTGAAATAGTACAAACGATAAACGTACTGGTTTCCCCACGCTCACGTCGTCAATAACATACTATACAGCTACCTTGAAAATACTCCTAATATGCTAATATATATGCATTACTATATCCACTAACTTGGTTCCATCAGATTACTATATTTACGTCTCAATTAATGGGCACCCTCGTTATTGACCTGCTCACGAACGTCACAAAACATAACATCTAAACATGGAGGGGGGAAACTGAGTATTATGTGGAAAATTTAACAAAACAAATAAGATTATTTTCAAATCCTCAGATCTCATAGTTCTATAGGTAACCTAGTTAAAAGCCACTCCTATAATTAATGGCCAATTCGTATAGATAGGCCTAAAAGACAATTCATGGCATATGTCAAACATTGCTGAAATGAACGTCTACTATGACTGATCTCTAACTTCACTACTTTATATCAACTGTACATAAACTCCATTCTGACCCTGCACCTAGTGGGGAGTGTGCTGACCACTAGAGCAGTAATTATCAGTAAATAAGTACCCAGATCAGTGATAAGTGAAGAAGACGTGGAATAACTAGTGGAACACAATCTAAAAATGTCAATTTTTCATGTACTCTTTTATATGCGAATTCACTGTTTAAAATCTTAAAACTTCTACACTACAAGTAATAACAGAATATGCTCTTCAAAAGCCAGTATGACCAACGAAAATATACAATACAAATAAACAGTTAACAATGAAACATGCAAAAAATGATATGACCAACGAAAATATACAAATAAACAGTCAACAATGAAACATGCAAAAAATGATATGACCAACGAAAATATACAAATAATCAGTCGACAATGAAACATGCTTAAAAAATGATATTGTTGAGAATGCGCGCGCTTTATTTTACAAGTTTTCACAAGTTCACCTCTTTACCACTAACCAGCGTACCTGCAACTTTTTCTGGCGAATTTATATCAAAGATAAAATCATACACATATTTGACCGAACATTTTGAAATGACGTTACAATAATTCGTGTGGCTGTAAGGACGTTCATTAATTTTCACTGGAGACACAGGCTAGTTATGTACATAATGTAAAATATAAACCTGCTTGGCTCAACAAATAAAAATGTTTTCGGTTTGCTAATTAGAGGCGATACATAGACCTATAGTGCGAAGTGGTTATACATGTACGATCTTCATCATTCACGAGTCACTATCAATCAGAAAACAGAGAAAAGAGCCGTCCTAGAAAAGGTCTTCATTTGAAGTGAAATCCGTTCTCACAAAACTTCACGCTTGAACTAATTTCAAACAATCATGCCTTGCGACGCCTTAAATCAAGACGTCACGACGCATCGAGAGAGCACATCACAGTACAGAAATTGCCGTCATATCTCAATTTATATACAACGGTGAAAAGATAGTTTTTGTTGCAAATAACGTGAATAGTGTATTCAGAAAGAATACATTCTGGCATATTTTTTGCACTGGCACTGTTTCGATTGTGGAGTGTTGTATGATTCGATCCATCCTTCCTGCTGTACGAACGAATGAGCGGGTGATAATGAAACGATGAAGTGATGATGCGGGAAAGGACGCTTACAAAATAAAACATGCCTTATGCGGGACTCGAAATCACGCCCGACCAGACTTCAGTTACTACCGCTAGTAACTGAGCCACTGGACCGGCCATAATATTATCATTGGTATACTTATTCAAAAGTATGCGTCCCGCCAATGTTTTAGCCTTGTTCACCTGTTCCATCAGATCAACAAGTGCCGACCTTGCACTAGGTCGTAGACATTAAAACGAGCCCAAGAAAAACACTGCAATTATCCAGTGTTGTGACTTGTGACTTATACCTTTCAGAAAAATAAATACCCATCTAGATAATGTCTGAATAATTTTGTTTCAACTTTGTCTAGTCTGGAAAATGTTGTGGAACCTGTGCTATTTTTATCTGGAAAAGGATTGTGTTATAGGCCTATAATGGGAATTAAAAACAAAAAGTGAAAATGAGATTTTTTCCAGCAAATTCTTTTGGAACCAAATGTTACCAATAATTGTTGCCTTGGAATTGACTCACTGATGCCTTGAGACTAACCTAGACTAACCCTCCCTTAATTAAACCAATATTGTAGTTCTATGATTTCATGCCTTCTGTCCACAAATCACAACCCTTCCATTAAAATATTAGCCTTTTAGACCTTCACGGATCACTTTTCTTAATGAAAAAGTGGTCCAAGTGAATACCGAGAATATGTCATAGTTAACAAATATAAATTTAATATTGATTAAACATGTAATAAAAAATATAATGTGTGTGTGTATGTGTGTTCAAAATAATAATGGTCAAAATATTTTTGCTGGCCTTCGATTGGCTGGCTAAATTTCGCAGAAAATTGGTTGAAGGTGTGATGAAAGTTATCGATCATCGAGATCACATTGCAATTGCTACGTTTCATGATGGTTGACCACCCAGAAATCTATTTAATAATCACTTATTGATAAATTGTCGGAGATTGGTATTCAATTAGAGAGCAGGTGATGTGTCAATTCACATTCATATATCAATAAATATTAGTTTCACACATCCCACGAACAGAAACGAGAAGACTAAACAAATTGCGAATTTAATCGCAATTTGTGAAATAACTTAGATAATTGTTTTTTGCCCAATTTCGCAAGTCAAGCCAGAAATGGTTTTCGGTTCACCCACTGTTTTTTTTCATACAGGAGTTTCGAGTGAGTGATGAATGTGAAACAATTAAAGCAAGTAGAATGCGACTTCAAACTAAATTGCGCTAGGACCTGAAAGTTTCTGGGAATAAATATCTCGTTTTTTTGAATAAACGATTTTTTCGCTCATAATTGAGAAATACTTCAGAGCTCTTGTGACTAAATATGCGAAGAATTATTTGGTAGATCAGGATTCCTCTTCACTACAAACTCCCAAGATTGAATTTTTTTTTATTTTTTGCGTAAATTCATTGCGTAAATGGTTTTGACCTTTTGACAACGTTACAGTTTTCAGGCCATTATTGTTTTAATCTTATTTTAATCCCAGTATAATCATATTCACATCGACACCGACACCGACGTACGCGTTGCGCTACATGAGACGACCGGCCCGGTTCAAGAAAATAATAATCAACACGATGTTGTTCGGATCTAACACACCCTTCCCTCGAGGTTCGTGTGCGTGGTGTACTGTGTATACCTCATTATATACACACACATATATATATATATATATATATATATATATATATATATATATATATATATATATATATATATATATATCATGTGATATATATCATGTCAAACAAATCGTCGGCTCGCCGCTAGTCAGGGTCAGAGGTTAAGCAAAGAGCATGCAACAATGACCGCTACCAACAATGACGACTTATCTTACCTGTCAGACCAGAAAACTCGAACTATGACGAGGTGTTTCAGTTAGTTCTGCTTACTTACGAGTCACTTAAGAGTCACTTACGAGTCACTCATGAGCTACGACACACAAACAATAGGATGAGATAAATGTAAATGAGGCCTAGTAGTTCAGTTATCCTTATTATGAGAGTTACTGAAAATAAATAACACGGTAACCATAGAGAAAACAACACTGAATTGACAGAGGTATTCCTATGGTGGTAAATACAGACTCCATGTAATCTTCATATATGATATCTATACAATGATTTGTTTAATAATAATATGCTTTACTATGAATCTAGGAATGTAGAAAGTACACAGTTTCACTGAAATAACAATAAATAAACACAGGAACATAAAACTGTCTGAAGTGATGAAAATATAAACTACTCCAAAATCATATATTACTCTTCTCTTGCGATGACTGATAATGATATACCTGAAATATCAGTTCCAATTTCATTTTATTCAGACTCATTTTATGACTTTATGACTCAAAAGGCACGCTTACACGTCACCGTTGAACAACTTGCAACACGCAACACGCAACACGCAGCTTGCAGCTTGCTTTGACCAATCAGCGAGCGAGTTGTAGTACGTTTACAGTTCAGCGTTGAGACACGTGCAACACGCAACACCCAACACGCAGCTTGCAGCTTACTTTGACCAATCAGCGAGCGAGTTGTAGTACTTTTACAGTTCAGCGTTGAGCAACGTGCAACACGCAACATGCGACTTGCAATACGCGTTGACCAATCAGCGAGCAAGTTTATCGCGTGATCACGCTGCGTTGTGTTGTTGCGTTGAAAGATGAACTCGGTCCATCGTTTCTAGTTGCAACTAGAGAGGCTATATCTAGTTGCAACGACGCGAGCGTTGTGTGTGTTTGTGTCGCGAGTTTGTTTGGTTTTAAGTAAATAAAGACAGTTAGTTACAGTTTGAAGGTGTAATTATGTATCGTAACGATAGCAAAATTTATCTGACACTTGGAAATTATTAAATAGAACTTCTTATTTTACGTCATTTATATAGGCCTACATAACCGGTTATGTTCGATTGTACAACGGAAATAACATCAAAATGATCAGTGACCAAGTGGCTCAGTATCATTGAATCATCAAACCATCGCAAGAGCTGCTATTTTTAAATGGTTTCTTCAAAAAAAGGTTCATATCAGGGTAGTTTTTTGTTAACTAATATTAATAATATATACAATAGAATATTTTTAATGAAAGCAAATGAATATAAAAAGTGTCAATATAAGATTATAAAAATTACTCTTGGTTTATTCATTTTTCAGCTACGATAGTTACATTTTGTGTTCACAATTTAATAATTGGACTTGAAAATAGTTGCACAACAGCTGTCTCCAGCAGGGTTGCAGGTTTTTAAGATTACTTGGGTGTGTTCCTGAATATCTAGCTCACTTGAATATTATTACATAAATATTACTTAGATAATAAATGATAAGAAAGAATAGTTTTTTGCAAAACACTCGTCAAAATGGTTGCAACTTGGATAAAGTATAATCGCATACAAAATAATGAATAAGTAGGCCTATAAGAAAATGAGAAAATTAAATAAATTTAAATAATTTGAGACATGTTTACACAATGCTATGGTAATGAAATATGCAGGAGAATCTGGAAATATGAATATTACGGGAAAATAAAATAATTCTGATGTTAGAACCACTGTTAGTAAAGAATGTGACAAAAGCCCTTTTGTAAAAGGTTTATTATGAATCTATGAAGGAATTTGGAATAAAATCAGAGAGCACAAGAATGTAAACTTGATTATAAAAGATCATAATGTACGGTACACGTATTATGAATATTTTTCAGTCCTTTCTTCCTTCCCCACCTTCTCATTTCCTCTGTCTTTACACTTATCTCTATTTCTCTGTCTACGTTATTTCCTCTGTATTTATCCTACACCAAGTTGAGAAGCTGCAAGAGCATAATGTAGCAAACAAATGTACGGTTGCACGGCCTTTTTCCGTCCAGGTAGGTCACCTGCACCAATGAGAAACTTTCGGAAAAAATAAACAACCGTGTCACTATGGATCAGGCTTTACATTCATTTATTCGTCATTTATGTTCTTATTTGATTTCAACTGGACTTCTACAAAATATGTATCGAAAAATAGTTGAACTCTTCGACGAATTCACTGATAGTCTAGCAGCCTAGCTGAGTAGGCAGCCACCAAACTGTCGTGTGAAACAGGTTGCTGTCCATCAGGAGTAGACATATCTTGTATTGTATTGTATTGTAAGTCTTATTTGGTCAATATTTGTAATAATAAAATATAATAAAATATAATATAATATAGTCCTATTAGACAAAGAATCATTATTTCATCCCCGTCTCTTGACAATTATTGTATGCACTAATCTGATACTCACACATATTTCTAAAACAAAATATAGAGTAGGAACAATGATGAAGAAAATATGACCATTTACTCATTCCTTAAATATCGTCTATGTAATGATGTACAATTTGTGTTGAAAAATATTGTTCAACTCTTCGGCGATAGCCTAGCGGAGTAGGCAGCCACCACACTGCCGAGTGGAACAGGTTGCTGTCCTATCAGGTTTAGATGCTTATATCTCTATAAGTACTATCATTCAAATGTATTCATATTGTAACAATGTGTAGCAATGTAACAATGCAATTGTTATATATATATATATATATTTTTTTTATCGTGCTTAACGACCCCACCAACAGCTAGGTTATACGGTGGTACGAATGAGCGGATGATAATGCAACGATGAAGTGATGATAGGTGAAAGGACGTTTACGAAAACCCATGCCTTATGGGGGACTCGAACCCACGCCCAACGGTCACTTTCAGTCTCTGAAGCGTGCCTCAGCTGACTGAGCTAACGAGGACTATATTTCATCTATTACATTCATGCCCAACGTATTTTTAATTCGATTTTCTCTCTGAACAATATGTTTTTATTATTTCCATAGGTTAATAATACCTTAGAGCGTTTACCTATATATAGTTATCAATTTCAATGTTGATTAAATTTCTCTACATACAAATAATGTTGATGGATTTTTTTTAAATTATTTGTGCTGTCCTTCAAAATTTCTAATTTATCCCATTTGCCCGGAGAAACGTGATAGAATTATTTCAAACTTGATAAGTATGTAAACTTGTACTCATAAAACTTAATCCCTGATCGCTTGAGGCTATACACGGGACATGAATAAGAGGTTTATGAATGTACGGATACAGTAATTAGACAAGTATTATTTATGAACCTAAGTATTTTGGAGTATAGGTATATGTACATCAAAAATTCAGAATCGAGTCACCAGTTTGACAACTCGTAGAAAAAGAAATAAAATAGTGAGTAATATAGCAACAATAAAGCCTCTTGATATAGACCTATATAGCGTGTATTTATTTATGTATTTGAATAACGTTTTTATATTTATTCATTTTGAATTATTTCTACTAGACGAAACCTTTACATTATACGCTCTCGACAATCGTTGAGCTGGATCATTATACATAGCTACTGGATGTCGTCGCCATAACAATTTTTATACTTGCTTCTTCATTCTGATTTCTTATTCACACATCTAAACAAATTTCTCATATCATCAATAAGGAAACAACGGCTCAAATGTCTTGACTTGAAATTCCATTCAACGATAAAAAAAATTGAACATATACAATATAGCAAAATATTTTAACATTAAATTGAAAGTATCTATACTACTAACTTAAACCCCTTGTCTGTGATTCTATAAATCTCTAAAGTCTAAATGAATATATTGAATCAATATTCTTCAATATCAAGTATTTTGAACAATTTTTTTAAAATTGAAATGTTGTGGGCCCTGAAGATACGTGCCCCTAAATAATATGTGCCTAGTCGGCCGAATAAATCGACACTATATATATATATATATTTATATATATAGGGCCTATATATATATATATATATATATATATATATATATATATATATATATATATAAATATATATTTATATTGATGTTGTACACAGCAAGGCACTGAGCTTACATGATACATGTTTGAAGCACGAAATGCAATCGAAAACATGACGGCTTGGAACCATCTATTATCATATCAAATAGCAAATGTTACATATGCCCAACAGCCCAACATGATATACATATTTGCATCAGTATGAATAATGCATACGTGCTATAAAATAATGTGATTTATTAGAATGTATAATAAGAGATTCCCGTCTCAACTCAGGGTTTGAATAATATGCCAATAACTTGAGTATTAGACAAAATATAGTTAGCTTCAAAATTCCTACATCAATTATTGAAACACAGAATGAAATAAACTTTATAGGAATCTAGAGAAACTTTAAGAAAAACTGTAAACTATTCGATACGAAAAGTAACAACAGAATGCGCTTGTAAATGCAATATGGCCGACGAAAAGTAACACAAAACCATGTCAACAATATAATACTTTAATCAACGTCATTGTTGGAAATATCCGCGCGCTTTATTTTGTGACTTTTCATTACGGTAGTTCTACTTTTCAACACTAACAGCGTATCTGCAACTTGATCTGTCGAATACAGCTCATAAAATACATGGAAAAACATGATTGAATAACTGAATAATGAAATGAGATGAAATTGAAATTATTATGAAACATAAAAAATGATAGGCCTACTGGGCTACTATAATACCGTACTCAGAAATAAATAATTTTACAGTTCTCCATTATAGAATGAGAGTAATGAAAATATCACTATTAGTCTATTCGTTTGATGTGCGGATTCTAATATCCAAACAAATAAAAGGTCGGCTAACCGGGCTAAATTTTGATATTTATCAATTTCAATATTGTATGTGTCCCTATCATTTGCATACAACCTTCAAATTGTAAGCGTTTGTATAACATTATTTAACAGACAGTTAAAATGTACAGAAATTCATTGAATTACTTTATTGAATAATATTCCTAAATAATGCTAGATCAACATTAGCACAAATCTCAAACTTCTCTCAACAAACTATTCTGTAGTAGGTCCCAATATTTCACTATCTCACTTATATTAGGGACTAATTTTCCCTCATTTATCAATTTCCAGCCCATCTTCTGAAATCTCGTGGTTTATTTAACATGCATATCGCAGCGCTGTCGGACCATGGAAACTGGTGGAGGATGAAATCAACAATCAAGTTACTATAGTAAAGGCTTTCTTCAAACATAATTAACAATAATCTATCTAATTTATCATCAGTAGTTGGAGTATACTCAAGACAAACAATGCAGCTTTAATCAACTTATAAAATACCGAATTAAACTGGGATCAAAAGGAAAATATGTTCTTAAATTCTTTGATGAAAGATGAAAGATTGATCAAGCATGTTGATTATTGACAGCCATGGCTATTGTCTGTACTTCGCAAGAAATACAGGACAGGTACAGTGGCGAAGACACACAGTGTTACCATACTTTTATAGGCCTCACAGGCTCAAAAGATGCAAGATTACATGCAAACATCGAAACTTGATAGAAAATCATTGTTCCCTAATTATAGTTAAGGACGAAAGGTTGGAGCGTTAGGACGGGGCACCACAAGGGCGATCTTAACACCCGATGACTGATAAAACTCATTCAATAAATAATAAATAGGCCTATTGAGGTAATAATTTCAGGGATGGTGAATCATTCAAACACTTGCACTTGCAAAAAATCTTCATCTCCTTATGAACTTGATCGTCTTTTAGATATAGCCCATAAGTCGCTTCAACTACGCCACTGTATCTAGTAATAAAGACATCACAAAATGATAATTCAATATATTTGATATTGTAATTAAGTTTACTTCTAAGAAGTTCCCCTATAATTATCCCGTCATAGATATATTAGATAGAGCTGAATTTCATTACAAATCAATCAAATTGAAATAAGTTAATACACAATTTGATTATCTTGTCAATAAATTATTTCTAAATTAACTAGTAATAACAATGTCTTGCAGGTAGTAAAAAAAAGAAATGTGTACTGTTCTTGTACTTTTCCTAATTGAGTAATGACTATATTATTCGACTTGTTTCGAATGAAGAACAATATTAATCGATAGCAGCCCATATTAGGCCCATACCCATTTAAGGCAGTCGTAATATTTTTGCATTCTTCATTTGTCAGTTTTAGACAGTCGTATTTAATAAACTTGTATTAGTATGATGTTGTTGATGATGTTCTGATTTTTCTGATGTTGTGGCCATCAAACAGATAAAACACTAACGTTTCATAAATTGTATTTTTTCAAGATTTTATCAACTTCAAGATGCAATTATTAGGCTAATTACGACTAATAACTTCCAGTTGACAAAACGTTTCAGATAAGAAATGATCAAATTATGACTGTTTTGGGATTAGGGTGTGGCTTCCAGACAAGCATCTTAAACATGACAATCAACAAAATTGATATAATTTCCATAACAACATCAAATAATAGTTCTATAGCGCACATTTTCAATCTCATATAACCTCGTTAAACCCCTAAGTGCTTACCTATATAAAATATAAATGATGGTATACTTTTTGCCTTAATTAATATTAGTTACTACTTTATGCAGTGCTAATATAATGAGCTAATAAGCTAATATATTGTATAATATATAATATTTGTTTATTATTATGATGTATAAATCTTTATTCAAGTGAAGACGTAGGCCTACGTACCATTCATACCGTTGCATTGTTATTTGTTACCCATTGGCACATAGTAATCAACAAACATAATGTTATACAAATGTTTGACCTGTAACAGCTTTTTATAAAAGATTCTGTATAATATATATATATATATATATATATATATATATATATATATATCCGGTGGTTCGTTAAAAGTAATTCAGTTCCCTGGGTACCTGTGTTAGTTTATTAATCATCAGTCGATTCTGATAAACTGAGCCAATTGAATCTCATTACTAGAATATAATAGAATATGAGTATGTCAGCGATCAATGAATTGGAGTCATACAACGACATTGAGTTTGTCGACTGTACAATGGCAACTGAGTGGATGGAGCGAACGACTCAATTGGATTCTTTTGGCTCTTTGTCGTCTCTTTGAGTGAAACGAGTTCGCAATTTGATTTGTTTTTTTCACTGGCTTCGAATAAGATGAAAGCAAAGATAATATATTAACTTGACTCACATTTTTTGGGTTGCATTCTCGTATTTTTCTAGTCACACTATTTTTTCATTGCCAAGAGATTAATGGTTAAAATGAATCAATTTTATAGTTTTTATTGTTTTTTCATTCAAACGTTTTCCGATTGAGATCTACGTTCTATTCGATCAAGTTCAAGTACCGGTAACTCATAACTAAATTATTGAGAAAATGAATTTTAGCAATTTTTACCAAGCCGTCAAATAGATAAAAAGAGGATTCTAGAGGATTCTAGGTCTGAGGATATACTAGAGGTTTCTAGGTCCGAGGATTTTTTAGATTGCTGGCCAGTCTGAGCGGCGAGTTCCTCCGACGAGATCCCTGAAAACAATGTTATCATCACGCCAGTCCCCGACTGCATAAAAACAATAGTTACCATATCATTATGCTAATCATGTAGGGCCTTACATAAATGTTTAACATCGTGTTTTGCATCAAAGGTTTTGTCCGCCGAACCATGTTATGCACTCGATTAATCATTTTTTATGCTAAAAAGATAATTATGCATGTCCAAGGTAAATAGGCCTACAACTGGAATGTAATGTGCCGTTGAATGCAAATCGGTAATTAGATTTGGAATTTGAGCAATTACTGTGTCAAATCACGCTCGTGATAATTAGTAATTACAATTTATAATTGTGTGGGAATATATAACCAGTCAATCATCAATAATTGCTTTATTGATACAAGGTATAGACAGTAATTATGTATTACGCATTAGGGCCTAGTTTATTCAGGCCTATTCTTGACTTTCGTCATTGCTCAACTTGTACCTGGTTGATCGTCATCTGTCATGAGCCTTCCTTATCTCAGATTAAATTGATTGTAATTAAATTGCACTGATACCTTATCACTCTGCGTTATCGTAGTTACGGCTCAGAATTGAGGATTTCACAAATAAAAGAAGACGAGGTATAAACTGTTTTGTGATCCGATTAGGAACAACAAAATGGCAAAGTTGCCTTTTATTGTGAAAACTATCGTAATATTTATCTCGTTTTCCAATTTTGGTAAGTCCATAGATTTCTTTGCTACTCCTGGACAAGTCTATCATTTCCAGATGTTATTGCTTCTATTCTGTTATACTTTAACAAGAATCGGGCTAATGTGTTCACTTTTTTATATCAAGTACGTATAACTTACAAAATACTGGCCTAAAAATGACCAACAATTCAAATAAATAAGTAAGTGAACACACGAAAACATATTTAAGAAAATTCACATATTTTGTGATTTGCTTAATAATTTGGGTGACCTTTTCAAAATGACCTTTTCAGTACATACCTTCCCAAATGTTATTTTAGATTAGATCTATTACCGAGATAAACCTTGATATTCGTTTATTATGCCCAGAAATTACCTTATTTATACAGTAAAGAACTGATATTACATCGAACAAAACTCCTAGTATTTAAATACATTTGTTCAAGCACCGGTATTGATTTTTTAATAAAATAATACAAAGCAAAGTAAAATTAATGAAGTTAGTAAAGTTTGATGAAGTTTGTTTATTCTAACAGGCCTATGAAACATATTTTATAAATACTCTTTCAATAGGTTATTGATAATTTCAAAGCAAAAAGACATTTAATTAAAACGATGTATTACCCTGTAACAGGTGACGCAACGACAAAAAGTGAAGTGGATAATCTTCATCCGACATTTGCTTTAACAAGGGATGGCGAACTACCCAGTGCTCACCAAGACGCAACAATACCTCCTAGTGTACCTTTAACAAGTGGTGGAGAACGTGTTGGAGAAAAAGACGAGATTATTCCCACTTCAACAGCATCAGTTTCCCAAACCGAAATTACGAATCTTATTGAGAATGATTCATTCCCTGATTCAATTTCAACAAATATTGAGGACAAAAGCCACACCGAAGCTATTCCTACTTCAGTGGAAACACACTTGAAACAGGAAGCTGTTGAAAGACAACAGAGTGAAAAGGACGACATATCTTCTAGTTCAGAATTGGGAACCAAAATCGAGTCAACTTCTGAGGATACTGTGATTACACACGTCACAGAAACATATGTTGAATACAACAAAGAAGCAATATCAACCAATGAGAACAAAGAACCAGACGCAGTTTCTTTGGCACCAATATTCAGCTCCAGTAGTGATGCTGCCAGTACTCTGACCGACGGTATCGAGATATTCAGCAGGAAAGCCTATGAAGGGAAGATATGTGGAACAACATTGACGTCGGAGGCTGGGGAAATTGTGATGCCGGAAGCGCTACTAGATCCGTCGTGTAAAGCTTGGTCGTGGACTGTGACAGTAGGCGATGGTTATTATGCTGATCTCACAGTGGTGTCACTGGACGTGAACCATCTAGTCAATGAATATATGATTATTGGACCAGGTATGATACTTTTAATAACATTGACGATCATCATCATTTGATTAATTTATTTTTATTGGGTTCAACGACACAATGTACTGATTACTACGATCTATTGGCGTCGGTGAATGATGTATGAGATGATGGGATAATGAGATGAAATGATAATGAGATAATGAAAGGTTATTTAATTAGGTGTTTCTGGATAGTGGGAATAAGTCGGTCGTAACCTGTTGTTAAGGAACCATCCCAGTATTTAACTGAACGACAGAGGGAAACTACGAAAACCTCTGTCAAGATGGTCGAACCCCGGTATCGTGTATGCTAGCCGTGTACCCGGTATGCTAGCCACTCGGCCACTCACTCAAGCATCATCATCGTACTGCACACTCGAATGCCACGTGACAAATGTGTATAAGGCCTAGTGACCGATACTAACGTCGGGCGTGGGGTCAAGTCCATGATATGATACATGCATTGTATTGTCGCCCTCGTTGCTTGTTACCATGTTCCTAGATTAACTCGATCAGCACGCATACATTATTTTTATATCTTTTTCACCTTCAAGATTCTTCCTCTTTGTTAAAGTTAGTTTAGTTAGGTTAGGTCTATGTGTAACAACCAAAACTGATGTTTATTGACTCTCCCTTTGGTTCATAGAGCTGATAAAATCAAGTTTTGGGGTTTATAGACTATAGAGTAATGAAAGCTTTAAATTTTCAAGATTTATCCCCCGTTTGGAGGTGGTGGGGATAATTAAGCCAAATTAAGCCAAAAATAATTGAGCCAATTTGGTTCCGATTTTAAATTTGTTCATTCACTAAATATATTGTTTGTAAGCGATGTTCATTATATTTTAAATATACTACCGGTACTGAAATTGACCAATGGTGTGTTCAAAAATTGTTCATGGGATTCAGGGGATTCAAGAATCTCATGAATTAGTTTCATGAGATTCTCCTATTTTTTTCCAAGCTTGTGACGACCCTTTATATTATAAATTACACGTAGAGTTTAGACAACATATGTATAATTGCTGTCCGATTACCTAGAAGATTCTAGACCATGACTCAATGGTACAAATGGTTCATAAAAAATGTATTTACTAAAGAAACGGTCCGAAAGCGGAACCAGATTAACCTTAGAATTAATTTTCCACCCCCAAATACATCTCCCCACCACCCCTCCAAATGGATGAGAAATCTGAAAGTCTATTTAAAAATTATCGGCAATTTTTTTCAAACTCGATCTTCCAAAAACTATTTTTACATATTTTCTTTGGGTCAAAGTCAGACTGAAAAATATCCTAGACTATAGGACTATAATTATAGGCCTACATGTGTTATCTGAATTAAAACTCAAATTTCCAATCTAAAGAGTCCTGGTTGGAAAAGATATAGAAAATTGCAGTGAAACTAGATCAAAAATCATTTTTCGTCCACACCTTGGGTCATAGTCACTTATTTCTTCCAAATATTTCAAATACTCAGACGAAAAAATTGTTAAAATTGGAATCAAATTAAAGTAATTAATTTTCCAGGCGCAAAAAAGCACACCACCCACAAATGAATGAGAAATTCTATTAAAATTTAAAACTTTCAAGCTTGTATCACCAAATCATACAAACCTTATCTTATATGCCCAAAAAGTCATCTTGACCGATTTTCTATGGGTCAAACATCACAGTATAGAATTCTCTAAGTCATCAGGAAATGATTTTACAATTACATGTGTTTTAGAAATGCATTCCAAAGAAACTTGACGGATATTTTACGCACCAAAACTAGCAGAATGACAATATACCACACTCACTCCACGTACAGTCTGTGATTTTTTTTCTTTAGGTTATATGGAAATCTTCGCTAGAATATTTATCTAATAATTTTTTATAATATCCTCTTATACCTAGATAGACCTGTAATAATTACGTCTTTCGATCATGTGGTAATGCAAAACATGGTACCACATATTTATTGAATTATCTAATACTTTTCTTGCAGGATCGTCGATGGCTGATCTTTGGGATGATGAATCAAATCCCATTTTGACGGCTAAAATAACATCACCGAAAAAATTCCGCATCTTGGAAGCAGAAACATTCTCCGTCTTGTTGGTGACTAACTCACCAGCTGGATTCAAGGGTGGATTCAAACTAAGCTACGAACGAGCTGGTACAGTATGCATATCTATTAGAATAGCCATCATCGTATCGATGGCAACGCAACTGTGACGTCATTCGTGCTATTTCTGATGTAGACTATACCCAGACCTATGTAACGATATCGATACTATCAATTTTTTATTATTCGATGTACATTTTTAAACTCATTATCATAGACAATTGGTAGTACATCTATTGTGACAATAGATGTACTACCAAGACAGTCTGTTCACTCTCACAGCAGAACGAAAGCCACCCCACCAAGTAAACTAGTGTCAACAGTGGCTTGTGGTAGAACCTGAAGTCACCGTTGGGCGAGGGTTCAAGTTCCGCATAGGCATGGGTTTTTGTAAATTTCCTTTCACCTATCATCACTTCATCGTTTCATAACCACACATTCATTCGTACCTCCGTATAATCTAGCTCTTGTGGTGGGGTCGTTAAGCAGCACAAAAAAAAACAGAACAAAATTAAACTTCAACTGGCACACCTTTTATTCCCTCTTGCATTTATCTGCAGTAGTACTAACTCTTCCAGCCACTGTAGGTGGTCAGTAGTCAATTACAATCTACAATCCAGCACGCTTGACGTCCTTTCTAGTAGGGCCTATGCTGCAGTTGCACTTCAGGATAAGCTGGGGAGAAGGAAGTGGAAATAAAGTAGATGGGATCAGCTATGTAATCAGTGCCGGACTTGCACTCGAAAACGGCCAGGGCAAAAATTGAAAAAGCAGCCCACGAGGAACGAGGAAGGGCGGAAAGGACCCCACCCGCTCGTCATAAATAATATTTTTGGTCATTGAGCGAAGCCCAAATGGTTATACCTTAACGAAAGTATGTGGCACCCACAACTCTGTGCCCCACAGGGTAATTTTGGAAAAATCGTGATTTTTTAGTTATATTTTTTCACGTTCGATAGACGTCCACACATATGCTTATTGATGTAATTGCAATAGTCATCCTGAATACAAGTTGAAATTTGGGTTATATTTTGCAAGGTATTAGTTATTATATTCCAACTACAAGCCCAGTACAATCGAATGCATATATTTTACACTTCGATTTCATCAAACAACAATATCATACAAATCTAATTCTAATGGGGTGACCATCTTAAATATTTGTGTGGTACCTGATTTAACAAAGTTATATTCACTAACTATGAAATGAATCTTGATATCATTCGAGAATACAAAAATATCCCATTCAAAATGACTAATGTAATTCTGAAAATTATAAAAATCCTCGGCCATAGTCAGTTTTATTTATAATAGAGCTGTTTCACTAGATATTAACATTTCTAAGGTAAAACCTACAATGGAAGTGGAACGTTGAAGTGAAACAACAGTACGTAAGTAGCAAAAGATATTCGCAGGTGACCGGCCCATTTTGATATTCATTCTGCCAGCGACCCACCGGGCGTTGCCCGGTTGCCCGGTGGCCCAGTCTGGCACTGTATGTAATCACTTTGTGACACGTCTTGAAGTACATCTATCGTCTATGCTACTAATATGGTTATATTTGTATGAACGGAAAGCGATCCTTTGTCAGGATTTGATGTTTAACGCCATAGTATGTGAACAGGCAAAGTGAGCACCACAACGGAACCGACAACACCTGCTCCTACTCTCCCAACGCCAGCTGAGAACATCACAGCGGAAATACAAGTCTATTTACAAGGATTCACACCAGAACAGGTTTGCTAAAGTCTCAACATTAAAATAATATTTTTTGTTTGTTTATCAAGTGATCCATTCTCACAAATCAATGGATTTACACTTTAATCAACGTCCTCTCAAATATGCTTGATAAAACAGTCATAATTCAGACTATAAGATATGATAATGATTATTCTTTGTGATGAACCCAACCCCACCAACAGCTACATTATTTGGAAGCGCAAATGAGCAACAGATAGAAAAGTGCAGGACTCTAACCCACGCCCGACTTGGCTTTAGTTAGTTTCTAAAGCAGTGCCATTTAATTACATAATATTTAGAACGCCCACTCATACCACAAGTTTGTTATTGTGAGCAGAATATGTTTGAGATGTGCTTGGAATGTTGGTAGTAATGCTTGCAGTTATGTCAGTTGTTACTAGAATTAGAAAAAATATTTTAATCGAGACTTAGAAATAAGTAATTTGAAAAAATACTGAGTAAATATTGAATATATATTTTTTTTTCTAAATGAATAACGTCCTCTGATATTCAAACTATCCACAGTGTTGATCCATCACCCATCGATAATTTAGAGTTCTACGGCACGTCAACGACAAGGTTAGATTTGCCCCGTTAACAGTCACCCATTACACATTTTCCCGGCAGAAACTTAATTTGGGTTCTAGCTCATGTTCTAGATCAGTTCTAGTTCATGGTTCTACTATATTGCACTTGCAAGTAAGTTATTAAGTCTAAAGTTATCTGAATCTCAAGCAAATACTTGAGTGGAGACTTCACTAACGTTTTTATTTTACAGTTTGGACTTGAACGGGTGAAATTCCAACAAGTGGTTGCTGACATGGCCAATGTATACTGCAATGAGAACAACATCGAACTGCTACAAGAATCAACGTGAGTTCCAGATCAATCAACCGGTTGTAGCTTATACATTCAGTCGATTTCTCATATCAAAACTGGTCGATGAACAATACAAATTCGACCAACCACATTCTACGCAATAAATACATAACAAAAGATAAGAGTTTTTATAACTTTTTAGTGCCCCTTATATAATAATTGGAATACTTTACATAATCAATTGACAAAGCAAGATATACATTTTCACCTAATTTGACCTAATGCTCTAATGCAATGATCATTGCATTAGAGCATTAGAGCATTAGAGCATTACCTAATGCTGCCTCTTATTGATTAATGATTATTATTATTATTGTTTACTAGGAAAACGCGTTATGTGTTTCCGCATTGATGGATGAGCTAATAAAAATGAAATTGAATTCTTTCAAATGTTATATCAAGTCGATGTTTTGAGGCATTCAAGTTGAAAATCAATCTTTCCATTTGGTTGGTTTATTTCGTAGACTATTCTAATGGAGGAAATATTAGATGCAATTCAATATTATAGGTAATATTAGACTCCTTTTATATCCATTACTCACTCTCAATCATTTCTTCGATAATAAAGAGGGCCTTGTTTTAATCGTTCTTCATTAATTGGTGACACTTGTTGCTTGGATTTACGGTAATTGGTTTTCTTAATAGCTTTAAACGATGTATAAAAATTTCATAATATAATTTTCCATATCAAAACCACCGATTGGATTTCAGTGAAAGTTTGGAATAATGTGTATCATTATTATATTGAAATTAGGTAGAAATTTGAATTTTTTCGAATGACATTTTTTGTACGAAAATTCTTCTCTGGCTTATTCTTACGGGGAATTTGGAAGCTGGAAAATTAGTTTTCTCAGAAGTGGTGCAACCGATTACGCATAAAAAAACAATAGGATTCAAATCAGATGATGACACTTGGGCATGCCAATTTTCAATTGAATTTGAATTTTCGTTTGACCTGTAGCGCACGAAAAAAAAAATGTACTTCTTTTTCGAGTCAAGTGAAATTGAGTCTTCGCTTCGCTCATCTTAATTATCATTAATTATTTTACTACGCCTATTATTATTGACCATCGGTTGATTATCGATCATCAGAAGTTCGATTACTAATAGATCTGCATCAGTCAGTAATAAAATAAAATAAATCAAATGATTATCATTCGATTATTTATCGTAGTTTTGAAGTCTATTCAAAAGTTTGAGTTGAGCTTCCAGGACAGATAATTTAGGTTTGGTATCATTTTTTATTTTTACATCGGCCCAACTATTTGGATGTATACTGTAAATGACATTTATGCAATTACGATTTGTTTGTTATTTATGGCAACTATTTCTTTGATTATCGATCGAATAGTTTTTAGTCGGAGAATAATAGACTATATACAGAGTGGTTAGCATGAAGAATATGATACATCAATCACACTTGTTATCATCAAACGGCAACCCTTCATAATGAATTGAATTCAATTAAAATATGCTGATTTATTTTATTTTTAATTGAATGTGAAACTAACAATCAAATCGTTATATTATCTGCCAGTTGTCTCATACCAGTAACGTGATCTGAATGTTTGACTACAGGGCAGACAACGTAGTGCTGACTCTAATCAGGCAGTGTGACATCACGTGGCCTAACAGCGACATATGTGTGCAGGTCAATATGTCTGTGGCTGTGATCACGCCAAACAGCGCTAATCCAGCCGACTTCGAGTTGACAGCGGCTCATCTGCAAGACATGTGGGATAAATATGCAAGAAACAGCGGAGCCCTGGGAGACTTGGGACTGAACGTTAGTACATGCAAGTATACTATACAGAGGGTTCTCTTATGGCTGAACGGAATTAAATTTCATCTACACACCTCCATTCCCCTTGCCAAATTCTGCAAGTAGTGCATATGCATTGAGCTTTCTAGTGCATTGAGCTTACTACAAGGCATGGTGAGGGGGATAGAAGGGAGTGGGAATAAAGTTGAGCTATCAGTTTTGTGTTGACATAGCGGGCCATGTCTCAAACGGCTATGGTAGAGACTACGATGGACATTCAGTATTCCAATTACGTATTTGAAAATGGAATATAAAGGCCTAATATATACCAGTATTGAATATAGGTTCAACTGTGAAATATGAAAATTAAATAGATATTATTCAATTCTATTCAGATATTCAAAATTTAATAAATGAATCTGGCATATTTTTAAATAAAAGTTCAAAGCTATTATGGTCGGTGATATTACTCACAACGTTATTTTGAACGGTTAGTAATTATCGCTATTTTGTAAGTGAGAATATGAAATGGCATAAAGTTTTAATACATTAAAATAGCACCAAGATGTTTTATTAGAATCACAAAATATCTTTTGAATGGTAATCGAGTCATCGAGTCTAGTCTCTTAGTTGCGAGTCTGGTCACGGGACGTAAAAGCAAAAGGAACAGTCATTACATCAGCGCCCCTAGCGGATGAGAATTGGACAATCTTTATATCAGATCTTCCATTACGTCATGCCTCTGTCCTAATTGTCCATACCCAATGACAAGTATGGGCTTTATCATTTTCAGCATGAGTTCTTTCTTTTTTGACATTGCATCAATTGGAAATCGCATTTTTACCATTTTTTGTGTACATATTATTCCAAAATATTTATTTCACCAGGCCCAAAATGTTGAAATGTCCACACTAACAGTAAACCTATTTTAATTATTCTGATCACCCATACAAGAATACACAGTTAACCGATAAGTGATGGCAATAATTTTTTCTTCATGCAGGTGTATGACAAACCAAACCCTCAATCATCGCTTTACCTCTGGCTAGCTGTTTCAATCGGTGTTCTAGTCATCTTTATAGTGGTTTTAATAGCGGTCTGGCGAATTGACGTTTTCAAGGACTATTCACGGTGAGTAATCACATTCAACATCTACTTTATTTAAAAAATCATCATCATACAATCATTTTGCCCTAATGAATACTTGTGTTCAGTGGCGTAACTAGAAATTTTGGGCCCCGGGGCAAAGGAGTCACATGGGCCCCGTCCTCCCAAAAAAATATATATTGAATAATGAACATCAAATTATTTGTACCTTCATATGATGTGTAAACTGCTGAAAGTATTGACAGAGCTACGTAACTAGCAGTTTGTAAGTACTTTCAGCTGATCCTGTCCAGGGACGTCCTTATGATTTGTGTATTGAAGGGGGAGGGGGGTGCAATTAATATAAAGAAAATAATCATTCAGCTGGTCACCACAACTCCCCCAGCAGAGCCCTGTAGAGAATTTTTGAAATATGGTCATTTTTCAAGTGATTTGAATTGCGGTTTACAAGCAGTTTTGAAGTCCGAGAAGTGAACCATTTTGAACATTTTCAAAGGTAATTTTCGATAATTGAATCACTATGGATTCTTTTTCGAAGTTTTTCTGCAATTTCCTTCAGAGAAGCCCCGCAGGTAATTTTTTTGAAATATGCTAATTTTTCAAGTGATTTTGCGATGTACAAGCAGTTTTGGAGTCTTGATAATTTAATCATTATGGACGTTTCCGAAGTTATTTTTAATAATTCAAATGGTATGAACATTTTTGCACTCATTTTCGCGTCTTTTCCCAGCAAAATTCTCAGCAGCGAATTGTTTAAAATATGGTCATTTTTGAAGTGATGTTTACGATTCACGAGCAGTTTTGGAATTTAATGATTGAATCAATAACCACAACGAATATCATGAAGAAAACTCGACACACATGGAGAAGGGTAAAGAGGCTCTAGCCCCGCAAGGAATTGAATAACGGTAGATGGAGTGCCCTTGCGTATTCTGGAATCATTTTTTCATCATCTTTAGAGTATGTTAGGATTGTACACACTTCATATAGGCACAGAAGAAAATCCACATTCTGTTTTTTTTTTTCTGAAACCACTTTGCAATTATGGGATCATAATTAAAGTCATAATAAAATGGGATCAAAGGCCTGCAAAACGGCCGAGGCCTCGAGGAGGATTTCCCGGTATCCAGTGGGCCAGTCCGAGTCTGAGCAAGGGCCCCCCCGGGGCAGCTGCCCCGGCTGCCCCTGCGGTAGTTACGCCACTGCTTGTGTTCATTTTTTAGAAAGTTTACTTCCTGCAAAAAAAAACTTTTTCAATATACCAGTGTTGACTAGGTCATTATTTTTTATAAAAACAAGCCATTAAAATGAAAAAGTAGAATAGCAGATAGTTGTCTGTATCTTGATTGTATGCCTACAATGGATTTTTTTTTTGTTTTAAACAATTCTTTTTAAAATTTGATCACATTTTCAGGATGGATGGGAAGCACGACTCAATATCCTACTCGCAGCGCAGTAGCACTGTCAGCAATAACTCGTGGTTTGCCACTCAACATCAGGTGGTTCCTCCCATGCACTACGACACAGGATACGTGGAATATGAACCGGAATTTGACGGTCCTGCTCCTGGACTCCGGTACAGGGAGCCGTCAGTAACCATGACGACGACAAAAAGTTTTAACGCTGCTCCAAGCTATGGCCCTCCTGAAGGATGTAAGTTTACCACACCTAACATACAACATTTCGCGATTTTTTTTATGAGATCAATGTGGAAGGAAAGTTTTGAAAAATGAAAATGTCACTTTATATTTGAATATTTTTTTGCTTTATCAACTCAACTGAACATAAATAGGCTTATATGTAGGTACCGCTATCCAATATTTCAAAAATCAGCATTTGTTATCATGTATCACTAGTAAGTCCTTACAACTCGCTATAATACCAATAACTAGGTATAATTAACGAAATTGAATAAAAAATAAATTATTCTTTCTAGTTGGAGGAGCACTTTACTTCAACGGCAACAATCCATCATTTCTGGAAGATGACGAAGACAGAGATATGACAATAGATGATGAAGTAAATACAGATACAGCAAACCCAAGTAGCATAATGAGGAGGAGTACTGGTATTAACAATACTTATTGCTAACCAGTCAACAATAATTGTGTATATATTGGCAACACCTGAACCATTTATTGCCATGTCTAACTTAGAGGCGGAACAGACAGACAAATTAAAATGTGAAAAATACAGCCCTACAAAGGAGCATTATGTAGACAAGTGCTACAAAAAAGCTAATCGTCACGAGTTACTGATTGGTGCTTGCAGAACATTTACTAGGTCTACAGTTTTTTACAACCTGTAAATTATTTACACTTGAAAAACAAGTACGGTAATATCTACTGTGTTTTTTATTACTGTAGCTCTCAAAGGGTCTATTTCCATCGTCTGGAACCATCTTTATGATCAAATATTTGTATAAATATAAGTATCCTGCAATTAACTCTCCCTCACATTAATTACTTTTGATATATTATCAATTATATACATTGTACCATATTATTTTTTTATTTTTAGTGATACAGTTCATTCTATGAACAATGAAGTGTCCATTCTAACTTGTTCAAATACTTTATTGGTTCATTGTCTCATATTTTTAAATGATTCTATTATAATACTTATTACGTACCCAATTGATTACAGTACTGTACTTATATTTTTATATTCAGTATCAATGTGATAACTGTGATTGGCAGCAGAATTTGTATTTAAATAAAAGGTTTCCCATCTCTCTCGTCGTTAACTTGGTAACACTGGCTTTCTATTTTGCCTAATTCCAATCTTATTCAACTAAATAAAGTTGAGGAAATTGCTTTCATTTCAACAATGAAAGTCATACATGCTCATCATATTGGCTGGTTAAACACTTTTAAGAATTCAAAATTGTTAACTTACTATTAGGGCCTGAAAATTGACTAATTAAAGGTAAGCAGGTCAACTGCCACCCAGAATAAAAGGACAAGGATTTGATAAAACTAAGGTACCCTGTAGTACAGTAATTGGACTCGTTCTTGTTCTAGTATCTAAAATAATAACTATCGCTCTCATGTATAAAATGTTGCTATTTATAGGCCCAGCATGAATTGGACTCAAAATATCCATGTGTATCTATTACAAATTTATTAAAACATGAAAATAATATTGTAGAATGTATACAATAAAACGTATGGCCAAGGTAAATGGTACGATGGTAAAGGGTTACTTCTTACTTCACCGAGAGATGAAGGTACCGATAGAATGTCCTCCATCTCGAACATTAAAGGAATTATTGAAATATATAGGGAAAATACTTGTATAAACAGAAAGTACGCGCCTTAGGCCCGTTAGGGGGCATATTACACCCAGCAAGGACCAAAAAAGGCCTCAAATTTCTCTGGTTTACCTCATAATGTATATGGATGAAAAAAAACGTTCTGATATCTACCCATCGTGAAACACAATTTTGGGTGGAATTATTCGGAATCTTGGGTTTTTTCTTTCCAAAAAAGCGTTTTTCCATCCATATGGAAGTTGAGACATTTCTGGGTCCTTTTTGTAAAAGTTGAGACATTTTTGGGTTCTTTTTCGGCTCTCGCTGGGGTCTACATGCCCCTAGGCGATTCGAAAGACATACACATTGTGTCTATACTCATTGATCTGCATCGATTCCAATAATGAGATCATAATGTACCTTATGAGGCAACCCTTTTATCACTGGCTCTCTGTCCAAGTCTTATGGATGAAAGCAATAAACTCACCAGTCTGTCATGGCACTGGCTACAATCACAGTCCCATTGATCACTATGCCCTAGGTCTCCTTGATCTCCGCCTGTTGGGTCGTTGCTTACGAGGTCGTAGTATCTTATTTTTTAAATGTGTCCGCCATCTTGTAACCCACATCGGGTAAAAATGGTAATTACTAAATTATTCAAAAGCACAACTTACAGCCAAGCACAACCAATCATCATCAATATTGAAAATAACTAGGAAAACGCGTTATGTGTTTCCGCGTTGATGGATGAGCTAATAAGAATGAAACTGAATTATTTCAAAAAGTTAAATCAAGTTGATGTTTTGACGGCATTCAAATTAAAAATTAATGTTTTCATTCGGTTGATTTATTTCGTAGACTATTCTCATCATGAAGGAAATATTAGATGCAATCTAAGATACAATATATACACCTTGAGATCCAATTATATTCATTACTCATTCTAAATAATATCTTTGATAATAAAGAAGGCTTTGTTTTAATAGTTCTTCAATAATTGGTGACACTTGTTGCTTGGATTTAATTGGTTTTCTTAATAGCTTTGAATGATGTATAAAAATGTCATTAAATCATTTTTTATATCTAAACGACTGATTGGATTCCAGTGAAAGTTTGGAATCATGTGTATCATTATTATATTGAAATTCGGTGAAAATTTTAATTTTTTTGAAGGACATTTTTTGTACGAAAATTTTTCTCCGGCTTATTCTTATGGGTAATTTGGAAAATGGAAAATTAGTTTTCTCAGAAGTGGTGCAATCGATTGCGCATAAAAATCAATGAGATTCAATCCAGATGATGACACTTGGGCTTGCCAAGTTTCAATTGAATTTGAATTTTCGTTTGACCTGTAGAGCGCGAACAAAAAAAAAAAAAAAAACATGTACATTTTTTTCGGGTCAAGTGTAATTGAGTCTTCGCTTCGCTCATCCAAAAATTCCAACATAAAAAACGATCATACACCAGCTATAGCAGAACCAACTATATTGCAGGACAATAATTGACAATTGATTATTACCTACTGCCCTGTAAACAGGTAGCAATATCAAATGGAGACATATTCTTACCTTGTAGCCTGTCGGAGTAGACACAAGCCCAAGGGCCAAAACTAATAGGGGATTAAAAGTACGTAGTGAAACCCCAAATAACACATCAAATACACAAGCAATTTTTGCCACTGTCCAAGTAACAGAACTAACTTTTAATAAACGATACCTTTAAAGGAGCGTATAAAGGAGCGTTGGCTCTATAATTCAGGGAAGCTAATTAACCGAAAACCAAAACCGAAAAACCAAAAAGTCACTAAAAAATAGCACATTACTTTTGAAATGTACTCCTCCAACACTGCTCGTGTGCAACAACCAGGCAGAGATCAAGTAGACTTTGGTTTCACCCATCAAGGGAATTGGACTGACGTCAATTTAGTTGACTACTTGAACGACTTGTGGCCAATCACTTGGTGGCCACATACCATTTTCCTTCACGTTCGATGCACTCGTCTTCCAATCCCACTCGCTGACGGGAGTAAACCAATCTGTTCCGTAGTTTGCCTCAATGTAAGTCTGTGTATCACATGGTACACGAACTTTCAGATCTAAAAACACTGTCCAGCACAATGTGAATCTGGGAAATAGATACCTAGAACACAAAAACCAAATAACCCATGCTTTAAGCTTTAAAAGGAATTTAAAATATATACCACATACTGGTACACGAGCTATGCTCAATAATACACTAAACATATTATATGAGAATAGCCCAGATTCCAGTTCATATACAGTGAAACCTCTATCCATCGTTTTTCAAGGGACCAGGAAAGTAAAACAATCCATGCAGGAAAACGATCCATCCAGGAAAATTCAACAATGATTATAAGGGAGTGGGGTGAGACAACATGAATGATACAAGCAGGAAAACGATGGATCCGGGAACGATGCATAGAGGTTTCACTGTATTGGAAATATTGGGCCTATATTCAAGTTTTAATGTTTTACGTATTTTTGTTTAATGTACGCGTACCTGTATAAAACACAAATAGGCGTGCTGGTGTCTTAGTAATTTTACCAAATAATCGATTCTTACTTGAACTTCTTGCCAGTTTTAGCTTGAGTTCCTCCATTCCAAATCCACGGTCCTTCTTCGTAAAAGAAGAAAAGGTCGAGCTTGATGTCACCGCTAATAAACGATATCTCCAAGCTGTCGTTGACCTGCCCAAACCAATGCTTCAACGTAAACCCATGCGCAATGAATTCTGGTAATAATCTGTCTGTATAATCAGTGATGAAAATACCTAGATCAACATCTCGGCTGTATGTGATGATACTGCATTGTCGGTAATATCCTGAAAGGCGATACAAGTACGGTATTAGAACAGTTAAATTGTTTATAAATAACTATCATGGTTCTAACTCCATATAATTAGAGCAAAAATCCAATGTTTCAAGTTATCACTGACCAACATAAGTGGTCATCTGCTCTGTCGATCACAAATCTGATAAAACAGTGGAAAATAAGATATCTGGACTATTTTTCAAAAATTACATAATTATACATCCACCTATAATCTATAAACATACCGGTAGGCAAATTAATAGGCCTCGTGAAACAACATGCTTTTACTTATAACTTATAACTTGTACAACTTTTACAACTAGTAGGCCTACTTATCAGCAGCAAAGAACCCCAAGTTCATATGGGCACCCTTACTGAAATAACACGGTCGAAACAGGGCCGAAACAGTTTTAAGGGACGAAACACGGCCGATTCACGGCCGACATCGGCCGTGAATCAGCTAGGCAAACACTCTGCAGAAAGATGCGGTTGTATAGCGCCCAAACAGAGCCGAAACACGGGCGAAAATTTAATGATATTGATCAGCCGAAACAGGGACGAAAAAGGGCCAAAACACGGCCGATCTGAAGGACTTTTCACGGACCAAATTTCTGTCTCTTCAAGGGAAAAAACACGAACAATATAGGGACTTTTTACGGAATTTCCGTGAAAATATAGCGCCTTTTCACGGCCGAAACACGGCCTATCCAAGGACTTTTCACGGCCGAAATGGGGCCGGACTTTGAGAAGTTTTCTGCTTCTTGGAATCGATTGGAATGTCGAATGTTATTGTGTTAGATGTATTTGTTGTCTTGGGCAATGTACCATATGGCATGAAGCAAGGGTTGAATGGGGGTGAATGACCAATTTTTTCTTGTAACACCGCATTCCATTGCTGCATTCAGTGTTCACACTGTCCAGTGTTTGTTGTCTTGGGCAATGTACCATATGGCATGAAGCAAGGGTTGAATGGGGGTGAATGACCAGTTTTTTCTTGTAACACCGCATTCCATTGCTGCATTCAGTGTTCACACTGTCCAGTGTCTCACTTGTACTTGTCGAGTTAACATGATGAGGAGTGTAACGAAGAACGAATTTACAACGAATTTGCTGAAACTGTCCGATAATATATTTTAGGGGTGGATTACGTGATTCTACTATCAAATGGCCTAGTCCTGACTGTCGTCTAGAGTCTAGAGAACTCTTTGCTCCCCAAAAGACGACTTATGGCGTAGCAGATGAGGGTTTAGAAACTACTTTGCCGTGTATTGTATTAAATCCTCCTAGGTATTGCCCCTGTTTTACGTGCTACCCTTACATAACTTTAAATGATTGCAGCCCAATGTTGCATCATTAAATTAACTGTTGAATTACGCTGTTTTTTTGTGACGCACGCAAAAGGAGAACATGTTTTTTAGTGGTGGCCCATTATTTTGTCTAGCAAAAAATAATTCAACTGGCCGCTCATCTGAACTTCAAAAAACATGTTCTCCTTTTGCATGCGTCACATGAACACGGCGTAATTCATCAGTTCATTTAATGAAGAATTAGGTAAGCCAGGACCAACAACGGCCGAAACAGAGGCATTTCATGGCCGAAACAGGGACATTTCACGGCCGAAACAGACTTTTCACGGCCGAAACGAAGACTTTTTACGGACGAAAAAGGGACTTTTCACGGCCGAAACAGAGACATTTCACGGCCGAAACAGGGACTTTTCACGGCCGAAACAGGGACATTTCACAGCCGAAACAGGGACTTTTCACGGCCGAAACAGGGACTTTTCTGTCCCAATTGTCCTGTGTTTCGGCCGTGTTTAGGCCGGCCGAAACACGGCCGAAACAGAGACTTTTTAGAGACTTTTCACGGACAAAATAGAGACTTTTCAGGGACGTAATTTGCCGTATAATTTCAGTAGGGGCACTTCTACGTGACTTTACATGGGCCTGTGATCGTTCCCAGCTTTATACATCTTATTTATTTACCATGGTATCTTATTTATCTTATATAGGCCTAACAGATCTTTTGTCTAATTTAGCTTTCTTATTGAAATTAAACTTCTTAATAGGCCTACAACTTTGCTGCTAAACACGTTGAATTTTGGCAAAAACGATCCAGTTCCAGCATGCTTCAAGATGCAACTTGCCACTGTCAAATCGTATCTGAAATGTGTGATGAACAGATGAAAATAGTTTGAATGAGCGGGCCCGCACTCTAAACCAACAACAAGGCGGTGTGAAGACACAAATATGTGCAGCACTCCTTTCTCTATCCAAACTGTTTTGACTGAAAGGATTCAGAACATGTTGTGATAAACGTGAAATATTTCTGTATTATCTGTAAGCCCTATTGCTTACCTAAACATGTACCACTACTTAACCAGAATCGAATTCTTAGCTTATCCAGCAAGGTTTTAGCTCTAGACAGTAACTTCCAAGCTCGATGAGTAAATCGTAAGGCGTCGTGCGTTGTGTCTTTGCCATAAGTCTGATGAAACGTATGAGCTAAATTATGGTGGCACTCTCTGTACTCTGAGCTTGCAGCATCTCGTAAAAAGCGAGAAATATCTCTAGGAACTTGAAATGGAATACCATCCAAGAGTACCATGTTTGTGTTAATCTTTTCTAGGGCTCCTTCTGTCTTCATAATTTGTACACTACTCATTGAAAGACCAAGAGATGAGAGCTTATCAACTGCATTTATGTCACTATGCAAGTCTCCATACCACCAATAATTGCCTTCACGCTCTTGAAATAACACTAAATGAATAACAGTCTTCCGTTTCAGAATAAAACTGCTTGAAACATTAGTAGGAATGTCAGGTGGTATCTCTGCTGGTTTTGTATTCATAAACATCTCTGCATGGAAACCCGAAAGCTGAAACTCATTCAATAACTTGATGCCAACACTGTCTTTCAGTCCACGAAATAAAATTGCAAAGGTATATGGTAATTTTTCTTTACAGAGAACGCATCGCTTGATAAAATTATTTTCTCGACTCGCATACTGCTGTAATATCTGACTGTCAATAACAAATATAGGTAGCTGTAATCTTGAAGTAATGTTGACAACTGATCGAATGTCGTCAAGATGAAGCTGCTGATTGTTATTATCATACGGTAAAAGAAGAAGTACAAGAAGACTCAGCTGGGCCACTAGAAGAATGAGCCCAGCCATAAGACAAAGGTGGATTGCAGATTTCTTCTTCATCCTTTCATTCTGGTACGATATGAAAATAATACAGCACAGTAGATATTCAAAGAGGTTTTAAACGCCATTTTGGATTACAATTTCAATGTTTTGACTTCAGTGATTGGTCCACTTGACATTTGCTTCAATTGTCCAGGAGGCCGTGTTCGGTAAGGCGCTGAACTATTTGAATAGAGTGAAATTACATCGAACTAGACTTTCCGAGTTTCCGTAATTTAGCGAAAAATGGGAAATGGAGATTGATCAACATTATTAAAACTAACAGCCCTTTAAAAGACCAACTTTACCCAACCGGAGCAAGCGGCAAGGGCAATCACAACGTCATCAAGGTGAGTTCATCTGTGTGTTTTGTGACATCCTCATTAGATCAAAAATCTGCCTGTGGTTGTAAGCTGATGCACAGTCCCATATCTGTTGTGCAGGGTCACTGGTGCAAGGTGCATCAGTCACTCAGTCTACTACTGATTAGTGGGTGCTGCACTTTCTTGGCCCCTAGTATTTTTCTAGAAAGTCTGTAAATAAAAGTGAGACAGATGGCATGAATTGGAATTCCAAGTTATCCGGATGCGGCATAATTATTCTCGTAAAAACTTCGAAAACACAATATTTTCAACAGATTTAACATAAATATAAAATATTGGATGGACATTAGGAACGTTAATTCAGCTATAGTTTGAAACCTTTAGAACAAATTAAAAAATCGATGTATCTAACAAAATATCGATAGTTTGCAGCAACCGTAGGTTATATAATAAGGTCTTTGGTTTGCAGCATCTCTATCAAAATATCGATGCAGTTTGCACCATCTCTACCACGAATGTACAACTCTATCTGATAATAATTGTCTAATAAGTAATTACTACGAAACACTGTGTATGTTTTGTGAGATGATCTTAGAAGTATGAAAATCTAGAATAAAAAATATTATGTCATCTCACTCTACATCTACAGACCTGCTGATATATACCTAGTGGAACCAGTTGCATGTTTATAATGCAACAACAGTATTATTTTGATCCTTACATTTAATCACATATATACTTCCAATATGTTTTCTTTATTTCTCATCCAATGACTGTAAAAATCATGGAAAAAGTGTATGATGATTTTTTCATTTTCAGTATCAATTTTAGAACTTTTGAAGAATTTTTGTTTTCAAGTATTTTTCGTCCAGGTTATCGTTGATCTTGCAAACTTTTCGTTTTTTCACCGATAAAACCGTCTAACCGATTTGTCTGATATCCCATCCTATTCTGGTACGACACAGTTTTCAACATTTCCAATTTTCCCATGTTATTTGTTTCAAATACGGCATGATGGTAAATGAAAATATATTCAAAACAATAGAGACATTTCAGACGGGAAAGGAGTAAAGGACATATTCAAGGAAATGAAATAACACTACCACTGTATTTCACAACTGGTTCCTTTATTCACAAGGTTGTGTGTCTATGTTTACTACGCAACACATTTACTGGTTGCATTCATTTTGATTATGAATCTGTACGATAACATAATTATCTTCTAGGATACAAACTATAATGATAAAAAAATGAGAAAATCATTTTAAAATAGTTTCTTTTATCGCCTCATTTTAACCATATTTTCCTGAAGCAAGTATCACAAACTTCCAATTTGTTTGCGAGTCTTTAACCAAGTCTGAGCCCAGGAAAACAATGGCTAAATAGTAAAATAGTATATGAAAAGGTTTTGTACAAAATCTGCAAAGAGGATCTATATAATGATACTATACAATATTCTCGTCACCAAGAAACTTGTGTACGTAAGACTCGTTATAACTTATACTTCACACGTCTACATCATGGGCGTATTGTCGTTACAACATGGCTGATTGAGATTTAGAAAATGAACATTTGTTTCAAGAATTGTCTTTTATTTGTTATGGCTTCATATATATATATTATATAAACTTGATAACACCAACAGAACTGCCAGAGATGGTAAAATAGTCTTACGAACAAACCTAGAATTTAGTCTACTCGTACCTGTACCTATTTATGAATTTAAAGATTCACAACAATTTTCTTTCAGAATACTAAGAAGGCACTAGACAATAAGACGGCTAAAATAATAAACAAACAGATGAATATAAGTATAATCCAGACAGTATTTTTAATAAAATGAAATGATACACAACATGGTCTAGTACTAGTACTAATGAAGCCATTTACTAAAACCTTCATGTTTAGGACTAGTGATGTGCCACCCAATGACGGTACTGTATTGGTGATGTTCTCACAGTCCAGTGAAAACTACAATAGACCAAACTTGATACAACTGAACCATATGATCCATCCCCAACTATTATCAGAGAACTGTGACTCAAATTTAATATTTTTGTTGGACAATTCCACTGTATTAAGGTCTAGTTTTGACTGAAAAAATATACTACATTTTAAGTAGCCTAATATAAAAGAAAAACTCTGCTGTACACAGAAAACATTATTCTGTTTTTGTACTGCTGTAATCATTATTGTGATCTTTGAGCCATGATCGACATTTAGTATTTCACTTATTAACAGTAACTACTAAATTAACTACGAAGTATTATCATTCTCAACAATAAAAACAATTATACTCAACATTTCTACAATTATATCAACAGTCACTCATGTCACAAACACTCAATAAACACAAACTCTCTTAAAACATCTGTCTGCATGTGTGCACACAGCAACATTGAGCAAACAGGTCGTGAACTGCGTTTGTGCTCTAGCCCATTTGACAATGTTTAAAATGTTTAGTCAAAACGCTACACGACTTCTTCTAAAGGCAATCATTCGAATAAAAACTAAGTCCCCGGCAAACATGGCTGGCTTTGAACATATCTTGCGAGCGTAAAGGTACTTTGTCACACTGCGATGCACTTTCGTCGACTAAACTCCGGTTGAAGGGGAAGTGCACCGTTAGGTATTATTTTACGATTCATAAGCTGCGACTAACCACGAGTTTCATGGCGGCCATTGTTATACGGCCAAACGACGTGTTAACTCTTGTTGGCGGTCGCTTTCCTCCTGCTTTTGCACTTGGATGGCAGCGTCAACAAGAAGATGGAGATAAGAAAACTTGTCCTTTTCCTCGTCTTCTGGTGGCGTCGGGGGTGGAGTCTCCTGAGCAAACTTACTGCCTCGGTCTTCAGCAGAGGCTTTACTCGAGAGATGGAGGAGTTGGGGATGAGGTGCGCTCCAGTATTCGGCGCCAGGGTGAGTGACTACACTTTCCTCTCGGAAGTGTGGGTGGGCAACGCAGTCTTTCTGACAGCCATAGCGGCAGACTATCACGCTGTGCCAAGGAGGTTGCTGTGTGGCGGGTTCTTCTTCGCTGGGTAAGCTGCTGTCGTACTCGGCGGGGCTGTCCTCTTCGCTGCGGTACATCAACGTCATGTTGTCCTCGTAGTCTAGTTCCCTGGACATGCCGGTCGACGTGTCGTTGTGGCCGCGGGACTGACTGGGAGAACCGGAAGACAGTTTCTTGCCCCGACGGGAGATGGTGTAGTGTTGAGGATCGTGACCTTCTCGTCGTATCATCTCGGGTAGTATTCGTCTTCTGGCGTTGATGAACCAGTTGCATACCTAGAAGAAAATAACCAAATTAGGTCACTGCACTGTGCATGTATATGTGACCAGAATATACGAGGCTTTATTTAAGAACGTAATTTTCGAGGCGGTGTTATTACTGTTGCCCTTATTACAAACACGTGTGCTGGTATCAAAAAGTTAATTGTATTTTATTTAAAATAATAAAAATGGGGTGGTGAGATCACCCTTGTGATGTCCCGTCCTAACGATCCTATTTTCATCCATAAACTTCCTTAATCAGGTTGAATTGTAATTTCGAGATAAATCGATATAGATATCGACAATTTGTAGTATATATGTAGTAATATACAGTAATGTAGTAATAGCGGAACAAAGATTTTGTATCAACTTTCGATGTTAATAAAAGATAAAATACACAAAACTCAACAACTACTCTTCTTACCCTCCAGCATAGCAAATCTACCCACAGGGTATTTCCACGCACTTTTTCATTCATCCGAGAGATAGCACACATTCATAACGCAGAAAAATATAAAAATTGGTAAGTAATATTGCTTAGTTGGCTTAGTGGCAAGAAAATCATGTTTGCTGGAAAGGAAGACTATAGTTTATATTTCAAATTTATTTTGAACCCAAGTACTGAACAACAATGCTGGCTTAGCACATGTAGACAGCAGATCCCAAATGAATCAGACTTTGAATTATCTTTACATTGGCCACCTGCCATAATACAAACAAATAACACAATAATGTTACCTGTAAGACTGTGAGGTTGGCTTCTTGTGACAGCGTTAGTTTTTCAGCGTCGCTCGGATAAGCGTTGTACCGGTGTTCGTAGAGCCAGCGTTTGAGAATCTTGACAGAGTGTTTGGGCAAGTTCCCTCGCCTCTTTCGGATGACGTGTAGCGCAGACGAGTTGTGGCCGCCCGATGAGGAGACGGCACGACGCCCGCTGGACGTGCTAGAGTCATGTTCCTGGTCCGATCCAGACGATTGGTCGTCTGTACTACTCGTTGACGAGAACCTTTCCCGAGCTGCAAAAACAAGAGAAAAAGTTAATTAGACAACAACATATTATTAGACAAATTATAACATTTAATTAGAATACATCTTGTTAATACAGATTGAGTAGGCCTATTATTATCCTTAATTGGTTCTATAAACAACTGTAATAGCACTTAATTTTAACGTTTACATATAGCTGTAAAAAATAAATAATAAAATAATAAATATATGCATATATAAACCTGTGTTGAACATATAACTATTTGATTTAAGAGCCTCCATAATGATTAAAATATTTTCAACTGGACCAAGAAAATAAAATTACGAGGTAAAAATAGTGTCACTTTCAAATTAACCATTGTTCAATGAACCTACAAAATCTTCAGATTGATGGTAGTCAAATCAAAAACTCTCACCAAAGGTCATCAAAATGGTATTCAACACGATTTCAGGTACCCACCACTAATGAGTTTGTGCATAAACATTAAATCTCTATGGCCTTGAAGTAGGTATGTATTACGTAGAAGTAATAAGTCATTTTACTATTCATAAAATTAGTCCCCGTCAAACAATGTTGTGCTGGGAATCAGTAGGATGTAGTAATCAACGGTGATAAGGCATTTCATTCACATAATTTTCCCAATAGTTTTACCTATGATGGAGTATTACTAGATGCATGCAGTAGCAGTATTACTTCAACAATAGAACTGAAATTGTGAGCAAAAATAGTCCGTAAGAGGAACAACTGATTAATGACATGTTCAATGAAGTGTATGATTACTTACTTACAAAAGGGTAAGTGAGTGAGGTTAAATTTATCTATGGGTACTTGTTCTCGCGATCTGAGATATCTTTCTGAAGAGAAGACTTGATGATGATGCGACATACTGTTCAACTTGAATATCATGCACATTTTGTGGAATAAGCTTTACTGATATTATGGACGCGAGTTTTGTTTGATTTGAAATGCAACTTTTCATGCAAACATCGAGATACCGAAAATATCCTTAGGCCGTCTTGATCTCGAGAAGTCGGGTTTCAATGACGTGAAAACATACAGCCGCCCCACCCCCCTTCGTGGCTCATACAGCCAAGACACTGCTTTAGAAATTGAAGTCAAGTCGGGCGTGGGTTCGAGTCCCACAAAAACAAAAATCATCAGTATGCGAATTTGAATAGGTGACCTTCATACAAAACCACACGCAATTTGCAGATTTAGAAAAGCCGACCGACCAGTGGGCCCCTGGCTCGGCTCGGCTGTCAGTGTCAAACAAGAAACTATCGGCCACATACAGACAAGTACGCACGCATCCCGCGAGATGCGAGATGCTAATTCCGGCCGGCGACTTGAAATAGACAGCATGGGCTGCTCAAAAGCACACGGCAAAAGGTCGCATGCCGTGGTGCGCGCCACGAGCGTCGATCTAGGTCAACACCCTTACGTTACCGTCCCCCTTCCCTTGCCAACTGCACGTCTGCAGAGCCTACAATGACACCGCGACACGAAAACGACAAGCGCGAGAGGGATGGTGTGAGAATGAGAAAGAGATGGAAATGACAACTACGTACAATGCCATTAATTACCGGTAGTACAACATATATATAGCAAGAAACAGACGGCTGAAGAGTAACAAGTTAATTACACATTCAATTGCTAACAATCAAAATTTGTTTGAATCAATCTTGTTGATTTAGGTGGGCGACACTTGCCCTCCTGGCTTTCTGAACTCAAGTCAAGTCAACTGTGTGCTCAAGTCCCGCATAAGTTATGGGTTTGTGTACGCAACCCAGCCCATGCACCCAGAACAGAAAGTGTCAATAGAATTTTAAGCAGCAGTTGTAATATTTGTACTGAAAATGTTAAACTAGCTTACATCAAGCACGAGCGAGTCGACTTGCTCGACTCCCATCGTAATTAGGGAAAGAAAATCGCAAACAAACAAATCACATCTCAAATACTGGTGTCAGCCAGGCTAATTATCAGCAAGAAAACAAGACAGTGTGACCTAGATAACAACAATCAACAGATATATAATACAAAAAGTAGATAACACAATAATAACGTCATACAAATTCCAGTCAACCCAACAGCAGTTCTGATTGAATTGCAGATTCAATTGCAGATCTGATGAAAGTGCTACGAATTTCAAATAGGAAAGTAAGACACGAGTCATTATACACAGAACGTTCAGCCTGCATTGATTAGAGAACGTTGATCGATTCGCTGATTCTTTTCAATTAATTATTTATGAAAACGAACGTAAATTAACATTTCCTTTTAGCAGCAATTTAAAATATTCATGCGGACGATGTCCTTATGATGACTCGAACGTATTGTTTTCATGGCAGGAAGCGGGAAGGAACAAACCTTAATAAGTATTATATAATGTAAATATGGAACCGGCCGACCTTCACCAACTTCCCCACAGTCGGAATCACATTCATAGCTTCCCTTATCCTGTCTGGGAAAGATAGTTTGATAACTCGATGAACTTGTTATCGCCGACCTTTCCATCTAGCCCCAAATGAAAGCAACCCCTCAAAGTATCCAACAAGCTATCCAAGACGGTAAATATACTTCAAGAAATTACTAATTCCCTTCTCCTTTATTTCATCACTTGGTGCATCTGTCTACCGCTAGAAAGTGCGACAGGATGGATTGTGATTGCCTATTGACCAGCCCGCAGCCCGCAGATGCAGTGGTCGGAGTGCACTATACTTGCCGACATAGGCGAGATAAATGGCGGTGTTTACGGAGATTTCAGTTTTGTCAGAATCCATTTTTATTTTTATTGGATTCAACGACGCACTGTACCGATGACTGAGATCTATTGGCGTCGGTGAATGAGATGATGTGATGTAAGGTTATTCTATTAGGTGTTCTTGGATAGTGGTAAGGAGTCGGTTGTGGCATGTTGTTGACGAACCATCCCACTATATTGACCTAAACGACAACTACGAAAAAACCCTGTCAAGATGGTCGACCATAGCGGGACTCGAACCCGGTCTCCTGAGGTCCCACGTGACATGACGTCAAGAAGTGGCCCGGTTGACGTTGACAGCTGGCAGGAGCATGGGGCTAGCGTGGGACGACCAGCCTACACAGGCACGTATGGAGGTATGCCAGAACGCAAGCATGCACAGTGGCTTAGTTATAGCGCTATTATTAACACGGGACGGAAATAGAGTGGAAGTGGTGATCTGATGGCTGAAATATGACGCAGACAACTATGTACCGTACTTTACTTTGAAGCAGATTGGTTATCCACGATTTCCATCACTTGCACTAATGTGTCGCGTGTATTTACAGGTACGTACCATATTTCTCTTGATACAGTTGTAGCCAAAATAGAAGATGTCATCTATACCAACTGAATAATTGGAAAAACTTTGCTGAATTATATTTTTTTTTGTGAAACTTTAGAATCTACGTGAAATCTATGTGAAAAAATATGCAGTGTGCTTCAAATCGCAAACCTTGTCACGAAAAAACAAATAATATACCAAAGAAACTCCCAACCAACCTGTATAGGTAATGCTATAGACAACTTTAATTTTTGTTCTCTGCACAGCGGTATGCTCAAATTGTCTCGCATTTTGAAAGAAAAGGTTGAAAATCAAGACACGATGGCTCAGTGAACAGCCAATATAAAATTTACCAACGTAGCGGTCATAGAAGGTATCAGCAGTTTTATTTCTTATGTATTAAATATGTCCATCACAGGCGGCAAGAGCGGTTCTTGTAAACCCTCGAGGCAACTGAGAAAGAAATGCAGTCCTAGGTAACACGAAGACAGCTTTGTCGAACAATGAACAAATTATCCAAGTTATAGACTGAAAACTTCTCATAATAATGCGTTCAAATGATTTGTTTTCGATTTCAGGCAACTATTCGGAAACAAATGTGCTTATTATAAGCACTGGGCCTACAGCAGGGTAGTCTGCACCTGTCCGGAATAAAGGGGGCCTGATGATCATATACCGGAATAAAATCGACTCGGTTGTGTGACATGGGTTCGGGTGTCCAACCTTACTCGAACCCTAACCACAATTTCAAACCATCCATTGGAAAGTACCCCAAAGACCATGTCACACGACCGAGTTGACTTTATTAAATTAAAATGTAACTTATTTATAATTAACAATTACTGAAATATGTAGTCGGTCCGAGTAGGTTATACGTAGGCCCACTATAACCAATCACAATAATTCGGTTATTCTAGCTGCCACTGACACGACGAATGAGAATAGGCCTACATCTTCAACTAAGTAAAACTGACTTGTGAGGGAATGAGAAAGAATTGGCAAGAATAAAGCATAAGAGACGATGCGGCTAGAAAAATGGTTTCTCTTATTACGACAATCACTACCACGGGCTGCTACTATCGTAACTAGAACCAGCCAGACGGAAAGATGACGAAAATTTAACTATTTTCTGCTTGGGCAATTGTGTGTAATAGTATTATAGGCCTAACGCCGTTGAAGAACAGAAACGGAAATGTACCCCTGTATGTTACACATTTGTCACGACATAATAAACTTCTGCACATAGGACTTGAAATCGTGTATCCTGCGATAGATTGCCGAGATAGTCATTTCGTCGACGATAGATGTGCCTACAGTTCCATCCAAGTGAAAATGACGATCGGCTACAATAATTTCTTGCGAACAACTCGTATGCTATCAGATAATGTGAACTCATATTCTGTGGAAAACTTGTTACTCGCCTTTGTAAAACTATGATCGTATGTCATACGTATAAATGTCAGAGAGTTTTTAGATAGATAGTCTAGTACTACCAGGTATCCTCTTCCACCAGCTATAAGGTGCATATGGTCTATTTAGATACTCTGGTATGCAATTTCACGATGCAGCAATTACAATCCATTTAGTTACATGCTAGTAATATATCGGATTGTCCTTATCGCTTCCTTACAGACACATTTGAACAAAATACTAAACTGACATTGACTTGGCCATCTACAGTCCCATAGCATTTAAAAACATGTATTCGACAATGTGTACAGATATGAAGTTTAAACATTATCTGAAGTAAAAATAGACTTTACTATTAAGCCTACTTCAAAACTGACCACTCATCTTAATGACTTCATGATTATTGTTTGCTAGACGCCGCGACCAACAGCTAGGTTATTGATGCAGGACTCGAACCCACGCCCGACTTGACGTCTAATGCAGTGCCTTGGTCTCCTTAATCACGAGGGGTCCGGGGGGGGGGGGGGGCACACATGCATCTCGACACGAACTTTCATGACTATTAGCAAAAACTTCTCCACGCGGGATAAAATAGTAAGTAATCACAGAACGAATAGAAGTAGAAATAGGCCTACTGACAGCGATTACTTCAATATGGGAGCGCTATAAAGCGTGCGTTTCTTGATTCGAAGACAGGAAGCCGGCAAGCCAAGGCAATCTCGCTCAGGTGAAAAACACGAGGTCTATGACAGGAAGTTCACACCGACACCTAATGTATGAACACATTTTTTTTGCGCCTACAGATAAGCAATATATACTCACAAAGTTCAAATTAGCTTTTCAACTCAAATGATAAGAAAATACGACAGTAATTTTATCACGAGAAATAAATAAATGAGTATATATATATATATATATATATATATATATATATATATATATATATATATATATATATATATATGAATTATATATATGTATATAGCAGCCCTACCTAATTACTGTACCCAACTACCCTAGCTAGCCCTATAACAAACTGATAATCAAATAATCATAACAAAAATTCCATTTACGTAACGCGTACATTATTTTTAATATAAATTTAATATCTATATATACATATATATATTCTAGTATATATATATATATATATATATATATATATATATATATATATATATATATATATATATAAATATATATATATATATATATATATATATATATATATATATATATATATATATATATATATATATATATATATATATATTTCCCACTATCCTAAAACATATTTTTAAATTATATTTTATTATTCAAATAGTTTTGTAGATGCTAACTTGTTATATCTCAACATATTCTGTTACGCTTTTACTTGATCAACTGATCCCATGCATAAGTCGTAAACAGCTCTTCTTGAAACCGAAATATGGCGCTGAGTGTATGCTATAAACGTAGCCAATGCTACGCGTTGCTGAAACTCGTTCCCATGGTAGTAGTTAGTGTATACAAGCATGGAAAAGCAATAGACTCGCTGGGCTGGCGCATCCTATTCCACGCATGTCACGTGGTTTCGAGGGCAGCCTAATGAATACTATTCAACACGTGTTTTTTCAGGTTGCCGGCATGCAATGTTTCTACCTGTATTTTTACAATGGATAATTGATTCTAATGTGATTAGTGTTTTTTCCGATTAGAAAGTGAAGTTTATGTTTTAGTGTGTGGTCGTGCAACACGTGGTTAATTTAGCTTCGCTAATCTTTAGAATACAAGCGTCTTGAGTTGCCATAAAGTAGGTTTACAACCACATCGAAAAACAATAATAATCTAAATATTTCATAGATATAGTGCTATTGACATAATACGCACTAAAACTAGCAGACAAAGTGCATACACATTCGACGTACAGAGTGTCGAAAAAATTAGCGGTAAATCATGAATAGATTTTATTTAAATTTATATTCAGGAAAATACAATTTTATGTGACGGCAAGTGTACTTTTGTAACCGGCACCATTCTGGCGAGATACAACATACTATTAGTATTATGCTTCTACAGACAGGCCTAATGTAGTAAGATGCATATACATTCAGCTCTAACTAATGAATCAATAGAGCTAGCACAGAGAAAAAGAAGGAAACAGATAATGCAACATTGTTTCAACAATTACAGTCTGTACACAACCTTCCACGACAAGGCAATAGCATGACGAGCGCGATAACCTCATCACTCACTCATCATTCATCAACATCTATGAATTACGTAAACAACTTTCATACAGTAATGAGAATTCAGTCTTCATTAATACAAGTTGAAATGTATTTACAAAGGGTCGAAATGGTTTCATCCGACGCTAAATGCATATATAATATAACTCTGCGCGGGACTGCATGCATCATATTCATTAGTATACTGCAGGAATGGCTGTTTTACTTTGAGAGGTCATAAAGCGGTTTAAAATAATTGGTTCGTGCGTTTTTAGACAACAAACTGAAACGTTTCAAGCATATTATATGTTAAGCCTAAAGACTGTATACACAAATACAAATCAGAATGCAATTGATGTAGGCCTAAGTATTCCTCTGTAGAGAACTCGAAACAATAATACCAAGAATTCCGAAATACAACTAGTATAGGTACTAACTGGTACCGCATGCGAGAGTCGACCACGTTCAGATCGCATGTGCAATCATTCCAGATCGATTGAGTAATACGATTTAAAGAATAAAAGTCAATAATAGATCAATTTCGTTGACAAAACGCTCGACAAATAAAATACAGCAGTCTCCACCAGCAACAGTGAGCATTATCGACAATAGTGTCGAGAGATATACCAGATATAGACCGAGGATTCATTCGCACATATATATCTGTATCCACGAAAGAAGAACGACTACCAAATTTATTTCATTGTGAAAAATATCGGCAATTACTAATCTCGCTGTCCTTGATATTGTAAAGATACTGTTGAATTTGTTGGTCTTGAAGCTCTCAAAAATACCCTAAAAGCATGCCAGCTAAGCTTCTTTTATTATTAAAATCAATATCGAAGACGCGGCACCAAGTCAGATACAAGCACGTGAATGCGCGGAAATGTGACATTTTGAGAGCCAGTGGGTTTCTCTCCAGTTTCTGTGCGTTGTAACTGTCAATGATAACTTGACCTAACTGTGGCCTATTGACATAAAATATGAATACATAATACGACAAATTTACGTGATTCTCCAATTAGGCTAAAACAGCTAATACATATAATCGTGGTACTTGTCATGGTTGTTATAGTCGTGATAGTAATATACACATATAACCGTGGTATTTGAGTTAGATATGTTGGTAAACGACCTTCTTCTCTCGTGGCTACAAGTGTACACACGTCACGTGTGCCAATAGCCACGCACCCTTCCCAGCACAAGTGCTCTTGGCGAGGCCGATCACCCGTGCGACTGCGCGCGTAACTAGATCACCAGCAACAGGTCGGACAGGTCTAATGAGGTGTACAGGCTGCCCCTGTGCCGGATGCTGGACGCGCCATCACCCACGCCGGCCAAGTCGGTCACAAACGCTTGTCCAGCACAACATGCACATAACAAGAACATAAACATGTGGCCGGTTCGTGCGATTTCCTCCAAACGCACGTCTTTACACCGTCGTAACGATCTTTGCGTCGAAAGTACAATGTAGACGACTTAATGGGCTGGCCGATAGCGTGGATCGAACGGTATGTGACATTTTGAGGACTTGTGAGGTTTCCCTAAAGACCGGGGTTTCCCTACAGTTATCGAAGTGTTTACACGTACCCGGTATTTGGTTGGTAGCCTCATTCGTTGCGATTCGTATAGGTGATCACAATTAATTTCCTATTGATATGAAATATGAGTAGGCCTACACGTAAGGAAAATAAGTGTGATTTACGTTTTTTATATTAAATGAAATCACTCTGTACTAGAATACAACATAAATATTACTCTATTCGATAGTCGTAAAAAAGGGGTTGCGACAGTTGGGACTTGCAGGAATGGGTCTTTTGTGGATCTACAAGTATTGGTTTAGTTCATTTTAACGTCTCTATGTCGAAATAATATCTTATTTCCACGTGAATACAGTTGCACGGATAATAGAGTGGTGATAGAGCCTGTGTCTATACACTATACTACGGCGCCTATACATGCGTCAGTCATACAATATAGCTACAATTAGTCGATTACACGTAGCAAGGGTTCGTATACCAACACTGAGAGAGATGGTTTTAGAACAAGAGTGCTAATTGAATGCACTAGACTTCAAGTAGGTCATTGTCGTGATGATCACACGCCTAATAGTAATCAGCGAGGGAATGTATTTTTATTAAACTTGTTACCCAACAAGTGTCCTGAAACAAGTACAACCCTCCAGCTAGGCAACTAGCCGAAGAATGGAGTATTTCCATTTTTTGTCTAGTCATAATCCGAGAGACTTCACGGGGGGGGGGGGGGGACGAACTGCACGCATCCCGACTTTCAGCCTATGTCTGCAATTCTGACCAAACTATCACTCCGGGTATGGCCGATAGCCGCACAATCAAAGATTGGAAAGCAGTTTCCTATACCGGTCGGGTGCTGCACGCTTTAGGGTGAGAGTGTACAATGGTGCGGAGGGAAAATATTGGGTTTGCCTTTGAGGGTGGAGATTACCTGTCTTGAAGTAGGGCCTATATCTGTCATCTACGCAGACTACGCTAGTGCCAAGTTGGGAGAGCAAAATGAAAACTTGACTGCCGAGTTTTCTCTTGCACACGTCTGAATGCACACCGTCTTGCACCGGATTGCACGCTTTTGTCAGTTGCATTTTCGTTTCTAATCATAACTTAGTTCCGAAAAGTACCTACCGAATATACCGTGAAAAGTAATAAAAAATCTACACAAATATAACGTTCGGTAATTTTTCAATAATAGTGGCTGTAGAAGGCGACGACTGACAGTGACAATCCGACGGAACGCCATAAATAGCGAATCACTGGAGCTCGCGCTGTGCATGACCATTTCATTTACCACAACGATTTATAATAAACGGAAACTATTGAACCACAGATTAAAAAGCAAGCAGTGCCCACGCTAACAGCTACCTCTTATGCAGCTTCATTACTATTACCACATACATTGCTATTGTAGTCCCTAATTAATAGGCAGAATATACTACATATGGGACCTACGCACAAGGCTCGAGAACGATTGAAAATGGATAATATTCATGAGTAATGACTGTTAAAGTCGTCAAGAGATTGAATTAAATAATGAGTTAATTTTCATTCAGTCAGTCCTATGAGGTCACATCTCTGTTAATTCTGTTGAGACCAGGGACATCTCCAGTATTTATTAAAGGCTGAACTCTAATTCTTGCATTGTTTGTAATTATGGGCACTGATCGATCTGCGAGTCATATTCAGCATCGGTCAAGAATAAAATAATGACAAGAGAACACGAAAACAATTTGTGCATCATCACAGAATACGACTTAGTGTTGGAATGGACTGCAAGCGACCAATATAAGCATGATATAACCAGCAGAAACACGAAGATGATAGACAGTAGCCTAGTTCATTGATATGAAGATATATTATTAGGTCAAATAGCCGAGTATAGCTGTCAAATCGTCGACGATTACAAGGCATTGGTCAGTCAGATCAGGGCGGTCACGTGGTAGCTTTCACTAACAACATACGTCACTGGTTAACGACTTCCTGTCAGGACCACGTGTTCAAACTCCGAAATCCACGACAGATATTTGAGTTGTGGTGTCAACAGAGAAAACGCATTGGCCTGGGCTGGCTAAATCAAGTATCTAATCAAATGGCGTGAACTCATCAACGAATAATTAAAATCGATTAAATATACCAAAATATAAAACAATGCGGTTCCAGAAAACACACAAAGAGAAATCAATGATCCACGCGAACAGAATGAGATTGTCATTGCAATAAATGAGAAAAGTCAGTTTGACAGATGCAACCGTTTTATCAAGCTTAACGCCCGCTTGCGCAAAGCCAAGTGTCAAGTCCATGCCCGTAACGAGGCAAGTTCACAACGTCATATTGAGAGCGTGAGAACTAATGAAACAATGGAGCGGAAACCTAGCCAACGACAGCTCGACTAATCGCATGAGGAACGGCCATGTCACATAAAAAACAAGTATAGAGAATCTTTTTGCCCGATATCGTATATTCAATAAATAAATCACCAATATAATCAAGACAGAAACTACTACAGATAGTCCGATAGCAAATTATCATCCCAGATTTGTTCCGATTGATCTGTTCACCGAACGGTGGCTGGCATACCGGTGTATCACACGTATAGCTAACGCATTACCTTGAGCAATTAACGTGGGCCTATGCTGTAAACGTATCCGATGTCGCTGGTGTTCCCGCCTATCACGTTGCTCTATGTGATGTATTCCACGTGTCGCCGTCTTGTGTTCGGTCATTATCGATACACTGTCCACTTCGGGCAGCATCACGCTTTGGCACCACACGCACACTCACGCACCAGACAGGTAGCTGACAACCACGCACGTGACACGACAGCACAGCTCCGCACTCAAGCACCGCGCAGCAGCGACTGAGGCGGGCCTGACAGGCTGACAGTCCGGATCGGGCCGACGAGGAATTCCAATCGAGAGCCAAGACGAAGAGTCGAGAGGGGATCGCGAAAACGGATTGGTAAACTAACCTTTGAACCAGCACAAGAATGGCATAGGGTTCAGGGATGATGGATTGTTAATGAGACGGGAGGGGTAGGGCAGGGTGGGAAGGAGGGAGGAAGGGAGGAAATCAAGACGAAATGACTACCTTAGAATTTCCGTGTTCCGTCCCCAAAATACTAATTCCTCGATTCACTGATAGCCACTGATAATGACCACAGAATAAGCGAAGGAAATACCGCAATTAATGAATGGGTGGGAAGACCGAACTTTGGGAACGAGATAAATGATACGCGCCAACACGTATGTACAATATTAAATATAGGCCTAGATACCATCTCTCAACATCCGACTTGAAAATAATGTATAATTGTACACAGTTTCATGGAGAACCAACTTTACTATATATCTACCAAGTATTAAAATGGAAGAGAATATTATTCAAATAAACATACGTAAATGTTTAATTTGACATGATTTAATTTGACATTTGACATGGTAGTCGGGTACCGAACAAAAAACAGTTCGGGTAGCTATACGAAACTTATACCTTAGCATTCCTTGATATACCTTTCCAAGTACTAAAACTCGATACTAGATTCGAATCTGCACCCGGATAAGGTCAAAAGAACGAGATATGCAGGCCTATGCTGTATGCTAACAATTACGGGCGCCAAGCTGTCACACATCACCTTATCACGTCACAGGTGGACTCAAGTTTCACATTCGTTTCAACACCACTACGATAATTAAATTATAATCTGTCACTTTGAAGGTAATAAGAATAAAGAAAACTCGTGAAAAATCAATTGAGATGTTAAATACAAACTAATGGACTAGGCATACTTGAAACATAAGAGATAAGAAAACAGCTCGATGTATGATCGACCACTACCGTCTACCGAGAGACATATACATGAACCAAAACTGACAAGTGTCTTTAGAGTTTAGACATGGATATGGATCGCCATAAGATGCATGCATGTACCGTTTTATTCCCAGAAGTTGGTAAACTTGTCGATGGATGAACGTCGAACGCAATGCTTACTTGTGGTTTGAAACACGTGGTTTGATTTTTTCGGAAATGTGTTCATTTTCTTTTAATCGTGGACCACAACAGATTAGCGGTATTAGTGGTGTGGTTGGTGGTTAGTGGCACACAGGGTTGGCAAAAGCCCGTATTTTCTTAGGTTCTTAGGTTTCTTTTCATAGGTTTCTTAGGTACCCACAAACACTGGTACAAAGTGCAGTAGGCCTATAAATAGATTTAAATACAATTTTTTCTCAATTTGGCATAGGCCTAAATGTAGTTATCAAGGGCAAAAAAGAAAAACTGATATTATAAATGAGAAGATATATTTTCATTAAACGTGGTGAAGAATAATAAATACAATCTGACCGAGTTTTATGACGTCAGTATTTCAAGATTAAGTGGCATGATATGAAAATAAAGCCAATTTGTGGATATAAATAGCAGCCAACTGTTAAAGAGAGTAACAAATGGCTAGAAAATATTAAATTAAAAAAAAACGTTTGTGGGTAGTTGGATTTACTTTAATGTTGGAAATACCTACTAAATGAGACATTTTCCAGTGATTGGTTTATTGGGCTGGGCAGTTACTTTGCCAAAAATGGTAACAAATGCTGGTAAAAATATCCCTGGAAGCAATATCCACTGTAACTCGAGCTTCGAGAGTTTATTGGAATCTGTTTCAAATAATCGGTATATTTATGTTACTTGCATTTATTTTTGAATACAGATATTGAATGAAAAAAAAACGATTACTTGATAACAGAATGACAAAATGTTACAATTAAATCTAGGACTTATTCTTGAAGAGCGTTCTAATTCTTCTTTAGGTTAGGTTATCTCAGTGTGAGTGGCGAATTCAAACTTTGTTCACATAAAAACTATTTACGGGGCACATTCTTTCCGGGAGTATTGTTTACCAACATGTTTGGGATATTTTACAGTGATTGCTTTCAGAAGACAAGTAAAGTTTGATGAAAACAAAATCAAAAGTGCCACCCCGCGTGGATCAGTCGGCTACGTCAAGTCGGGCACAGTTGCGAGTTCCGCATAAGGCTCGAGATTTTGTAAACGTCCTTTCACTCATCATTGCTTCATGGTATCACATCCTCCTTCATACCCCCAGATAACTTGGCTGCTGGCGGGATCGTTGAGCAGCATTTAAAAAAAGGAAAAATTAAAAGTACTGGTAAATTAAAACGGTCAGAAGTAGGACTATGTTTGTGGAATATTGTATCAGTTCATACATATACCAAGTAGTAGACCGAGTTCAACCAACGGGTGGATTCATGGTTAAAACAAGAATTAATTACTAGTCTTTTAAAAAGATTTACGAATCCAAAAATAGCCCTCGTACCACACGTACATGTAGTTTGCGTAGTGATGTGACACCACGTGCTTCGGTCTCGTGAAGCATATAGGCGAATAGGTAAAAATAAAATGCGTTCAAGCAAGCTAACTTGAATTTAAAATCGCTGGTTCCAAATCCAGCGAGTTTCTGTATCACCCGCGCAAGCAAGGCCGTTGGTACGTCTCGTCGACATGCTCGTTGGAATGTAGAGCACTAGGTCATTCATTCATTCATTCGTTCATTCTCGCCATCTTGGTATAGGTGAGTGGAGAGTGGCCTCAGGGGAGCTGCGAAACGCGCTCGCTCTTCACCAGAAAACAAGAAGCTCGGGTAATGTTATATTATATAGTCCAACGGACCGTTACCTTCCATACAGTATTCCTGTTATTGTTTACAAATCAACATATTGCTATAATTACTTCTAAGTTCTACGACACGAACCTTAATAATCTCCCACTATTTACCTGATTAGACTAGAACGACTTCGAAGTTGCAGTTATCATAATTCTTTGCTGAATAATTCAAGATTTGAAGATAATGTTATCTTGCACTCGAAAACGTTAAGACTAATTATTGCCTAGCTTATTTAATCGTATTAAAAATACGCACAAAGATACGACGAGATTAGAGCGTGAAAATACTTGGATGGCAATGATATTGTCGCACTACATACTAATAGCAAAGAGTATAAGGACTAACAGAAATAAGGGAATACGTCAACTACACTTATAACTACACCATTATATATTTTTTCATTTGTATTAATAAATAGTTGAATACGCTTGTTTGAATGAGCAAGTTTCAATTTTTATCCAAAATTTAAAAATATATTCTATAGTCACGTCAAGATTTCTGGGTTGAACTATATGACACACATACACCCAACGACTAGGACGACCTCTTACATTCCGGTACCACTTGAAAACATAACACATAATGGGGTTCCAGTTCCCACTTCCGGTTCTTGTAATATCTCTATTAGTTCAAACGTTTACTTATTTAATTTTCAGATTGAAAACAACTGAGCTGTCGCGGTACGGGTTGCACCGACACTCCTCAGCGTCGATGCTAACGGTGGTGGAAACGATCGATCGTCACGAAGTAAATCTCAGAGAAAGTCAATCGTGCGTCTTCTTTCAGTCATCAATAATTTGCGAAGCAGAATGAACAATTCCAGGCTTACTAGATAATAATAAATACTTTCAATGTGTATCTGCTGACTGGACAGTGCAAAACGCAACGTCACTGTTTACGAATGACTGATAATAGATGAAAATAAGGATTATGCACTTCGTTCAATTATATTACTGAAGATATAAAATTACCATTGCAAATTTATTACTGTTAGAGCCGGTTTTACCAACTGATAATTAGTGAATAAAGCAATACTTGGTGAATTAACTTTTTATCGCCCTTTAGTTATACATATTATGTTACTCTCGTGCCTCAATGGATAATTAACTATAATTATCAACTATAATAATCACTTCGTGAAACTGGACAAACAAATTCCCATCATTCCGATTATACAAAAATGAGATATCTTCTTTAGGGGGGCCTACTTGATACTAGCCGAAAAGCCTAGTGGCGAATCATTACGTAACTGTATAAAATAACCGTCGTGTGTAAATTGGAGAAATTTGCACTTATAGTCTACAATTGTTATACCGGTACTTGTATCCACGAAAGGTCGTCTACCAAACCAAATAACTGTGAAATTATCGATAATTACACAATCTCGCTGCAAAATCAATAAATGTTCACAACTTTCAAACGATGTAGTTGTGTTTCGAATCAAAACCAGTGAAAAAGTTATCAAAAGTCCCTGAAAATACCACAACTATATATACGCAAATATTAATAATGGTGATATTTGTGTTTGTTATGGTGGTAGACAACCCTCTTAGAAAATCATTACCACGGAAAAACAAATATGCTTATTATGCAGCCTATATATATCTATTGATTCAGTAGCTTTCCATTCATGCATTTTTACACCCATTATTATTGCCGGTTGTTAGTAGTAAAATGCGGCAAGGTTGACGTAACGTGTTACGTATCGTGATGACGGGATGACGGTGCACGGCATGTTTACTACAACTTCCTGTTTCGGGATGATGATTTCCTACATCTATTAATAGGCTCATGTGTGCGCGCAATACTACATCTACACATGAATGAATTCGGACCCCCACTCGACGATATAGATTCGAGAAAAACAAACAGAAACACCCAGCGGTGCATTGTTTTGAACAATTGGATACAAATAAAGCTGAGAAAGCGCGTTATATAATACGGTCGCATTGATAGAATAACAAAGTGTGGATTTACAGTTGTTGTTAGTAGTTGTTGAAATTGAAGTGATGGTATTTTTCTCTCCATAAAACCAATCTGAAAAATTGTGAAATCTTGCAAGCATGAGACATTTGTGTTATTAACGTGATAAATTTGATGATGCACAAGATTCAAATTTGTATCGAAAATAATACAGCCTCTCAAATAACCTCGCTGTTGATGGGTTGAAGCGACAATTGATAATTAATACTCCGGCTTTTTCATTCAAAGAGAAACGCGTATTCGAATTCGGCTGAATATCCCCGACTATACAATAAGTATGTCCGCAATACGAGTAACGCTTTATTATAGGGGGATCGACACAGACACATCACATATCGACTATTAATTTTATTGTTTGTGTTGTTTGCACATCCATTGAAGTACCTCACGGAAATACTGTGTCGATCCATAATGAATATTCATATTAGGTTATTTATGTTATTCATTTGTATGTTTTGATTCGTGAGGTAAAATTAATTGTTGCGAATATCTGGTTTTACTATGTCGTACTTTATATGTGTATATATATATATATATATATTGTTCTATACTTTTCCCAAATTTTCTCCTCTGGGTAGACGTATGGGGGTTTATAAACTTCGAAATGTGTTTTCTCAGAAACTGGACACACGAGACAGCGAGTTGGATTATGACACTTGTGTACGACAATGTTTCTCCTGATGGTGTAGGCCTACTTTCGTGTTACCTTGTGGAGCGCGAACAAAAAATAAAAATTAGGCCTAACATGTTCCTTTTTATCGAGTACGTTGGAATCGAGTCTTCGCTTAGCTCATCCAATAAAATCCGCGTCTCAGAGTGAACTGTTGAACGATCGATGTAACGCCGTCATCCGTCCACAATCATTTACACATACCTGTTGCATGAAAAAGAGAGTGCTGTTTTATTGGCGTTGTAGTTTCACAGTCATCAACTCGAGATAATAATCACCAAGTTCAACTAAGCGTGAAAGAATAATATGTACGAGGAAATAGGGGACAATTATTCATAAGGTACCTTAAACAGCGCTCATAAAAGGTTATATCCGATTGTCAAATGTTTCAGCTAGTTTTCGCCCGGGACTTAATTGAGCACACTGCTAAATCAGTACGGAAACTATATGGTGTATACTTCAGATGTTTTCAAAAAAAAATCTTATTCAAATAACGAAATAAAAAATATAATCAATTATAAATATTATGATGACGTCATAATAGTAATAGTGTCGACTTGGGAATGCAGCGCACGCAGGCTCCACGGTGCTTGTTTTGTACGAAAAGCGCGGGAAGGAAAGAGGGTAATGTTCGATCCTGGGAGTGAATCGAGTTGCAAGTTCACACCTTTCATCCGACTTATCATTTCTCGTTCGTTCCCAGACGACACGTTGACTTGACCATCTTCACAACATGGAATACATTCTTTCTGACAAGTCTGGTCATGTGATACGGAGTGACAGCGAAGGCACATGCACAATCATCGAACAATTAACTTCTTTGGTATTTCGAGCTCATTTCCCCCATCAGTTTATACAGTTTATAGGAATTGGATTTGAAAAAAAATCCAATAATGGTCAGATATTATCGGATCTATAGGATACATTTACGGAGAGTTCGAAAAGAAGGGAAAAGGGAGGAGTGTTATTGAAGAATGGCCTATACCCTGAGAATGTTTGGGCGATGTTTTGAAATATTTTACACAGTCGGGTACAACATCGTAGAACATGCAATCTTCGACCCGATTTTGAGACAAATTATAAACAGTTGCGGTAACACAGAATAGTTTAATCCGAAATTCAAATTTAAATATTTTTTTACAGATAATGTGTGCCTAAAATATATTACAGTTGCGCGGGATTCCATCACATTCCATCTCAATAGGTCTATTCAAACTGATGTGGATATACGGACGCACATTTCATTTACAGACATACATAAAATGCTATTTTCAAGGCTCACTAATAAATTATTTTGTAGATGTACATAAACATGCAACGTGGCGTCGGGCAGTACACCCCATCAAACCAGGTCAGGTACAATTCGGGCACGATGCTACAGGGCAGTGTGCCAATGCGCCCTTCAGGTCGAACTCACGAGGTGTCTCGGCGCTCGCTGAGAGACGTCTTACAAGTTATTTGGGAGGTTACACTTGTTGGCACAATAATAACAATATTTCTTTTGTTTGCTTTTCTCAACTCGAAAATAAACTCTCGATTTGTGCGCGTGGCCATGTTCGCGGCCATTTGCAAATGATTAGCTAGAATCTCGTTTCTTACGAATCAACGGCGTGCCATTGGTTGAAACGACCGAGAGAAAGCGGCGATGGACAATCCGCGAGACGACTGTCACATGGCGAACAGCCTTGGCAACACACAGCCGTACACAGTGGACATTCGAACTGTGTCCGCAGAGACTTTAATTAAAACGTTATTAAAGTCGATGGTAAAACGTTAATTTTCCCTCTTATTTTATTTCCACTCGATTCTACCCCGTCACCCTTATTGCATCTACCGACCGCATAATGCAAAAACCGCACCGCAAAGAACCATGCATCATGCGGGACTACGCCCAAATGTAACATCAATTTCTACGGCGGGGCCTTGGCTGACTGAGCCACGGAGGGCGGCACCTACTGCACTACGTGCATGGTCTTAGGTCAATCCCAATATAAAAGATGTCAAGTGATGGCCGATTTTATCCGAGCCGGTCCCGCACTCGTCTAGTACCATTTTTACAAGTGTACTTCACTAATTAGCATTCAGCAGACAATTTACACGCAACTGCTTCGTGGGATATATCTTCAACACATGTTAAACAGTTCCGTCTAGCAAATTAACAGAAAGCCGTTGGCTTCATGTAGTCTTGTATACGAGGATGATTTCTCAACTTATTACAAAGTGTGCTTACGAAATTATCAATAGATCCAGTGAAAACTAGAACTCACCATTACATAGGCCTACTTACGTGATTTAGGTAGACGAATGGACGCTTCATTTACGGACTTTTACATAAAATATTATCCTACTATGATACATTATTTCACAGGTGCATATGAAATACAATCACAAATAACATTCATCATCATAACCATTTTATTCGGCCCATGTTCTTGTATAAAGCGTTTAACGACGCACTCTAACTAAGATGGATGTAACTAAGAACTCAGATATATTGGCGTCGGGTGAATAATTAATGAGACAGTGGGATGATGAGATAGATGCAGGTTTCTTAGACAGTGGAAAGGCAGTATACGATCCTGTAACCCTTGTATAGGTGAGCTACATGTGCCGATCTATTGAATATATGCCTATATATGAAATTAAAAGATACAAATAAAAATAGATATGAATAAGTATTGCACGAGAATAGGTCGATAGCATCAATTTCAAGTTTTGTTGACATTAATTATTTGAAATTTGGCTTTTTGTTTTAATAAATAACTTTGGAGAAAACCTTGAGAAGTTTAACGTAACGTATACGCTGCCGTAGACAGCGGTGGCCGTTAGTCAAGCATTGGGCTCTACTTATTACAAGTTTTATACGGTATCGATCAATTGCCTTTTTCAACGGAGTATACATGTATACATACTATGGACCAATCGAACCGACCGTCTATGGAGTGAGTGATCCGAGCGACAATCAAGTGCTTCCTGTCGCAACATATAAATCTCAATAACTAGCATTTGTGTGGCTATTCTCTAACTGACATGTGACGTATGTACGTATTGAGCTGGGGGTTCGATTCCCGACACGAAGGGTAGGGGTAGGGTAGGGAACACTGATTTCTCGACTTTTCTACGGACATTGCCAACAATTTAATATCCTTGAATAAATCCATCTTGAATGGATTTTCATTCCTAAACTAGCATCCCTTATTCAGTGATTCGGGGGTCAAGTAAAAAGACCATACCACATTCACCAAGTACTACACAGATGTCAATTAGAGAATCGAAAAGAGGATGGTCAGTAAGAAGAGAGAATGACATTGCTACAAATGGGATACCGTGCTGTATATCAACCACGCTCAAACCAAACAAGCTTTCAATCACTATATGCTACAATCAGGCCAGGTCTAAACAATGGTCTTTGTTTTATCAACAAAAGTTCAAGCGAGACGCAGCTTCGACGTAGTGCCCTATCAAGTAATAGAACATCTAGTAGTGGTACGATAGGTACGTACACGGCACATGTCACACAATGTTGAAATAAAAGCGAATCTACTACTACTTCACTTCCACTCCCTACTACCCCTATCGCCCTACAAGTGTCGCGCATCTGCCGACCGCTAGACAGCGCGACAAGCGTGCTATGGTTGTGACTGACTATCGGCCCGCTCAGAAGCCCGCGGATGCAGTAGTCGGAAGAGGTACTAGTAATTGCAGAAATTTGCGAGGGGAATGAATGCATGCACGGAGATTTCTAGTTTCGGTTTTATTGTCTTGATCGGTACATATATTTCGTCTACGGTCGCACAGAAGTACCGAAAAGCATGTGACATTCACCGGAATACCTGCGTGGTCTAATTCCAAGCAAAGACCCGTTTGAAGTGAATTTCTGGCACGCTAACAACGATGCATTGTAACCGCCCTATAGCCAGACAAGTGTTTCGAACAGAAGCGAAACGAAGGATATATGAACACAGATAATGAATAAGCATGTTTTCACGACGGCGCCGAGCATTACGTAATAATAATTACACCTGTTACGCTTCTGTCTTCAAGAGTCGCTTGTATCGGCGATACGAGACGGCGCGAACCACCCGCTCGCTAGTGGTATGGAATGGGAGAACGGTCGCACGGAACCGTCACCTTTGGTGGAGACAAGTGTGGAAAACCATGCAACACGTCGCGATGACGGCTGCTCAATGACGTGAGAGCTAGCGCCTTGTGATCGAGCGACTTATTATTAACATGTACACTTGCCGGCACATTAAATGTTTTTTTTTTTCAAAATGAAAATAAAATATACACATTATGTTATTGCTGATATGTTGAACCCATATAGCTGGTGGGGTCATTAAGCAAATAACAATTATCATTTCTGGAATTCTGATACAAACAAGACTGGAATCAGTAAGCACATTGATACGGGATAACTTGGCTGCAGAAAAGTGCTTTCACGTGTTTCGAGTTTGGTTTCTGGTGAGAATGGCGCGAGGCCCTTGGGAGATGACAGATAAGAACGGCAAAGCTCCTAACTTGAATTTATTATCTACTATACACAGAACCGTGTTTGTTCAAGTATTGAAAATGACAGTTCAATTCTACCTCTTTCTTGACATTAGGAAGATATCATTTTTTGCTTGAATTTTATCATCAACACCATTCCTGGCTATCCTTAAAAACGAGATAAAAACGTATCACTTTGCTTCGGGCGCCCTATAACGTGTAAACCTATGAATACACCATGTGAATTATCAAGATATTAGATATATTTGTTCAACAATAATTATCGATCATCAGTAATAGAAATGAAATCACGACAAAAATAAACAACTCGAAAATAAATTAAATCTCTAGGACCTCATAGGTACGTGACCTCAATCGACATGTTTTTAATATTTATATATCGATTTCTATCAGCTATAGTAATAGCTCGGTGAACTAACCAACGAATCATGCAGACAAGCCAGTCCATTACCTACCCTAAATGCAATTACATGCACAAGTTGAAAATAGACGTTATTTGGCAACGAATCGACTGTCCGATCAAGTGATCGCCAAGAGCATATTGTTTCAAGTAATCGATTGTCGGGCTAGGACCTCTGAAATGCTGCGAATGGCAACGACGATACAAGATGTAACGAGCTGCCACTTCGCTGGCATGCGGCTGATGGCGCTGTAAATCTGCAGCTCAAGAGGAAACTGGGCAAGGCAGGTCGGAGATGTGGCAGCTTCTGATAGTGATGATGCTGGATGAAACTTTGCATACTAGGCCTAAAACCTATCATGATAATGCCCAAACTTCCGAAATGTATTGATGTTGAGCTATATGTTGAGCTACATGCCAAAGTATTTTTGAATATTAATTATCGTGATGAGCATTAAACAGATATTCAATCTAGTATTTATTGAATATACATTTGAAACAGATTCATAAGAAAATACTTCGCTGAATATTTCGAAATCTATTCGTATTTGCATTGTTTTTATAATATTCATAGTTGCCCAAAACTAGGGAACCATCTTTGGATTACTCAAGTAAAAGCTAATTTATATATATATATAATGCTCCTAAACCTCAACCCAAAACGGCACAAAATCATTATGAATGAAAATAATATAAAAAGTAACTCGAATTACCATTACCATCTACACTTGATTAATGAACGAGTTCTTTCTTTGAATAGTCAAATTTTAAGCAGAATATACGTTCAGTCTTAAATGTATTCAAATTACAAATGAACCCCTCTGGTCCTTATTGAAATATTGCATTCCGGGTGTCCCAAATCTAAGTATATAGGCAACTACTTGCTAGCATCGATTTATGGTTCTTCAGGTTGAAGTATGTTGCTATGTTTGCAGGAATAATATTTGAGGACCTACGCCTACAAAGAACGTAACATTTCAAGTATCAAATGTAATATATTTATAAGCGATCGTTGAGGCTTTACATGTAAATTTGTGTAATTTACAGTCTATGAAAATCTTGCATAGATATCATTTAAATTTCGGAAAACAATTTGATGTGACCGCGGAGTGTTGCCCGAAGATGCGCAAACTTGTGTACGAGAGTCAAAATATGATTAGCACTGAAATAGTACAGGAACGGCTTAATGTGAAGTATCAGATTTGTGTGAGATTTGGGGGACTATAAAATTAGAACGTGTTTTAAAAGAAATATATTATTCTTTTCGACCGAGACAATTCTATTTTCAGACTGAAGTAGGTAGGCCTGCACATAATGACATCTCGCCGGCTTCAAACACCACGCGCTCGAAAAGAACGATTACCTGACAATGTACGGGGGGGAGGGGGAGGTGTAGTAGGGGGAGGTGTAGTGGGGGGGACGGCGACATGATAAACAGTGGTACAAAAATTAATACTAAGATATAAAAGCTCTTGACTCGGTGACATTTTGAGGCCAAAACGAAATTAACATCGGGCATACACTGCAGATAATAGTTCTCTACAAAAATGTTATATAATAAAAATATATGATTTTAAACAGATTATTGAAAGCGTATAGTTTACTTTAAACACAATCCGAAAAAAACACGAATTCACTAAAAACTAGCCAGGTGAAGTAAGAAACTGTACACAGTTCAGAATTGTAAAATATAGATGGAATAACCGCTCAAACCGATACGGTTCGATCGAACGTATTGCCGTTCAGACAATCATAATATGCAAACATATTCGACAAAATAATACTGATGCACAGAAGGAAGTCGCTTGCGATTGGTTGGCTCACTTTTGATTCCAATACGACGGGTCCGACATGATATACTGTAAGCAGACACCACTTATTCATGTAAATCGGTGTTCTGAAAATGTTTTCCGAGACAAAGCTAGGTAGGTCGGGGTCGTGTCACACGGATATGACGTTTATCATTTGACACTGACAGTTCTTTCTTACACCATCACGTGATTGACAGAACAACAAACTAAGCTGACTTTTATTGTAATTCAACTCGAATTAAAGAGTCATTATTCTTGCTCGGCCGCAGCTTACACGTGGTGCGAGTGTCTTGATAGCCTTATCAACTCGCCTAGAGGTGTGAACACCTCTACTTACGCACACAGCTCGAGAAGACTGACTACAAGTTGATTCATTGATCAGGGTTCGCTTTCTGTTTTCAGCATCAAAAGCATAATATTTAACGAGGTATTATAAACCTTACCGTGACACCCAGTAATATCAATAAAGATAACTGGTAACCAGGTTATTAATAAAAATGCAAATTTCGTTCAATTTCTATACTTAGACAATGTCCGATATAATTTTCAGGTCTCGGATACAACTGGGAACAATTAATTTAATCAAATTTATTCACAATAAAAATAACGAATAATTTATCGTGTAACAATTTATATATATATATATATATTCAACTGAACTCGAGTAGCAGCCAAGTGATATAGGCCTAGTATGTGGTGGGGAGGGGGAGGTCTGTTCCCTGGTTTAACTATAGCCACGACCTGATCCAGGAAGAGGTGTCAGATTGGCGGACCTCGTGATCCATTATATAAATGGAACAGTGAATCAGCAGCACGTCTAGCGAGGACCCTACGGGAACAATAGTTCAACATTACGCCGTCTTTGCTCAGTGAAACTTTGCTCAAATACATAATATACTAACTTCAGAAATGCAAATGCAGTTCATCAACGTTTCTACTTCTAGCTTCTACTTTTACATGGTTGTAACGTACGGAAAATAACTTTCATTTTTCATTGATATTGCTTCTAAGACGCACTGTATTGATGACTAAGATCTATTGGCGTCGGCGAATGATGAATAGGCCTAAATCAGGAACCATCCCACTATTCACTCAAACGACGTAGGCTATATGGTCAGGAAGAAAGGCTAATGGCAGTTTGGTAGACCACGGCGGGAATCGAACCCAGGTCTCTTGAATGACGGATCACAGCATGCTAACCACTGGATCAACCAACCTCGGTCAATCACATGTTACAACGTTCCATCCCATTTGCTTTTCTTGTGCAAACGTGGCAAGTCAAAAGATTAAGGATATTGTTCACAAGATAAGAAACCATAGGTCTACGCAAAAAAAAACATTTCTCGCCCGAAACTGTATCTTCTATTTCTAGCCTACATGGATCATTGCACCATGCCCACATAGCACCAACTGTCTCGCGACGACTACCAAAACAGGTCGAGGTAATTGATCAGGGAATCGAGTTTCATAGCGATAATTTAGCTGATCTAATAGGCCTATGTCTATAATGATAATTAAATATAATTGTTGTTGAGGCGAAATCAATAAATCTTAGCTAGAATCGACTTGTATGAATCAAAATGCGAAATATTAAAGAACAATAACAAACAAGACAAATAGGCCTTTACGCATCTTTACGAAAATGGAAAATTCCTATACATAAGTGAATAAGCCTGCTGAAAAAGCTGGAACACAGAGCATGTTCGACGTAATCGTAACAAGATGCGTACGAAAGCAAACATGAGTTGTCGCTTCGCTTCAACGCCTCGCCCGTCTCCCGAGCGTGAAGACAACGTCACCACGCGCTAAGTCGTTACTTGCAAGAACAAGTAAAGCAGACACTTTGTACAACACTACTAGAGCTGTACTTTTACCAACGAAAGAAGACGGCGCGAGTCACTCGTGCGTTAGTGGTTAAAGATACGGGGACGGTCACTCAGAACCTTCACTTTCGTCGATACAAGCATAATAGTGATCGTGCATTGGCGATACCTCGCAGAGTTGCCGCGGCGTGTGCCAAGATAAGTCGTCCTATTTTTAGAGCACGCGGCCTGGATGGCTAACTTCAAACGTCCTCGTGGGTTGACACCCGTAGCCGGGTCTCGAACCCCCCTCAGAGGGGGAATGACATTTAAGGTGCGCGCATATATGAGCAGAGATAGACACTGACAGACGCGAGGACCGACGCTCGTCTACCACCGAGACGCCACCGACGCCTGCATTCGCATTCACACACACACACACTCATTACCAAATCAAATTTAGCGTCCGTCAGGCTCGAATCCTGAGATGCTAAACTACTCTTTAAAAACATTGCTCGAATAGTATTTAAAAAGAAAGAGTGCATAAAGAATGACGGGATGAGCCAATTGGAGGAGACCGATTTAGAAGCGAGCGAGCGCGAGGAAGGAAGCGGCGAGCTACAAGGCCTGCACGTGTAATATTAGATGGTCTGCTACTGCCAAATACAGACACGACTTTCATTTGCCATGCTCGATTGCTCGTTTAGTCGTTTCAATATCGATCTCGTCAATGTCCAACGTCTACACACCTGTTTCGCAGCAGCCTCTCCACGTCCACGGTACAGAGAACACAGTGGTACAGAATAACATGAATAACAATATTGGTCTATCGCGTGGAGACTCACTAAACAACCAATCAACATTCATTCAACAATAGATCACGCTGTTGATCTGACTACTACTTCGGTATCGACATTTGCGTTATCTATCTACCCTGTTGAGTTGAATAGCTCTACTATTTACTATTGTTTGCTCTACTAACACACCAACAGTTGGGTTATTTGGGGGTATGAATGAGAGGACAGATAAATAATCCATACTCGAATAAACGCCCAGCTTGGCTGTGCCTTAGTTTAATGAGCCACGGTGGACGGCAGAATACCTCTAGTATTTAATGTCACATTTTAAAATGTTTTCAATGCTGATAATTACAATTAATGTATCTTACACAAAAGGAATGGATATGGCTAAAGTCAATTGGATATACATCTCTATAGATACCCAAAGCGACTAATTAATCATTTCTGAAAATATTACGATAAATGTAGGCGAAATATTCGACATAAGTATATACCGTAGGCCCTATAATTTGCCAAACAAATAAAAATTACCAAATCACAATTACATTTAGGCCTATACAAAATGAGAACTACAGTCCATGTTGGTCTATTACGCATATTTCAATTCCATTATTTCACCATTATAGACCCCTCGACGCGATATACGATATCTAAATGACTAACAAAGCCACCCTCTACAAACATATTTTCTATCGCACATAACGGGCATAATTGGACGGTGTTTCTGACAGTGACAGTTCAGATAAATGTCACCAGTTTTTTGCGTCCCGATGGCGGGACACCGCTATAAATACACCACTAACGTACCAGCACATCTGAATGCGATGATAATAACAACACAATAGCATGTGATTCGAGAGCAAAGGTTAATTCCCATAACAGCCAATACCTTCCACACGGTCCCCTCGTCGTATCAACATCGCGATTTCCGGTCAAGGACCTTCATTTCCTTCCGTCCTTCCAATCCATTTCAAGTCGACAAGAAAAGATAAAACTTGTCCTATAATCTGCTACTAGAATATACGTCGAGTATAGGTATCGACCTAGCTCCAGGCCTATACCCTTGCCCGCTGATCTACCGGTACCGGAACTCTTAGAATTAGATGGATGTTGCCACCTTGGATTTACTTCCTTTGGTAGTAAATAAAATCGTGATACGCATCTATGGTAACTTGCTTAAATACTTGACCCACTTGAACCAACTGAATAAACTAAAACTCACCGCTGTGATAGCGCTATCAAGTTAGGTCTACATGTCGCGGAACAAATGAAGGGATTTTAAAAAATACTGTTCGCTTTACAGTGGAACTGAATATGGATCAACTGCCCACGTTAGATAGGTATGGTCATACAAGCCTATCTCAAGCAGACGCTTCAAGGAAAGGTAACCAAATCAACACCAGTATGTACTTATTGAAAATATCGTGATTGACCAGTGTGATTGACTTAAAAGTCGACCAAAGAAGTAAATAGGAAAATAATATTGAGAAACACAGAAATAGACAACAATGTGACTATTATAGCAACTTTGTGTTTAGGGTCGATTGCACTATACAAATTCGGAATGGATTGGTACGCTACTGATGTACCTTGAAATGATGTAAATTGAAGTTTATAGGCCTATTTATGAGCAACGAAATTATATTTTATTCAATCACGTATACGCCTAAACATAGTCAGCTATAGTTGGCACTTGGCACCTCAAAAAGCTAAAAGTCGAAAGTCTTGTGACTGTTTCCCCCTCCTCTTTTCCGGGAAACAAGTGCCAGTGGCTATTCGTTGGCCGGAGTTTATATATACTCGATGTCCAACTAACTCGCAACGGACCATATCGACAATAGGTTTACATTTAAAAATAACTTTTATTACCAGGTCTATACATAATCTCAGACACAATCAGAATGAGCATGACCTTACCCTAACTACCCATTGAGTAAAATATGCGAGGCTGTAGGGTGGGGCGGAAGAGTGGAAGGAGGGGGCGCCTGAACCCCAGCCACATCTATACATAAAATCAAAAGATGGGAGGTTATCCATGTCCACAAGGATGATCGGGGTCAGTGGTGCGAAATACGCGGTTATCACTATCAAATACTCGATTGGCATCCAATGCGAATCTATTAATTTGACCATGACCATTGCAAACTATGACCCATATCTAGTCATTATTTTATCCATCTACTAGATGAAAAAACTATTACTGACGTCAGGAAAGAAATACGTTATATATTTTGACGTTGAATACAAAACAATATAAGCCTACCACACATAGGCCCCTATAGATTAACGTGCCATCATATGCAATGTATAAGTATTGGCACGTCCAATCTACTGAGCGATAGGTCTAATGTTGATCGGATGCAGGAGACGTTCGGCCGACAGAGTGGAATTCTTCAGAGTGGTATCACTGAGAAAACAACCCCGGAAAAAAAATGTCCCTGGTAAATTTTGTTTTACACGAAAGTGTTCAGTCTACAGGCAACTCACGGACCTAACCCAACTTCAAGAAAAATTGCACCACTATATTCAAGTTAAGCCTGGATGTAGATGATTATAAATTACGATTAGCAAGTTTGTAGGCCTACTCTTTATTATGTGATGAAGTAATACATAATGTTTCATTGTGGGACTACATTCAATAATTAATTTCAAGTAGCTCATACAATCTAGAATCAAATTTCAACAAACCTTCATGATCCAGTTCCAAGTGGATATCTGAGTTATATAAAATGAACTGAGAATTCGTAATAATCAGAAGCGATTTGAAGTGTACGCCTCGGACGGGTGTTTTTCAAGTCCGTACGCTTCCTCCACAGGTCTTGACGATTAGCCTACGGTAACTGATCGACATGAACGCCAGTACAAAAAGTCAAAACACCCGATAATTGAACCGGATCATCGGTAAAACCAATCAGGTTGACAACTTTTTATTCATCAATTAAGCATTCTTTTTTCAATTTCCATCAAAACAAAAATATATTGCGTTTTTACACGTTAATATATAAAGACCATGTGGTGGCGAGTTACATTCTGACAGGACCGCCATTCACGCCGAGGTACTGTGTACAAAGTATAAAAAAAAATACAGGGCTCAATTCACGACGAAACCAGTCTTTCAACAGGCCGCACCTCGCTATATATAAATGGCCGGGTTGAAAAGCAATGGACTGAAGTTAAAAGGTTACAACAATACAATTATTACTACCAGATGTAGGTCATAAGGAGGAAACCCGATGGTAATGAAAATATCACGAGAAAGTCGGATTAAGTTGGTAGTGGTGTTTGTTTCGCGCAGATTATACTATACATACATGAAGGTCAAAAAAAGTATTCACGAGAGGTTCCGAGCGACCGTCCCCTCATCTCACACCGCTAGCGCACGGGTAGTTCGCGCTTGATTCTTACGTGGATACAAGTATCACATGCATTTTTTGATATTATCCGAACGGTGGTGCCGATTACAGGCAGACTAGTACAAATAGAACATGCTATTGGTTTTAAATTATCTAACGCTTCGAGGTAGATAAGAGGGATTTTTTTTACTTGAATCCAAGATTTAAATCTTATTTTAGCTCGGCTTTAATTCAATTCTATTGAATGCGATAAGCACACACTAGAAAATACGGATAACTCTTTCCGAGTCCTCCCCCCAACATTCTATTAATTGTTACAGTGTAGTGCAAACTGCAAAATAAACAGTTGAATCAATCAAGTTATGGCGTAAGTTCTATAGTTCGGCCTACCGGTACAAAAACTCGGTCGACTTTTTCGGATGGGCAGTTTCTTGTCTAGCAAAACCCATTGAGTAAGCCTACATACAGTCTCTTCACACTGTTTGACAGCAACTCATAAAGACATAGGGCCTTACAGTTCTCAATGGTAGGTCTAAAGCCAATGAGACTCCAACCATGCTTAAAAATAACGAGCTGTAGGCTGTAGCATATCAAGGTGTGAATGTTCTAGGCCTATTTGAACGCGAGTAAAAAATGATGCCATTGCTATCGATAAAGTGGTACATTTTAATGTGTGATTCACTCAGGGTTTTGTTTACAATAAATGTATTGATGAATAATTTTCATAATTAAAAGTTCAGTTATTTTCAGCTAATCTCCATTTTAATAACTTCTGTAGGCCCTAATTAATTAATTGTTCAATAATTATTACTTTGTATCCATCGGCGCTAAATGTCCGCGCCGCGCTGTCGTCTGCCAAAACGCCTAAAACCCTAATATTTATCAAATAACCAAGTTACACACCCAAATTTCTATTTTTGTACATTCTTTTTCTACCTGAACAGACAGCTCGACGAGAGTCGGCCATCGATGCAAGTAGGCCTGTGTCTACGAAAATAACAACGAAAAGACTGGCAAAACCAGTAGGCCCTGACGTATTACTAGTCAAGGTTTCATATACATTGTAATTCCATGGGTAGGCCTACCACACTACTAGACATTAGATATATCAAATAAATGTATAAATACATATATAGCGAAATATGACACAAGTACGCGCTAGCATACCGCATGTCAGTAGCGCTCGCATCAATTTAAACAACATGCGGTGAAAACGTCATTTGATTGAAGTATCCAAGAGAAACGTCAAACTTGAAAACACTACTACAAGACAATGTGTTGAAGAATAATTCACACCCCAATGCCAAATTGTATTCGTAATATGTACAAAATTGTGTCACCTAAGGGTCAGTCAACAATAATTATGTAGCTTGGGATACCAGGTGGGGTGGGTACAAAACAACGGCCGGGTAGCGCCTATCCATGAATGCACCAAACCAAATGTTTGTGAAATGTACTCATTCCGAACAAGGCATGAGAAGAAAAACATGACATAAGAACCATGTAACTTGGAACAATAATAATGCCCTATACCCTTAAAATTTATTTGAAATTAATTGATATAAGAACTATGTTTATATTTGCATCCAATATGCGATTCAACTACTCATAAGCTCACTGAAATTACAGGCTTTATGAATTTCTACAGAGTTCATTTAAAATCCCGCCATCTTGGCTGTCAGAAGCGTAGTACATGGCGGTATGTGTGTGAACCCCTCGCAACATGGATGCGGCCTCCTGCGCGGGTCTATGTCTAACCCACGTGTTTACGACACATCAAAAACACTCACTTATAGCAAAATATCTTTATATCAATAACATAAAATTGGTGGTAAATTAACAATCATGAAATACTACAGTTGTTAATGCAATTACAAGACTATAAATATGCAACATGGATACTTACGGCGCTTAAACTTCATCATGTGTCTAGGGACGACCACGAGGCTCGGCACGAAACGAATTTTGGATTACTGTCAAACAAAGAAATTATTTCAAATTTCTGATGCAATGTTTTTATGACGGAGACTAAGATCCCAATTTCGTTCGCTTGGTAGAGATCAGATTCAGTTCATATACAGTACAGGTAAAGCCTTATGGCTAGTCACAATTGCACGAGGTGACAACACAACTAACGATCCGTCAAAACCGTATTATTCAAAGAGATAGTTATTATATGATGAACCTCACACTTGCAAGATTGCTACTAACAGTTATCTTCTATAATTACACTTCAATTCACACACAATATAGTTTATTTTGACGATGACAGCTGCACACAACGCGAAACGCGGTAAGCAAGCACCACACAAATGACAGACGTGACAGGTGAAGCTTCAACGGTTTGGTTTCGTAATCGAACGTCAAAATGAGAGACTGCTAGCGCTCCAAGTAGCAAAAGTTTGAAGCCTCATTGTACCGTTACGCGCGCACGCGCTAGTTTTCAAACCACATTTCAATTTTATTTTACATTCATGTTAACATTAAATTTGAACTAAGGATTCTTTTGATGAAATATTACTTTCATTGGAAAGCATTTTGACCAATGACTATTACATCTTGAAGCTTCACTTTTCACGTACTCCCAACTAATTGAATTTAAACCCAAGCTCTTGAGGCGTTGGTATATACTCATGATAAATTAAACTTTCACTCAAAATATTAATGATAGGACTTGCCTGCATGGAAATATCTCAATATTAGAAATGTGTATAAAATTACTTTTTAGTATTTTTTTTGTTATTAGATGACTCTTTGGTATTTAATATTAGAAATATAACATATTATTACTTGTTGCATTGTGACACTGAAAAATAAGTAAAATTAGTATCATTATATGCAATTATGTACTTTGATATAATGTTATTGATTCCTTTAGAATTTAAAATGGTACAGAATGGTACAGGTTTTACAATGGTACAGAATAACATGCATTTAATTAAATGAATCAATTAATTTTATTCTATTAATAAATAGAAAATATATATTAATTTTAAAATGAAAATGTTCAACCAACAAAATTATCAAACTGTTGATAGAACTTTTGAACGTAAGGGATTTCGAGCAAACGATCTGGAGAACAAATGGTGTGTCTATCAATCTGACGGGCACCCGATAGCAATAGCAGCAATATACAATAACCAATCACCTTTCAAAATCACAATAACACGTCCATGGTGTACCTACGCTCGACAGAAACCTAGCACGGCAAATTGCCCCCTGGCAAATTGTCCGATTTTGCCAAACAGATAATTTGAGTAACTTGGTTCTCTTGATGGAGCCTCCATCTCCTTGAGCACACAGGGAGCAAGAAAAATATTTTAATACTGCTGTGGGTAATGACTGAACATTTGCAGCACCACCAATCTGTGCCAAGCCTTGTCAAACAAACGAACTTTCGAAGAAATAGGATTTCGATCAACGTTCTGTCGATGAAACATATTTTCAAACAAACGGTCTTTCGACGACTTGTTTTTTGATCATTTGACGTGCACCTATTGTAGACATGCTTGTTGCTTCATTCGTTTTCCATTTGGGTGCAAGTTCTTCAAGTAAAACAATGTGATGGATAAAATTTTAAGTAATCAATCTTGAACAATGTTATAATCGGTGGGAAGCTTCCATAGAAGCTATATAATCGTATATTTAAATTTAAACGCATATATTGTTTATTTGAAAAACATAATTGTAATTTAAAAGTAACAGAGTGCAGTTTACTCCGCTTACCACAGGTGGAAAAAAGGTATCGAACAGGGTAACGGCGATTGGTGATCTTACCAATTTCAAGAAAAGGGCTGAGAAATAATCATAATAATGTAGTTTTATAAGTATAATTTATTTGTTTATTATTACCTGTATAGCAATAATCATTACCTGCTTTAAAGCCTAATTGTAATTACTAATAACTAATAAGCATACAAACTCTTTGTTAATTTGTTGATCCAAACAATAAATCTACTGTAATTCATTGTACTTTATGCATTCATTGGCACTTTATGCCATTGTTAGCCTGTTTCTTCATTGGAAAGGTTAAAAAGAACAAAATGTCCATAGATACGTATGTATTTTATTTGAAATTCATAGAACGTGGCAACTCTTACTTTTCATTTTCAGTTTGAATTGCTGGAATTTATAATTTCTCAGTATTAGAATCTTATTGATTGTATGTGATTAAAAACATGTCAACAAGAACTAATAACCAGGGCGGACTGGCCCAGACAGCAATCGATCCCATCATACCATCATCGTTGCTAAAATAGATTTGAGTCACTCATCATGCAGTACAGTGCGTCATTGTTGAACCCAAAATAAATAAAATATAATAAATGTATGAGCATTGTTCACAGTAGACTGGGTTCACTTTTAAAAGTGGTCTTCCAACCAAACCTCCGAGCAATGAAATAAAAATTGTGAAAATTAACACGAATTACCAAGTAATGGTAATATCATAATGTCGAGACCAATATTAGGCCATTGATCTCCATATAGAAAGTCTATACTTTATATAGAACTATATTAGGTAGGGATAGTCAAGATTTATGTTGAGGGGGTGCGTGCACTGTGCTTACATAAATCAAGAAATTCATCTTTACTATTTTTTCCATTTTAAATAAACCAGTGTAATTGAATGAAAAGTTCACATCTCCAAGATAATTTAATGCTCTTCAATTGATATGACATTTTATTTTTGTGAATTCAATCAGTTTTGAGATAATACGTCTTTGAATTTCATCACATTCTTTTTATTCATTGACACATCATCTTGAAACTGATTCAATCATCTTGGAGATGTGGCATTTTCATTCAACTACACTGGCTTTTGAAAATAGAAAAAAGTTAGCGAAGGTGAATTTCTCTATTTTTATAAGCAACGTGCATGCACCACCTTCCTAGTCTTACCGAATACATCCTGCCATTTTTGTAAAATGTGGAGATCAATAATGAATCATTTTGAAGAAAAGCTAATATTTAAGTTTTCAGTTTTTGGTGTACTGTAGCTCTTAATATGCAAGTCATTAAATGTATTTAGTACTGATAGTACTGAGCATGGAGGAAATTGATGTACCGGTATTTTCATTTTACTATTGTCACAAAAAATAATAAATTATACATGGTTATAAACAAATATATTAAACTATTAATTCTATCAATTCAATACTTGAACCTCTAAGTTGAGCAGGGGCGACGAGTGGGTGTGAGACATTGGAGATTTGTGCATCATCGTCGGGCAAACGTGCACTCGAGTATTTCCGATACACACAGTCAAGATTTCTGCAAGACGAGGGTACTATTCGTTTGAGCCCATCGACACTTATTTGCTGCCAAACATACATCTGCACTTTATACATTGCGCATGATGTCTGAAGCGACTCGTAGCGGGTCTCACTGACATGAGAGATCCCCACGATGGAAGTGTGCAGTAAAAACTTGCTTGTTCAGATAGTAAATGAATTTTGTACGTTTGCATCCAATATGAAAACTAGTGTAGGCCTACGCATTATTCTTATTTGAACATTATGAAAAATGTATAGATCAAATTATTATATATTTTATGAATTGAAATACAATTTACTCCTGCATTCCTGGAATGCTGACGGGACAAGAGACCCAAATCGACCAGCCACTACTATACTGCATAGCCCCCTAACCTAGGTCGACCAAAAAATCATGAATAATAAGTCTCGACTTATGGTGGCTTCATTCAGCGAAAGAATTCAAGATCTATACGGAAACTTAATTTTCAGACAAAGAAAAAAATACAATATTAGGCATGCAGCGCTACATTGAACTTTTGACCAGATAGTTGAAATACAGCCTAGATAGTAGCTAGGTTTACAGTAAACAAAACCTTTTATTCTCGGCTATTGATTTAATGTTCAAGTTTATTTCAATTAGTTCCCACACACATGACGACCATAAACAAGATTTATATAGAATTATAGATACAGCATCTAATGATTATTAATGTACAATTTTCTAAAGAACTATTACAAAAGTTTTAATAACTGTCCACTTTTGGAGGTTCAGCATAGTGGTCAACCTTCTTCCTCTCGGACATCAAGTACTGGCGGTGACGTTCTAGCCGCATTGCTTGGAAACGCATCATCTAGAACACAAGACAGACATTAAACATTCATCGTCAGCCAACTTGACGGACTTTATCAAAAATTATATTTATTGTAGTTATAGAGTGGTGTAGGGAAAGTTAATTTATTTGAATTTTAACGACACACTTTATTGATGGCCAAGATCGTTCAGTAAATGTTGAACGAGATGATGGGACGATGATATGTGGTCATCTTATTTCATATATGTTTTGGATAACGGAAAAAAATGGTTGTGGCCTGCTGTTACGGAACCATCCCAATCCTCAACAAGAGGTACCCCTGAAAAAATACATCAAAATTATTTAAAAGGTATCGAACTCATATTTTCTCGGGCCTATGGATAAAATATGCAGTAAAAGTAGGCCTAACTCGGATTATGCAACTATGAAAAATGCAGTAGATTTTTTAGCACAATTCCTCTTTCATTATGGACATCAATTCAAGAATATCTTCATACGCACTCATGAGAAAATATTATTTCTGATTCACGATTATTCAATTGGAAAACTATGATTGAAAATAAATTGATACATAATATTATACAAGCAAATAAATCAAACTAATCGTCACAAAAACACGTTTTTAATACAAACATATCAGTACTTGAATCACTAGTTTTAAAGCAATAACATTGCGCCATGACATCATGACAGTAGCAGGGTAGAGGAGTGCGTGTTGACTTCCGCCAAAGTTAGCACTAGCACTACCAGCGCTAAAGTCAGGCGTGGCTATGAGAACCACATTGACCTTCTATAGAGACTCAACTGCTAGAGAATAGCGGGCTGGGAGGCAGCTGATAACGCAGCACGCGGTCTATCGAGGGTGGCTCGAGGTGCAGAGCTATCTAGCATTATCTCAACCACAATAGGAAGCTTGACTTATAGAACAAAAGTACCAAAGCCCACAGTAGGCCTACTATTTTGCCGTACCAATGTAACCAAATGTTGATACAACTCGGAATATCACAGATGAAATAGAAATATAAGCAAAAAATTGGATAATTCAAAAATGGTGAAGCGTTTCGCAAGTTGCCGTAATTGCATCGCAAAAATGTAGTAGGCCTATGCTACTGCTAATTTTTCCACTGAAAACAGATACAATGATGTAAAACCAGTTCAGCTCCATGGTTTCAGTGACAGAAGTTTAGTGACTTATTTACGCAAAAAAAGCGCTAAGGATAATTGTTAATTTGTAAGCCGATATCTCTAGTTTTTAAGAACGGATGAAAAAATAATGAAATAATTATAATAATACGATATAAAAATGATATAGGCTTAGGCCTAAATATGCAAGAAAATAATTTTGATTGTTTTCTCTGTTTTAATGTTCATGTTTTTTCCTTTCTATCTTTTCAAAACTGTCGCATTCTTCTTACATTGAGAAAAATGCATAATCGTTTCGATAGTGTCAAAATGAAGGTCATTCAAGATAGTAAAATATATTACAAAGTAGGTATCTTATCTAACAGTAAAAATGTATGACTATTTATGAATTGTATGGCTATTGTATGGCTATTCATGAAATTTATCTTTAAATCTTGACTTAACACTACCGGTACATGATGCTCATGTTGTTTACCCAATATAGGTCTAATATCCTACTATATCCTCTTAATGCTACAAACGTTTGACATTGCATTCTCAGACATGTAGTTAGGCCTACCTGTACAATGGAACTGAGAGAGCAATTAATTAGATGAGCGTAGCGAAGACTTCCATTTCACATACCGAAATTAAAATGGGCTTCGTTTTCATGTTTTTTTTTGGTTTGTAATTTTGTTCTTGGCATACAGGTCAGGAAAATAGACCAATCAACTTGAAACGTTTTAAGCACATTAGTGTCACACCAGAATAGGTTGGGATTGTTTTCCAAACGAATCGGTTGAACGGTTTTCCCAGAAAAAATTAGGAAATTTTGTAAAATCCCAATACGAATAACCCGGAAGAAGAGCACTTAAAACAAACATTTTCAAATCAAAGGTATCAAAGCTACGACTACAGCTGTCTACGATGGATACACAACTTGGACTTATATGTTCTCCCAGCTGACGATCAACTCTATTTCTATACTTTTAAGGTCATCGCACAAGGAATCTTCAAAACTATTACAAACCTGCTTTTTCATAGTAGCACATTCTTTGAAGTCTTCTATAAGCGGTAGGCATTTCTTCTCCCCTCTGTCTGTTCCATATGCCTCGAGACAATCCATCATGGCCATTTCCATCTCTGCACACTTGCCATAGCTTTGGTGATTAAGCATGGAACCGGTGAGGTCCGTGAACGGAGTACGCAGAAACGGTCCCAGAGACATGACTGCAGATCAGTTGATGACCTCAGGCTAAAGCAAACATAAGATAGGCCTAGACTTGAGAGAGATCTAGAGCTTGTTGCATTTACATCAAATTGCAGCGGTTGCCGTAGCACGACCGGGATTTTACTACAAAATAGATTTTCCACTTAGGCCTATTTAGCTATTTTGCAACCCAACCAGGTTGTCAAAATGAACAAACTCAATATAAGTTGAAATATAAGTAAAAGTATAGGCCTAAGTAGGCTTATATTTATAAGTGAAAAGAAGTGAAAAATTAATTATCTTCAAGGTCTTCGGCTAAATAGTGACCGGATATCATGTACCCATGGATATCATTGGCCTACGCTAGGGTTATCATTATTTCGATATATCAAGGCGGGACATCCCAGTCCAAAACAAAGGTCCGCAAAGTTGACTCCACAAAGTGGATTCTTGCAGAGCACATTTTTTCCATTTGTTCTTCAGTAAATACAGAATTTTGATGCTCACAGTGATTATGGTGATATAATAAGTTGATAACGGGACTACCTACATAAAGTGACCTACCGGTAACAAGAAATATTATTATCAGTCCAGGTTATATTTATAAATATTCATTTAAATCTAGAAATTATGAAAGACAAATCATAACCTGATGACTAAATTATTTTGATCAAGATGAAAGATGGGCTGCAAATTAACAAAAACAAGTGAATCCAGAAAATGGAAGGAAAAAATGCGAAAATTATCCGGGTTACGGTTTAAATGGTAGACGAAATTTTCTAATTCATTGTTATAATTTCCACAACACGAGTAAATATTTCAAGATTTTGTGTGTAGGTCTACTGGTAGCATATACGTGCAAGTAAGACGTCTATCTGCCTTCGGACGGCCATTTTCAAGTTTCGCACACTTCGACAGAGCTTCAACCTGGTTAGCTTTTAAACACGAATATCATCGCTGGTAGGCCTAGGCCTACTGAGTGTAGCCTATTCAAATTATTCAATAGCGCAAAATCTCTGACAAGCGCAAGGCGCGAAAAAAATATGAACATTTCATGAGTTACGGCAATGAACTCAATGGTTACGGTACCGTACAAGATCAAGCGTGACATATTGATGTCTCGGCTGGACGCGTGATATTCAAGCCTACGCACGTAATAGTGCATGCACCAAGCGCCATGTAGTTTCAAATGTGGATTTTATTGACAGATAGCTTGGATAGCTCATAGAGTTTACTGATTATATTCATTTTTTTTCATTTTATTCTCATTTTATTCCACATTACATATATCCATTTAGACAGTTTTCCATACAACGTAATCATTAGTAACAATGTACAATAAATAAAGATACATAAAGAAGAAAAACAAGTTGGAAGGTTCTGTTTGAAAGAGAAGTAGGGATGTTCATTGAGAAATAACAATGTAATGTAGAAGCCCGCATAAGAAAGATTCTTGTGTGCGGGCTGACCAAAATAAAATATCATAGTTATGTTTAATTAACAGTTGAAACAGAAGACACTTATAGGCATGTGGTTTAGTGACAATTGAAATTGAACAGAGTGAACATATTACGATTGAATTATGATTATGATGCAAAAAGAACATAAATATATACATATATACATATGATAGATGATGAATATGTTAATTTAAAGAAGAACAAAAAGTCGACCCATACTCTGTAGCCATTCACTAATGCCCTTTTTGAATAAAATTGTACTTTTAGTTGTTCTAATGTCAATAGGTATTTTATTGAAGAAATAAGGACCTAGATAATCCGCATGCTGTAGTCCAATTATTTTTTTCTTTCTAGGTATGATCAAATCATGAGCGGTATAGTTAGATGCAGTTCTAGTAAGATACGAACGAAGTGGGGTTTCCTTTTGATATAAGTGAAAGTTTTTGAAAATATGAATGAACAACGTCTTGAAATATAGTTGTTTCAAATCGAGGGTATTCGAAATTTGGAGAGTTGATTCAGATGAAAATTGTAAAGGTTTATTTATTATAACTTTTAAGAGGATTTTCTGAATTATGAGCATACATAGGTTTAATGTTAGTTTTATTTAATCCTCCCCAACCGATTATTCCATGAAGTAAAAAGGACTCAGCTAAAGCCTTATAGATTGATAATAGCATGCTCCTATTCACTTTACGTTTCAACCTGTAAAATACATACATTAAGCTACGAGCTTTCTTTACAGAGGAGGCAACATGCAAGTTCCATCTCAGATGATTATCGATTAATAGTATTCTTAAATATTTGATGCAATTGCTCGATTTTAGTGAATAACAGTTACAATTTATGTCTGAAGTACATTGGGAAGAATGCAATTTCAATTTCAATCTTACATCTGGCAAAGTTTTAGTGTTGATTGTGAAAGTTGAATATATATTGTCTTAGATTCATTCAAAGTTAGTACGTTATAGTTGAGCCACTGGTAAATTAGTTTCAGAGAACTGTTAGCTTTTCTGAACACTTCGGACCAGCACGAGTCACTGAACAATAGTACAGTGTCATCGGCGTAGGTTATAATTTGACCATCTATTTTCAAGTCACATAAATCATTAATATAAATAAGAAATAAAAATATAAACTCAACCTTGACCCGCCCGTAACAAACACCAGGACTACATGGAGAAATTAAAGAAAAATAAAAAATTATGGGAGTAAAAATTATGAGCACCAATTTGGCACTTGGTAGTTTTTCTTCATCGAGAAATTACGTCATCGGCCTAGACCTAGATATTGGTTAATTTCAGAACACAACATTCAGGCGCAACTATTTTACAACTTCCGACTAATAATCTAGCCTACTTCTCAAGCACTCTCAAAATTAAACATGTACGACACCATAAATAAAGTATTGTCTGGATGGGCAACGACGTATGGCAGTGCCTGTGATCACCGAGTACCGATCCTAACTTCATCACTTGGAACGTAATCATTAAGTATATAGGTAACTATATACTTAATGACGTAATGTTCTGGCAGATGGCATTTTCTTCGTGATCTCAGCGATCCTAGCAGGATTACTAGTTCTGCTATAGCAACACATAACTCTTTCAAGATCTGTAGACTGTTCAAACAGGGCTCTGCCACTCTATTCCGTAAGGATATTTATTTACCGGTACTCATGCATGCCTAAAACCAGACTTCTTAATCATGTTATAGAGCCGATTGTGCTTTAGATTTACAACATTAGTAAGCAAACACAGCAATCAAAACTAGGCCTAAATAAAGTACAAGACCAAGATCTAACCAGGAACTCATAGGTCTAGGAGTGGCTCTCTTAATTTGTTCATTATTGGTCCTCCTAACCTTATTGAGATAGGCCTAGGCCTAGCCTATTATAGAGTACCTACCTGCCTCATGATACCTTTAACAATGTTATCATATTGTAAGAACATCTAAAATTGGTAGGGCCTATCACCAAAACAAATTTCAGACAAATTAACTCATGCATACCTACAGAATTGTGGTTATTATTATTTAATCTGCAAATTCCGTCCCAATCGCAAAAAATGACCAGGAAATATTCTCTGAGTTCACTGCCTGTTGGTTTTGGAACTTTGAGAATTAAATGGATTGTTCAAACTCTGAAAGGCTGTATTTGGGGTAACTCAGTTCCTACAACATGTTGCCAAAGGCGAGTGATTATTGAATATCCGAGTGATCCCACAACCAAAGGACAAAATCCTATCCACGCTAGCCAAGAGAGATCTTCCGAGTCTACGGATGCTAGTGCCACTACAATCTCAATGCTAGTACTAAATCTAGGGCAAATCATAGGTCATATAATCAAGCTTTTTGATCTAGTGAATATCGAAATACGCGGGTTCCCTAATCTCGCCATTTCAGCAAAACGTTGTAGAGACTGGAAAATTTTGTTTATGTTGCCATCTGATTCATGATCTGATTGCATTTGTGTTTGTGTACTTCAAAGGAGCTGCGTTGCATGTAATAATGTCAAATCCGGCGTTAGTACATTGCCAGTTGTGGATGGGAGGTGTAAGTAATCTCGAAGAATTATTTGATGACACCTTGCGCTAGCCTGCTTTTTTGTATTAATACTTGTAGTCCTAGGCGTGAAGTTGACAAGATAGGCCTACCGGATTCAATTTGAAGGTTATGGTCGTGCAGGCAAGAAGCTGACCCTACATAGGGCCATAGAGTAATAGGGCCATGACCATTGAATTGCATGACTGATCTCGCTCAAGATCATGCAAAATGTCGTCTACTAGGCCGATAGCATTGTTGCGAGTGATGGAGTGAGTACTGCTGCGAGCGCGCTGATCGGTCGACTTGGTGATCATAAACACTGTCATACGTCGTTGCCTATCTGGAGACTACTTTTGTAGCTGTGGCATTGATTTCCTACAAATTCAGTTACTGTGGCCAAGTGGGTCGACTATTGCCAAGATCCGAATCAACCCAAACTATGGTTCATGGGAATAGAAGTGACTGCACGGGTCAGCTATTCTCACAACCCAAACAACGGTTTGTGAGAACAGTATGTTTGTGGGCCGGGTCTTGAGAATATGCACTTTGTTATTTAATACGGTAGGGCCTAGTTGAAAACTCTCTTGAACATGATGGATTATGTATAAAGGCACCCATGAAGATCTGCCATTCTTGGTGAAAGTGCAACAAAACACTTTGAATAGGTTGCTAAAATAAAATTGAAAAAATAAAATTGGTCGCAATGCGCTATGTGACAATATTACCATTAGTAGGCCTAGGCCTACCGTATCGATACATTTTTTCTTTTCTTTTTTAAATGTTTTATAACAGCTAGGTTATACGGGGGTACTAATGAGCGGGTGATAATGAAACAATGAATTGATGATAGGTGAAAGGACGTTTACAAAACCCAATGTGCGGGACTCGAACCCACGCCTGACCTGACTTCAGAACACTAGCGATAGTTGACTGAGCCACGGGGGCTCGGTAAATTCATAGTAGGCCCAACCCGTGGTGATCTGTTTTAAGGTTAAATGTTAGGATAATGGTGACTGGTGGGTGATGGCATTGACTTGATATTCCAAACAAACGTTACCGTACCCACCCTCACCCACTATGAAAACCCCCTAAAAACCAAAGAAAGTGAACCTACAAGTACAACAACCCTAAAACAGATCGGCACGGCTTACTATGTATTTACTAGGGTGTTTTGTGTAGATGGTACTAGTTTTGAGTAAATTTGACCATAATTGAAGTCATCTAATTAATCTGGCTGTAGGCCTAGTTATAAGATTTATCAGATGATTATTTTCCCTCTCAGCTGGAACCATACATGACAGAAAGCTTCGTTATGTCTGCTTTTCAAAGAATGGATGAACACCCTCAGAGTGTAAAAGTTATGAGAAACAAATTTACGGGCGAGCCAGCTGGTTACTGCTTTGTTCACTTCATAACGGATGAAGCAGCTCTCAACGCAATGCATAAGTTGAGTGGGAAAGTGATACCGAATTCACAGCCGGTAAGTATCCTTGTTTCTATTTTTACTATACTCCACTTGTATATATGAAAGACGATGATTGTGTACCCACAAAAGAATCAATCATAAGTATCAACTTTATGTCAATGGAAGTGCTTATTAGCACATTATGTGTAGGCCTACACGTTACTAGAAGTAACTCTTCTTTTTTTCGTATCAAGTAACTTGGTGGCCATTTGGGAAATAGCTGCCACATTGTTTCATGTGTCAAACTGCTGCTTTTCTTAACTTGTGTGTGGCTTGCTACCTTTTAACGGTAATAATTAATGGAGTACATAATTTTTGTACCTGTGTGAAATTTCTATCAGTTCATATCAATCCCAAAATCATGAAAATGTTGCTCTAATGTGCAGTCTAGTTATGAAAATTCCAAACGCTACGTGCCGTCACTTTCGGAATAGGCACTACGATGGTTTGTGTCCCATCCTGTTGATTGATATATATTTGAGTACCGGTACCCAGTAGTGCGAGCACCAATGATATTTCAGTGAAGGTGATTTATCAGTTCTTAGATGGTAATCTAAGTAATCACCTAATGCGTTTATTTTGCCAAGTTAGGCCTTATTATACAAGACTGGTTAAGCAGTACTTAAGCCCGGTTTTACGAATTGATAATGAGTGGATTATGTAATAGTTAGCAGATTAACTTGCTATCACCGTTGGTTACACTTACATATGCTATTTCTTTCAACTTTAACTAATAGTTAGTGGATGAGTACTTAACTAAGATTCGTAAAACCGAGCCTTATACAAGTAATATAGGCTAGCTATCTGAGTCTGAATGTCTACAGTAATTAGACTTATTTAAGGGTTCAATTTGTTCAAAAATTGTAATGTATGAAGTGCATGTGGAAATGCATTATACTCCTTTTTTCCCACAGCCTGTACGCTTCAAGTTGAACCATGCAAGCACAACTGGACGTCCTCCAATTGAGCGGGAATTCTCTCTATGGGTCGGCGACTTGACTCCCGAGGTCGATGATTACAATCTCTATCGAACATTTGCTTCGCGGTACCCATCTGTTAGAACAGCCAAAGGCAAGTGTTAAGTAATATTAACCATATACCAGTACTAGCATGCAAAGCGTCTAGTTAGTTCTTCTATCTAGTTAGTTATTCATTAGTCGGGAGTATTTTTTTTTATAACAATTAAAACAGAATGTTATGAAGAGATCAAATGGATGTTAGAAAGATTTTTGGACTGCGCCTACCTATACTGTCTTTTGAGTAATGAAATAAAATATACGGTACACCCTAATTACATTTTTGTTTGTTGTGCAGTTATTTTAGACAATGCTGGGTTTAGCAAAGGCTACGGTTTCATCAGATTTGCAAGCGAAGACGAGCAGAAGGGGTGCCTCCAAGTAATGAATGGCTACAAAGGTCTCGGTAGCAAACCACTTAAAATAAGTAATGCTGTGCCAAAGCCGCACCGATTCCAAGGAAGTACAAGGTATGGTGAATTTCAAGTTGACTATATATCAGGCCTGTATGCTATGCACATATTACAGTATATGAAATATATTTGAAAAGTACCCATGATTTTTTTTGCAAGCCATCTAAAAAAGGCTCGGTAGAATATCAATTTGTGATATATGATGTGCGTGTTTGAATGATAGATGCTGATTGCTGAGACAGAGTAATGGAAATAACCTAGGCCTAATAACATAGGTTAGTTGAATGACTAGCACAGTGAACCGTCATTCAGGAGACCGGGGTTCGATTACTGCCGTGGTTGACCATCATGACAGAGGTTTTTCGTGGATTCTGTCATTCAGGTTGATACTGGGATGGTTCCTTAACAACAGTTCATGACCGACTCCTGCCCACTAACCAAAAGCACTTGATAAAAATAACCATTATCTCATCATCCCATCATCTCATTCAGCAATGTTAATAGATCTTAGTAATCATTATGGTGCGTCTTTAAACCCAATGTAAATGAGTGGGTAGTAGGTAAGAACATTTATTTCTACTGGTATGTTATTGTATGATTTTATTGTTTCAATTTCAAGTCCTACTTCGAATGGTACTTCGGGCAATGCTCCACCCACGTCCTCGTCAGCTGGTGGCTACAGCTCGAGCCAGGATTATAGCCAATATTATGATCCTTCCTATTGGTCCAACTACTCGGCATGGCAAGGTTACTATGAGACGGGAACAGATCCGGCTACAACAGGTTATCAGATGAGTCAGGATTACTCGCAAGTTGCCGCAGCGCAGGGATATGATGAAAACGGTCACCCACACGACGGTTTAGAACTAGTTGGTATGTACAAAGTAATACATATCACTGATCAGTAACCACATTTATCACACAGTGAGAATACCCAGGATTAGGTGCTATATTATTCATTTTTAACATTCAATTTTGTGTGAAAATGTTTGAACGTCCATTTATATTGGTTTCAACATACCAGCCGTACCTGGTTTCTTCCTATATCCATTGACTGTGGTTGACCTTTGAATAGTATTTAGTTTATTTACGATGGTTTCTTCTCTCTAGATCACTACACACCACTTGACATTGAACAACTGAACCATCTGGTCATTGAACGAGACTATAATCTCTGGGATGCCCTGGAGAGCTCCAAGTGGTTGCCAGTGGAAGGTATAGAATGTAACTAGCTGCATAGGGGTTTTTCTTATTATCTATCATGAACATTTTTAAAAAATATTGAGATTTCATTGTCTTATATGTAGATAATACTTATTCTGTGTTTCCATCCTGTATGTTTCCATAAATCTATGTATTCTGTAAGATCACAATTAGTTAATTATACTTTCATTTCAATATACTTTTACATCATCATTCATCATCATTTGATTCATTTCCTATGTTCTGATATAGGCCCTAGTAGTTTGATTGCTGGTCCATAATTGAAAAACTTTGTAAAAACTAAAGATAGTGAATAATTAAATATGATATCCCAACAACCACAAACTTAACCGCTATCACTCTTTGTACGTATTATAGAACTACTGTACCATAGTTATTTGGAAATAAATATTGTCTTCAATAAAAAAATGAAGTGTTATTATTACATCTGCATTTCATTACATTTGAACAGTTTTAAATTTAAACTTGGCCACCCCATTTTAAATATGTTTACTGCCTTAGTCGCGTTCCAGAATGAGGCGCTTAGCTAGCGCTAGATTAGCATTGTCGAAATGGCGTTCCAATTTCTAGCGGCTAATTGCGCTAGAATCTAGCAAATCGTTCCAGAATCTAGCCTGCTAAGTCCGCTGACATAGCTCATCTAGCGGTGAAAAAGGTTGCTAGCTTGCTAGATCAGCCATAATTTAGAGCGCCAATTCAAAGATCATGGGGTCGCTTGATATGGTCGAGCTGCAGATTGAGTATGATAATGAAATAATGACAATAACTGTGGAGAAAGTACTGCAGAACAATTAAATCATGGGGAGTTTGAATATTTTAATATAATGAGTAAATAATTGTAGGAACAAATTCGACGTTGTGGTTATAGGAGATGACCAAAAAGTTATTGAAAATATTCAATTCTATTGCCAAAGGGTGAAAACTTCGTAATCCTCTTCTGATCCACTGGAGGAGGAATCAGAAGAAATGCCTGCATTTAATACAAATGCTGCAGCTCCCAATACGATTTGATCTTCCGCCATGACTTTGACAGCTGTTTGACAGCTAGTTGCAAAAGATGCTCTGGTCGTTCCAGAATTACAAGCTAGCTGATCTAGCCGTGACGTATGCTGGGCCAAACTAGCGCTAGCAAAGCGCTTGATTCTGGCACGCCACTCTTGTTAATTATTTCCTCGTACACCACTCGGCAACACCACATTGGCCAGCTAAATGATGCTGTTACTCTTTTTTGCCCCACACTATTCCAGACAGTTTAGCAAGCTATAATTCTATAAGCTATATAGTAAAAAACATTTAATTGAAATATCGTTGAATACTGTACTAAGTAGCTAGACTTTTGAGACATGAGTTATCTATAATTACCTGCTAAATAGATGAGCAATAGCAAATACATCATCCTACTCCTAATACAGAGCTCTATGTCTTTTTTATGTAATCCCTACACGGCTGACTAGTTCACATGGTTTGACTGATCAACGTGAACTTTTGATGATGATTATTGTCTGCTTAACGACCCCACCAACAGCTAGGTTACGTATATGGGGGTACGATTGAGCAGGTGATGATGAAACGATGAAGTGATGAAAGGTGAAAGGACGTTCACAAAAACCCATGCCTTATGCGGGATTCGAACACACGCCCAGCGGTGACTTCAGTGTCTGAAGCGTGCCTCAGCTGACTGAGCCAACGAGGGCGGCACGTGAACTTTTTTGGGATCACGTAGACTTCCCCAGCTTGGAATTGTGTAGTTTATGGGCCAAATCACTTAGATTACTTTGAAAGAAAAATAAATCACAACATTTTTAAAAATACAACTAGATTAGGCCGGACAGGAAACTTTGACAAAATGTATCTTCTAAATATTCCAATTTTTATTGAATGTAAACACATGAAAATTTTCATCCAAATAGTACTATGTAAAAGTATTTAATAAAATAATTGGATACGGTATGTTTTTTTAAAATCTAATAGCTATTCAGAACCATGGCACCATGGTTAACGGCTTTCTTGTGTCCCACTTACGGTGTGTAGAGTCCTCGATTATATTCCATATAACGATCTCACTCATCTTACAGCACACATGCTGCATTTGCCCAATGATGAGGAATTACATATTGTAGATAATGAATGAATTGTGTTGTAGAACGATATCAAAATAAATACCAGAAACGAATATATCAGGTCAATGTGTATACTTTTTTGTAAAAGGTTCGTTTTATTTATTATTTCAAGTATTTAACAGTTTTATTAACGTTAACTGTCATTAAACCTAATACTGTATGAATATTGAATAGGACTGATGATGAAAAAAATATGCTCCACAAAAGATTGAACCTATTAAACCTATTACAGTAACATGTTGGGACAACACTATCGGGTATGTTTTATTCTTTCCTAGTTAGTCATGTGAACCAGTCAGAAAATTTCCGTAGAATTTTTGACTGGTACCACATGACTTACTAAGATTAGAAAAACGCGCAACCGTCTTAGTAATGTCTGCTCTTCAAATAATAGAGCAAATGAGCTAGACCCATTAGAATAGGCCCTACTAATTCAGTATTATGTAGTAATAATTATTTTGAGATTATACAAGAACATTGCCAAATTCCACAACTCTTCTAAGAATTTTATGCACCAATGTTAAAATTTTGTCTGCTTATTCACAGGGTTGAACAAAAGACGTAAAAGGAGGGAAGGGCACATTTTGACTTGCACCAGGAGTCAAAATCCTTGCGCAAACCAATAACAGTCAAGTTTCAGTGCTTTTTAAATTTAATCACGAGAAGTATGTAGGAAAGTTGATGCATACAAATAGAATACATTTTATGATTGCTTATTTATTATTATTTATACATTATGCAATACAAGGTTGATAATGAGCCAACACTAATCTCTAGGTTAGTAGGCCTAGGTGTGGTACCAATGCAATCACCATCTTCATTTCAGGTATTATTTTCCATTACGGTAGGCTATCTCATTTTCCTTCAGTTTATAAAAATAAATATAGATTCCAGTAACTATACGTATAAATAATGTAAATGTGTATATATATTTATATTACTATATGTGTATAAATGTTTAAATCTAATTTTATCGCATATTTAATCAAGCTATCCCAAACATGGTTTACATTCCTTCTGTATTGCTTGATAATTGAATTAGGATCATCATTTTTCCAAACTAACGTTTGGTTGTGAATGGTTAATGACAACGATATGAGAGCGAACAGAAGCGTCTCCAGACAAGTGAACCAAGAAGTCACGTATACTCGTGGTCAGTCCACAGAGCCATATTAAAATGCACCATGAAAAACTTCACTGACACTAGATCTAGTACTAGATCTAGCACTTTACTGATCAGTAGATCTAGCACTAGATCTAGCATACAAAACACACATGCACTCCACGTACAGTCTACTACAAAACTATCAGTAAAAGATGCGTCGATTTTATCTTAATTTCAATTACGGAGAAAAAATGTATAGTACTTTATAGTACTTCAGGCCTATGAGGTATTTGTCTCAGCTTGTCAATCTGGGGACGCTACTCTTCTCTCCCAATCATCTTATGCCTAGGTATATGACGTCAGTGTCATGGATACTTCACATTGTAAATAACTAGAATGAAACATTCATACAGTAAAATGGTATGTGGTAAATATCAGTTGTGTTACAGGCCTAAAATAGAGCTCTATTAGGCCAATAGTAACTAGTAATTATTTAACAAAACATCATAATTATATGAAGTACAAATAAAGGTGAAAACATACGTTTAGGCATTACATAGGTAATAATATCCATATGTTGTGAACAAAGTATGGTAAGCTATTGATATTCAAATTGATAATACCAAAAATAATAATCAATTAATCTAATTGACATGCATACATATATGCTAATCTTGTATTTCCACAATACACCATTTCTACTATCACACGCAATGATATAGCTTCAACAGCCAGTCCGTTGCGGGCTACACCAGACATTAACTTGGATATCACAGGAGGGAGACTTTGTAAAGAACTGAATGCACCCAACAGACATTCCTCAACTATGCAACATTATTGTTCACATACCTTAATTTACCCTGCTAGAGAATAGTAGGCCTATGTACAGAAAATCCTTTTTTTACATTTTGTTATATATATATTCATAATAGTTAGTCTTGATAACAAGAGCAATGAACGGAGTAACTGTGATTAAAGCTCTGTGTTTTGATGACAAGACGTCGGTCAGAGTTCATCACCATCTAACGGTGGTGGAGCGTCCGGCAGCTTCTTGGTGTTGCCTTGCATTAGATAGCCGGCAGTCGCCGGAGTCCCCGCTGGAAGCAAAATCATGATATTCATATATAGTTTCGCTGGTGTCTGTCTTTGCTTAACCGGTTCCGCAACATGCGAGAACGGTCCAAGACATTCTGGGGGAGGACGAAAGGTCCGATCAGTGTCGCTCTGGGGAATTTACGCCCAATTGGGTTAGTGCGTAGTGAGGCTCTGCGTTCAAGGTACATGCAGTACGATGGTTATAATAGTAGTGGGAAGTATAGTAACAACAGAGAGAGAGAGAGAGAGAGACCCTGCATTTTCAAATGTGTGGCTAAGGCTAGTCTATTTAGAACTACGAAAATACCAGACAAGTTTTTGAGAGCGAGAAGGTGTAGTCAACAGGAGCAAAATAGGGAATTTCTTTCTCAGTCCCCAAGTCGATGATTCTCTCAAGTTGGGAATTTTATTTCCAAGGCTCTGTGTTTCTCTCCTGTGTAGTAGCTTACTCGACTATTACGGTACTCCTACTACAGTGAACTCACAATTTAAACTACACTCAAAATTTGCTCTACATAAAAATACACATTTTGAATTAGAAAAGTTTCACATTGAGCTTATGGGCCAAAGCTCTGTATGGATTGGAACTATTGTTTGCATTATAAGAGTTGGGTTGAGAAACACTTGGAAGTAGAAGAAAAACGGCAAGGATTTCAAGCTAAGAAAAGTAGGGAGGGTGGAGAGAATTAGGTGACTTGATACAACAGGATATCAAGACAAGAACTGCTAAATAAAAATCCCCATGACAAACAAAGATTGCTGCACATTATCTTTTATGCCAATAACTGCAGGGGAATAACTGTATGCCATCTGCACTTTGCATGCCGGCATGCAAATTGGGATAAGATTTCATAGAGGAAAATAATTTTGGTTGAAAATTTTAAAACAAAATTAAAAGCTGAGAATTCTTTTTCATAGATTTAATTCTTGTTCTCAAGTTGGACATTGTAATTGGTTTTGTAATTTTGTCATTTGTAAGTTGATTATCAATTTATTAGTGTTTGTTTTAGTAATGACAGTTTTGTAAGTTCCTTACCATAAAAGGATAAATCCCTCATTACAAGATGAAGCAATACCGGTATATCCAAAGCAAAATCACAGCAAAATTTGAATGATCAGAGCTTGAATCCACGAGGATTTACTGCACTAGACAATTAGAATAGACTATTGTAGGCCTAGTAGACTACGAAAACGCATCATGCATTGTAAGATGCAAAAAAAGGTAGATTCCGAAAAATGATTAGTATGATTTTCTCTCAAAATCAACTTAAACCTGCGACTAAGGGGAGAAAACACATAGTACAGCCAACCTTCGAAATTTCAGGTTAGTATCATGAATTTTAAGTAAAATTGGATCAGATAAGTTAGATGGCTCTATCTAGGGGCCTTAGCATTAGCTGCAAACAATAATGACAAGTACATATTATTTTCAACACGCACCTGTGAGATATCCGGCATGTTGCGTCGTACTGATGAACAGATCGTGCTTCTGGTCCCTGTATTCTGCCCACACAGTAGACTTGTCCAATACGGCAGAAACTCTCTCACCCAGCAGCAAGCTACGACTCATCGCTTTCAACGCCTTCACAATCTGCGCCTTGGTCATGGCCGGGTTCTCGATGGCGTCTAATCGGCCTTCCAGTAAACCAAGAAGGTAGGACACCATGTCACTGTCTAGTGCCTGCTTCACCAGCTGGTCTTGATTGGCAGAAAACATTCTGTTGAGAGCCTCGCACGCGACTCCAATCATGTCTTTACGAGCCTCCATTGCTCTCTTCAATGGACTTATGCATTCGGTATGTGCCATTGTCTGGATGCAGGCCTGTAAACATCACACAGATATATATCATATAAGTCTTAATGGTTCTAACCAAAACGTGTTATCATGCGTGAGGATATAATGTATTTCTTACACTTGAATTAATAAATGATACGTGACCTGAAGTCGAGAGCAAAATCCGTCATTATAGAATGGTCTATCACTGAAGTCCTGACTCAAAAAGTTACATGAACTTGGCATTCAACTGTTGACTATCTAAACAGTCCAAACTCTTTTTTATGACTCTTAATGAAGAGTGTATTTCTTGACTTAATGGTTAACAGTTAGGCCTATTCCCAGGTTTTTTCGTGGAAATATATATTTTTTATTGTACTAATACTAGTACAATAAGCCGTCATTAATCCAAAATAAAAAGGAACCAAAAAATTCAATTTGATTGATAACAATTCGGATTAATTAAAAAACATCTTCACAAAATCCCACTCTTCCTGATCAGAATTGAGTCAATTTCATATTGCGCGTAAAAGAAAACCATGCCACGAAACGCTGAAAAAACACATGCATTTTTCTTTCCTGTGTGTGTGGCAAAAATTTGGGGAGCTATGCACCCCAAAGCCTCCCTATGAGCCCTATAATCTCCTTCTTTATTATCATGTTTCCCTTATCAAAATACAACGCTTTGATACTTATCAGAAGGTGACATGATTATTTGCACATATTCACCTCGCTGGTTGCAAGTTGATGGATTATCAAGATGGCAGCTTTTGGTACGGGACTCTGGTGTTGCTGTTTCCCCATTTCCCGGCACAGACGAGGGATATGTCCAAGGGACGGCACTTGATCGGCAAGTGCTGGCTGTGCTTGGAGGAGACACACCATTGCACTAGTGGCAGTTTCTAGAAGCTCAACCTGAAATGACATAATGATTTCATTAATAAGTAGAACACTTTAAAAATGTATAAAATTTATCCTATTGACTATTGTTGACAATTAACGAACTTGAAAATTGAGAAAGTTATCGAACTGGAGAATTGAAAATGCAGAGAAGAATTGTTATCAATTACGGCTAGTACTCACATCAGGCTTTTCTTTGCTCATTAGACCAAGGCAGGAATCCATAAGTTCAGAGAGAAATTCTTTAGGCCTACGTAATACCCAACCGGGATTAGCTACGAATAGTCTCAAGTAAACACCTCCCACAACGAGCTCATCTGGGTTTGCAATTGATGTCAAGCTGTTGTCGTCAGGGAGACGCCAAGCAGCGCGAGGATTAGCACGCTGTGCCGCAAAATGCCTGGACATTTACAAAAACAAACTTAAAACATGAATAAACAGGTGCGTAAAGTTGCAAAAAACTCTCCCTTTTATCTACAACTACTTCATCTTCATTGCTAGTATAATTGTACTCACAAAAAAAAACGTTTACCAACATAACAAACATAACTCTGTGCATCATATTTGTAAAAGTGTGGTATTTTCACGGACTTATGATTTTCCAGCAATACATTTACGATAAGAAACCCAATTGCATCTTTCAAGGGTCACACCCAAACCCTTGCAGCAAGATTATTAAATCAACCGAGTTGTTGAAATAATGTAGGTAGACGACCTTCATCTCTGGTGGATATAAGTAGACCTATATTTACATTCATAACACACATTTTGATACATATTCAAGAAACTTACTCTTCTTTGAAAGACGCGATCGAGGCAGAAACCCGTAATCGAGTATCCGTATCCCAAATAAGCTCTGGATTCTCGTGGACTCCTTCAAACGTGTGTACACATGCCTGCGGGTTGTCCCTCATTCCGTCGGCAAACACCGCAGGTAAGAATCTGCCTAACGTGAGACGAACTTTCGGGCCGACCAACTTGTCGGCTCCCATACGAGCGAGCAACTCCGCACTCTTCTCGCGGACAGCGGGAACATTCGAGTTGGCAAACAAGTCCAGCAAGTAGATCACAGCACCTATGGTATACCGAATAGGCCTATTAGAGACTTATAAGCAGTAAGCTCTCCTCGTACCAGCATACAAGCATGACGCAATGTTGTACATTTATCTGTCTCTCCCTAGCATTAGAACAGTCCAATACTTTGTTTCATTGACTCACTTGACTTTTTACTCTACTGACAATCTTCATTCATTAGGGTCTACTTCAAATGTGTACCTGTATACCGTATTTACACGCATATAAGACACACTTTTTTCCATTTTCAAGTCATCAAAAAGTCACATGCGTCTTATAAAGGTAAGTGAGGAAAAAACTGTCACATTTTGCGATATATTTACGTGCCCTCCCTGAAAACTGTTTTTCTCTGATGTAAAAACATTGCAAAAACAGTTCCTGTGAAACACTGCCTGTAGTCCAGTGTTAAAGCATAGGGCAAACCCACAATAGTTGTCAGATTGTATGCAGAACAGTCCTTGATATTAAAGCATAAGGCAGACCCCCAATTGTCAATTGTCAGGATATAATATTGTGGTAAATCTGTCAACAAATGACAACAAACATACTCATAAAATATCCTTATGCCTTTTTCCTAGCATTAGAGGTCAGGAGGTCAGACTCCCGATCATGTTACACTGAATACCAAGACAAACACTTTGACACATCTGTTTATCATCAATCAATAATGCTTGCCTGGAAGTGTGCTATAGGTGATAACTGAGTCTATCAGGGGCTACTCTTTCAACACTATTGGATGGATAAAAATGAATCTAAATTTGGAAGATATAATATCAATATTGTTTATAACTTTATTGTCTAATAGAGTGGATGTGGTATAGGGTAAAGGGACTGGAACCTTCTTTTGTGGTTACAAGGTCTCCTGAATCATGTTTATGACACGAAATATTGGGAATATGATACTGCGTCTTATATAGGTAAACAAAAACGTTTCCAAAAATAGAACCTGAAAAGTAGGGGTGTGTGTTATAAGCCGGTGCGGCTTATATGTGTGTAAATACAGTAGGTTTGCTCAACACTTTATGCTGTCTTTCCATGACCACAGAATGTTGACCGCTCCAAATGCGGAAAAGTGACGGCATTTTCCAATCTGACTTTTACTACGGCATCTATCACATACATAATGAATCACTACCAGCTATCTACTACTCCAGTGGTATATTTTGGTAAACTTGGTGATTTGGCAGTGGAATGTAGATTTAAGTACGGTAACTAGCTTACCGGATTTACAACGCGAACCTATCACTTCCTTTCCAACGTTGGAATTGCAAAACATGTAAGAGTTTTGTTCAACTTTTTTCACCAATGCCGTACTCTTCACCGATTGGTTTTCAAGTCTTCTGACAGAGCGGTAAGAAATTCACGGTGAAAAGTCACTTTTGCGGTCATGGAAACAGCATTTAGCATCGACATAGAATTAAGATATAATCGCAAGTAGCAATGTAATAAACTGATAAATAAAGTATTCTAACCATTGGTTAATGCATCTTTCACTATCTTCGTCGTTGACATGAGAGCATACAAAGTGTCCAATGTCGTTGTTTGTGCCTCGACTAGCGTGTTCAACGTCAGCAACAGATGAACCAAAACGTCCGAGGCTGCGATGTCGTTAACACACTCCTTGTTGCGCGTGACATTCGATATGACCTCCAGCGCACCTCGCTGTACCGCCTTGGAGGTGTCTGCGCTTAGAAGACCGAATAACAGACGGAAGTGGCCGATACACTGTATCTCTACGCCTGCACAGAGAAGGAGCATACAATTGAAGTTGCTATTTAAACTGCAAATGATACTAAAATTTCATTATCAAACATTGTTGAAAAATATTGAAAATATTCAATTTTTCATTGGTATCAAAAATATTTAGAAGGAAAGAATTACAATTTTGTGCCTTTCACTTGACTACGTGACTAACTGGATTCCCTCGAACGTATTAGGACATTCCCAGTAGCAACAGATCATTTTTTTTATTCACAATTTTCCAAGAAGATAGCAATCATTGTTTTGGTATTGAATTTTCAAATGTTGAATATTCCAATTAAACATTGAATCCACGTCCTAATATATTGAATCGATAAAAAAAGGTTATATTACCACATTTTATAGCACATGACCTACTTGAAGATCTGTATTAACGATTGATGATGGGCATGACTTACTAGTCGGCCACCTAGATGTATACTACAAGTGGGCTTTCCGAGATCTACCATGGTGGACGATTCCCAAACGCCACATAATAAACAACCCTCACTTGATTGTATGTTGGACATTAGTAATCACTAGTCTTCAACTGATGAGACGAAAAGTTACCTGGATTGTTCTTGATAACATTGCCGAGTGCCTCAAGAGCCATAACAAGATTCTGAAGTCTCTCTTTATCGCTTGCATTCAACGCGGTGCCACCAACCGAATGAAGATGCTTCAACTGTACGCCCAGGAACTCCAGCAAATCGATAGTAAACTCTTTGGGATTCTCTATTAGAAACATTGGCTGTTGATTATAAATACGAACAAATATCTCTCCAACAATGAGCTCTTTGCTGTGCGAAGAGAAGATGAACTCGGTTTCTAATAACACGCCGGTATCGGAATCTAGGTTAAGTTTGTTTTGGCGTTGCTCTTCTAGAAACTCGCACAGTTCTGCTCTCGTCCCATTATCCCACAGGAGGTATGGTGTCTCACAGTTGCTGTTCAACGTTTTCAGAATATCGGCAGGTTTATCCAAGGCGAGCTGACGTGACAAGCAGGGCGTGAGCAACCGGCAGAGCAAATCCTTTGCTACCGGATTACTTGGAGTTGCCAAATCGTCGGCTAGGTAACCTCCTAACCGCGCACATGCTCGTACAGCTAGCTTGGCCAAGTTGTTGGACACCTCTTGCTGATTAGCCTCTTCACACCTTTCAACACCTCCCTCCTCCAAAGTGAAGTCGTAACTAAACATGAATAGCAGCATATGCCACAGTGCTCCCGCCTTGAGCAGTTGCATCTGGAGAATGCCGTCGATGGCCAATGCAGCAACACACTCTGTAGCCACCGAACATAGCCGCGTGAGATGCTTGAAATACAAGAGTCGGCACAAGTCTTTCACTAGTTGAGGAGCCTCGATGATTCTATCACGACATCCTTGAAACTGAGCGGACACCGCATAACACCGAGTGACGTGTGTACACACTTGCACAGAAACCTCAGTCGGCTTCGACGACGCACTCAACACGGAAACACACCGTGAATAAGCGTCCAACAATACGTCTAAACCACGTTCACGTCGCAGCTCCTCGGCGTTAAGCGCAGAACAATGAACGGTGTGATATGCAAGTTCGCTGGCAGCAGCAAGCAGCGGAGCCGTTTTTGAGAACAATCGTTCATCTGCCGTTTCCATTTCGATCGTTTTAATGAGCTGCGGGTAGCCGGCATATTTATACGGTTGAAGTTCTTCCGAGTAGCGATGGAACAGAATGCTTTGCGCTTGCAAAATGAGAACAATATTGTCTGGGTTAGGACCCTGGCTCGTCCAGAGACTTCGACTGCACAAGAAGTCGTAAGCTTTACTGACTGCTTCGAACTTTTCTCTGCCTTCTGGATTCTTGTCAGGGTGGTACTTCTGAGCTAGACGATAGTAAGCCTTACGAGCGTCGGCTTCTTCATGCTCCAAGCCACGACGTAAGCCAAGCACAGCGTACGCGTCATCTATCGACATCTGTGGTGGCTTCTTTTCCACCTCCTTTTTCCACGCTTCCAGCACCTCTTTCAGAAGTCGCACCTGCAATGTCATCAAAATCAAATGCAATCAGACTAAGTAAATATTAGGGATTTTATAATTTACAAATAATATTTATTAAATAATATAACAATCACTTATTCAATAGGTCCTTTTACCCACTCTACTTGCAAGCACTCATTGTTTTCTGGTGAGCAATATAACTGGTATTGCATTCTGTGTATTATGGTACTCGTGGAAAAAGTCAGTCTACTTATCCATAGTGTTGAACGCAGAACAGCACCAAGATATATAACTTACATTATCTCTCATTTTATTCAAGAGAAAACAAACAGAACAAAAAATTCGAGCAAACATATCACTGTAGTACCTCGTAACCTGTATCATATTACAAGTCAATACGTGAACTGTTTCCCATCATAATGAGAATCATTCGTAGCAGCAATTAGCATTAGTAGGATAGACTATCGAACATGCATACCACGAACCTGCTCTACTTTGAATCCTACTGACAGAAAACTCATTCTTTTTAAAGGAGTATATTATGTCATTTACAGTAGGCCTTGAGATGAAGAAAAGTATTGATTTCAATATCAATAATCCTTCTAAAACTTTTATCACCTTACCGATATTGTAATACCAAAAATAGGCCTATTGTTTTTTAAATATTTGAACAATTTTTTCCCTAGCCACACAAAAAAAATCCGTTGGCAATACTGCATGAGCTTCAAACTTGGTAAAATTATTTATTTCCCTATGCCTCGCCCCATTTTTTCACAATTTTTTTGTTGCTCGCTCCAAACAGATTAAGCTAGCGATCGCTCTAGAGTAAGTCAGTGAAACCGACCAGCAGCGCCATAATTTAACAAAATAATAAACTACGTTCCACAGATTTAAAATTAACGGCACCAAATACAACTTATTCTGTGCAAAATATGTAGGCCTACCAAAAATTATAGGCCTACTATCGATAATACAACTAATATCGTTCAACATTTTGTTTTTTGAGAATCGAATATCGTATTGAAATTATCGATCGCCATTTTCACCCCTAATCAACAGACAATATTTTCAGATGGCATTTTCAACCTACCGGTTCATTTATAGGCCAGTCAGGGAACCTGGTAGTATCACATAGATGCCGAAGGTAGAAGATACTGCAGAAGAGCTCCTGCTCTAACTGCGGGTACCTGACGACAGGTATAGCGCAGTACGTGTATAGAGCTCTTGTGTTGCTACGAAGACGTGGGCTGAAGTCCGCAATGTGGGCAGCAATCTTCTCAATCAGCATCCGTCTCATCTCGGAGTTCCAGATGGCTTCCGGCGTGTCAAACTCTCCGAGAAAGATTTGAGCAAACTTCTCGGCGCTGTGGTTTTCGAGATAGTTCACCATCGCTTCAGGTAAGAGTTGACCCAGAATGCTTCTTTGCATTATCTCAGACATCTGAGCCTGGAAATGTGATGAGTATCAATTTTTGTTTTATAGTTAACCGTCTTTGAACACAAAATTACAATTCAATTCTTTTTTTCAAACCATTGTAGACCTAGTTAGAACTGAAAATCAATTAAAATTGAAAATGATAAGATTTGAATTATTGAAATTTCACAAACATTCATATCTCTTTACCAGTGGCCGAGATTATTTCTATGCTTCTATTAGCGTGAATGTTTGACTTATAGGAATTAGCCTGCACATGACAGTCTTTCTCTTATGCAGGCTTCTTCTTACCGGTATCATCACAGGAAACTTTTGTCAAGTCAAAACTCAGGGGTGAATAAAAAAGATTTTACTAATTGAGGAACAATGGGGAACATTGGGGAACAATAATTTTGTATCAAGTTTCGATGTTATTAAAAAAAAAAAAAAAAATTGAAAGAATTCAAATCAACGTAAATTTTTTAAAATTTACAAAACCTATGCAAAATCTTATCAGGATGTAATAGTACAAGCTCAATTGATAGTCAAACAAAAAAACACAAAAACAAAGCTCTGTAAGAGTAGGATGGAAGTCTTATCTATCGCTTATTCAACTAATATCCAGTAGGCCTTTGTACTTTTTATCATCGCACTATAATTACGAGTATCACACACACAGTTGAAAGTATTATGCAGTGATGGACAGCCTTAGCATCCTTAGCTTAGGTATAGTGTTTGACAAAACTCTTTCTCTTTTGTGAGGCAGTGTAATAAAACAGGAAAGAAGTGATATAATCCCTTACTGAAATAACACGGCCGAAACAGGGCCGAAACAGTTTTAAGGGACGAAACACGGCCGATTCACGGCCGACGTCGGCCGTGAGTAGGGTAGGCAAAGACTCTGCAGAAAGATGCGGTTGTATAGCGCCCAAACAGAGCCGAAACACGGCCGAAACAGGGCCGAAAATTTAATGATACTGAACGGCCGAAACAGGGCCGAAACACAGCCGGTCCAAGGACTTTTCACAGACAATACAGTACCTTTTGACCGCCGAAACACGGCCGATCTAAGGACTTTTCACGGACCAAATTTCTGTCTCTCCAAGGGACGATACACGGACAATATAGGGACTTTTTACGGACTTTTCACGGATAATGTAGCGCCTTATCACGACCGAATCACGGACGAAACAAGGCCGATCCAAGGACTTTTCACAGCCGAAATGGGGCCGGACTTTGAGAAGTTTTCTGTTTCTTGGAATCGATTTGAATGTCGAATGTTATTGTGTTAGAAGTATTTGTTTCCTTGGGCCATGTACCACATGGCATGAAGCAAGGGTTGAATGGGGGTAAATGACCAGTTTTTACTTGTTACACCGCATTCCATTGCTGCATTCAGTGTTCACACTGTCCAGTGTCTCACTTGTACTTGTCGAGTTAACATGATGAGGAGTGTAATGAAGAACGAATTTACAACAAACTTGCTGAAACTGTCCGATAATATATTTTAGGGGTGGATTACGTGATTCTACTATCAAATGGCCTAGTCCTGACTGTCGTCTAGAGTCTAGAAAACTCTTCGCTCCAGACGACTCATGGCGTAACTGATGAGGGTTCAGATAACTACTTTGCCACGTGTATTGCCCCTGTTTTACGTGCTACCCTCACATAACTTTAAATGATTGTATCCCAATGTTGCATCATTGACTTAACTGTTGAATTACGCTGTTTTTTTGTGACGCAAGCAAAAGGAAAACATGTTTTCAGTGGTCGCCTGTTATTTTTTCTAGCAAAAAAATAATTCAACCGGCCGCTCATCTGAACTTCAAAAAACATGTTCTCGTTTTGCATGCGTCACACAAACACGGCGTAATTCATCAGTTAATTTAATGATGAATTTTAAGTATGCCGGGACCAACAACGGTTGAAACAGGGACTTTTTACGGCCGAAACAGGGACATTACACGGCCGAAACAGGGACTTTTCACGGACGAAACAGAGACATTTCACGGCCGAAACAGGGACTTTTCACGGACGAAACAGGGACATTTTAGGGCCGAAACAGAGACTTTTTAGAGACTTTTCACGGACAAAACAGGGACTTTTCTGTCCCAATTGAAACACGGCCAAAACAGAGACTTTTTAGAGACTTTTCACGGACAAAATAGAGACATTTCAGGGACGTAATTTGCCGTATAATTTCAGTAGGGGATGGTTTCAAAATCAATGTGTGGTTCGTGTATAGCTTCCCATTACCTTTCATATACCGTATTTACATGCATATAAGATGCACTTTTTTCCATTTTCAAGTCATCAAAAAGTCACATGCGTCTTATAAAGGTAAGTGAGGAAAAAAAGTCACATTTTGCGATATACACGCTTGGCTGAAAACTGTTTTTCTCTGATGTAAAAACATCACAAAAACAGTTCCTGTGAAACACTGCCGGTAGTCCAGTGTTAAAGCATAGGGCGAACCCACAATGGTCGTCAGATTGTATGCAGGACAGTAAGGCAGACCCCCTATCGTCAATTGTCCCGATATAATTATTGTCCTAAATGTGTCAACAAATGACAACAAACATACTCATAAAATATCCTTATGCCTTTTTCCTCCATTAGAGGTCAGGAGGTCAGACTCTGGATCATGTTACACTGAATACCAAGAGAAACACTTTGACACATCTGTTTATCATCAATCAACAATGCTTGCCTGGAAGTGTGCTATGGGTGACAACTGAGTCTATCAGGGGCTACTCTTTCAACACTATAGGATGGATAAAAATGAATCTAAACTTGGAAGATATATTATCGATATTGTTTATTGTCTAATAGAGTGGATCTGTGGTGTAGGGTAAAGGGACTGGAACCTTCTTTTGAGGTTACAAGGTCTCCTGAATCATGTTTATGACAGGAAATATTGGGAATATGATACTGGGTCTTATATAAGTGAACAAAAAGGTTTCCAAAAATAGAACCTGAAAAGTAGGGGTGCGTCTTATAAGCCAGTGCGGCTTATATGCGTGTAATTACGGTAAATAGACATAAATTGCCTGGCTGTCAACGCATAGCTGCATTTTCCTAATAACATGATTAACGAGTTAAAATAAGAATACATGTACTCACGTCATTTTTGGCAGCTTGTTTGGTATGCGTAAGCTGCAAGAACCGAGCAATTGGAAGAACATTGGAGCCCGTGTACATGAGGATAAAGTAGAAGACTCCGGTGAGGTAGACAGTTGAGATTGCCGGATTGTCCTTCATCACTTCGCAGAGCAGTGACGCGACCTTCTCCACGAGAACCGGGTCAAAAGTCAACAGCAGCTGGACCACATGAGGCAAGCAGACGGCGTCTGACAGCAGGCGTTTCACTCGGGGCAACGGACGAATTACTGCATCATCCACGTCCCTAGCAAATCAACACAAGTGTGATATATACCGGTAGTCAAGAAATCTAAATAATGTTCACTTTCTCGTAAAAAAATACTCTTATTGCATTACGGGCAAATTACAAACGAAAAAACTTGATCTATCATTTTTCAAGGGATTGAGAAATGTAGGAAAACGATCCATGTGGGAAAATTTAATATTGGTTTGTATGGGACTATTGGTGGTACAAAAGCCACACGATAGACGCACAAACGATGCGTCAAGGTTTCGTTGTAAACAAAAAAGATGACATACTCATTATACGAGATTGTGTCAAGTAATTACTGAAATTATTTCAAATTTCAAATAAAATAATGAAATTATTATTCAACAGCATACTTGATAGTTCGTAATATAAATCAATGTCAATCTTACCTGCTAGGAAAGTATTGGCACATTTGTATGAGTATGTTGAGGATGAGAGTGGCAAGATCGCTCTCGTTCATGACTGGAGCTCCTTTAGCGAGAAGACACCACTTGAGCTGAGGCACTTGCATCAGTGTCCGCCACCCATCCATACCCTGCGCCCAACACTTCGTTTTCTGATTCAGAACACCGCTTGTCCACAGCTCACGAATCTGGAAACACAGATAATTCTAGTTATTCAAGTCAAAGATAGCATGGGATATATAAATACCTGTATTAATATTAGACCTAGATCCTGACAGCTGGTGTTGCTTCATAACAATCAGATACAGGCCTAAAGTATACCGGTACTAATAATTATAAAGAAGATAATAGATGAAGATTAATTAATTATTTATAAGCTATAAGTGTCTAGTTTTGGTATATATGGTATTATAAATAGTATAATAGTTGATTAGAACACCACAAACTCAATGCTTAAACGTGTGATATAAAAATGGTAGGCCTCTACCTAAATATAAAAATAATTCCAAACATGTCAATATGATTCATTAATTGCATGAAAAGTTTCCGAGTAACAAAAGAGAGCCTCCTGATAAGTACCGGTACTATAATGGATGAATGCGCTATTTCCACCAAATTTTAGCCTAAAATTATAGAAAAATCCTTTCCAAAAAATAATTCAGCCACGAGGTTTTGTTGAATGAAAAAGATTCTCTACTGTGAATAGAGAAAAATCCAGTAAACAGTATAAAGCATAAATACAGTCATTAATATCAACAGCCCTCATTCACCCTTTAACTAACTTCCTAATCAAAAATATTTTGTACAATATTATGTAACATTTAATTTACTTGTATAGGACTGATAAGAACAAGACTTCATTCCATGACTACAGTTTGATATTCTCACCTCCTTAAAGCTGACTGGACCGGATTTCTCTCCAGCATTACCGTAATGCCATTCTTTCTCGCTCTCTTGTTCCATGTTTGGTCCAGCCTCTATCACGTTGCTCTGCGAGAAAACCACGGCTCGGGACGTGTGGAGATGTGCTAGCGTCAACAAATCCACTAGAATTTTGACTCCATTCGCATCCATCAAGTCCTTTACGTTACGCCGATGGAAAATCAACTTATTTATAAACAGCACCAACCTATCACGTTCCATCCTATCCGTAGATCTGTCCAACATTCCGACAATAAACTTGGTATCACTGAACGGACCTATTTCCTCGTGATGTCGCCCATACACGATGGCCATTGCCTGAAGACACATACATTTCATCTCTGATTTGGTAGTTAGTAGGAAACGATGATATAGATCATTGAAAAACTCATTGGACTTTCTTATCGGCGAATCAGGAGTGTCTTCTTTCTCCAAGAGTAAACGAAGATAGTAATCCCCGATACGCACTTCGTCAGCGAGGCACTGGTACTGAACCTCAAACTCGTGATGATTCCACGCAATAAGAGCACTTCCCGCCAGCTCTCGGTCCGAACAAAATGAACGTATCTCGTTCTCCAGAGCGTCTCGTAGCTCCTCTCGCGTCTTGTGATTCCAGATCAAGTTCGGCAGCGTGTGATCTTGAAGGAACTTGTAGTAGAATAATGGCCAGTTGGCTTCGCTCTTGATCCGCTCTCTGCGCTTGCGTAGAACAATAGGATGTTCTCTGACCTTGTCATCTTTTCTCTCTACTCCCATCCTAGCTCCCCAGTGCTGTAACGCATGCTCAACATGCTTCTCTACGACTCGAAGTTGCCGTTCTATTGCTACCCATTGCGGGCCTCGGCGGTTTTTACTCGCATGATCGTTTGCCATCTTCAAGTTGTCTCTTGTGTTCAACCTCTCTTGCTCCAGACTGTTAGCCGGAACCTTCTCTTCTGAGTCCAAGTGAGTCAATAACCCAGATGGCATGATCCTCTTGAGAAGACCCATAGCTGTAGGATGACCTGTGACCCAGAGGCCGACAAGATGGCGAGATAGTTGACGATGAGTTAGCAATCGCCCGTCTGAGCCTTGCGTGAAGAGAGCTGTGAGAAGATGTCGGGGCAACGCCCCTTCGGCCAAGGCCAAGTCTTGCATCCGAGCTGCTACTTCTGCTTCTCCTTCCTCTATCACCGAACGCATCACCAAACCTGCACCCTTCACCACAGCCAAGGATGGATGTTGGAAGAGTCGAAACAATGATCGACCTCTGTCTGCTACCATTTCCAAGAGATTATCAAAGTGGTTCCCGCCAGTGGTCTCGCTGTACGGAACGCACAGGGCAAAGGTCATGAAGTCCAACATGGCCGACACAACTAAAGCACCCGTACTGCGATTAACATGCTGAATCCACATCTCCAGTAAGCTCTCCAGGAACTTCTTGTTAGACAGTAACGACGACTTGTTGAGCTGTTCTTGCCGAAGATCGTAATCATCATGCATAGGATGCATCAGCGCACAAATCATATCCAACGCTGCATGGGTCACACCTTCATCATCTTGCTTCAGAGCTTTAGACACTTTTAGTCCCACACTTTCCCTCAACTTGGGAAGTGCCGTGAAGGCAGAAAACCCAACTTTTGAGGCGACCAAACGTCGCAGAGCTTGGAACTGAGCTTCAAGTTCGGGAAGAGTTATCACAGTTTGTTCTCTTTCTTTATCAACCAAAGATTGCAGAGCTCCCATTATCAACTTGTCTTTATTCTCGGCAAATAGACCGTCTTGAGTTACAGAGTGAAGAAGTCCACTGTATGGAATGTTTGCATTGAATCGTTCGACCACTTCTGCGAATGATCGTTTTCCCGGAGGTTGCTGAAGAAATCTAAGATGGTTGGACTCTGCCTCTTCTTCGACTGGCTGACACAACGGTCCCAAACGTTTACCTCTCGGAGTCAAACACATCTTGATGTGAACGTCTCTATTGCCCGACGCTCGGACTCCATCGAGCAACGAAGCCAACAAAGAATCTCGATCTGTAGCTGTATAAGTCCGAGTCTCTCCGTTCACGTATTCAACCATGAATAACTGGGGGTTTTCTCGACTGCGTACCAAAGCAAAGATGTCTGCTAGAGGTCGAAGTGTGCACACGCTGTAGGTCTGCGGGTCACGTTCCAATAAACACGTCTCACTTAGGCAAAGAGTTCTTCTTTGAGCATCTTGGTGGCGAGTGTCGTGAATCTTTTGAATAGAGAATTCAGACACGGAGGTGACGTGTTCATCCCCGCTAAAAAAAAAACGTTTTTTTCTCAATGAAATATAAAACATCAAGTTTTTACATACCAGGCTTGTCATTCAATTATAGTGGCAAGCCTGGTTACTATTGTAAATATGGTACTGTACCTTTATACAAACTATGAAAACAATAAAAGCTAAAAAAATCACAATCAGAAGAGGTCCTACCGGACTTCACCGAGATTTCAGAGCATTAAAGCTTTTGTACCTGAATTTCCCGAGACGCTGACTTGAGAATTCTTCTAATGTCAGTGGTTCTGGTAACGTTTTTATGTTGGCTATTCCCAAGAAATTAGCAGCCGCTTCTCCCATTTTTTTCTTTATTTCACCAAATTGGGCTGAAGAAAACAAATGCTGAAATGAAAAATTATTAGATGAATGTACTCGGTGCCAATACTTGATAGATAATCACTTGACAGGCCTAATACCACGAACTCAAATATTTTAATGAACGTTCAAACAAGTTTCATATTTCTGAAATATTTCATGAACAAGTAAATAAACACGAAGAAATGACATTACCATTCTTCCGAATCCTCCACAGATGACAACAAAGCCTCCCGGATAATCTTTCACCTCCATCATTCCTTCTATGTCCTTGTAATGATACGAGGCAAGGATAAGGTTTGTCGCTGGATCCAGCTGATTCAAGGAGCAAGGCGTAACTTCCAACACTACAGGCAGCCTTGTCTCTGACCAATGCTGTTTATAAGCCTGGAATTTCTGTTGAAACAAGCAAAATCACTGCTGGTAATCATATAATCATGCTGGTCTAGTCATCATTATCTATCAGGTTACTGTAAATTACCTTACACTTATTTAACATTGCTGAGTTCCACAAGTCTAATACTACGCAAACAAGCTAAAAATCAGGAATTGTGAACGATACCACAACCAAAAAAATTATTGCCAGGAACGAAATCGCCACATAGGGGGCTAGCTAATATTTTCATGTCAATAAGAGCAGAGAGATTTTTTTTGGAAAGATTGGGAACAAAACCTAAATCAGAAATAATTTTGTCCTCAGTCCCTACCAAAAATTATACCCAAGTATCCAGGCCACAGATATTGACAAACAAACCAGCAGCTTACCTCAACGATTTATAAATAACGGGACACAATGCATGCGAGAATGTTTTCTGCCTGACTGAGGTTAGGCTCAGAGGCACAATCCAGGTGCGAGTAATTCGTGCTCGGAAAAAGCAAGTATTTCAGTGCTAAATACCAAACAGAATCATTTTTGGTAGAAATCCATAAGTTATTATATTTTGTAGTCAACATCATGAGCAGTGCTAGAACTTTGTCTGGGCAACAACATTTGGAATACACAAAGACTACATGCTTCAATGGTAGGTAGCTCTGCTAGTGGACAGTAGCCAATCAAAGTTCTAGTCTTTTGGAGCCAGCTAGCCCTCAAGCGTAATATGAATGGGTCCTCAACAATAGTTCAGGGCGCTAGCGACTGATCCGCCCGTTTCAGTACAATTACTAAAAACAAGAACTTTACACACCAGAATTTCTTTTGGCTTCTCAAGAAACAAGTGTCTAAATCGTAGTGCTTCCGTGAGTAGCTCTGCCCGATGGTCAGTCGAGAATCTCATTGAGTCGTTCTTACGATCTTTCTTCATCGTGATTATAAACTCATTACTCTGCACCCCGGCAACCTTGATTGTCGGTAGAATGCTAAGGAAGTCGCTGTACATCCACCGATTGGTAACCTCCAGCGTGTTGGGGTTATACGTGGTGATCCCCATCGTACCAATGGAAAACACTCTCTTGTATCTGTGGAAAAAACACATTAAACATGACTGAAATGTTTTTAATTCAAGTTGAACTGATTTAAAAATATCATAAAAACAACAGAACAAAGAGAGTGCTGCCATTGGGCTGTACTTTCACATGAACCGCCACTGGGAAGTAAGACCAAGGACATACAAAATGTGAATATGAAGCACAGTATATAAAAACCTTATGCAGTGTTGGTTTATGAATAGAAAAATATTCATAGACCTACAATATTAGATACCGGTACAACAATTAATAAAGCTAAGCCTTAATTTCTGCCGAGCCGAATTACAACCATGAATAGATGACATAGTCTACAAAACTAAAGAATTATTGTTAAAGTGATGTCGCTAGATGATACGCTATGGTACTTACTTTCCCTTCCACGAGTGTTTGGTGACAAGGAAACAAGCCACATCTTGATTATCTTTTAGAGGAATCATTGCGACATTATCTGAAACAAAAGAAACAAACATAAACTACCAACTAGGCCTGCAGAAGCTATAGTTGAACACCTATTTAATCTCCTATCTTAAATTAACCATTCAACAATTTCGTGGCAATAGAATGGAGTTCTAAATAGCAATAATATCTTCGAAGTGTCTGACCCGACCCAGGACCGTCCTACTCCTACAAACTACTGCTGTTCAGGACTAGAAAATAGCTGACCAGCGCGGACACTTCTATTCCCACAAACCATTGTTCGGGTTGCTTCAGATCTAAGCAATAGTTGCCTCGCGCGGTTTGGCTTACTCGTAGGTCTAGTGAAAATGATTAAAGCCAGAAAGACGGCCCCCCACCAGTTATGCTAGTTTATATGAAATACTTCATTATTACTGGTACCGGTGATGATTTATTATTTTGTTTGATTGCCGGTATCAATCTCATTTAAATATGAGGCGATTGATACAACATCGTTTATGCCATAAAAAGTATTGTAGTTGAAATAACTAAAATCTTCACAGCTCCCATAGGCCTAGCTTGGCAGTTAGTATGTAAGGGTTCGATCTGCACTTGGGATATTTAAAGAAAATACATATATTTAAATATAGAGTGGCTATACACTCGTATCTATCTATAACTGCTATCTGGTATACGTGTTACCCTTTAGGTTAGATTGATTGGGTTCGGTTAAATTTGTAAATTGAAAGGTTAGTTGGATTAGATATATTTAGGTTAATTTAGGTTGCACGAAAAAAGAACAATAATACCCACATGCTAAGTACCATGGTTCAAGTGGTTGTCACACACCCAAGGTTCAAGAGGTTGTCTTGATTATTGGGTTATGAAAAAGACAATGTTTTTCATATTAGGACACAGAAACAAAACCATCTCTAGGGCCTATTACCTGTAATTATCTAGGGCCCTACGCATTAAACTCAATGCCTACGCCTATTCACTCTTATAATAATCGCTTCTCCCCGTCTTGATAAAGCCTCACCACTCTGGCCCTCTTCCGCTTTAAAAAGAGGTTATTCATCTCGTGTTGACGTCACGATAGTTAGCAGCATCACTCTGCCAGAGTCCTTTCTGTGCGATCAAATGAACTATGTGTGTCCAGGGAATGTGGTTTCGTGAGCCCATTCGTGAGAATGGAAGTGGCCACGGGGATTGGTTATTGGCCCAATGATGTATCGTGGGAATAGAGATTACATATCGCATCGGCATAAATGGTTCGAGAGAATAGTGTATAGTCCTGCCAGCATGAATGGTTAGTTAGAATAGTATTTGTTGATCTTGCCGGCACGAATGGTTTGTGGGAATACTGACTGCTGGTCTTGTCGGAACGAACGGTTTGTGGAAGTAGTAGTTTTGGTTGCTGCAGGCACGACCCACACGAATGTGCGTGGGAATAGGGTCGCTTATAATCTTTATAGATTGCCACTACATAGATAAGTAATTATTACTATCATCACAACGAATAAGTAGAGCAGTGTTTCTACCTAGGTAGGCATAGATCAAGGATTTATAATATGAAGTCTAGCTCTAGGCAAAGTCTAGATATTCGGCTGAACGCATTAGAGCTATACAGCCTATACTAGCCTCAGGCCTAGGCCTACCTGTCAAATTACAATTTGAAGTTGATAACTTAAACACTACTGTCACAAGTTAATTTACTATAAATACACAGATGGGTCCTGACTATAGTCCTCAGAACTGGTAGATTTGTACAATTAATATTACCTATTCATCAGTCATTGAACAAACAAGTCGCTTGAACCACTAAAGACGGCTAATCTCAGTTAATCTGACCAGTACGCACACAAAATAATGCACGTCTGCAAGCGTAGCTATTTGACATATATGAGGGGGTGTGTGAGAGGGTGTCAGCTGCTTCGCGTCATCATGCTAATTCGACTTCGTTTGCATTGTTTTAGGTTGGTACAACGTTAGGTCTTTTGGTCGACCGTAAATTTTGCGCGTGTAGAAAATCTTCTTTACAAGTTTAGTGATACATTGAAGTTACCTAGTAAAACCTCATTTATTGGAAAAACTTACTGAGTAAAGGTTTTAAAGTGATAACCACTCCTTATCAATTCGTTGTGATTCGCATTTAATGATGCAGTTTGTTCTGAAACCACAACACCAATGACCACAAAACCTCCATTTTAAATTTTGTTATGTTGGTGAACCTATAGCTAAGTGACATTTATCATTGGCGCTAAACAGTATGAAACCAAAAATAATGAAAATAAGCTCCAACTTGTAAAACATGAATGTATTTATATAAACTGTACAGTGCCGTGCTCAACAAGTGGTCTGTCCACAAAATTCGGTACAATATACCACTATGTGGAGAATAACGAAATATACATGGAGGCCTACTAAGGCAAACTCATTTCCTATTTACTGTGTTATAAATAATTATTCAAAACCAGCTGCTTCAGAAGTTCTAACATGCTATATAAAGCAATGTGATCAACCACCTTGGACATCATACTTTGTTAAACAAAACAGCGTTGTTAATGATCAGTTTGGACAGTCACATTTCAATTGGCAAGTTGGAAACAGTAACTATCATATTCTTCGGATAGGATGCTTTCCGTATATAAAATATCATTGCTCCCGCAGACCATTTGTAGACCTAAGTGTTGAAGACAGACTGTTCCGCTTGCTAAAAAATATAAACTTAGGTAAGAATGATATATTTTGTTTTTTGAACCAAAATGGTTACCGGTACTGTTGATTTTAATTATAGATTTATTCATCAGGGTTCACATTAGAATAATAATTAACAACTTTTTACTGCAGTACTCATTTGTGTAATATTTATATTTTCAGGAATACCTTGCTTAGCGTACGGACTTGCAGCCACGTTATTAATCAAACATACAGAAGAAGTGCATACATCAAAAGGAACAACACTTATTTATTTTCTATATAAAGAGGATGTAGGTTCTGAGCATTGACTGTAAGTAAAAACACAACTTTTGTTGTCTACCAGTAAATAATGGTTTGAAAAGATGATGCAGTAACCAGCACATTCAGGAGTCCTCTATCTGGATCCAAAATAGTCACTGGAATGTTAACCTTCTTCCTGGAAACAGAATACTAGCAATGTAGCTTATTCATTTATTGTAATTAGATCTAGAGGATTATTTATTGAATACATTTAAGAATAAAATAATTACTTGTTATAAAGTATGACAACGACTGCTTTGTCTGGTGTTTGGAAAGCTATACTCCGTACTCCACTTCTGATCTGTGGGCTTATCCCAATCCGTACAGAGCCTTCCGGAATAAACTTCGAAAAATGTCCCAGTGCATAAAACATTGGTTGTTTATAGAATTCATCTGAAGTTGCATTGACGATAATAGCTGCATCTACAAAGTTACCTGCCCAGTTTGGGCCACCAGTCGCATTTAAAGCTAAATTCCAGTCAATCCATCCAGCAACCCAGTGACTAAGATCCTGGAAAATAATTTCAAGCAGTACATGATAAAAGTCATGAATCATGAGAGGTGTTTGCTCTTAATTGATATCGCTTACCTCCATTATATCTCTCATATATGACTCGCCACGCAGCCAAGATCCAAGAGAAACTTTGTCTAATTCCCATGGTTTGTCCCCTAAAACAATACACTTTGTAGACCTGTGTAATCATACCTCAGTTTATCACATGTTGTAGTAAGAATGTATAGTGATGCTTTTCTTCCTATATGCAACATCTGAAGTACATACCCACACAGGCTTCTGTTGCAAGAATGAATTTATCCGGGAAATTGTTGTGGGTCCGATCTAGTAATGAAGCTGGTACTATATTGTCCCAGTACCAATGTACACCAACACCATCTATGTACTTTGAAGCTTCATAATCAGTCTTTAACTGAAACATTGGAAGAGAGAAAATGATTACAGTATTGGGAAATGAATCATTGAACCCAAGAAGAAGTCATGCACTTAAGAGCTTTCCATTTTTTAGCCAATTCAGGAGAATACTTTGTTTATATCTATTGAACTATTGGATACATATAAATTTAGTATAAAAAACTGTGGATCGAATGGCTATCTAGAAATGCTAGGAAAACTGTTGAGCTATTATCATTAGATGAGCGTAGCAAATATTCTATTTTGAAACAAAATTCGGGCTTGATTTTGTTTGTGAACAGCATCTCGAACGTGAAATGTGCTATGGACATTTCTCCACAATATTGGCGTTATAACATAATAGATTAATATTAACTTATAACATGTTGTGGCACTTCTTGTGGAAAATGATATTGAAATGTTGAAAATCAATGTAGAATAGCATTGGGTGGAATTTTCAATTTTTCATTTCATAAAGAAATCTTCACAGAATGTTGTTATTGTTTTGATACATGTTTCAACCTAGTTTGAAGAAATTTCGTGTATAATTTTCAAGAAAATGAATCTATTATATTGAAAAATGGCAAATAATGAAATTAATTGAGGCTGTATAACAAAGTCAGTGGCTAGACTGGATAGTTTCAAAATCAAGTTGAGTATTTAGCTTTCGAGTAGAGCCTACATCTCATATATCTCGCTCATCTTACAACGCATGCTGTGTTTTCCTAGTGCGTTTCATTAAAATTTTCAGGGCCTACATCTATTTAGCCTTATAACATATATTTTTTTTAAACGGAGGTCTCTAGACCAATACAAACTTGAGGTTGCTATTTAATTTCCATAAATACATACAATACTGTCAATATATAAATACAAATATAATTTAATACAAATACAAATTTAATTGCCAAAATACAATAAATTTGCACTGTTTTTCTTTTGTTTCTGAAAGGTTGATCTCTATAATAAATCAAAAGTTTTTCACAGAAATTGATCTATTGGATCTTCAATGCTCTTTACATGTGAATGTTTCAACTAGGATGTAGAATAAATATGACTTATTTGTCTTGTTTCTTACGCTACTCAACCACCACGGTAACATGAAACGCTGGTCATCAAGGGCAATAATTTTGGTGTTGGTATGCTGAGACCTCTCTAAAGATGGGCCGAGATTTTCTCGCACCCATCTAAATTGTGACCTCGGAGTCCACCCCATGGAATTGAATCGTACAATAGTAACAGGCAGAATACCGTTGGATGGTTCATTTCCTGTTGAAACACCCCAGAATTCTAAACCTTCTTTTTTATACTCGTCTAAAAACCTAAAAAAAAAGGTTGAAAAACAATTACAGTCCAAACAATGTAACAATTTGGAAATTCTTCAGCTTTGCATTTTACGTAGTCTTAACCTCTTAGTACGTGATATATCTGTAAAATTTAGCCCATTATTGGCATCAGTAATTTTGTAATTAATAAGCTGTGGTTTGGAAGACTTGATCGTTTGGTACGTAATTGTCTCCTCATCCTAGTTCACTAAACAGGGAAAATCCTTGTGTGATTAATGGTGAATAGTCGTTCTTCACAAATGAACATCACTCATTAATCTGTTAGCCACTCATCCATTTTATTAAATAATTTATTGTTGGTAGAGTTGTGAAGCAAACAATATTTATCATCAATATGCTTACTCACCTGATGTGGTAGTTAGCCCATGGTTCATAATATTCCTCTTTTAAGAAGCCAAAACCATAGTAGTCATTGTTTGTCTTCATCCATGGCGGAGCACTCCATGCGGCTCCGAGTAAATGGACATGTCTTTCACTCATACTGCGTGCACGCCTAATGAGTGGGATCTGGGAGGGAACGCAAATTATGATTTGTCAAAAAAATAATGTTGCAATTAAAACAGAAAATATATATTCAAGTTTTTATTACTTTAAGTTCGTAGTCCTCTGGTGATAGCTTGAAATATTTCAGGCGAGTATCGTCAGTAACATTGTCGTAAGTGTATGTATGTGTTGAGAAATCGCACCCTGCTATTGGAACTCGTCCAAAGTTCAACTCGATACCGTCGGGTGAGAAATAGGACCTGAAAAAAGCCAGTAATTGCAAACAGTAGACAGCACTAGAAACAATATTGTAAAGCTTGAATTATTTTTGAGTACACATGTTACACGGGATAAGCTATATCATCGCGTCGTGTGAGGTTTCGTCATTCGTGACGTGGCGATATTGTTGGAAAGAACTAGACAAATTATGTTCTTTCTCTGTCAGGATAGATGACTGTTGCGAGAATAGAACTCTGGTCTCGGAAATAAAGCTCTAATGTTGCTCACCTCAAAAGATTGTCTTGAGTACGTGGACTCAGAGATTTTATGTTTATTCCTGCTGCGTCAGTGAATGCAGCTCCAAATCCGAGAACGTTTTGATATTTCTGCGTGACGTTTACTTCCATACGAATTCCTAAATCAAGACAGAAAAACTGTAGTTCCTAATGTTGTGTCTCCATGCTAACAAAGAGTAAGATAATCATTGAAAGCTCACCATTTATTTCGTTGAAAGTATGGGGCACATTGTCAAAAATACCGGAAGACTTTTCAAATCTCAGCCCTTCTATATTGCTAGTATATTGGACATATTGTCCTGGAGGCAATGGTTCAACTTTATCGACTGTATCGCAGTAGGTAGCGTTACACACGCACACCATCTTCTCCAACATCACTTGTCGTGGTATACATGGTTTATCGCCAAGTACTAAAACATAGTAAGCATTTTGAATAAAATAACATCAATTTACCAATCAATTAAATGGTAATGAATAGGCTACCTTTATTGAGATCTTTGCCCGATGATTGATTCTCCAAACGGCATGGAGTGGTACAGTGAAACCTCTATCCATCGTTTTTCAAGGGACCAGGAAAATAAAATCATCCATGCAGGAAAACGATCCATCCAGGAAAATTCAACTTTGATTATGTGGGAGTGGGGAGAGAAAAACTGAATGATACAAGCAGGAAAACGATGGATCCGGGGACGATGAGGTTTCACTGTATACAATAATTAAGAAAGCGTGAAACATATTTGTGTATAGTAATCAATATCAGATATAGTTAAAATATAAGAGTGGTTAATACACTGAACCGTCATTCAGGAGACCGGGGTTCGCTGGGGCTCGAACCCGCCATCCTGTCGGGTTTTTTCATGGTTTCCCTCTATCATCCAGGTCAATACTGGGATGGTTCCTTAACAGCACAACTAAACAACATTATTTTAATCTTGAATGAACTTCACATTCCCACAAGGAAAATATCTATGTAGTCTTGAGTAGCTGTAACTTACCATTAATTATACATAAAAGAATAATCCAGGATGGTGAAGACTGAATTGATTTCATTTTAACCAAGATTGTAAACACTGGAAAAGATAATAGATACATTAGTTTACATACTGTCAACAGATAGTTAAGATGGAGGATGAAGTTAATGGGTGTAGTCTGCCATCTGCACGTGAGGTCTCAATCATAAATCATTACTTGAATCTACTTGGCAAGCAATGAAAACAAATAGAGACATTTACATAATGAATAATAAATTAGACGGAGCAGACAGACAGTATTTGATTAGTCAACTTGCTCTTTGATCTCGGGATTTAATTGATACCAAACCAATTTGTGAGTAGATATTGCCAAATATTACCAAAACTTGAATTCAAATTTGGCTTAAGATAGATAGGATATGAATCCACTGGTTCAGTTTTATACTGTATAGTATTTATAATACAAAGTATAATGGTTAGACCTATACAGATAGTGGCATTTACATGTATTGAATAATCAATTATTATATTACATGGGACAGACAAACAATGACCAATGAGTCAACCTAGTCTTTGATGAAACTGTTTTTTAAATTAATTGTTTTTAATGTATAATATTATCAAATAAAATTGAATTAATAAATATCACCAAAAATTTGCGAAGTGCAGCAATTTGATCTTGAATATTCATTTATTCGAAATATCAATTTAACAAAAAACATATCTCTTGGATACTGGTACCAATTGAAAACTATCTGCAATCCAATTATTAATAACATTGGATCCTAACATTTTCAAATGTGTACGGCTCAAATATTATGTTTGTACAGTATAAGTTGAATAGGTTTTAGGTTTCATATACCATACTTGTCAACACCAAACAACTGATATTTAATTAACTCCCATGCACAATTCAGTTGAATGTTATTTTCTACTTTGCTAGAGCCATTGAGTGAAAACAAGAAAGTGATCTTGACCTTGTTTTATAAAGCATCATCAACATGATACTTTTCTGTTCTAACAATGAAAACATGTGGCATTGCATTTATTGCTATGTATTAATTTACTTCAGTTTCCAGACATGAAATAGGTGTTACACAGACAAACATTAATATTATCATGTGAATGGGAACTTTTTGCATCCATACACAATTAGAATAGATTTTAAATCATTTTTCTGTTTATACTTGTTCTATTGATCACACTACTGTAGCACTTGTTAATTACGTTATTGGTTTCATGACTTCGGTACTTACCTAGTAACAACCTTTGTTTATTGATATTCTATATAGAATTAATTAAAGGCAGTATTTTGTTTCATCAATTCTATTGTAGACCTACTGCATATATAGCTTGGTTACCAGTACTATCTGAATGACACTACAGTATTAAAGTTTACTGTTTTGCTTATTAACTATTCTCTACTCAAGAAAAAATATATGTGCATCATTGGTCAGTTGACTATGAAGTTTCACTTTTGACTTGTGTGAAAGCAATTAAGTTTATATTAGAAATCAAGGTCATGGCTCATCACTTACAACTAAGTAGGTTTATCTAAAGTGTCTCATTCAAGTTGGGGGACTTCAATCGGGGCAATACATTTTGTGACTTGGGATAATTCAAATGGAAAATATGAAATGACCAATACCTCCCACATAATATTCAATGGCTTTAATTTCTTGTCAATACAGTATGTATAGTCAATTATATGTCACTACTTCCCATAGTGGCATTTATATTAAGAAATACAAGAAACAAAATATGATACAAATCAGGTGTGTTTTTAATGCATATTGTATAAGAGAACCACTACTTGGGGTAGTAGTGATAATAGTCTCAGTAGTAGTGACAGTAGGCTCAGTGGTAGAGACAGAGCTAGATGTGACACCAGTACTGGTAGTTGATGCAGTAGTTGTAGCAATAGGCACTGGTGCATTATAAACAATAGTTTGGAAAGACTGCTCGCTGATAAGCAGGTTCAAGTGACCTCTCTCTGGATCAGTAATAGTAACTGGCACTGCAGAAGTATTCCTGAAAAAAGAATCGTGTGGTGTTATTTGACTCTTTTCTTATCGTGCACTCTACGATGGTCTAATGTGCCACTTGACAAAATATGTTGAAGACAAATCATGTTTCTGCCACGTCAGTGTGGCGTCAACGTCGGGGTAGGATAGCGGGTTTGACAGCTATGAAGGCCATAATGTAAAGCTGTAACAATGAAAAAACATTGTTCGTAAACATAGTATGTCGTCTCGCCGAGATGCTATGACTGAGTTGATATTCTCTCCCTGCGGAAATATACGGTAGAACCTCGTTAGTAAGTTCATTTTTAGTGCATAGTACCTTAGTTTTTTAGTACCTTAGTACCTTAGTTTTAGTACCTTCGCAGATATAATTTTTGATTCCTTCCATAAGCTCCCTCTTGTTAAATAGTTTTTTTAGTAAGTTTTTCACTAAATAGTAAGTTTATTTAGCCTGGTCCTATTTACTCTTTAAAATGATCAGATTAAAGTGATTTGAATAGGGCCTATTAGAATAAAACATTATGCCTACTATCTTTGCACTCCTACAATAAATCCACAATGTTTCAAATATTTGAAAAATTGTATTGTTTGAATAGAACTTTTATATTTGCAGTGAGTATTGCGTTGCGTGCAGCAAATTATTATACCGGTGATTAGTTACTTCTAAAGTTTACCACCAAGCAATATTAGGGCATTGTCCTTGTTTTGGGTCATAGTCCCGAAGTTCCGAGAATGGTGGGCTGTACGCAGTTTATTGTCCCATTTTTTTATTAAAAATACAAAATCTGAATAATAAAATTAAAACTTACAGAATATGTTAAAATGTTATATTCTAAAAAATAGATTCCATTTGGAGTTTTGAAAATGAAATATCTAGTTCCAATTACACAATGTTCCGGAGTAACAATCTACTGTAGCTCGATTCACCACCTATCTGAACCTCAGCTTATATTGAAAAGAACTCTTGTAAAAGCTGAAAATACAAAACAAATACTTCCAAAAGTATAAAACATGAAACCTTCCTGCAGAGCATTAAACCCCCCCACCTCATTAGGTGTTGCTATATTTCCTTTACGTTACTGTCGCGGGGTTTCCTTTCCAATAAATAGTCATTATAAGTTATTTTTATATGTATACCGTTACCAAGTTGAACCAGATTGATAATTATTTATCAAAAAAAGTGCAAATGTCTGAATACTAAAATAAGACCAGATCTCACTTGTTATAAATAACAAGCACCACTTGTTCATCTTGCGTTTGGAACGCAAGGCTCTGTATTCCACTCTCATCTTCATGTGGTGTAATGCCCACGCGGACTGAATCTTCCTTGACAAACTTGGAGAAATGTCCAAGTGCGTAAAACATTGGTTGTTTGTAAAACTGGTCCTTAGCACTGTCGACAATAACAGCTGCGTCCACAGTGTTGTTGGCCCAATTCGGACCCCCCGTAGGAGACAGAGCCAGGTTCCAGTCAACCCATCCTCCAACCCAATGATGTAAATCCTGAAAGATTTAATGGTTCATATGAACATTTATGAAAATAATAAATAAATGAAATATAATATATAGAACCGAGATGCATTGAGGGTTGCTTTGGCGAACCAATGCAACCCTCAATGCATCTTGTACAGAACTTTGAATGAAAAATAAGATGTGGTTATTTATGATTTTTATAACTAGGCCTATATGCTTCGGATTGATCATGATTTTCAAGCATATACACATATTTTTTAATCTTTCCATTGTTGAAAAAATTAACATGGTTTTGTTAACACATATAACGAATACCTACATACTCTTGCAGTCACATAAAATGGCTGTGGACCAAGCCACAGTGAAATCCATCCTGAAGAAAATGTAGTGACACGACACGAACAGACGATGTTCATAATACGTATGTTACAGTCCGTGAGAAAATCATCGGTAAAATATTCTGTCATTTTATTCAGATTTCTCGGGAAAAAAATCATTTTATGGCTGGGTCTGCAAATGTATCTTTTTAATCATATTAATTTATTGAGTAGTCCAATTACCTGCATTATGCTATTCATGTAGAGTTCCCCACGAGACCAAGAGCCCAGAGTAACGGGTGTCTCCCACGGCTTGTCCCCTGAAATTCACAAAACTCATAGTAACGTATTGTCATAATAAACAAGGAATATTATTGGTTAACATATTGGATTACAAATTATTCCAGGTTCAACCAATTTACTTTCTAGAATCATAGAATTCTATAATTTGTACGTTTGTTTGTTTGTGTACGTTACTTTTTTAATTTTTAAATATATTTTTAAAAACTTGTTGAAATATTTTGACAAGTGTCTCAAGTGTTGCGTTCTGTGTGCAGAACATTGAACTACGTCCGTTTGAATGTCCAGAGTGATACGCTGGCGACACTCATGAAAATAATTGAATGAATCAAGTGTTTTGCTCAGCAATATCAGCAGATCGGTGCATTACCAACGCAAGCTTCTGTTCCGAGGATGAACTTGTCTGGGAATGTTTGGTGTACGCCATCTAACAGCGCTGGTGGGAAGTACGTGTCCAAGTACCAGTGAACACCAAATCCATCAATGTAGTCGGCAGCAGCAGTGTAATTTTTCAACTAAGACACACAATTACAAAGATATAGTATAACTCATCTAACAGCGAATATAGACCAAACAAATACAGGAAGGAAGTTGGTAAACATCTTTATCTTGTCTTCAGGAACAACATTATTTGTAAAATAAATGTATCTCGAAGGTCATAGACTCACAGCGAAGAAAGAGAGTAGGGCTAGTATGTTGATCAAGTATTTTTTTTTTTCTAAATTCATTCTCTGATGAAACATTACAATACCATACATAGGCCTACTTCAGTTTTTATCAATCAATTACAAAATGTCAAATTGATTCAATAAGTGCATTTATTTGAATATCACATTTTCTTTGTAATTTATAATTCTTTGTCATCGTGTTATAATGACTGGCCTTGGTGCTAGTACACACTGAGGAGTAACACAGTAGGTTGTGAAATAGGAAGATTGGACCAACATCTTACCGCATTAGCCCACAACGATAGCATGAACCGTTGATCGTCCGAAGTGAGAATCTTTATATTTCTGTGCTGGGAGTCTCTTAAGGTTGGGCCAAAGTTTTCTTGGACCCATTTAAATTGCAATTCAGGTGTCCATGCCATAGAATTGAATCCATATACTGGTACGAGACCACCCAGAGGCTCATTACCAGTTGAAACACTCCAAAACTCGATCCCTTCTTTTTTATACTCGTCAAAGAATCTAGAAGTGAACGTCATTATCAAAATTAGACTCCTCTCTGCAATATGCTACCACTAAGAATAAAATAAGAAAGAAATGAGAAGACTTAGGGAAAAACTAAAAAAAGTTTTCAGAGAAAGCATTTCATTCCACATTTTGAAACATGACGTAATACAACTATTGTTCTTTTTCGTTATTATTATTTTGAGGGATACAAACCTAGCCCCGTAACCTATCTCCAGTAGATGGAGAGAACCAGATAACACTTTCCCTGTAAGGTACATCTAGCGACTATTGGAACAGTAGCGGTAAACCTAAAATGCATGTCTTCCACCTCAACTTTGGGGGTGTTTGGCCTACATATGGGGCAAAAAAAGGCTGCATTACTCCTGATAAGTTGCATGGCAACTCTATAAACGCGAGACCAGAAATATTTGTAAATTATGAAAACGCACCATCAGACGGGCTGAGTGGGGGCTTGACCAAAACCATACGCCCCTAAAATAGGCACAGGTACATGGATAAAATAAACACTATTTTGTGGAGAATAATATTACAAACCAAAATACGACACCTGCTGGGACCTTTGGAGGCATGTGCCTGCCATACGCCCTATTAGCGAAAAAGGTGAATTCTCATCTCTATAACTCTTCAATCCACTAATCATTATTGGTAAAACTAGCTCTTATTATTATTATTTTCATTATTTATACTAGTTAATTGTTGCATAAAAAGTCAAAATGCATACATGACATCCGATTATGTTCGATTATCGATTATGTTTGAGTATAAGCAGGTGAATTTTGAATACACTCACCTCAGGAGGTAATCGGCCCAAGTCTGGTATAACTCTTCCTTGAGATAACCGCCTGCGTAATCGGCATTTGTCTTCATCCACGGCGGAGCACTCCAAGCAGCCGCCAAGAAGTTGATGTGTTTCTCACTCAGTTCAACAGCTCGTTTTATAAGAGGAATCTGCAACCAATATCAATCAATGTTACGTATGACTCATCTAGATATTTATCCAGATATTTTACGTATCTTTATAACTTTTTCAGGCTCATATGTTATCTTTTCCTTTATCAAGATAATTGTTTTGTTATTTTGTTGAATAGATCATTATTTTTCAATTTCAGAAGAAAATTATTAAGCAAATACACCCAAAACTAAAAATGTTCACATAATGAGTTGGGATTGATAAAACGTCACTTCACTCCAAAAACTATATACTCTATGTGGCCTTGGTGAATCGAAAGATTCTTCAATAGGCGCGGATGCTGGTTTCGAATAACGAGTTTGTGAAAACTATATATATAATTAACAAAAATATCCAGTCTTCATCTTATATTTACTGTATTAAAGAAAAATATATCTTTCAGCGTTTCTAGATGAAAAATAATCAGTTATCTACATTTTAGAGAATAATCAAGTGTTCAGGTATTATTTATATTATAATACACTTTTATATCTTACTTTTAATTCAAAGTCTTCAACTGTTAAATTGAATGAGAGCAGGTTTACATCATCAGCTTCTTCTGCGTAAGCGTACGGATGAGTGGAGAAATCACAGCCACCAATAGGAACACGAGCCATATTCAACTCTATGCCGTCTGGTGAGAACCACGACCTGAGAATAGTATGTAATGTAATAATAGAAAAAAACATCTTTATTTCAATCAGAGACAGAAACGTTGCAAGGTTCAGTAGGCCACAGACTGTTATTGTTTGTGAATCACTAAACAGAACACAAAGTAAATATAACAAATACACTGAAATAATTTTCATACGTGTAAAAATATGTATTATTTTATTTGAGGTTCATTCCATTTCAAATCAAGTGACATATTTTCATGTCTGTCTTGGATTTTATTGAAATTTTGTACAGTTGTTGATTGGTAAAAAAATATGTTGTTTCTTTCTCTAGCTCAAATAGAAACTACTTGGATTATGGGTGAACCAAAAACTTACATTAGAATACCCTCCATTACGTCTCCTCAATTTTATCATTTGTACCGTTTGAATAGGAGCGCTGATTGGTTTTGAAATCAAGTTTTTTCTATTAAAATTTTAATAGATGGTCCTGGCCTAATATTACGGCACTATCCCAGTAGGCCTATCACATAAACAACCAATTAGGCATAATAAATTTTGGATTTGAATCGCACTTTTAAAAACATTTCAGTTAATTTTTTTAATAATTTAGTCATAGCCGCAATATAGTTAAATTGTGTAGAATATTTTCATCTTTTGCTTCTTTGTTTAAAAGCTTGTAGAGTGCATTTTATACCCTACAATTACCCAAAAATATATCATTTGATGATTTGAACCAGTACCTTAGAAAGTTTTCTTTAGCATTGTCACTTAGAGAGTTGATGTTAATGCCAGCAGCATCAGTGAATGCTGCTCCAAACCCCAGAATAGTTTGATATCTATCTGTCAGAGCTATTTCCATTTGTATAGCTAAAATACAAAACATTAATTATATTACACATTGCTATTTTTCAGTGACCAATTATTGTGCCATAGGTATCATCTTTTCAGTTGTAAATAAATTATTAAATTGTTCAGCCATATACGTATCATGAAATCTCGACCACAATTTTGGCAACTTATCTTGAAACGTAGGCCTATGTACCCATGTCTCGGGTCTTAATTTTCAATTGAAAGTTAAATTAAATCAAACATAATTTAAAATGTCAAATAATATTTCACCATCTTCTTGTGGGGATTCCTCAAAAGAACCTGTTATCATCTCAAAACGTAGACCCTTTTTATTCGAGGTGTATTGAACAAATTGGCCGGCTGCCAACTCGGGGACTTGATCGACCGTATCACAGTAGGTTGCATTGCAGACACAGACTGTCCTCCCGGGAATAGGATGTTCGGGTACACAGGGGATGTTGGCAACAGCTGTAACAATATAATCAGAGAGAAAGGTGTACGTGCATCTAGTGACGATAAATACGAGTAGGCCTCCAGACCTGCCACGCTGTGTTGAAATAAACCTGACTCCCACTCTAAACCCCATTACTGTATCATCAAGGGCGAAGAAAAAAAAAATATCTGTAAGAGATATGAATTTTCCACAGAATGTTGATATTGTTCTGATAAATATTCCCTCCAAGTTTAAAGAAATTTAGCTAACTTGTTTTTGAGAAATTTACCAATGTTGAGATTAAAGTTTACTAATGAAAATCTACAGGTTGCAAGGCTATGGCATTTCATTTCATTTATTTACCTTTGATCTATACATGGTACTTAATAGGTATTTACAATAGTTCTATGTTAATAATTCATCAATTGTTCAATAATTATATTCTATGGGAAGGTGAGGTATTCATACTATAGTAGGGGTTGGCAATGAGGAATTTATTAAGTGATGATTTTAAAGAACTAATTGAGTGGGAAGACTTTATTGAGGCTGGTAGGTTATTGAAAAGAGTGGAGCATAGATGTTGGGGGAATTTAGATGATAGAGTGTAGTTATGAGGAGTGATGGAAATGTTGGATTTAGTTCTGGTGGAGTGAGAGTGTATCAAGGAGTTAGGGAGAAGAATTTCGGGGTGCAGCCAGACATATATTGCTGCTGCTTGAATTAGGGCCGAGGGAAGTGTGAGGATGCCGAGAGAAATGAAGTATGGTTTACATGATTGGCGACGTGATAAACCTGCCAGTATTCTAATCGCTCGTTTATTAATAGTTATTAGAATGAAAGATATGAATGAATGAATAAGGTCAGAAGGTTGATGATACAGGGTATGTATTGAACTTTTGAGAACATTCTTTACCGGTTTACATATCTTGCTCATCCTACAACGATACGCTGTGTTTTCCTAGTTAGATTAGCGTAGCGACGACTTCCATTCCACAGATCGAAAAAAATCGGATCATTTTTTGTTATTATCATTTTAAAATGTTGTATGTGGCATATAGTTCAGGAAATAGTGAACAATCAAGTTGACACTATCTCTTCCCATTGGTGTCATATCAGAATAGATAAGGAGTATTTTCAAGTCCAGAAAAGTCCGGATTTTTTTTTAAGGAAAAAATTGGAAGCCATGGAAAATTACTATGAGAATAACACATGGTAAAATTATAAATGTTTCAATTCTATACGTAAGACATGCAATTTTAACGGAATGTTGATATTGTTATTGCTTCGATACAATATTTCTACCAAGTTCAAAATAATCAGGATAACTCGTTTTTGAGAAAATAAACTACTAAATTGTAAAAATGGCCAATACTGAGATGGAAACTCAATATTGAGTTTGTCAATGAAAATCTACGGATTGGAAGGCTATGAATAAAGGCTATGCAAGGTTGAGAAAAACACTGCCAATTTGAAATATATATGAAATATGTAAAAATGTATTTCAAATACATTTTTCTAAATTTTTCCCAAGACTACAAATACTGTTTAGTGAAACGATATAGAGAAACATACCTGTAGAAATAAATAAAAATACAGCCAGGAACATTGTCTGAATCAATGCCATCTTATTAGGCATGATGGACGAATACTGGCACTACACCACACTTTATTCATAGAACAACAGATTATGAGTGAAACATGTACTTGAAATTCTCAAACCAAATTCTTCTTGTAGTACCATATGGTTATCTTTTTAATATTATCGTAATTAACAATTGAAGTGACAATTAAAAATGACAAATATTGATGCTAGATAGTAGAAATTTGATATATGAATACAAACAATGTACCGTAATCTTGATATGAAAAAACATCAAAACATACTTTATATCATACTTGAAGTTGAGATCTGATATAATACTTGATACATATCTGATTTTATATTAGTGAGGTATAATCCAAATACTTTTATTTACCTAATGAGGTAATCTGTGATTTCAGAGTATCATGCGATTTCATAACAAGATGCCAAATTAGTTAAATAAAGGAGCACAACTTCATTTACTACGTTAATGATTGATGTTTCCTTTTCTATAACGTAGACGAATTTCAAGAAATGTATACATGTCAGTATATATATAGGCCTATATATATATATATTCGATTATTTACACACATATGTATATATATATATATGTGTGTGTGTGTAAATAATCGAATATATGTATATCGATGATGTCCAGGCAGAAGGTTAAACAGAGTATGAAAAAGTATAAAAAATCATCTACAACATGCAATTTGCACGTAAAATAATGCCAGTGGTGATGTAGGCACTATATTGAACTAATTTTTTCTCACTATTTAGGCCCCTACTATATATTTATTTCATGTATCTTTGTTACTTATCATGTAAACAACCAAAATGTTGAGAAAATATTTAATATTCACAATTTTGAAGTTTTGTTGTTTGGCAATGTAATCTATTGCTTGGTCTAGAATCAAACAAATTGATAAGAATGGGTGAGATGACCTTAGGTTCTTTCTTCATTCAAATTCCATCTCAACTCTGTAGACTGTAGATAAATGGGTAACGTATCAGAATACCAGCAAGGATGTCTATGATTTGGAAAATATTATTTATCAAGCTATACATATTTTTGATCACAAATAACTTTTATTTGATACACAATCAGATTTGTGAATGAATAAATCTCGATTTACTTGGAATACAGTACAATACAATGAACAACAGTACATCAGTATTTGGTGGAAAATGTCCCAATATCTATAATTTAGTAATAATTTTAATAATTAATTGAAGAAGTCTGATGACCTCATACTTTGTTTCAAAGGTAAAAAGCTGAAAATTAGTTGATGCATTTTTATGCTAGTTTGGCGATTCATTTCCACATCTTTCGCATGAATATACGTACCAGGATTAGGAACAATAACTACCACGTTCTCTTGTGAACAATTCAAAAAATAGGATATTCTTTTAATTCGTTCAACTTTATTAAACAAGGATTTACAGACTGGTTACAGGATATGGGTCGACCTTTCGTTCTTCACTATCCATATTTATGCATTTTCATTTTAATTTAATCATAATTTTTTAATTTGTTAACTTGCTCATTACAAAACCATTTGTCAATGATTACCTTTTTGCACAACTGTCAATTGAACAAATGACATTTTATTTTAGTTTTGGCACACAAAAATCTCTTTTTCTGTGGGCTTTTTCGTGTTTTGTTACATTACATTATCATTCTTTCGATGAACATTTACCATGATACTACCGGTACGTAATTGTCAAACATAATGTGAACTCGGAATTTTAATAACATTATTTTTGGTAATTACAGGAAATTTCAGAATTAGGCCTAGTGTTGTAAGGTGCTACTTACTATGTTGTAGGCTTATAATGTTTATACTGGTGTCTGGAATGTATTAATGTGGAATACAGTAGAATGATAAGAATTGAATTTTGTTATTTTTTGCATGAAATGATCAACATAAAACCTTAGAGAACATTGGACTTGTCCAACTTGGAATTGTATAGTTTTTGGGGCCAAGTATTGGACAATTTTTAAAAAAATCCGAAATTTAAAAAAACTAAATACCGGTACTCACAAGATTGATTCGGGCAGAAAAATTGGAAAAAATCTTCAAAAAAAACTTTTCCTGAAGAAAGATACAGATTATTACAATTTTTTCCTGGATCGGACAGCCATTTTGACAAACATAATTTGTATAATTAGCTTTTTAGTTTTTATAGATCAAATAGCTAGAAATATGACAACACTCAGAATCACAGCATGGTTATTCACAAATTTTTAGACTTGATAGTTTCCAGGTGAAGGTGTGTAGGTTTCGAGCACATTTCAAACAAATAACTCGCTCATCTTACAATACATATCCCGCGTTTGCCGTATGTTCCTCACGAAAATTTGCGGACTTGCACCCACATCCAATGTGACTTCAGTTACTAATGCAGTGCGTTAATTGACCGAGACATTGGGATGGCAGTAACATTCCATCACCACATTATGAAAAAATTATCGTCTAAATGTAGGCCTTTAACATGCATTTAACGTGAAATTTAACCCACTTCACACAAAATGATAATAGTGAATACAAATAACTTTGATGTTGTATTTGGTATGTCCTTGAAAGCTTTATCTCAACTATTATCAATATGTAGGCCTAAGGTCTATTGAAAAAAAAAAAAAAAAAAAAAAAAATATATATATACATATATATATACCCTATATATAGGCCTATATATGTATATATTTGACAGAGATTTACTGTAAGACTGATTTCAGATATGACATAGTAGGCCTACAGTAAATAGCAAATATAGCTACATATTGAAATTTTATCTGTGTTAGGAAAATGTATTGAAGATACTAGGAAAACGAATACATACATTATACGGATACCCATTGTTTGGTGACTGATAACTAAACAAGACTGCGCTGGTTGTAATAAATCAGATAAACAAATTGGCAGTACTGTATGAACGTGCATCCTGATTATGGATAATCCCTTGCCATAATAGATCCTAATAGTTTCACCAGAAGGAAATATATCAGGAAAACGTTATTTATTCACTCAATACAATGATAGTATACTGTATTGATTATTGATCCACAGATAAAACCTACAGACCCAATTTGTAAAAAGTCTAGTTATTCCATCGTTTCTCAAAGTTAATCAACTGTTCACCCTTGGTACCCTTGGCCTACTGAACATGTGTTATTTTATGGCCTGATCAGTTGATTAACATATAACCGACTGCCTAACGGACTTCGCATTGTAAAACCAGACTCAAATTTCAGTTCAATCATCCAAAAGTAGTGTGTCTGCCCACTAAAAATGGTGTTCACTGTTCAGCATTTAGAACACAATGTTCAGTGTTAAAAACACAATGTTCAGTGTTCAGTAGTTCACTGCCCGTTCGGCTTGGAGCTTGGCCACACGTTGCAAACACTTCTGAGCTGCCTGATGAATCTTTGGGTCCATTTTATCTGAAAACAGTCATCTTATCATTACAGTAAACCCTCGTTAGATGAGCATAGCGAAGATTTTCATTCCATATACTGAAAAATTTTGGTCTTTTTTTTTTTGTATGTAATTTTGTACGCGGCATTCAGGTCAGGAAAAAGGATCAATCAACTCGAAACTTTTTTTTCAAATTGGTATCACACCAGAATAGGTTGGGATTGTTTTTCAGAATAATCGGTCGAACTGTTTTTCCAGGAAAATTTGGAAAGTATAGAAAATCCCCATAAGAATAAGCCGGGGAGAAATACTTCGAACACGAAAATTTTCCTAAAGCTCTCAAATTTATACTGAATGTGGAAAGAACTATCATACATATTTTAAGCGATTTATGGAACAATCGGATGTGAAATGATGAAGAAAACGCATTTTTAATGTACTTTTTTACACATCAATGAAAGCAATTAAGAAAGCAATTAAGGAGAGAGAGAAAGTTTATTTAAAAAACACTGCCGCCAAAACGGTTGCCACACGGACACAGTATAACAAAATGTATAAAAAACAATGCATTATTTTAATTGCATTATTATTTTGATAGTAATAAGAGGTATAAAACAAAAGAACAAACGGGAATATAAATTGATAACACTAAATTATGAATAGAAAATTAAATGATATGTTGGCCGTATAAATGGTTTCGTAAAATGGTAATAGATCCTCTCAAAGCTAATAAACTTATTTATTCTATAATGTCTTTTTCAATTAAAAATTCTTTAAGTTTACAAAAAATGACGTGATCGTACCCCTTGCTACAATGCACAACCCAACCACGGTGATGTCTGAAGCATTATACTTCTCAGTATAATAAGGGATGGTTGGATTATAAATGGCTTTCTTTTCCTCATCTACCTCTGTTGCTTGATTTTCGTTTCTTTCGAAGCGAACAGTTGGGTCCATTATATATCTTCCGTGTATAGGATGTATAGCAATTATCATCGATCGGATTCTGCTTATTAAGAACCATATTCACCGTTTCTTCATGTGTAATAACTGACTTTTTATAAAATATTTATTTATTATCATTCTCTTTTTTAATATTGTGGTAGTTCATTATATTTTACGTTTCGTAGACTGATTTCGATATTGCTAGTACAGTAAATAGTCATTCTAGCCTGAAAAGGGCAATCGTTTCTGTGTTAGAAAATGATTAAAGATACTAGGAAAACAATACCTTAAACGATCCATTTATGGTGACTGATGAACTAATCAGACTGCGCTGGTTAGTTTAATTATTTTAAGGCTATTCAAAATTGGAGTATTTTTAATGTCATCAGCTTGTGATGGCTAATCCTTGCCTAATGGACTAATAGTTCACCAGCGGTAACTGTAGCTCGGAAAACGTTTTCTCACCATACAATGTACTACATATTGGATCCACAACCTTGCCCTTGTGTTGTTATTCTTTCAGTAATCATGCCTTGACGGCCTACACGTTTATCTTCAGTGCTATATATCGCCATTAATTGCATGTAAAACCGATCAATTCATTGAACTCAGTTAGTGACGCATAACGAGTTCACTGTTCCAATTGAAAACTTTGGTTATTTTATACTGTCATGTTTAATGTTTGTACGCTGGCATAGCAAAGGACATCAAGCTGACGAAGACTTGATTTTTTCAAAGTTATACATTAGTAACATCGGATGGATGCGATGTTTTTTCAAATAAATATTGGTCTTCTACACTTGTGAATTTTTCAGGGAAAAATTTCAGTATAGTCCCAACCCTCAAATAGAATAATCCAGGCCAGAATACGTTGGAACATTTTCAAAATGGCAATTTTTCCCAAAATTCTGAAATTTATATCAATTGAAAGGGAATCTATCACACAATTTCATAAGCCATTTTATGGAAACATGATAATATTGAAGATTAATGGAACATGATTAATGATAGTTTTTAAACATATACAAGCAATTATGAAAGCAATTAAGGAACATAACTTAAATGTGACCAACAAGTGTCACCATAATTAAATATTAAAATCTGTAATGGATATAAGAAGGCACTGGTACCATTGTGGGAAACCAGGTCCGTTGACCAACAGACACCGCGGTTTTAAACCTTTGAAGTGTCCATGGCCTGTATAGTACATTGAGCTGACCAAATGTCTTAGTTCTTACATTCCATACTTCTAAGCTCATCTCACAACGCTATATAAGGCGTTTCCTAGTTAATCTGAAATCCAAGGAACAAAATAAAAGATTTCATTTATAAAAATTCGGATTGACCAAAAAGTCATTTTTTCTGCTTAGAATACCGTACTCAGTTTCATATTGCGCGCTAAAGGAAGCTATGTCACCGGCTGAGACTACGTAATACATCAATTGCTAAGGGCCTTGCTGATTTTGTGTACTCGGCTAGCTCCGTGCCGCGCGATCCCCTATGGCTCGTTTCTATTGGCGCTGGGCGTCCCGAGTCGGACAAACGAGTATTCCGAGCTCATACTTCGTCAAGGCCGACTGCATTCGGACCGATTCGGCCGGATGACACACACAAAGCATGGAACAGTTGCGCGTGCTTTGACTCATTGTTACGCGACAAATAGAAACGATGGAAATAATAATAAAATAATAATGATAATTTCGAAGAATTTACTTAAAATATTTCGGATTAGCCAATCCGAAATCAGTGTTAGAGCAATTTAAGGGTCGAAATATTAGTTCGAATTACGGTTTAGCTGGAATTTGTATTAATCATATTAGGCCTAATTAACAATGAAATGTCTATACCTTCAGCCGGGGACCGATTTCAAGTTTGAAATATGTCAAATTTCAGATCAACCATTTGGATTAACGAGGGTTTACTGTACCTTTATTTTGCTATTTTCACTCTCTCTCATTTTCATTCTTTTATGAAAATTTGATTTTATATCAAGAGTCACAAACACAAAAAATGCATTTGATTAGAAATAATGATAACACCAGTAAATGTTCTTGAACATCTTGCTACTCATCACTTCATCACTTTTTTATTAATCATTTCAGTTGTCTGAGCCAAGATGTATCGAGCTAACTTGGTGGCTTAACTCTGCCGGTATCATCAGTCTTGACCACATAAACGCTAGGGGCACGGTCGAGCTTTTTCCTCTAATGGTCTACTACAGTATATTCATACTGGGATAGTAATATGACAATTATTTTCTCATGATGGTATCTTTTGTTGTTTGCTTAAGTTTGTTACGGTACTCAGTTGCTAGTATTTTTATTCCACTTATTTATCATTTTTAAATCACTAATAGGTTATTGTTTTCCGAGGGTAAAATCATCGGATATCGAATCGAAGTTAAAAAATGTCACTTGATCAATACTGAAATTTGAAGGCAATCCTAAAATTAACCCGGTGTTGACGGTCGAGGCAATTGAGTGCCGGTTGCCAAATTTACTACTACACCTCATTGAGGAAATGCATAATAATGAAATGATAACTTACATATTTATGCTGTCCTTGAACAGGAAAACGTATGGGCAACTCCTGAGGGTCGTCACAAATAAAGACAAACGGACTGTCACTTTCTCCGTCCGGATACTTTGTTCGATACTCCTCTTGAGGCAACACATCAACCACATGACACAGCCAAGTAGACAACTACAGGGTATTGCGCAGGGAACCTGAGGTCAGCGTCTAAACATTCAAGGGTTATCTGATACTCGATGACCAATATTGTTCAATATTCACTCACTACAGTATATAGAATGATACGTCCATTTTTGTTTTTTACTAGGTTTTTAACGTAGGTTATCGAAAACTACTATCAATAACATTATGGATATAGGATAAATTATTTTAGATACTTTATTACTCTTACCATTCAATACAGAATTTTTCATTAAATTTTTTAGTATATAACATTATATAATTATATGTTCATTATATCTTATTGTTTAAATATTTAATTTTAGTAGCGAGTAGATTCCTACAGCCACCGGAATAGTATTTACTAGAGTTAAGAGTTGTTAAAGTGCTAACTTCCAAAGCTGTAAAATAAATAAACTAAACTAAACTAAAAAACAAGACTGCGCTGGTTGTAATAAATCAGATAACAATTGGCAGTACTGTATGAAGTGCATCCTGATTATGGATAATCCCTTGCCATAATAGATCCTAATAGTTTCACCAGAAGGAAATATATCAGGAAAACGTTATTTATTCACTCAATACAATGATAGTATACTGTATTGATTATTGATCCACAGATAAAACCTATAGACCCAATTTGTAAAAGTCTAGTTATTCCATCGTTTCTCAAAGTTAATCAACTGTTCACCCTTGGTACCCTTGGCCTACTGAACATGTGTTATTTTATGGCCTGATCAGTTGATTAACATATAACCGACTGCCTAACGGACTTCGCATTGTAAAACCACTCAAATTTCAGTTCAATCATCCAAAAGTAGTGTGTCTGCCCACTAAAAATGGTGTTCACTGTTCAGCATTTAGAACACAATGTTCAGTGTTAAAAACACAATGTTTAGTGTTCAGTAGTTCACTGCCCGTTCGGCTTGGAGCTTGGCCACACGTTGCAAACACTTCTGAGCTGCCTGATGAATCTTTGGGTCCATTTTATCTGAAAACAGTCATCTTATCATTACAGTAAACCCTCGTTAGATGAGCATAGCGAAGATTTTCATTCCATATACTGAAAAATTTTGGTATTTTTTTTTTGTATGTAATTTTGTACGCGGCATAGGAAAAAGGATCAATCAACTCGAAACTTTTTTTTCAAATTGGTATCACACCAGAATAGGTTGGGATTGTTTTTCAGAAAAATCGGTCACACTGTTTTTCCAGGAAAATTTGGAAAGTATAGAAAATCCCCATAAGAATAAGCCGAGGGAGAAATACTTCGAACACGAAAATTTTCCAAAAGCTCTCAAATTTATACTGAATGTGGAAAGAACTATCATACATATTTTAAGCGATTTATGGAACAATCGGATGTGAAATGATGAAGAAAACGCATTTTTAATGTACTTTTTTACACATCAATGAAAGCAATTAAGAAAGCAATTAAGGAACTATTAAATGTGACCAACAAGTGTCACCAATAAATTAAAATGATTAAAATCTGTGATGGATATGAAGAAGGCACTGGTACCATTGTTGGGAAACCAAGGTCCGTATACCAACAGACAGCCGCGGTTTTAAACCTTTGAAGTGATCCATGGCCTGTATATGTACATTGAGCTGACCAAATGTTCTTAGTTCTACATTTCCATACTTCTAAGCTCATCTCACAACGCATATAAGGCGTTTTCCTAGTTAATCTGAAATCCAAGGGACACAAAATAAAAGATTTCTATTTATAAAAATTCGGATTGACCAAAAAGTCATTTTTTCTGCTTAGAATACCGGTACTCAGTTTCATATTGCGCGCTAGAGGAAGCTATGTCACCGGCTGAGACTACGTAATACATCAATTGCTAAGGGCCTTGCTGATTTTGTGTACTCGGCTAGCTCCGTGCCGCGCGATCCCCTATGGCTCGTTTCTATTGGCGCTGGGCGTCCCGAGTCGGACAAACGAGTATTCCGAGCTCATACTTCGTCAAGGCCGACTGCATTCGGACCGATTCGGCCGGATGACACACACAAAGCATGGAACAGTTGCGCGTGCTTTGACTCATTGTTACGCGACAAATAGAAACGATGGAAATAATAATAAAATAATAATGATAATTTCGAAGAATTTACTTAAAATATTTCGGATTAGCCAATCCGAAATCAGTGTTAGAGCAATTGAAGGGACGAAATATTAGTTCGAATTACGGTTTAGCTGGAATTTGTATTAATCATATTAGGCCTAATTAACAATGAAATGTCTATACCTTCAGCCGGGGACCGATTTCAAGTTTGAAATATGTCAAATTTCAGATCAACCATCTTGGATTAACGAGGGTTTACTGTACCTTTATTTTGCTATTTTCACTCTCTCTCATTTTTCATTCTTTTATGAAAATTTGATTTTATATCAAGAGTCACAAACACAAAAAATGCATTTGATTAGAAATAATGATAACACCAGTAAATGTTCTTGAACATCTTGCTACTCATCACTTCATCACTTTTTTATTAATCATTTCAGTTGTCTGAGCCAAGATGTATCGAGCTAACTTGGTGGCTTAACTCTGCCGGTATCATCAGTCTTGACCACACAAACGCTAGGGGCACGGTCGAGCTTTTTCCTCTAATGGTCTACTACAGTATATTCATACTGGGATAGTAATATGACAATTATTTTCTCATGATGGTATCTTTTGTTGTTTGCTTAAGTTTGTTACGGTACTCAGTTGCTAGTATTTTCATTCCACTTATTTATCATTTTAAAATCACTAATAGGTTATTGTTTTCCGAGGGTAAAATCATCGGATATCGAATCGAAGTTAAAAAATGTCACTTGATCAATACTGAAATTTGAAGGCAATCCTAAAATTAACCCGGTGTTGAACCGGTCGAGGCAATTGAGTGCCCGGTTGCCAAATTTACTACTACACCTCATTGAGGAAATGCATAATAATGAAATGATAAACTTACATATTTTATGCTGTCCTTGAACAGGAAAACGTATGGGCAACTCCTGAGGGTCGTCACAAATAAAGACAAACGGACTGTCACTTTCTCCGTCCGGATACTTTGTTCGATACTCCTCTTGAGGCAACACATCAACCACATTGACACAGCCAAGTAGACAACTTACAGGGTATTGCGCAGGGAACCTGAGGTCAGCGTCTAAAACATTCAAGGGTCTTCACTTGATACTTGATGACCAATATTGTTCAATATTCACTCACTACAGTATATAGAATGATACGTCCATTGTTTTTAGTAGGTTATCGAAAACTCTGTACTACATTCAGTTCTATTGAATAAATAAATAAATATCATATAATCGTTACAGGGATACATATTTTCGATTTGAATGACTACTATCCAATAACATAGGATGGCAGGAACATGTTTTTGTACGTGATTACTAAAAAGTTCATAATCCCGCTAAAGGAAAATTAAAAAACTTACAAGTTACTTCTCTACCCATCTCTGTCAGGTTAGTCGACCATGGCAGGAATCGAACCCCGGTCTCCTGAATGCCGATTCAGAGTGCTACGCGTCTCAGGTTGCTCGACCACGACAGTAATCGAACCCTGGACTCCTGAATGACGGATTGGCTCACTAGTGACTCATCTACTTCTCTCAGTATTACGTATTTTCAAAATGAATTATTTCAGTAGTGGCTCACCATTTTTAAGAGCTTTGTAAATATGTTCAGTCTCTAACAGTTCCTGGGGGCTTGCAACCTTGGAGGCAGCTGCTATCCACAGCCGACCTCGGTGCGAGGAATACCAGGTGCGACCTTCATGGCTAAACGCATGATAAAAAAGACTTCAGTAGACTTGCATCCAGAAAAGAAGAAGGATAACATAACATAACCAACATGATGGACAAAAAAAAATCAATATATTTGTATGGCTGTGGTATTTTTAGGATCATAACTGCATCTTCCTAATTATTCAGTTCATAGTTGACATTCTTCTGTACATATAAGTATATTACCGGTACCGTTATTAATGATTATTGAGTTTGATATGCAATGTATGCAAATGCTTATTGACAAAGACTACTCAACAGCAAGCATACAGTTAGAAGGGTACACTCAAAGTTATGGATTTTTAGGGGGATTATGAAAACATCTGTCAGCATACTGGACGTTGCAAATTTCACTACTTCAATAATGGAGAGATTTTCATCACGGTACAGTACAACCTTGATAGTACGACGTTCAGGGGCTACAGTTAAATCGTCGTATTATCGCGATCGTCGTTATAAATGAAATTTATCCCTTTTTTTGAATTATATAGGAAGATGGAGGATTTAGGAAAATTAATTACAATAAGATACTGTATTGTCGTCAACAATTGACATTTATGTTGTAGTCAGTACAGTTATAAATATAACAATAATTATTATTATGTATTAGGTTTGTCGGCGGGTAGGATTTTTCCTACCCGCGGGCTGGAGAGAGGAGAGCGCGTGAGGCGAGTCGTGAGCTTGAGCTTGACTGCATCTTTGCAACGAAGTGTACATATTATTATTGCTTGTTACTTTTTGCAATTAATTCGTCGTAGTAATTGCATTTTTGATACTGTGGGGACCATTTTAATCGTCGTATTATCGCGATCGTCGTTATGATGAGAGTCGTACTAACAAAATGAAATAACACTGAGTCTTATGGGGATTGGCCGGGACTATCTCAAAACGACGTTCTATCGCGATCGTCGTTGTATCGAGCGTCGTACTATCAAGGTTGTACTGTACTAAAAAGTTATGGATTTTTAGGGGGATTATGAAATCTTCTGTCAAATATCATCAGCTTACTGGACATTGCAGATTTCACAACTTCAATAATGGAGAGATTTTCATTATTAAAAATAGCTTTCATTTGTTATAAGTTGCACACCCGGCAGTACCAAGCAATACAATCAGTGGCTCAGTGAAATGTTTTTCGATTTCACTTCCACTTCAAGCTTGAGTTTATAAACATTTTGATTCAAAGGCGCTTACCACACCTACAGCAAATAACGTTCAACCGATTATGTATCGACTCAACACTGAATTTGCGCACACTACAATAAAACATGAAAAACTCTATGTTCTTATAAACACATGGGAATACAAAGGAGTCTTGTATAAAGTGAATATCCGAGACAAAATATTGCTCGTCACAAAAATGTCTTCCGGTAGCGAGGGGTAGACTGGCTAAGAGATGATGTAGTCACTTGTGTTTTAGGACAGGCAACAGAGCATCTGAGATCTGTTCATAGTCTTGTATTATACATAAACGTGTAATTTTTATTACCTGACTGCCTGATCATTACTGTTCTCCAAGTTGACACTTTACCAATACCAGTACCTAGCAGGCCTACCTACTCAAGAAATAATTAATAGCATCGACTTACATCTTAATTCCACTGATTAGAAGTGACGCCCATGGTTGGTGCATACTGAGACAAAAACCTTCGTCACACATTTCAAGAAATTGACGATCCTGCACACGATACCGAATTTTCTCCACTTTATTCTCTACGCGCCGTTTACTGGAATTTTGCAGAGTATTATTCGCAGATGCCTGAAACTAACACGAGAAACATTTCATGGCAACATTCTCTACTTTACATGATGTATAATTTCATGTACGTCGGTTTAGCTCGACCTTGTCTAAAATTGTTTATTTATTTATATAGCATGAGCAGTATTTGATTGAAATCAACATGATGAGGAGCATACTCAAATAATGTAGCACTTCATCTAGACTACTTTTCTGAACACATGAACATAATAGATTGTAAATACTGTGTTTATTTAACATAACCGGAAGTTACACATGACTACAGCACGCTACACAGACTGGCTACGCTTGCACTTCATCCAGGAGTTAGCAAATAGTCACTGTAATCAACACCAATGTCCTTAAATGTAATTACTAAGCTGTTGTAATAAATACTATACTCAACGTTTAACAAGAATAATGTCTGTTGAGTCTTACAATTGGTTGAGGACACATGATGCCAGGATGGATGTTGCTGTCGTTTATCGCTGCCCCCGAAGACCTACTAATGCTCTCACTAATTTCTCTTAGAACGCTGTCGTCTTCTGGGTACAGATCATTCACATTGTCGGTTTCTTCCAAAACTTGTCGCCCGGCAAAGTCGAACGTCAGCTTCCTGTCTAGTCGTGACGCGTGGCGCTTGGCCCGCACATCGTCTTCACGCTGCTTCAACTTATCTCGTTCTTCTTTCGACAGCCAGACGGAGTTAGCAGCATAATAATCGCTTTCGTCATCAATCACTTGTGTACGACTTTGACTGAAATCAAAATAGTATACAGTACATTTTTTAGTTTAATTGAGTTTCTACTTTCTTTCACTATTGATTCGCACCAAGATTTATCGAGGTTAGGCCTACATGGTGGTTCCAGTCCACAGACTTCTTTTCCCGTACTTGTAATTAAATAGTGATAATTTATAATTATTATTTAACCTGTGTCTAGTAGAAACTCCCACATAACAAGTGATGCATTTTCCTATACCGATCGTGTCGTATACAGGTGGTTCATCTGATCCCTTGAAAAATGATATACATGCGTAGGTTTTGCTGTAAATTAGTTCAAAGTGTGACTGATACCTTGTTCGGTCATATTCCAACAAGCGGTTACGTTGCTGCAAGGCTGCCTCCCATCCCTGAGGCCTCTTCTGGTCCGCGAGCTTCTGATAGAGTTGATTAGAGCGTTTAGAATTGGCTGCAAGGACCTGCAGCTCTTCACGGGAACACACCTGTTGTGGGAGATGAAAACTTGATTGAATAGTTGATTGCCTATTGATGTGGCAACATATAGTTATAGACTTATAGTGATACCACGGTTGTTTCAATGGCTATGTTTTTCACAGAGCTGAAAACAGTTTAGTCGAAGCGATTCAGCCTGAACTGGTTTGAATATTTGACGTTTATACCCTGAATTGTTTTGGTCAAAACAGCTTGGAAGTCGAAAAATAGTGATAGTCCTGCGGGCTATTAAGGACAAACTGTAGCGTCGGTCAAACAAGCTGAAAAGTTTACAGTATCTGGATATTATATTTGTGGCAACTGCTCATAGAATTTATTTGTAATCATTCCATCCGAATACTCTCAAATAAAATCAGGGATTGTTTTGGAGAAAAAGAAAAAAAAGTAAAGATGTGATTAGTTTCAATAACTTCATCAATTTCGAGCCTATGTCTATTGATGTACCGGTACGATGATCTTGATTTTCACTGCCACAGACTATAGGGTACTTCCATTTGGTTGATTACACAAGCGTACAAATTATTTGAATTAAAACTTCTTTGAAATCAGATCATCTGGATATAATTTTTGTATCATTTGCTGATCACCAACACACATACAGTAAGATTGTGTTAGTAATTGATGATCCCCTCCCCCTCCAGTTCTGGTATTTCATGGAAAACCAATACAGTAGAATTTTCAATAGTTTACATTATAAAATGTGTACAATAGGTTTTTCACGTTCAGTAGAATTTTAGAGTTTAAAAAAAATATTGGTTTTCAAGTATTTTCCCTACGGATGATTTTCCCAAATTTCAGTATTTTTCCCGGGAAAACCGTTCAACTGACTTTCCTAAAAAACAATCCCAACCTATTTTGGTATGACATCAATTTGCACGAAAAATTTGAAGTCAACTGTTTTTCCCTGACCTGCATGCCATATAAAATTAAAGAATACAAAAAAACATAAAAACGAAGCCCAATTTTTCCAGTACATGGGATGAAAGTCTTTGCTAAGCTCATATAATTAAAAATAAGGTGTCATAAAAGGTCCGTTTACCAGAGAACTGCAAACTAGACAAGGACCTGAACCTTCTTGTTCACAAACAATTCTACCACAACTCAGGCAATTGTTGATAAGTCTGTGTTTGCTAGCCTGGCAATCACAACGGCGACGACCTTTTAGAAGAACTACATCTTTTGTTAGTCCTTCAGGAGAGTACAGACTGAGATATTGAGTTTTCTTCTTTTTATCCTATGACAGAAAATAGATTATTACTGGTTGAACCAACTTATTAGACCGTAAAAAAATATACGTAGACCATACCGTAGGCGGCCCGCCTACGGTAAGGTTACCGTACTGTTTTCTGATTATTTTGCATTATATTGACAGTAAATGGTAGGCTTATTTGTAGAATGCAAGGGGAATGAATAAGAAACATTGCTATACATAGGCCTAGCAAATATGATTTCTTCACAATAATTTTAGTACCGTAGATCGATACCGGTAATCGATTAATCTACGATTAAAAATTAATCAACCGATAATCGATTATTTGAAGTACCGTAATTGGTCAAAATAAGAATAATGAATATATGAATGAAACATTCCCAATAAAGGCCTATGGTCAAACAGTTAGTTTCAAAACATCAACAATAAATAATCGAATGAGCAGAAGTGCGGTATGATAATCGTTAATTGATTGCCGACTAACGCAGACTGATTAGTAATCGAATGTCTGATAACTGATTTAATTTATCGATTGAACGACAATCGGCAGCATCCCTAGTAATGAACCCAACATGAGATTAAATTAAACAATTTACCATTCCAATTTCTTTGACTTCATCTTCAACAACCTGGATTTTTGTGCCTTTTTTACTGACAACTTTAGGATGAACAAAAATATTTTCTTGGTCTAATTTTTTGTAGCCAGCCTGACGCTTCTGAATTAATTCCGTGCGAAATTGTTGATGGTTCTTGTTTTTGAAATCCAAAAGTGACTTCAAATAGTCTTCTAAATCTCTTGGATCTTCTATCGACACAATATACCTGAAATAAATTAATTGTAGACGATAATTAGACGACGAAATGTAGACGACTAATTTAGACGATTTTTAGTAATCGGAGGTTAGCTGACTTAGGCCGTATAGAATACCTGGTATGGGCCTAGGCCTACACAAAATGCAATTGGCCTAAAGAAGGAGGGCATAATGATTTCATAATTATGTTACGGTGATGAGAAAAAGATCATCGATCATGACCAAACGATGGAATGTTGTTCGCTGAGAAGTGATATCAGCTGATCCCTCTCACGAGCAATCTTTCTGCCAGATGCAATAAGCTAGATATCGGTACAATAATTTAGTAGTGGACGTGAGTTGTGTAACGAGCTACATAGAGAAGGTTGTATGTTACAAAATCAATGACTAGGCATAGGCACGGGCATTAAGTATATAGTCTTAAAGACTATATACTTAATGGCGCGCGCATTGGTGTTGCAATGACGTAGGCCTAGCCGCAAGGATCTTATTTACTCAATGCCTAAGCACTGAAAAATGTGTAGGTTATATCTGATAGATAGATAGATAGATAGATAAGTCTTTATTCATACATGTAAATATAAATACAGTGAAGAAGGGCGAGGTTCGGTCTCACAACCGCTCTTCCACCTAACCTCTGACACACCTGCTGAGGACTATGCCCTAGGCCTATAACATTGAGGTAGTATTGTTGCAATGCCTATACCATAGAGGAAGGAACTTCCTTCCTCTATGCCTATACTTAACAATTACCATACCATAATAATACTCAATAGGCCTACTCACTGAGTTAGGTTTTCTGGTACAGGAAAATCCAGCAAAGCAGATAATCTTTCATTAACCCAAATCATTAACGCTTCTTGTTTGTCACTCATTGCAATATGCCTACTATTTTGATAGAGTAAGAAAATAGTGTGTTTAGCACAGATGTTTAGGTGCCATAAGTGTAGGCCTTCTGTAAGTTAGGTTAGGTTGGTGAAATGTATGTTCAGATGACGTCACAGCCATAAATTATTCCTAGTGGAGTATCCTAATTCCTACAACGTTTGGGAACATTGGATTTTATTCCCAACTTCCCAGTTTTATTATCTTTTACAACTAATACAACGTCTTGTTACTAATTATATTCTATTGTACAATCTCATACCTTTGATAAATAAGCTATTTTCTTGAAACATATTTGTCGTTTTTTCTATGAATGCGTTATTTTTATTTCTTAAATTATATTTCCGTATTTTACTACCAGTAAAATTTCTACATCAACATTTCAATAGATATTTAGATTATCGTCTCTTTTCATATTCCTTTTACATATAAGCATGGCTAATTGATTAAAAACTAACTACATATGACCATAAAATAAAGAATGCTGCAGTGTCAACACAAAGATAATTTGTAGGGTAGGGCCTACTACATAATTAGAGGATAATTAAAGTTTACACAATCCTATACCTTAGTTATGCAGGGCTGGATCCAGCCTGACTTCTCCACAGCACAGCCTAGGTTGACTGAGCCACAGAGGAAGGAAGTTCCTTCCTCTACGAGTGAGCCAGACGAGCAACTTTGGAAACTTCAACGATCAATAATTCAATAATCCAATGATATTTCTAAAGTTTGAATGCAGTCTATTGTTGTCGGCAATGAAGAATACGGGGACAAGGTCAATCTCAGGGTAGACTGTAGGGGCCTACCATGAATGATTCTTCAAAGCAACAAAATAATGGTACGAACTCGTTAATTCAAACTGATGGTTCAATTTTTGCATCCCATAATTAAAAGTCAAATATTTCAATAATTCAAAATGGGTAGGCCCTACTGTAAAATGAATTTTATATTAAAATGGGGTCAACTTCTCGGAGACAAAAGAAACAGTAAACTCGTACAAGTCTATTTTATATACATTTATTTTAATTGTATAACAACAGAACAAAAAATCTTGCATTAGGCACTTGACATAAAATATACTGCAATTAACAAATGAGTACATAGTGAACACCATTACAATTCTCACTCAGCTGTGAAACAAATACATGGCAGGACACCAGCGCACTGTTCTAACAAGTAACAAATAAAGACTGTAACATTATTCATCAACAACTCAATGCAGACTACGTGTTAACATCTGCAGTTAAACCTGGAATGTTTCTTCTTCGTTGATTGAAGGCTTCTTGTTAAGTTACTGGACTTGAAAATCTAAGCAACAGTAAATTGTTTATATAACTATCATGGTCTAACGGTCTAACCATCTCTCTACCTACAGTAGATAAGTAGTATACAATAGCCCCCGAGATAATATCTTTCTAACCAATACAGGATGGACATTGAGATTCTAACGCTCTAAAGGGGCTACGGCTAGTACAGCTAGAAGTATCCATGGACTAAGGAGTATTATCCTACATTCATAAACATATCGTCTTTGTGGATCGAAGCTGGCAGAAAAATACGTACTTCAATTATAACGGAAATGTTTCAGCCAATTCAAGTTACAGTACAAATTTTTCTAGCATGAACGAAGTTTGCAAATTCAAATTTTTCTGTATGTGGGGTAATAGGGTAACACAGGGGTACTAGCAGGTACTAGCCTAGCACAGCAGTATTTAGACCTTGAAGCATCTGCTCCTACAACTTAATTATACTAGACCTACATTGATGAGTTACAATATAATACTAGTAGTAAAAGGCATACAACAGAAATCGATGAGCTGTAGGCCTACTGTATCATGCATTATGGGGCGCATATAAATTCATTGTCATTTTGACACGGCATTTGACTCATTGCCTCGTTGATTATGTAGTCTTGTAGCTATAATTCTTGATCTATTTACCTCATCACCACACAAACATTGTTAGTACAAGAAACTCAGGCGATAATTGACTCGTATCTCGTACTCGATTAGCAAAGCAGATTTGAATTACTGCAAATAAATTGGTTAGAAGTGATAAGGGTACTTGTATATATTTATGCAGGATGTATTTACGTAAATCAACACGAACATAACACGAATGCTAAACTGCATCTAATGGGGTGGTGCAATGGACATGGACACTACCGTTGATGGCTATAAGTTACGTTACTTGAAAGTTGCTACTATCTGAGACTCGAGTACATTATTTTACTAGAGAAGAATGGATGTAATAATGGAGCTACTGCTACACACTACGTGATCTGAAAGAACTAACCCAAGTGAGAAGGGTCTCAGAACGAGCTATCAGAAGGATCAGTGAAGGTTGTTCTTCCGACGTTGCAGATCCATGGCAACATCGTCCACAGAAATAAGTTTTTCGATCGGTATGCACGAGAGTTCGCCGCCCACGTTCTGTGGCGTAGTGCCCCATTTCTTTTCGACTTTCTTTGCCTCTGCTTTTTTGTCGGCTTCCACTTTCTTGTCTGCCTCTTTTGCCGCTTCGCGTGCCCGCCTCTCTTTCAGTTTCAACGAGAACATAGCAACGGAACGTGCTCGCTTCACAAGACTCTGCTTGACGCGTATTTTCTTTGTTGCCCATTCCTCCGACTTTGCCTCCTCCTCCTGACTGGACAACGTGCGCGAGCTTTCGGACGGCGAAGGTTCTTTCAATGGTTCTTTAGCGGGATCTTTCTCGGGAGAGAAGCGGAACTTCTGTCGAGGTTGAGCTGCCCACGGCGGCGCCGATCGTAAAAGGTCGGAATCGGACGAGGCTGACAGGTCCTTCGAAGTGACAATGCAGTCAGTACTGCGATGAAGAGCCAGGTCTTCACCTGACCCTCCACCTATCTGAGGTTCACTAGTTTTCCTCGCAACCTCCAAGCGTTTCACCCAGTCAACCCCATGCGGTCCAATGGTCAGGTGGTAGCTCTCGACTCCTTGGGGGCCGAGGAAGTCGCGAGTCCGTTGAGAGAGAGGCCTAGGCAAGCCAGGAGAAGGTAGACCACCTGTTAGCGGGAGAACGGTGTTCTCCTCCGTGGCGAGAAGAGTCTCTTCACTGGCAGGACGAGACACTTTGTCAATGACAGGTGACGGCGTGTTCTTCTCAGATATTGGTGTGCTCTTCTTACTTGCTACTTCAATCACTTCAGGTTCGGAAACGATACTTGATACGTCGTTCGTAGGTAACACCATGAACCTAAATGAGTTAGAAATATATTACTATCGAGGCTGGGTACTTCATTGGCTTTAAGGTCAGTCTGTACATGAAATTATAGGCCACTTACAACTTTCATTATTGCAATACAATGACGGTAAGGTTTATACCACCGTATAACTTGGCTATTTTGTGGGGTCAATAAACAACTTGAGAAAAAAAAAATTACAAGCTATGACCACTGATGTCCAATGTCAACAATGTGATAGTTGTGCCATCTAGAACTGGAAGTTCAAAGTTAGTTGGCACATTTTTGGCATTGCCACAATCAAATAAAACAGGAAAAATAGCTTGATAGATTTTATAAATACATAGGTCTATGCAGCATAACTCATTACTTTAGTATGGCCAGATTTTGATTACCGTAATCATATAATTTTATTTTTGAAGTTAAAAATTTTGTTTCATAGTGCTTTTATGCAGGCACGTACTGGCCATAAGGCCACACCGGCCATTGACTGGTGGGCCCCCACAGTTATGTATTCGAGAAATTTCGTGTAGTTCCCAAAACCAGTATAGAATCAAAGTGAAAAACATAAAATTTTGAAAAATTTCCCTGCAGGGCTTAATTCTCTGCTCCTTGCTATGCACTGCACACTTTGATTTTGGGGCTCACTATTGAGTCCTTGCCCGGTGCGCCAAAATAACACAGAACGACCATGTAGTTACAATAACTGTGATGTGCAAATATCAGTTAGGCACCTTTAGTTCTACAAGAAAACACATTTTGTGCATCCTGATTTTATCTGAAACACGTTGAATCATATTTAAAAGTGTGTAATTTCGAAAAATTCCCTGCGGGGCCAGAAGAGGGCTTGCCCCCCTTGGGTTACAACTTCGCGGTAACGGGTCGATAGGCCTATACAACTCTTCTTATATGTCAGTTTTCATTGTATTTTCATATAAACGCAGACTTTGCTGTCTATATGACTTGCTCTAAACTTCGCACTTATAGGCTTATTATAATTATTTATGCACATTTTTAGCAAAGGCTTATAAATGCATGACGCCCTTTCATTATTCTTGCCCCCCCCCTGACCTAATATTCTAGCTACACCACTGCTATGTTTAAAATGCTTCGATAAAAACTATTAATGAAAAAATAAAGAAAAAAAAAAAAAGAAAAAAGAAAAAATATAAAGAAAAAATCTTGTGTTTTCCTTGTCCTGGATTTGGTTTTATATAATTGATGAATAATTAAATGGTCGCCATAAAGTGGGCCCTTATTTTCAGTGCTGGCCGGTGGGCCTATTACCGTACTTGCCAGTACATTTTTGCTTTTATGAATCTAATATTTTGTTTTCTGGCTGTATGATCAGAATAAACCAGACATAGATATTACTGTAGTACAAGAGCCAGCAACATATCACTTCCCCTCATAAGGTACATATTGTATGAATATTGAAACAGTTGCGGAAAACCTACTCTATTCACAAAATGCGCGTCTTATACCTCAACTTGGGGGCGTTTGGTCCACAATGAGGCCAAAAAATGCATTTCCCCTCATAGGGGGAAACATGGCAACACTCAACACACAGATGACACACAGAGCACACAGAACCACAAATGATACAGAGCAGTGAATGTTGTGGTGAACCACTGTATCGATTTGATATTTTCAAAACCACTTGAAAGATTTTATAAATATATGGGTTTATAGGTAACTCATTAGGCCTGCCTAGTGAGTAGTAGAAAGTAGGGCAAACTAAAAATGTCTATAAAATCTCGAGAAGCTACTGTTCTCTCTTTCCCTTTCAGTTTCACCCAATTTATATATATTCAAATCAATATTCGATTCTAGAATTTTGATATCGTATGCAAGTTTGTTGAAAGGTAAAGCTAGTAAAAGATAGCTTGATATAGATCTGGGATAGACTTGTTGTTTGACGTCAGTTGGGCCTACTATGAGAGGTTTATCGGCAGAGTACGGGTGAAATACTAACCGGCCAATCGAGAGACCAGAGAGAGGTTGAGTTGCCAAGTCCGGAGCTGAGGACATGCCGTTCGAAGACAACCGACGACATGCTTCCCTTCGGGCAAACTCGATCTTGGCCATCTCCGTGGCAACCCAATCGGGCAGGTTGGGGATTGCACATGAGATTATGAAGCGTAGAGTCAACATAATATGCTGGAAAGAAAAACGCACAGTATTTACAAAATCTATCGTTATTGATGAACCGGTAACAATAATCGGCAAATTGTTCTGATGAACTGAGGAAATGAGAGATTTTAATTTCCTTAAATATGTATTACGTACACTGTCTTTTCAAAATTTGTTCACTGCTCAAGCTAAGAATGTGTTGAAAATATATTTTAATATATGCACAAATAATTTTCATCACAGAACCTCTAAGTTTATCCAAAGACTTTATGATGCTAAATTGAAGCTAATTCTCTTATTTGACTAATGCTATTAAATGCTATTTTTGAAATAGCTAATGCTGAAAAACAAAATATTCAATGCTATAATTTCATGTCTCTAGCCATAACTTCCAAGGGGTCAAATTAAAAATCTAAAATGAGCATTTTTGATATCTTGAAATATGTAGCACCCCACGTGCAAAATTAATATAAAATGTGACAGCAACCAATTCAATTCAAATTGGGTAATTTATCTTGAAATGAGCAACATGATTTACACCTAAAAACCATGCATCATTTTGTTCGCTAAATTCGATTATCCTGATTCAATATCGAATGGGATTTCTAATATTTCGATATTTCCGATGATTTTCGAAATGGCATATTTCAGTATCGCTTACATTTTCTTGATCGAACGACAACCCAAATGAAAATATGAGAAAATAATAACATAAAACACAGTGACATGAAAAACCATGAGTAATCTCACCTCGAGTGCTACAATAAGCAAGATGTTCTGAGTGGTGGACATCTCGGGAAACATCCGATGTACCTGACCCGACAGGCCAATCAGAGCGCAGTTGACAAGCACCGCGATCAGACCCATCACTTCGATGGCATTCTGCCACGTGCCGATGTTGGAGACGCGCTGCCCGAACGGCCGTTGGAAGATGAACGACAGCTTGAAGGCGTCGCTGCGTATCTCGATCAGGTTGTTGACGAACGCGCACACGGCGGCCATGGGAAACGCAGACGAGAACAAGACCACGTAGCCCAGCTGAATGAAGATCTCCAAGTGGTCGTCGAAAGTTCCGTCGTACTGAAACGAACAACACGTCAACGACTGAACATTGATCGCTTTAAAACATCGAATTGAAGGTATTTTTTTCTTATCATCGTAGAAATCTTGATATAAATGTACAAAGAATGTTTTTCAATTAATGCTTTGGATGAATTATTACGACCGGTTCGAGACGTTTCTAGAAGACACGAACATGACGATTTGGAGTTAGACGAGTTCTGGTTACTGTTTGTTCGACTACTCCAAAAATGGCTAGGTTATTTGAGGGTAACTGTGATCTTCCTTTTCAAGCTTCATCTTTCCTTACGTATTTGCTAAAACCATTGATTTAGCAGGGATAAATAATTAGCAAATAAGTACTGATAATAAAACCATGAGATTGATATGCGATGAAATATATGACAATAATTTGTCTTGATTAGGTCGAAGTACTATATAAATACTAGAAACCAATGATTGAACAGCTGATTTGCATGAAACGAAAGTTTACTGAACTTATGCATGCGGCTGTGTTGACGAGAATTCACCTTGAAAAGAGAGCTCTCCAGCTCCGCCTGGCTGATGTTACGGTCAACGCCCGGCTTGTCTGGCGCGCTCTTCTCGGGAGTGTCCTTGTCAAGGTCGTCCGCTGACGGTAGGGTCTTCTTGGCCTCCGTCGGACTGAGAGCGCCGAACATGTCGAAACTAAGCTTAGCCAGACGCAGCTGCTCCAGCACGTAGGGCAACGCGGACTCCTTGAGGTTGCCAATCACTTGACGAGCGATCAGCAGCGCAGCAAGTTGCTGTTGAACACAGACATACATGTTGACGTTGTTCGTGGCTACCGAGGCAAGCTTGGCCATTCGTCCACGATTAGCTGGGATTGTCCCTGTATTTAGTGAGTGTCTCAGGACGGGTTGATCGTGACGCACTATTGTCCTGTTCTTAATGGTCCAGAATATAGAAATAAAATTATGCTTCACACAAATTGTATTAAATTATCAAGTAATTATTCAACTAAATTTTAGTAAAAATTTGGGTTTGCCTTAATCTTTACTTCACGGAAAGTGTACCAGACTGAAACTCTTACCATGTATTTATATATTTGAAAACAATTGATAACTGTACTCCGTGGAAATACGTCCAAAATGAACTCATCCTTGAAATGAAGGTTCTAAATTGCAGATACATTTACGATACCTTCGAGTCGGAAAGATTAACGTCACCATGTTCTGTATAGAATTACAGTTGAACTGAAATATGGTACATTTGACCGACTTCAAACCAACCTAGACTATATTATTAATTCACCTCTTTCAGCTTTTCTTGGTCTTGGAGGTAGAATGCAATGTAGAAGAGCGAGAGAAACGAATTCACAAACTGAAACTAAAAAACAACGATATTATGGTACAGGAATAGGAAATGTACATGTCTACACATACTGGACTCGCACCTGAAGATTGGCAATGAATAGAATTCATCGAGGTATAACATGAGTCATAGCTACCAAAATGCACAAAACTATCAACATACAGCTACGCTACCAGAGTTACAGCAGATTTTCAGCATAGCTACAGATTTTAAGTATAAGACAACTGAGATATAACTCTTTATCAACATTTGAAATGCAACAAAGTAGAGCAACTAAGTAGACTACCTGTAACACCGTTGACGTACTAACACATACAAGCAGCAGTGGATATTTTACATACCGGTACTCTTTTTCATCATAGCACCAAACTACCTGACATGTTCAAGCTTAACACAGCGTATTATTGAACAAAGATGGGTTCCATTTCCATATTGTTTCAATGAATGACACTGGATTGAAGTTCAAAAAATGTCACATCAGAAGATTGAGAAATGGCAGTTCCGAAACCAGCATTTGTATCTACTATATTACTATAGAAACTCCATTGCTATTGAGACTATACTATATTACCACCAGTATCAACAAATAACAGAATGAAAGCCAAAAAGCAGGGGATCTCTAGAGACGTACATGGAGAATGGTGTATTTTAATACACTAATAATAATAATTTATCAATTTTTTAAGACAGGTCCCCTGAAAAACGTACAAGAGGTTCCACTACACTTCATTTCAGCATTTTTTTAAAAAAATACTCAATCGAAAAATTTGCCGGTGAATGCACGCTGCACCGGGCTACATTGGCGGCGTGGATCAACATTCATCATTCAATTTGCTAAGAAATATACGCAATCGATAAACTGTACAGGAGGCGTGAACCACCTGTGCACCATCGGTTGGTGGGCTCTCGTGGATATAAGCTTAGCAGAGTCAGACTGTTATTCTACCTTGAAGAGCATATTATACCAAGCCGAGACGGTGCAAATATAATACTAATACAGTAGCTCTTACCTGCTGCGCATATCCAGAACCTAATACTCGATCATATACAAGTAAAAAAAAGTATCATACAAAGATGAAGAGTAGAACCTTTGCTTTACAATACCATTGCACCGATGAGGATTTTTCCTTGACTGATATTTTTTTTTGCATAAGTTTCAATGTTATTTAAACAATACCAATGTTCGCTCGCTCCGTTGGAAATTGTTGGCCGTTTCACTGAATACAAGCAGAGCATCCATCTCCAGACAATTACCACTGCAACGACTAACACTATAGGGGGAAAGGCAAGTGAAATGTTTCACAAGAATCTTGACAAGTCAGTATACCCACAGCAGTGAATTAAAAAAAAATAGAGATTATTATTAGGGATATTAATCCTATGGTCGGATTGAACATACATGTACGCTTCATGTATTTATATTTACCTGATTGTGATAAATACAATGGATATTAAAATAATCAAAATAAAACGTCGTGTCACTGGATGGCACTAATATTACTTTAATTTATTGCAATACAATTGTAACTGAAGACCATTCTTATGAGAACGATGAAAGCAATATGATGCCATATGGCACGGCCAAACTTGAAATATATAGACTATATCCGTAATGCTAATATAGGGGAACCGGTTAATAAAAATTAAAAGCTGAACTACATGACACTGGCAGGTTGCAGGCATTTACAGGGCAACACTACACTGAGATTTGCAGCTGCAGGTAGGTGCTCGACACGGCATGCGCTTCTCTAGGGCAACCATTTCACAACGACAGATTGTACCGAGATCCCCAATTTTAGTCAAATCGAGTCCGGGCACAAACTAATAATATGCCGTTTTTACCATAATTAAGAAATATATATATATATATATATATATATATTAATTCTTCCTACATGCAGAAGCCAATATCAGTGGAATTGTGATGCTCTTCAAGACTCGGCTAGTGTTGGGACCAAAAGTGACGATTCGGTGCAGAAGCAGGCAGTGATAAAGACTACCTCTACGCAAAATGTGAGGTGCTACGAAAATAACCTTCGCCAAATCAAGAAACACTCTTCTAGCATTATCTAATGCTTATTGTATTTTTATAATCAATTTTGAATTAATTTGACGTCTACAAAAAGTCTAAATGAGTAGAGTATAGTAGCTCGTGAAACTTAATTATTACACTAGGCAAACGCAGGATGTGTGTTGTACGATGAGCGAGATGTCTATATAAAGTATAATCGAAAACTCTACAAACCTTGATCATTTGAAATGAACTTCATCCGATGTCAATGAATCTAGAAAGCCGTGACTTCGACAATGCAACATTTTTCAACTAATATTTCTATCTTTCCGATGAATAAAATACATTTATTATATTATTTTCTCCAAAACGGCTGGTCCGAATATCAAACCAAATTTGTATTCATGTATATTATTCTTGTGTTCACATTTGTGGAAACTTTGAATCATATTGAAGAGATTTAATTTTTCAATTTTTTCCGCTCAGCCAAATCTTATGGGGTTTTTAGAAACTTCTAAATGATGTTTCTCAAAAATGGTCCAACCGATTAGACCTCAAAACTATACAGTTCTAAGTTGGATAAGTTTGCATATAAAAAAAAAGTTTCATTAGACCTCAAAACTATACAGTTCCAAGTTGGATAAGTTTGCATATAAAAAAAAAGTTTCATGTCGATCGGTCAAACCCTGCGACCTGTGCAGTGTTTACAAAGAAAAAAAAAACGTACAGACAAAGTTCCGTAAGAGTTCAGTGAAAATCTTCGCTACGCTCATCTAATTAGTTATAAATATTTCCAAGTTTATGAGTATAAAGCAAAAACTTCGAGAAGTATCAAGAGGCCAGCTACTAATATTAAATAAAGAGCTCATATACAGTCATGTGAGTCAAAGGCTCAGAGTGCACGCGGATGCCAGCTCGACAGGCAGCTCAGAGTTGAGTGTAGCCTGGAGTTAAAATCACTTGGAATACAGCTAGATGCTAGATACGTAGACGTGACTAACCACTAATTGCAATCTTAACTCCAATGCGCATAAGATGAGCAGCCAATAGCAGACAGGTTGACTATTCTTCGGGTTATCACTGAGGCTGGATTGTACTTGTTGATAAATTTCATGCTATTTTGAAGGTGGCTTTTATTCCCAAAGAGAACTCGAAAGAGAATCGGCTAGGATGCTATAAGTAGCTAGTTGTATAAGCAATCGGTAATACGATCAATGAATCGCACTTAGTAATCTCCGTGTACACTCATGCCAAGTCTGAGGCCTGCTAATAATAAAATAATCCCCCTCAACACTGCTACTGCTACTACAGTGATTATTCAAAAATATATTATACATTATTTCATACCAGTAATTGCATTCACTTGATTCATCAGACCAAGTGGGATTCTAATGAATCTAGTACAGATTAGATAAATAAATATTGAGTGAAGAAATCAGCAAGTGCATATAATTTACAAAAATACGTAACAATACAACTTCACAACATCAAAAAGTAAACGTCTACTACAGTACGATGCAACACATTTACTCCACAGAACAAGCAAGCTGATTCGGGTACAAACCAATGCTACTTTGACGATGAGATGGTTCTCATACTTGGTCTCAAGCCTGTAGTTTTCTAGCATAAAAAGAAGAAAGATCCCTGATTAGGGCGATAATTGGACTAGTATGGACATCACGACAACACCTCGCTAACTTGTGACGGCAGTAGGACAAACCTAACGATGTTGAGCTGGAAGCTCAAATATGACCATGTTTTTTCCAGAAAGACTGGCGACATGTTGTCCATGTGCCTTAGGTGAGAGGGAGCCAGGATTTGGATCCACTCCACTCTATTTAAAAAAAAATTATATGAGGGCTTTTGGCCACAGGCTATAGGTCAGCAAGCTTTTTGAAATTATTTTTTTGCCCCTGGATTACCAATTTTTGCTTTATATGTTTGTGACGTCACCTTTTAGCAAAGTATTGTCGTAATAGCACTATCCGCGTAGGGGCGGGCTCTTGCTCCACCTTGTTATTTTAGTATTTTGGTGCTCAACACACACCAACTTCATGATCTAGTAACACTATCAAACTATTGAACTATTTATTTAAACAAAATCTTATACAAGGTAGTAGTAGGTTTGGGGCTAAAATTATTTTCACTTTCAGTATTGTAAGGACCTAAGCCTGTTGGATTTAACAGTTTTATTGTAAAATTGCAATAATTTTCAATTGAAACAGTTGAGTCATTAGTAAAGGTGAAGATTTTCTCACATTGCTGGCTCAAACTAAAAAAGTTACCAATCAAGACAAAGCCTCCATTATGGGTATGTGCTAGGAAAACACATTACGTATGCATTGCAAGATGAACAAGATACTTGTATAAAATTTACTCGAAAACTAATAGCTATATAGGCCTACACCATAATTTTCAAACTACTAAGAACTACAATATGTACATAGCATAGCTGTCTGGAGATCTTTCTCTGGACAATGGTGACCAATCAGAATAGAGTGGTAGTATTTTTGAGCAGAATCGGGTTGACTTCCTTCCGAAAATAATACTGAACATTTTTGAATTTTTCAAATATTTCAACACTCATGATGATTATACTGACATGATGCCCTCACCATGATCATACAAAATTATATTTCCCTGTAATGCCCTTCTTTCCCTTCCTAGTTTACTTTCCTCAAATTCTTCAACAGCTCGCATTACTTTTGAAGAAGTTTGAAAATGAACGAACATTTAAAGGTTCAGTTCAATTTGAAAAAAGCAGGTTTGTAAATCTCTTACCTCTACCAGGCATAGTACAGACTAGAGAAGAATGTCAACAGAAGAATTCAGTACTTGAGCACTTCATCAAACAGATCACTTTATCAAGCTGAAGTGTTGTTCACTAGAAATTGTCTCTTTCCTCGCACTTCCCCTCGATACAGTACACGCCATACAGAGGAGGGTATATATGCCACGTAATTGTGAATGTACGGGGTTAAAGAGGAGATGAGTCCGCTTACTTGTAGTTTGGGCGATGTGTGTCTACAAACCTCAAAGAGAGAGAGTTCAAGTAGATTGAACGCAAATTAATATTGACAGCTCCCGAGTTTTTGCTTTTTTGGGCCTATTGGTTGAATTGGAATTTGTGAGAGTTCAAGATCTGTTGATTATTATATTTTTATTATCGGTCTCATTTATGTTAAACGACACTGCTCCTTGAACATTTTTTTCCTTTTTATATCTTTCAATTTCCGTCCTTGAGCTAATCCACCCAGCCTATCGAGGAGTGACTGAGCTAGGCCTAACCGCAAGGCCTGCGTTTGGAAAAGTTTGAACACAAGGTAAGTACTCGAAATGTAAAAGGTAAACCTTGTTGCATACTAACATCTCGCCAACACTAGGCGGTGTGAAACCTGGGTAATAGGTATCGTCCTAGCCTATTAAAACTGATTGGATTATGTGCGTGACACTTTATAGGCCTAACTAACAGTGATCGACCGATAGCCACTACCAACAGTACATAAATTACGTCAGGACATGTTAAAAGTTCGAAAACACAGAGATGTAAGAAAATATTAGTGTGATCTAAGTGCAGGAACATAGTATTCAAAATATACAGAATTATAAATATTAGTAGATTAAATACAAATTCTCAAAGCTGTTAAAGGGATTCACAACATTAAAACTTGCCACTGCAAATGAAATGAATGTTTTTCCAATTAATTGTGATGAAACCAGAATATTTTCAAATGGTGCTTGGAATGAAAATTATGTTTCGTTTTAAATTGAGTTGACCTAGGCGACAACCAGCACATGGCTATGCGCTAATGCGAGTAATGTGCTGCTACGTCACAACTAAAGAATGTACAGTAGAAACTTGATGGCGCGACATTGAGAGGCTACTCGTCGTTATATCACAATGGTCATAACCAAATTTGATCCAAAAAATGGCATCTTCAGTCCATGAATGTTTTATTGGCAATTTCTCAATGCCCAAAGTATGTAGTGCAATTGTTGCTACAAGCCCATATATTGCGTTGCCTGATGTTTACAGACGTAGTATCTGGTTACTTTGGCTGCGTTTGGCACTCCATTAACATTTAATAATAATGCTTAGGTCACGAGTCGTGACCTCATGGTTGACCACCCGTGGAGTTTGCGTGCAGTACAGTCTGCTTCAAAATGATATTTAGTGGTGATCACCAAGTGTTGTATTTTGATCAAAGCAATAGATTTTTCAATATTTTTGCGTATCAGGCCTACTTATGAGTTTTCTTGTAAGGGAACCAAAAAGGGTTATTAACAAAGAAACAATACACAAGGTCTCACGGGGATTGGCCTGGACTTTCTAAATACAACGATATATCGCGATGATCGTTGTATCCAAGAGGTTCTACTGTACTGACATTCCGAACGTAAAATTCATCATAATCACTAATAATAAGGCCTAATTCCAAGAACCAATTGAAAATACACCGGCTTCACTAAAATTTGTAAAAAAAATCTACCTGTGGCGACAAGTTTTAGTTTTGTGATGAACTTCAAACAAATAGGATTGAGTGAAATCTAGTCTGAGCTCTTAGATAATTGTCATTACTCACAACTAAGATTTTACTATACCTTGATCGTTGAGCCAGCACGCGACTTTGTAGTACGCGTCATCCATCAAGGTAATGACGATTGCGAGAAGTATCTTCGGCAGATAGCTCAGGCAGAACAAGTAGCCTTTATCAACTATCTTAGCATCCCACCATTCCTGTAATATATAATAAACCCTGCTGAGTCATTGTATAAGCTGTATCGGATCATCTGCAGCATCTGAGAAAGAGCTTACGGTAATCCTACTATAGGCCTAATTAACGACCAGTGATAGGTGTGGCTTATTAATCAGCCACCTAGATCTATGCAGCTTGGTATATCCTGATTGGAGATTTTAAAAATACCCTATAATGAGGAGCCCACTTGATGATTTGATAATTACTCAGTACAACTCTGCATATTATTACCTGAAGTTGAAGAAAGCAAATCATGACGAAGAAGACGATCGCCAGACACAACGAGATGATTGGAATGGACACGAAATACCGAAATACATTCCTTTTCCAAGCAGGATAGGCTGTGTCCAGACGGCCTGTTACTGGGCTCACCTCGAGGGTACCCTGAATCAAACAAACAGAATCAACCAAGATTATTATTACTAATATTTTCAATATTCATAAACATCTAAATGCGGTAATTCAGTATGCCTAATCAAGAATTATGACCATCATGAATATGTATAACACTAGACGTGTTGGGGATATATTCGAGGCATTGAAACATGAGAATGTTGAGTAGTATTTTTTATTAGCGTGTTCAAGGATTATTTTTCCACAAACAATCACATGGAAACCAATAAATTTGAAAATCACAGTGAGATAAAAAATGAACTTGGGTATCACAAAATAGTTACCGTATTTACAATCACTACTAGGGCCTAAATGACAGCACCAATGAAAATTCTACAACTTCAATTCAACGAATGCAGGAGAATCAAATCCAACGGAAACGAGCCTATCTCGTGAGTATATGATTTGGCCACTAGGTACAAGCCCGAGTTTATCTCGTGAGTCAAGGCCAATGGGTTGATACAGCAATTTTTCTAAATAAAAATATTATAATACAAAGAAAATATGTGTGAGCGCATGTGTCAATCGTACCGTGAACAACGGTCGTGGCTCCATCAACAGCTCGTCACGTTGGTCCAAGGTGCCCCAGCGATAAGCCAGCTCCGCACTATATCGTTTCCATGCCTCCACGTATATACTCGCCCACAGCACGTTGAAGAATGAGAACAACACGTAGCCAATGTCCTCAGTAGCTTGGCTGCGGCCACAGAAACCAATCTAGACAGAAGATGACGATGATTATTGTCTACTAAATGACCCACCAGGAGCTACGTTATTTGAGGGTATGAATTGGGGATGAATGATATTTAAAAAAACATCTTATAATTGACGGGACCCATGCCCAATTGGACTTCAGTTTCTAATGTAGACGGTTAGCTAATCAAGTCAGGGGGCAACTATTCAATACCGCCTTACCAGTACTCTTACCAAGTATGTGATTTATTTGTACAGCCACCAAAATAGTAACTGCAGAAATAGTAGTAGAGGCTTTTCAAGTTTAAAACCAAACAAGTTGAATAATTTTCAAATTCTATTTACTGGTAGGCCCTACCTCTAAAGACTTGTTGAGAATCATGTCTTGTGAATAATGAATGATGAATAATGTACTTGTATGGCCTTATGAGGGATGTTCTCAACAGGTTCTACTATATCTATGTATTGGATAGAAGCAATTATGTCACATAAGATTGGGAATCTCTTACCCAGAAAATAAAGCCCACAACAGCTGGTACAATGAGGGCTGTAGTGTAGTGGCCCAGCCAGGCAAAGTACATCGCTATCTTCACACCGAAGTAGTCACACACTGAATCTACAATCGCACAGTTGAAATAATCATTCATTTGAATAATTTTAGTATGGAAGTCTTTGCTATCATCATTGTAATCATCTAATCATTAAAAATTTAAAATACATGTAAAATACAGATAGGCCTATACTGGAAATATACTAGAGATAAATTTATTTAAATAGCTATCGGTACAAGAAATAATGAATGTGTTTTTGTAACACACATCCATTAGTCTTAGGCCTATAGATAGATAAAACATTTGCCAATTTTTTTAAATTTAGGTTCAATTTGAGTAGCAGGTAAACTTGAAATGGTTCAGTTCTGAGTGAGCTCTAAAAATCATATAGGCCTATGCATGGTCCTCAAGTTTTGTCTTCATATCTTCTTCATTCTCATTGCAACAGCCTGAACCAAGTCTCCATCAACATCATAATCAATGAGAACCAAAAATCTACTCTGGTAGGCCTACTGGGAGAAAATGAATGATAGAAGCGGGAAAACAATCGATCCGGGAATGATCAATACAAGTTTCACAGAATTGTAAAATGCTTTGCTTATACTGGTATGCAATTTTGTTTAATATTTTCTGTGGTATTGAATTAAATGCACATTAAATTACATGCATTAAATGGACCACCGATCATTATCGGTAGGAAGGCCTGAGACTAATACATAAAAATGCACTTACCGATTGGTTGTGAGTGAAAAAAAGTTTGAACCCATGACTTCTGCAATTGCTCAAGCGCTGGTGGATCGTGCAAGGGAAACACCTGGGAGATTACACCAGCAGCAACACATTTAGGAACTGAAATCAAATGAACATTTTATTAGGTGGGCCTAAATTCATTACAATTTAACATTCAGTAGGTAAGTGAAAATAGTCAATCAGATTGACTGGTGTTGGTTGAAAATCACATAAAACAGCATTGGCGTACCTATTGCCTGACCCTCGATAAACTTTAATCCGGCAACTTCGTCTTCGGCACTGGCCCGAAGTGTCTGAAGCAGGTGTAAGACTAGCCACTGACGTTCTTGAGTCGTGAAAAAAGACGTTTCATCCTTTATACCCTCAAAACATGATTCTTCCTGCTGAACAAATTCCTTAAGTCCTCCTCCATACTCGGAGCTCAAAGTCTTCGGCAAATGGAGCTCTTCAGAGGCTTTTAGCAACCTGATGAATAAAAAGTAAAAACCATGAATTTATTGTGTAATGATTACGAGCAAAAGGGACAAAATCAAACTTTAGCAATTGAAAAACTAAAGTAGGTAGGCCTACCAGTACCGTAGTTTGATTTCGTTTTGTTTCCTCATTATGCTTTAAATTTAGTGATAAATAATATACTTTCCAATCAGCAGTGATTGTTATCACTTTATACCAAAAAATACTAGAGAAACCCACGAGAAACCAAACGCTATCGCTCATCCAATGGGTCATGTAATTCTTGAAATATTGAAATTGAATCTAGGCCTACATTAAGTCTAGGCTACACCCAAAGTTGTACTGACACATTAAATGGTGCTGTTAGATAGAATCCATAACTGTCAGAAGAAACATGATGTCTGACAAGAACTACAAGCCCGGGTGTTCCATCTCGCAGTCTCGACAATAACCACATCAATGTTGCGTCTTGCGTGCCTGATGGGAACATCAACACTACGTCACATTCCTGAAAATTAAGACACATAATTACGTGTTCATTTTAACAAGTTGGCAAGTTATTCACACATAATTCCACCAACGTGAATACTGACTTGAGTAGGGATTTTTTTAAGCCACAACCTAGATGGAGTCATTAGATGACCAGTGCACGGAATTTTTCTCCGCAGCATTCGAGAGGCTGAAAGAAAATATTGATGAATTGGCTGTAGGCCCTATAAAATGTTATCAATTAAAGCAACAGACAATTCTTTTCAAGGTGTCATTTGAACTTACCATTATCAAAGGTTTCTTTCGCACATGACATGAGTTTACGTTGTCGTAAGGTTTGCTCTCCTTCCACTGGCACGTCTGGGCAATAATCTGGGACTTCATCTCCAGACATTTCTATGTATACCTTGAATGTTTAATAATCAGGATAAGAACTATCAAATAGTACAAGGCTATAAACTCTTTCAATAACCTTCATTCAGTATTAAATACACTATACGGATTTCCAAATTTTATATCACTTTAAGCAATGTCTTAGGCCTATCAAACAAAAAAATGTATTCCATTGTGTCACGGTCTTCTAGAAGGTAGATACCGACGAGTCAAGTTGAAGGTCATCTGTCACGGCCATCTGAAACTATTGACGTTTGTTTTGTTTCGTAAAACTGTTGCCATGACGACGAACTGACGCCAATCACCAATGCAGTCAGTACTCAGTGGACGCTTTAACCTAAAAATACAATTCTACTGTGCATCGAAAAATTATAATTACGAATGTGCTAACTATTGTCGGTGATTTTTGAAATTTATTTTTCCACATTTACTCTCTAGTTGGTTAAAACACGGAAATTAAAAATGACAGTTGCATATGCCATTTATTTCACTTGTACGTGGTTTTGTGCAAATGCATTTTCTGGTGAAATGGTGTCATATTCAAACCCTACACACTGTAACTCAAGTCAGTATTTCAATGCACATCTATTAAAATGCATTGTGTGCAGTCCTTCAAAGAATCTTCAACCTACACTTGATAGTATGTATTATTTAATTACTAGAGTCAACTCAATGTTTAACCTCCACTAGCAATGGAATGTCAAATCAATAATCAATGGAAGCAAATTCACACATTACAACGGGATCATTCTTTTTAAATGTTGAAATTGTTTCAAGTGTCGGTGGGGGGGGGGGGGGGGGGGGGGGGGTATGGGTATAATGGTCTGGGATCACATTAGGCAGGATTTTTAATGCAGTGGCCTTCTATTTACTGTGGCTTATGAATTTGAATTTTACTTTTTGCATTATTTAAAATATATTTCAATATTTTAATGACTTGAGTGTTTTCGAAGCATATGGTCATTAAGTAGACTATATACTTAATGATACGGTGATGGGAAGATTTTATATAACATTACAATATAAGTGAATTTTTCGAGGGTACTAATAATTCATACATGAATGTGACACAAAAGCCATCCATTGAGAAAGAAGAGTGTCTTTCCAAATTGAAGATAACCCCTACTTGCAGTGAGCTACTTGGTATCAGACATATTAGAGGAGACCATAAAACACGAATTATAAGGACACTTGAGTACGCCACTTGGTGTGGTCTCCAAAATAAAGGGGCTGGTGTACTTCTCTATTAAGAATGTACTCTCGTCAACAAGTGGGTTTGTGACAATGGTAGTTTGTCTTGTTCCAAATGGAGAGATGCCTAAAAAATGACGTACAATGTAGCATCAGTAGTAATGATTCTCGGCAGAAGTCAAGACAGCATCCGCTGCAGACGCTGCAGTGAGATAGAAACTCTTGGGCTTCTGTGATAAGGGAAATTCTCTCAAATTATGAATCTTGTGAATTGTGTTTACTTGATAGATATGTAGCCTACCATTGAATACTTCTCCCTTAACATTACAGGACTCTCTTGCACATGCAACTCGAACAGTATGATTATTAACACCGACATCAATGGTTTCCCTGAGTGTGAAGTGTGTCCGCCAAGTAGCGTGCCAACATCAGATCAACGAGATTGTATTCCTTGCGCTCAAACAGTTGACAAAACTAACCTGACAATATGTGAAGAGATCAGCTGCTCATCGAACCAGCTACGAATAGAACGAGATAATAACGGCATGCTGAGAGATGCCGTAGAATGTGTGGAATGCAGTAACAACACTAGCCCATCGGTTGAGAAGAACACGTGCATACCTTGTTTGTTTAACTTGATCTATACTGGCGGAGGAAACTGCACCTGTCCGTTGAAGACTCACGAGTTGTTGGATGGCGTTTGTATTCCTCGCGGCTCCATGTTAGGTGACTGGCCAGACGAGCGTAACACATACCTCATCGAGTACGAGAATGGCGAAAAAATTGAATCTAGTTTTTTTCGAAAACATTTACGATCTGCAGTTTATTTGTGTTTCAATAAAAACCGCACCGCTTGCCAGATAGTTTCAAACATGTGTACGATGGTGATGTTCCGAGACAATTACAAGGCTAGTCCATGTAAGTTGTTTCAAAACTCGAAACACATTCCTACTTTGGAGAGTAATACTTTGCCCTGGCTTTACTACGCTGAAGGAGATGCACAATCTGTTTTATCCCGAAAGAAAATTACTACAAAATACAGCTTGGATCCAAGTTTTAGAGTAAGTGTAATTATTATAATTTTTCTAAATTGGGTTTAAAGACGTACTGTAATGGCAGCGAAGATCTATTGGCGTTGGATGGATGAATAATGAAATAATGGAATGATGAGGTGAAGGTTTCTTGGGTAATGGGAAGGATAGTGGGACGGAAGCGGTTGTGGCCTATATAGTGGGAACCATACCGGCATTAGCCTAGACTACTGAGGGAAACCACGAAAAAACCCTGTAAAGATGGACGGCGGCGATCGAATCGGGTTCTAAATTCCTCTCGCCTCCCAAGATCCACGATTTTACTGTGTCGTTGGCCATTCAACACTAGACAATACAACAGCTGGGCCAACACTAAACAATATGAAGCAATCAGCTTATATTCTGGATTTATTTGGTTCTTCAGATCATGTGAGGTGTGGTGTACTTGTATTTATTTCAAAAGAAGGACAGTTGCTTGGGGACTTTTTGTTTCATGGATACCAGCTTATAAATGTAATTTTAATTGAATTGAATCAATCAAAGTAAAAATCAATTTAATTATAAATTTAATTATTTTTCCTTTTTATTTAAACTCAATTTCTGAATATACCAGTACCGGTATCATTGAGTTTGTTATAACTACAAACTCAATGCCGGTTATGTAAAGTTTTTTAAATGCATTGGGCCATTGAGTTTGTAGTTACAAACTCAATGATTGGGCCTACATCGAAATATTTGCGTTATGCCAGCATTAAATTTGAGATATTATTATTCAATAAGTGCACGCAGACAAGGTAAACATATTGTAGTCTAGTTTTGAATATAGGCCAAAATGAATTGAATTGAGTTTTAAATGTGGGTGTAAAACAAGAAAATTGCGTCCTTTTTATAGGCGTAAAATATATCGCTCCGCAGGGCTAAACACCCATAATTCAGTGACTTTGTAGCTTTAACCCTACATAATTTATCTATTTAACTGCAGTACCCCCATTGTTCACGTCACCAGCTGCCACTGCTATGAACCGTAGCAATCTTCTGCATTTGTAGAAGATTGGAACATACTTTATATAAATATATAGACTCACATATAGTTCCTGCACTCATCATTCGTCTTTCTGTTTTCTACCAAAACAAGTCATCATTTTACGAAATACTGAACTTCACTACCTATATTAATAAATCACATACTTTCAGACTAGTCGTCTCAACTTCACAGCTGTCCGTTTCTCAGCTAATGGCAAGTATCAAGGAATATCAACGGCTCCTGGAAGCTTTTTCCAGCTATGTCCTGCTTCTTGGTATGGCCTGGATGTAGGAATGCGAGTTGGTTACCGATACCGCTATTCCTGTCTCGTTCCCGCTGAGCAATTAATGAAACTAAGTGATACACAGTTCATTGATCTATATCTACAATTTTGGGATGGTCCAGAATCTCTGCTTTATGCAGTTCCAGTTTTAGTTAAGAACATGAAACCAGGAGGTTCTCAAAATAATCGGGTACAGTAAAAATATGCTAGGCTACAGCATTGCTCTAACCCTACATCTGTCTGTAAAATAATATGGATCTAGATAATTTGACTAACTTGATAATGTCGATAACTAAAAATCATGGATAATACCGTGAGAGATGAATCATCGCTGTGAGATCGTGGTATGTAATACCACGGCGACCAAATGTTGGTGAGACGGTGGTGAGACGTGATACCGGAGAGGGTGTACGGGATACTTAAACCCCCCAGTTAATCCCTGGAGGGATTTTTTTGTTTTCCAATGTTTTAGTGTCGATTCACTAGTTGTTGAAATAGACATAGATATGAACAATGAGTATCTACATTTGATATGATATATTCATTAAAATATGAAGATGTACCGGTAATAGACAACATGAAAGAAATATTTTCTGATTTTATACAATAATCTGCTACCAAAAGTCAGTACCTCTGTTTCTTTTCTTAATTTTCAATGAAAACTTGCAGTACTTCTTCTTGCAGAACCACTTAATACACATAGCCTAAACAATGTATGTAGGCCCCTATACATTTTTAAATATTCTCAATCTGTATGGTTAACATTTAATATAGGCCTAATTTTTGTTACATTTTTTATTCTTCTATCATTTAGAGATGAATTAGATGATCTGTTATATTGAAATGATTGACTGTGCGGAGCATATGGGGTTAGTTCGCATACCATGACTGCACGCCTTTGGTGAACATGGTTATAATTCCATTTCTGTCATTCAGGCCTCGGACGCATCTCAGTGGCAATTAACTAGAAGATTCTTCATAATTGATAAGATAAGTGGTATCAAAGTTACCACGGAGAAAGACGGGTTGAGCAATAATCAAGATCCAAGTATTGTGAGGTACTTGAAATCCTGCAAACTAAGGTACAGTGTTTAAAAATTGATATAAATTTCCACAGAATTTAAGCACAAGAATGATTCATATTATTCCAAAATTCTATATAAATCGGATCAATCGTTCTGTAGAATTTTTTAAAACTAGGCAAACGCAGGATGTGCGTTGTACGATGAGCGAGATGTCTATATAAAGTATAATCGAAAACTCTACAAACCTTGATCATTTGAAATGAACTTCATCCGATGTAAATTAATCTAGAAAGCCGTGACTTCGACAATGCAACATTTTTCAACTACCGGTAATATTTCTATCTTTCCGATGAATAAAATACATTTATTATATTATTTTCTCCAAAACGGCTGGTCCGAATATCAAACCAAATTTTTATTCATGTATATTATTCTTGTGTTCACATTTGTGGAAAATTTGAATCATATTGAAGAGATTTAATTTTTCAATTTTTTCCGCTCAGCTAAATCTTATGGAGTTTTTAGAAACTTCTAAATGATGTTTCTCAAAAATGGTCCAACCAATTAGACCTCAAAACTATACAGTTCTAAGTTGGATAAGTTTGCATATAAAAAAAAGTTTCATGTCGATCGGTCAAACCCTGCAACCTGTGCAGTGCTTACGAAAAAAAAAAAAAACAAAAAAAAAACGCACAGACAAAGTTCCGTAAGAGTTCAGTGAAAATCTTTGCTACGCTCATCCAATTAAATGGTTTCAAAGCTATCAAGAAGAGCAACAAGTAGAACCAATTGAATCATAAAACAATTTGAATAACCAAAATAAGGCTGTGATGTAATAGTTTTAAAGTCAATGTATCTACGTGAATATTTAGCTTTCTATTGCATTTCATATAAATAAGCCTTTATCGCTCATCTTACAACATATGCTGCTTGGTCCTAGTTACAGAATTAGAAATGACAGTTTTTTGTAATTCTTCCATATAATTGTTTGTGGAAAGTGGGATCCAAGATAGAAACTAACTTAGTTCTAACTTAGTTATGCTCGGTTATGTTTGGTAGTACAGTAGTTAACTTAGTTAACTCAGTTTATCTAACTTATTAGTTATGAATGACATTTTCTGATACTAGTCCTCATCATTAAAATAGAATACAGTAACAAAACTAACCAAGTTACTTGATCCTAATCTGGAGTCGACATGTGCTCTATTACCTGTACTTGTATTGCAGAATAAAGATTCAGAATCAAGAGGAAGAAGGTAAAATCTATCCTCCACTACTTGAGGTTGAGTATGGTCAAATCACTAGTGAAGAAATCAGACGAAATGTTCCTGTTGACATTCATTTCAGCGTGGATTATGAAATGGAGAACTCCATGTCATATGCTATCGAGGTAAGATTAGCACTAGTTTAGTGCAACATACTTATTGTGTTAATGGATGAAGGATTTGTAGAAATGTAAATTTATAGTAATTTGTAGTGGTACCGGTAATTCAAAGTTTAGATTTGAAGTTTGTAGTAAGCTGGACCTTCAGGGTCATTTATCATCAAGATGAACCGCTATTATGATTGAATGATTTGCTTCCAATAATGGCATGCTTATTTATTTCAGAATTTCAATAGTATCAATTGTTCCAAATGTTATTTAAAAAAAAAAAATCACAAAATCCACCAATGATTGCTGTAAAACGTAAAAGTTTCATGTAGTCATAGGAGTCGACGCATATCCCGTGTTCAAGTTAATGAAGTTAGTATAGGTAGTTACGAACAAAATTGTATCAAATTGCCTCCTTTTGTTCAAGTGAGTATAGACTTCAGTCGTGAGGCTAGAATCAGGGCTATTATTCTATAATTCTGAAATGAAATGGAAGCTTTCGATCTTCATTTTGTTCTGACAATTCCGTGTACTTCAACTCTGTGTATCATATGGGCTCTGATTCGTCGCAATTTTATTTCGTTTGCAGTTAGAGAATAAGAGCCGAGTATTGCAATTCCCAAACAGTAACTTAGAAATCTAACTAATGATTTGAAGATATGTACTTTCTTCAAAATCTGTAATATCTAGAGTATGATTTTGTTCCTAACTTGAAGATTGGGTATCCAAGTTGATCGGTAATTGATATTTTTTTATGGATCTACAAGTTCAAGTACAAGAACAAGATTGCTGCCCCGGTGGGTCAGTCAACTAAAGCGCTAGCTGTAGAAACTGAAGTCACAGTTAGGCGTGGGTTCGAGTCCCGCTTAAGGCATGGATTTTGTAAACGTTTTTTCACCTATTATCACTTCATCGTTTTATTATCACCTGCTCATTCGTACCCCCGTATAACCTAGCTGTTGGTGGGGTCGTTAAGCATCATTAAAAATCGTGTCCTGGTACTGTAGTATATCTGTTGCCTATGATCAGACCCTACTGACGATATGATTCCTTTCAGGTGTCCGTGGGTGTTATGTGTGCGCTTGCAGTTGTTTGGTCTGGCATTCAAAGCTGGAGCCAGTCACGACGGTCAGGCAGGGTCGCTATTGATCTACTCACAATAGCCAAACTGTTACTGTTTGCTTGTGGAAACCTAGCCAATGCCTTTTTCTTTGTTGTCATCTGCGCATGTTTACATGCGTTCTTGTTTTACAAAGGACAGAGTGTTATACAAGTGTTGTTACCAAGTAAAGGTCAAGAGGAGCTAATCAAAGCATACATAATTGCTGCTTTTTCCCTGAAGGTATGATTTTTTTCATGCTATATTTATTATTTCAATTTTATAATAGGGGTGTATATATTTTGTATTCAATAGACGATTGATTCAAATTATTCTGAAGAGATATCCATCCAAATTTATTTTATGATTCATTATAAGAAAGAAAATAGTGTTACAGTAAATCCTTGTTAGTCCAAACTTGGTTAATCCAAAATTTAACATAATTTGAACTTGAAGTCGGTCCAAATTCCAGCTCAACCAAAATTCGAACTAATATTTTGACCCTTCTGTTGCTTTAATAATTTTTTCAGATTCGATTATTCGAAATAGTTTGATTCGTTCCATGCAATAACCTTTCCCCAATTTCCGTGCTCTCAATTAGACACGTAAGAAAAGGCTTAATAAGCATATTGTGCTGATTGGTGCTTTGTGTATGTCATCCAACTGAGTGTGTGGTCTGACATTGTTAAAATGCATTCTGCCAAAAATGTATTGATGTTATAGATTTATATACACTAAAATTAGCTTCAATATACAAATTCACTCCACGTAGAGTATTACAGAAATTGGAGCAAAAATATGCATGGACTTTATTTAAACTCAAATTTCGTAAAAATCATTTCGTGTGACCGCAAGTAGTCCTAAAGTCTATACAGGCCTTCATTAATATGTGATGTGGACAGACAATTTGTCAATTTCCAACTTCACTTTTTTAGCAAATATTTATAGGCCTAGGGCCTATATATTTATAATTGAAAAAAAAAATCATTTTGAATTCCTGATGGAAATACCTAGTATTGATTTCGATTCCAGTTCTGATTAATTGCGAATAATATTTTAATTTCAATTCCAGTTCTTGTTGATTAGGAATAAAAATACCGAATTTGATTACGTGTTCACAAAAATATCAATTGAATGGATTTCGATTGTGATTTCACTTTGAGTCCTTGATTATAGTAAGACGTTTTATTGGATTTTTAGATGAGCTTAGCGAAGATTTTCACTGAACTCTTACGGAACTTTGTCTGTGCGTTTTTTTTTTTTTTTTTTTTTTTTTTTAAACACTGCACAGGTCGCAGGGTTTGACCGATCGACATGAAACTTTTTTATATATGCAAACTTATCCAACTTAGAACTGTATAGTTTTGAGGTCTAATCGGTTGGACCATTTCTGAGAAACATCATTTAGAAGTTTCTAAAAACCCCATAAGATTTGGCTGGGCGGAAAAAAATTGAAAAAAAAAAACTCTCCAATACGATTCAAATTTTCCACAAATGTGAACACAAGAATAATATACATGAATAAAAATTTGGTTTGATATTCGGACCAGCCGTTTTGGAGAAAATAATATAATATGTATTTTATTCATCGGAAAGATAGAAATATTAGTCGAAAAATGTTGCATTGTCGAAGTCACGGCTTTCTAGATTCATTGACATCGGATGAAGTTCATTTCAAATGATCAAGGTTTGTAGAGTTTTCACTTATTCCTTATATAGACATCTCGCTCATCACACAACGCACATCCTGCGTTTGCCTAGTACATTGAAAATGATATTAAGACCTACCATATTATTTTTCAATTCTAGATTGTCGAAGTAATTCACCTTATCTGGAACCAAATCTCCATTGACATATTTTTTGTTGATTGGGAGCGTCCTAGAGCTAGAAATCCATCTCTCCGACCACGAAGCAATCTGACAAATGGAACCCCAGACAATGGCCAACAGCCTGTCAGTATCTGGAGGACTTACTTCGTTGCAAACGAGTGGAATGAGATTCAGACGAAGAGAAGAGTCAGTCTGTTATTTCAGTTGTTTGTGACAATGTTCCTATTAAAGGTGATCGGTATTGAACATTGGGCTACATCTGATCCGGAGGTTCATACCAGTGTTCCGGAGTACTTGACTCAGAGCCCACCGAGTGTAGTGTGCCGCTTGGCTGTCGGAGTCCTGGTCTACGGCATGGTCTACTTCTTCCAGGTACACGAAACACGTTACTGCTAGTTTAATTCTATTTTTCAGTACAAATTTAGATATCTCAATGGTTATCGCCCGGCATGCAGTGGGGCCAGGGCGGTCCAGGGCAGCGCCTTGGTACTATTTTGGGGGGGCAGGGCTTAGCCCTGCTTCCCATTTTGAAGCGGAGGCAGGGCGGCATAGGGCGCTTATCTCTGGTAATCTGTTATTTCATATCTAATCATGGGAAAAAGTACTTATTAAAATAAAAATCTAGTGATAATAGTAATAATTAACTTGGGCCGTCCCAGTCTGCGAGCCACGTGCTAGAATTACAAGTACCAATACTGAATATAATTGTTCAAAAAAAATTCAAATTTTTTCCCTGCGGGGCGTTGTGGGAGGCCAACCCACCACCAATTAGGAATCGCATTTACCTCTATTTAAATCACATATCGATCTTTATGCGAAATTTTGGGGTATACCCGGCGTTATTTTTACGACAGCACCACTGCCTGGGCAGAGTCGTGATGTCACCGCCCTGGCACTTTATTTTTCACGACTACACCACTGGTTATTGCAAATCCAATATTCTTCTAACGCAGTCTGTACTGTGGTTTTATTAATAGTTTAGAGATAATAGCGAGGACCTGACGTCAATTTGTGAGATTTTATTGATTGGTTTCTCTTGTCTCTCTTAGTGGCTTTTCGTTGCTACAATCTATGAACGATACATAAAGAACTGCATCCAAGAATTCGTTGATATTTGTTCAATGGCAAATATTAGTGTATTCGTTCTGTCGCTGGAAAATTACGGTTACTACATTCACGGCAGGTAATGATTATCATGATTTTGTTATAGGCTATCTGAAACTAAAGCACGGCATAAACACGGAGACCTTCAATTGTCTCAATCGCCAATTGGCTTGGCCAACTAGCCTTAAATTGGTTGTGTGAATGTGACACCAATTTAATCGCCATTGGCTGGAGTTGGATTGGTGAGGATTTAGAGAGATTCTAAAAATTCCAACCCAATCGGCCAACTAGTGGCAATCTAGTAATTGTGTGATGACAGTCTGTTGTCTGCTACCAACTTTGATCTTTCGATCTAACATGATGGATGGATCATAATTTTACTGATTCCTGATTGGATTTATACTGCGTAAAGTTGACATTCACTGAGTTGTCATCAATTGCTGTTGGATTGCAATACGTCTGATTTATAGATGTCAACAATCCAGTTGGGCCGGCCTATCGGTTGGCGATTGTGACGACTGGAATCATCTGTGTGTACCGTATTTACCGCCTTCCTTTGTATTTCATGAGAGTAAAAATTATTCGTAATTAATTTACTGGTAGGATGTTGCATTACTACATTTTCTGAGTACCTATGCAAATAAAAATATGCAAAAGAGGCCTGTAGGCCTGCAAAAATATAAATAAACCAATGACATATTTGTGATATAATTATTAGGGTTGCCATTCGGTTTTGATATTTTCGATTGATTTTCGATATCAGGCTTTCGATGAATATCGAAACATATCCTATGTATTTTTTATTATTTTGATATTGAATAGATGAGTAACCCAGTATCTTTTATTATAGACCTATGTCGGATTAGCCATAGCGCGGATGTTCACACTTGAACCCAGCTTCCTCCCCTGGCTGGCCGGTGAATGAACCAGCAGTCAATTACTTATAAATAACTGTCACAAAATAATTACACAGTTATTCTGAAAAATGTCTATAATTTCGATCCATATTCGACTTCATCAATTCGATATTGAATAGAACTCTTAATTTATCAATATTTTTGTGGTATCGGTTTCACATTCTTGATTGAACAGCAACCATATTAATCATGTACATTTCACAAGTTGAGTGAAGAATTTTGATCTTGGAAAAGTATTCATTAAGTTTTCTAATTTACATTTAATTTATTTATAAAAGTATATTTAAGAGCCGATTGTACCAACTGATGATTAAATATTAATTAGTTGATCATTACTTAAGGTACAAAAATAATATAGGTAACCAAGGGTGATAACAAGTTAATTTGCTAATTTTTGCTTAATTCACTAATCATCACTTGGTACAACCGGCTCTGAGAACTCTTATAATAGTTCCTCAGCGGTCTATCGCCTCCGCGCATTTACAGTTATATATGGCTCTAGACAAAAACTACTTACCTATATGTTATCAAAAGGAAAATTGCTTAAGGACGATTTCAGTATTTTTAGAAAAAATATATTTGCAATATCACTACAAAGCAATTACAGACTTTACAGATGATTAGACTCAGATTGTGTAATGTTCAGATCAGCTCACGGCTTTGCTGACACGGACATGCAGACAATTCTTGGCCAGCTCCAGAGAGAGGAGGATGACTTGTGTGGCCACAGAGGACTGTTGCCTGGCACAGATCAGCAGACGTTTACAATGTCTCTACCGTATCAGTTACGTGCCTACTACAGAAAAGTCATGGCGCCGATTACCTCTGTAAATATGCACTAGTAGTAGTTACAAGTAGTTAGTGCTGTTTAATATGATTTGTTATGATTCATGATCATTGTATTCATTTGTGTGTTGAAAATAGAAATAGGAATGTTCAACTTTTGAGTTCTAGTAGATTATTAACCTAGGGTTATCTTAACTTGAGTAAATTGATAATTTTGGGATTTCTATTCTTTAACAATTTTACTCAGCTTGCAAACATTAATAATGATAATGTTTTCAGATCATGCAAACAAATATATCAATGTCAGTTGGCGGAACGGGAGGCCTTCGCTCGAAGATGGCGAGTGGCGTTTTGGAACGAAGTGTGCAATCATATCATTCCATGAACAAATTCTTAGCTGCTTTCTTGGAACATGTAAGTCATGATCGAGACGGCTTTCATATATATCTTTTTTTCAATATTACCGGTAGGTTTAACGACGCATTATACTGATAACTGATGTCGGTGAATGATATATGAGATGATGGGATGATGACATGGAAGATAATTTATTAGATGTTTTTGGATAGTGGGAAGGAGTCGGTCGTGTTCTATTGTTTAGGAACCCCATCAGCAGCATAAACCTGAACGACAGAGGGAAACTACGAAAAAAAAACTGTCAAGATGGTCGACCATGGCGGGTCAAACCTCGGTCTCCTGTATGCCAGTTCAGTGTGCTAGCCACTCTAACATACGTCTCAGTGTCTGTTTATGTATGATATAGTGCCATTACACCGTTGTCGTAAGATTATGCCTAACATAGCAAATTAATTTCTCAAGTAAACACACTCCGACCGGCTAATTTTGGCCTTTTATTTTGCCTTTTATTTGGTCTTTTATTTGGCATTTTGATATTTGATAATTTGAGCAGCCCACCGGACATCGCCCGGTTGCCGAGTCTGGCCCTGACTGCAACATCGCACACCAATGAAAATCAAACTAATAATTTAAAAGTGTTACTATCATTGTTGGATCAATGGATATTTTATCTAAACATTTTGTCCAACAAAATATATTGTTCAAAATATAGTTCCCGTACTATACACAAAAATAGATACAAAACAGTGATTTTCCAAGATGACGACCATTTTTAAAAACGTTTCTATTTTTTAGAATTAGCATTATATTTTGTGGTTTAGTTTTGAATATAAATATCATAAGCAGTATTGGAGTTGGTTAACCGTATGGGCAGACCTCAGTCACCAAAATATATATCATTCTAAAATCAAAGGTAACCATTTGAAATATACGGCATATAACTGTATCATGAATAGCCAATAGTAATATTCAGCTTTTTGACGGACTAGAAATTTCAGAAAAGTGGATGGATTTTTCTAGTTAAGAATTTATTCAATAATTCTCCAGAAAATGTTCTCTAATTTTTGTTGTTGTTTGTTGAATAAAAGGTTTTTCTACTCTCTATTTCTACATTATCATTGGATTAGGGATCATAATACTCTTTATGAAGCGTATGGCACTCTCAATGAACGTGATCGCTGATCGCCTTGTATTTATGCTATCGCGATAATTTCAGGCATTGAAAGACCTTGACTACGAGGTGAGGGACAAGTTATTTGTGGAGTCTTTACTGGATATAGATTTCACGGAAGGATCAGATAGAGGTGTCTTTTATAACGGTAAGTTTTATTGTATTCCACTACTTAAAATAATAGGTGATATGATTATATACAAAAATTAAAAGAGATTAATTCTAATTCAATTGTATTCCAGATAATGGCCATTCTTTCGATAATATTTTATTTTATGGTAATGAGTTCACATTAGCGACATTTGACATCATGCTCTTCTCATTTATTGAAGTGCTATATCAGGATTTCCTTCTCGCAGTCATTGTCTCGGTATTTGCCGCAAAGGTAAGGAACTGAACTTCATACAATTTCATTAGTCACCATTTCAGCCACAGCTTCATAAGGATTGTAGGGTTACTGGTTTGCAGTATATGTATACTTTATAGATTGTTTATGTTCTTATTTTAGTTGCTAGTAATGATTCGTCAATTTGGTGGGAAGAAAAATTTGGCAAAGAAGACATTGATAGACGAAAGATTCCTCATCTAGCGATGACTTTAACTGACTTCTGCAGACGGAAGTTGTAACTGCAGAGCTTTTTCTACACACACATATATATATATAATATATAACTTGTATATGTATATATAAACGCTATCACTAAAAACTGATATTTATAAAGAAAAGACGCTCATGCGCTCTCAACGAGTATCATTCGGGTTTTCATTACTGAGTAAATATGTTATTAGAGAACAGAGTTATTGGAATGAATATAAATACAATGAAATTTAGCATGAATATTCTGAAATCCTACAATATTATTAAATGTTTGTTTCAAAGAATAACAGGATATATGGTTTCTCTGAACCTAGTTCATAAGATGTAGAAACAATTAGAATTTGGTATTTTGTAAAAAAAGAAAAAACAAAAATCTGTCCCCGTATGCAAACATTCGGAGTTGAATAATTCCAACTGGTTATTTATTTACAATATAAATAAAATATTTCTTTTAATAACAATGTAATGTACTGCCAGCTATTCTCCACAACCACCAACCCCCTCCCTCCATGCACCTATTCTTATAGTTTTACCCTACATCAGCTTCTCCCATCCCTCCCACTACATCCAGCCACTCTGTCACCCCCTCCCCCTAACTCCAATTTCAGTTAATTGTTCTCTTGTACTTTACACTATTGACACATCAGTCTCCCCTCTCCCCCTTCACACTCCATACAACACCTACCTGGACAAGCAGCCTTTCATCATCATCATTACTACCACTACCCTACAGTGATCCAAGCGCAATAGCCGAAACGTAAAAATCTTGTGTTTTTGTATATCATCTCTGTGTTCTATCAACGGGCTCTACACAATGAGTATTTTTACTTATACACCTAGGTAAGCTGCTGTTCTTCCTTTTCCTTTTCATATATACCCAATTCATATAATCTAATAGATATTTCTAGGAACAACACTATAGTGTGTATTTTATAGTCACTTAGGCCTGCCCAAGCCATTCACGGTAGAACTCTTCGTCTCTTGAGGGTATTGTGCGATGTGATTTCTCTACTTTTTGACTTCACCTTTTATGACTTCTAAAATATGCCCTGAATATCATGTGACACGCCTGATGGCCAACGACTATGATATTGATAATGGACAGTAAAAGCGACCATACTCAGAATATTCAAAGCCACGAGTAGTATTCAATTCACCTAATTGTTTTAAATACTGAATGGAATATTTGACCAATAGAAATGAGTATAACATTTTCGTTATGATGACCTTGAAAATACATAATGAGACGAGGGTGGGATCTTTGATAGCAATTATTTTCAAGTGTTTACCTTCATAACTAAAAATGTATCTCACGCCAATTGTACTTCATAATTTCGCTCTTTGAGTGAGTACCTCCAGGGAAATTTAATGTGCAACCTAAATAGTCAATACGTTTCAAGCCATTTTAATTACGGTAATTTGAGATTGAACCAGAAAATAGCTTGCAGTAATGAATGACGGAATGCAAATTATCGAAACAAAATGTGACTCGTGCATATCATTCATTATCACCCTTTCTTATGTACTGACTCAAATAACCGTCACGTTGGTATGGTCGGGTCGGTTAAGCCGCACAATATGGATTAACATATCATTATCAATGTCCATTGATAACATTCTAATGAATCGTGATTATTTTCCCCCTGTAGTGAGACGACATTGACATTTTTTTCCCTATCATTTGTTACGGAATTTTTAAAAAAATCGAAAACTTGTGTATCAACTTTGAGATACTTGCTGAACGTATCATGTGATGGTGAAAAAACAAACTATCTATAAATCTACAAATCTATAGTGTTGTAAATACAATTCTTCGTTTTCCACGGAACCAACTTTTTTGCCATCGATCGCTTTTCCTCAGGACCCTTCATTTCGTAAGTTTTACATATTCACCCACATAAGTCGTAGTCCTACTTTAAAGGGACGTTTCACACACTATCATTCAGACATCCAGTCTAATTGAATAGCGTTGATTTTTCCCCTATAACAAGTGTATAAATTATATTCTAAATGGGTGCTAAATGTTTTGAATATAGTTTGTTCGACTCTTGTGAGTCTAACAAAAACACTCGTGGTACAACTTGAGAATATATTTTTATATAACTAGGAAAACGCCTTATATGCGTTGTGAGATGAGCTTAGAAGTATGGAAATGTAGAATTAGGAACATTTGGTCAGCTCAATGTACATGTACAGGCCATGGATCACTTCAAAGGTTTAAAAACTGCAGCTGTCTGTTGGTATATGAACCTTGGTTTCCAAACAATTATACCAGTGCCTTCTTCATATCCATCAAAGATTTTAAACGTTTTAATTTATTGGTGACACTTGTTGCTCACATTTAATAGTTTCTTAATTGCTTTTATTGATGTGTAAAAAAGTACATTAAAAATGCGTCTTCTTCGTTATTTCACATCCGATTGTTCCATAAATCGCTCAAAACATGTATGGTAGTTCTTCCCACATTCAGTATAAATTTGAGAGCTTTTAAAAAAAAAAAAATCGAAGTATTTCTCCCCTGTATTCCTCCAATTTTTTTCCGGAAAAACCGTTTGACCGATTTTTCTGAAAAACAATCCCAACCTATTCTGGTATAACACCAATTTGTAAAAAAAGTTTCGAGTTGATTGAAACTTTTTCCTGACCTGTATGCCTCGTACAAAATTACACGAAAAAAAAAACAAAAAAACAAGCCCAAATTTTTTTGGTATATGGAATGAAAATCTTCGCTACGCTCATCTAATAAGCCGATTTAAATTGTTAGACATCTTATTATTCACGTCTTTAGATTTTTCCTTCAATATGGTTGGTCTGGGACACCACCCTCAGTTTTCTTGACCGTCTTTAAATCCCCAAACACCCACGTACCATCCATATCAATGTCCACTCTCCCAACCTACCAAACTCTCGCAACCTCATGCTCTTGCAACACTCAATTGTCACTTCATGACAAAAATTGGACCAGTTCACAATTGCGAATGAATTTTAATTGATTTCTGTGATCTGATGATAAATTGCATGCGACGTAGCCTTGAGCACTTGTGCTTACAGAGGGTCATGATTGGTGATTTAGATTTAGATGGTAACTACAAGTTGTTTTACACAGAAACATGAATAGAAACATTGCACAGGGCTTTATTCTTTATTTAACAGCTTTATTCTTTTTCGTAACAATGTTTCCAACATTATAAAAATGGAAACGTTCCACCCATATTTTGCACTTACTGGTACACTCATTTAAATTGCAATGCACTGCACTGTAATTCTAGTTTCAAAATACCTTGCTTCTGCAAACATTCAATTCAATTCTCCCCACTGTTACACAAAACTCCCGTAACTCAATAATCCCATTACACACGAATCACAAACCATGACGAATGATGAACAGTAATGTCTGATGAAAAGTACCAAATACAACCCACAAACATAATTGATAGCAATGCAAATAGCTGTTAAAATATCAACATTATTACCAATCTTCCTCATTGAAAAGAATAATAATTTCAATTCCATATTTCATACATATTTGGAATATCAATTTCGATTTTAATTTTGCTTCCACAAATATTTCAACCAATTTCGATTTCAATTCTGATTCCTATTTTACTTTGAATCCCTGCTCACAAGACGTGGTGAGTAAAACTAGTCTTTGGTGGCTAATTGTCATCTAATCTGTCACAGAAACCGTAATCCATATTTAAGTAGTCGAGGCACTTCGCATTGTACTTATAAATTACTTATTCTTCTTCTTCTTCATTTTCTTCCTCTCTTAATATCTGACACGTGTCAGCAGTTGGATCGCAGGCCGGGTACTCCTTCACGTGCGACAGATTTATCCCTGCTTGCTCGTGGTGGCCAACATTCAGGCAAGCACAGCGATACGAGTCAGAGCCCGGCTCGTAGAACTGTCTCGGAACTCCAGCCCAATCGCGTTCAATGCCGCCACTGTTGACAAAACATGTGTCTTTACCACTGAGGCCGGTGCCAAGACAAGCAGCAATCCACACTTCATCGTAAGCTTATCAGCTGAACATGGAAACTTTGATCATTATTTAATTACACACACTTTATGACACAAAAAATTACTGTTTGTTATTTGCATGTCTCTGGTGGCTGGGCAATGGTGTTGATACTTTCATGGTACTCAAAATAACATGAATGAGTTCCTAAGACAGTTTCAGACTATTATCCAACACATCTAAGCAAACCTATGGAAAGAGCATAAGGATTTAGGATTAGGATATCACGGGGATCAAATTTAATGCCTTGATCAATTGTGTGCTATTAAAAAAAACTAAATTACTATATAAAATTAAAAATGGTGTAAAAAAGGTTTTTGGCTTCTTATGAACCGAAATATTGAACTTGTCTCATACAAGATTATTCAACATAAGCCAAATAGCACACTCACCATAACTTTAGGTGATTTGTCCATAAGGGAATCTGCTCCTGAACTGCTTGTATGCTACACAGATGGGGTTCAAGGTCAGGCTGAAGCTGTCTGCATATTAAACATTACTTCTGCCTCTCACAATAAAACAGTACCGGTAGTCACCAGTACTTTCTTGCTGGAAGCTAACAATGATGCTAAATTGCCGGGATGCTTTAGATTAAAATCTCTTAAGTTCACCTCATTTTTGAGCACCAAACCCGGCCACCTGTCTCGCCACTCCATTCACTATTGCAAGGCGGGAACAACATTTTGGCCTTCTTCTCTGACTCTTCTTCTCTAGATGCTTCTTCTAGCAACGCCTCCACTTCTTTATGGTACGATGTTTTATGGCCATCAGAATCGTAATAGCGACCAACTAAATTTCCTGTTACACAGATAAAATAATTTTGTATTACTTAAATTGGCATATACTTATTTTAGTTGCAAACTATTGTTGCATTGACCAGATTCAACTATAAAATAAAATCATCTGGTCATACAGTCTGAAATCCTGGTGGTATCAATCTATCTTACTGGCCAGAAGTACTAATACATAGTTACATACCAACATATCTGTAATCTTTTTCATAAAATTCTCCCCACTCTAGGATACTTTTAACTTCTTTTGGTGATAAGCCCATAACATCATCTGTAAGACCTCCCTCAGTGAAATCTCCCGTCACAAAGGCTCTACTGCCATCTCTGCCTGTAAAGATAACACAATTAAATTAATATGGATGCAGACTCAGATGAGTAGCTTTAATTATTAGTGATGATATTTTTCATGGTAAAAGTGTTATGGTCGTATAGACGATAGACGTAAGATATATTGATAGATGACGAGGTCCCTAACTGCCGCTTAAATTACCGAGTCGAAGACCAAGTGCGGTGGAACAAATGGGAAGAAGTGCAGGAATTGGGAGTTTATAAACAATATGAATGATAGACAATAACTCGGCCTCAATTATATTTCAGAATAATTTTTCGTGGAAATTTTTTATTTGTCTGCTAGTTGCATTGTTTTATTGTGTCATTTGGTTTTGACTGTTACCGTTTCCATCATAAGTGTACCTTCGCCCGAACAACCGATTATGACGATGATTGAAAATAAATAATTTGCACCGAGCCGAATAATTGGCACTGAGCCGAAGAAGACAATTGCCACAATGAATTGTTCATTGACCGACAGGAAAGAGTGACTGCATCTTTCCCTCTGGTCACGGATGTGAATGTGGTTGCGAATTCAGACCCGTTGAGTTCTCAATTTGAATTAGCACAACCCGTATCTGTACTGCCGGAGTCTATGACGCTTTCGAGTACTTCATATATACAATACATCTCGTTCATCTTACAAAGTATTCGCGGCATTTTCTTAGTTATTAAAATGTTGATGATCATAATTATTATATCCTACCTGTAAAGAAGTGATAGCTTTTGCCTGGACCGTAGTGTTTTTTACCAGCTCCAACATCATACACTTTTCCAAGGATTGCTAGATACAATCCTTTACTACCCTCTTCACCATTATATTTTTGCAATTCATCTACATTCAACAGCTGAATTTTTTGTTGAGTCTCCTGGCTAGATCCATTTGTTTCAAAAAATGCTTCTACCCAATTGAAGAACTTGTTTTGTAATTCTATTACTTTTAAACTACTATCATTAAATGTTTGAGGGTGAAATTGTTGAAAGTACAGGGAACACATAACAGTCGTTAAAACTGTGAACACAACGTATTTACCAAACATGACGAACAGAGAAAGTGAAGACGTAGTTCAAATAATCTAACAAAATTTAAAACACTATCATACTCGCAATTATATTTACAAATTTAGATAACAACAGTCAACAGGTACGTGGTAGACAACCGTGGTAGATTACGATTCTAATAGTGAAACACGTAAAACCAATGATTGATAAGTGACAAGGGGACCGTGCCCACGTACATAGCGGCATTGAGTTCACTGACAGCAACGAGACTGACAGTGACAGTCACAAGGGAGGGCACGGTCGAGGAGGGGCAAGCCAGCTCAGTTCCTACAACATTGTGCTGAATTGCTAAGTCAGTTTGTTTGTCATGCGTAGCCAAAAGTAATAGGTCTAGTACTAAGAGGCCTAGTAGTAGATATTATCATATTTTTTAGACGAGCTTTAGCGAGGATTCAATTTGACAAACTGAAAAAAATTGGTGTTCGTTTTTATGTTTTTTTTTCTTTTTCTTTTCATGTTTTTTTGTCAGTTCTCCACAGATCAAACGGCTACAGCTATCAACTTCAAACTTTTTTGCAATATGGTTCCTCATCTAACTTAGATCTGTATAGTTTTGTGGCATTATCGGCGGGTAACTTTTTTTTTATGAATTTTAGAAATTTCAAAAATACCCGTTAGAATAGCATGGCGGCTAAAAAAAGAAAATATTTTTATTTTCCAAAAAAATGAAATTTTGCGCGAAGTTGAATTATATATTGATACACATTTCTAAAAATTTTCAGCTTGATCGGGTCAGCCATTTTGAAGAACAAACATAAAATGTGCTGAATTGGTACCACTCGATGCAGTTTTTACCCATTTTTACCCATATATAAATTCTTTATTCATTTAAAATAAAGACTCTGCCTTGTGAAGAAGGTTGCCTATACACACAGAATAGAAAAAAATAACGAATATAACAAATTAGTGAATGGTACAGAAAAATAATGATAATATTGAGCTAAATTCTAGAAAAAAAAAATATTTTGTAGTTGATTAATTAATTATTTAGAAAAAGAATAGTAAAAAATAAGAAAATGCACATGATATGAGAAAAAAAAATGGCTACACACTGAATTAATTCAAATTATATAAATGGTTTCTAAAAATTGAAATGGATCCTTTTAAGGCTAAAAGAGTTAATGAATAAATAAAACTATTACTAATATTAAATCTATTCGCTCGTCTAACAACGCATATATGGCGTTTTCCTAGTATCTAGCAATATATGCTATTTCCTCATAAAGTTACATTACATTGAAAAAATACAAAGTAGTACAGGTACAATGACAATCAAATTTACTATGAAAAAATAAAACAAAGATAAAATGATACATATAAGGTTGATTTTAAAATTAAAATGTATAAGACATCAATCAAGTCCCAAAAATGCATCCTCTCGTTGGGATTTTTGCCATTAACTTTCTTGCTTTCAATTATTTTATAACAATCCCGTCCAAACTTATATACATTATCGCAATTTCTTATATCTAATTGGTAATCTATTATAACATAATCTCACACCTTTAATAAATATACTATTTTCTCGAAACGTATTTCTGGTTCTTTCAATAAATAAATATGCCCGCGTTATTTTTATTTCTTAAATTATATATATATATATATATATATATATATATATATATATATATATATATATATATATAAATATATGTATTATATATATACATATATATATATATATATATATTTTTTTGATTTTATTTTTGAATGGAAATGAGTGTATATATATACACTGTATACATGTATGTATACATTTGTTTACAAATGGTGTTTATTTGATCAACAAGGTTATTGGATAGGTCATATATTTATTTTACAAACCAAAAACGCAAAGTTGTTTTACAAAGTCTAATTTTACGATCACCACACAGTCAAATGGCCCCCAACTGCTCTTGAACGGCCTTTTTCATCAATTCATTTTGTTTTCATTGGACTGTGTGTGCCCACTGCCCAGTGATGAGAAGGAATATGTGGTAAAGCTGTTGTCACAAGTCAAACGGTAGCGTAGAGACGGTGTCCTTGGTGCCAATATTCTAGTTGGACCATGGACGGTGCTAAAACAGACCCGAAGTTCAATCGCATGGGCGCCCGATGTACTCGATCCCCACGACCCACGACTACAACCCAGTGGAATAACTATAAACTACATATTTTTATTGAGCGTAATCACATTCGTTCGAAAGACCGATTTTTTTTTTATAATTTATAATTTATAATTTTTTTCAATTTTATTTGGATTCATTTATAATTGTTGTCTTTTTATTCTACATACTTGTGATTGTGATGCACTCTATTGACTGTAGCAAATTTTTCACATTTTGTTATTATTTATATTATATTTGTATTTATATTGTATAGTTATATGACTTGACAATTCTGTGATATTCTGTTTTTGAATCCATACAGAAATCAAAACAATTTGAATTTGAATTTGAATTCGAATGTTCGATAAACCAAATGATCAAACTGTCGAACAAATGAGATTTCGATGAAACACTCTGTCATAGTCCTCAACATTATATTCCTGCTATTTTATATTATATTATATTACATTTTATTTTATTTTATTTAATCATTACAATTTCTATTGTAACTAATATCTTAACTATTATATTCTACTTTTATGCTACTATTTTATACCTGCCACCTGACGATACCCATACTTTGTACCATGTACTGGTCCACGGGACGATAATAAAATACAAATACAAATACACACTCTCGAACAAATGGGATTTGAATGAAACGATTTTTCCCACAAATGGCATTTTGAACGAATGGTTTGACGTGCAGCATTCTTCCCGCCCGCTACGAATACCAAGGTTATTTTGGATTTTGAATTTTAAATAATCTCGGATTTTCGGCTTTTATATTCCATTTCACTTGTGACAACAGGCGCATCGGCAAAAAGTTTGGAGCTTCGCTGGGAGATGTCCTTGAGATATGTCACATTTTTGTTTCATTGGCATTGATGGTGCTGTCGCTATCTCTGTGCGCTAGAAAGATTTTTTTGGTTTAACCTAATTTAATGTTAATCTCTTAAATGCACTCAATAATATTGTGAAATGCAAAGTTTTAAACTGTTCGCTCTAGCGTTGACTCGTAATCGAAAACAACTGTAAGCTATGTTTGTGGAAATATGCATGTTAAGAGAGCCGAGTGATTTTTGATTGTCATTTCTTTCGTGTGTAATTAGTGAGCCCTAGACTAGACTAATCTAGGTTAGGCCTAGGCCTAATCATACTTCTAAGCATAACCCAGCGCATTCATATTTACAAGTTCAAAGCCTACAAGCCAAAGTTCCTCCAATGGCAATAGCTGGATGAGATGGCAGATCAAGAGATAGCACAAAATAAGAATAAAAGGTAGGTTAACCAGGGCACCAGGGTAGGCCTAGGTCTAGGCCAGGCCTGTGGAATGCCTGTGGCAAGTCTAGGCCTAGGCCCTAGTCACCGACAGGGCGTAGGCCTACTTTAGTCAGTGGTTAAGTGCACCGAACGTGCGTTCGATAGCCTCCCAAATGTGGTGCGAGATTTTTTGTTCAGGCAAGTTCGAACGTGTCGTTTCCTAATCTCTTACTACTAACGGCTGGGTGTTTCGAGCCACCAAACATCTTGACAAGTTTATTATTCATTGGGATAGTTCCGGACAAAGATCCAAGCAAATGTCATTAGATAGTTTTAGGCTGGAAAATCATGGCAGATTTAGGCTTACATAGGTGTAAATCAATCGTAAACTTACTTTTTATGAAAACACTATTTTCAAATAAATGTATCTATGTAGGCCTACTTGCATTATGGCAATATTAGATTGTAAATACCTATTGAATCCACACAGACAAGGTTAACAGATTGTATATGGTTATGAAATAGAAATTAATGTCGACATCCAAATGTAGATTTAAAACGAGGAAAGTGCGTCTTTTTCATAAGTAGGCCTATACAAAATTTCATCATGCAGGGCCAGAGTGACTGGTGTACAGGCATACATATTTAATTTAAATTTTCAATTAATACATTGATAGACGCTGGAGGGAATTTATATCATTTTCCGAGACACATGTAGGGGCCTAGGCCTACCCTGTGCGATACAATTTTCATGACGATTGGCAGCGCAGATTGTCTGTCTTGCTTTCTTGTCACAATGAGAAGTCTCAATAGTCAATCTTGGAGTCATGTGTAATGATACGTACATTCATAGCCTTATCCCTTCGTTTTTTTTTTCAGCTGGCTATGGGGTTGGTTTACGTGGTCACCAGAATCTGCTACAATGCTTCGAGCCGCTGAAAAAAGAATTCTTTCTTGTAAGTATACAGTCTACTACCGGTAGTACAATTCCCTATAGTAAGGCAGTTTTTTAGAATGCTAATTACCGGTACTGCCCATTTTTAGTGATTGGGCTATTGGCAATGAATACATATTATATATAGGCATATGTATATATAACCTGCCATAAATCAGAACACACCGGTACTGTTTCATGACATGTGGGCATTATTTGTATTGTTTGGTCATGTACAATTTGACAAATAACATATCACCCTTAGTTATCAATGCTATTTTTATACCTTGATTATTAACTAGAAAAACACAGTATGCATTGTATGCGAGCTTGATATTTATAGGAAATATACTCGAAGGTTATATACACACCTTGATTATTTGAAACTATCAGCTTACGTTACGTTATTCTATGTAATTTATTGATTATAGGGCCTACCTAACTCGACTCACTACTAAATGACATTTTTACAATAGGCATATAGGCCCTAATAATGTATTTTCTTAAAAACGACCAATTCAAATTTGCTCAAACTTGGTGGAGACATTCAGTCCTATTTAGTAAAATGACATTTCAATCGAGTCTAATTTGAATTAGTCGAAGCATATCGCACCGCGGTTTATCCTATAACTCCTCTCCTAACTATCCTACAAAGCATTGCATAGGCTTGGATGTGAAAGCTCTTGACGAGACCTCTCTGGAAAGTGCCATAAACCTTTGTTACTGAAATGCTCCATCTTAGATCATCATGAACTCCAAAAGAAAATCTCAAGTTGTTTCTTGAAGATCACCTGAGTAAATCCGACAATGCAAATGCATTGTTAAACTCGATACGTGTGAATAAAAAATAACTAATACAGACGATACAGGAGAGTCGATAGTTACTGAATGAATGTGTTTGTAGGTCTGTCGACAGCATACCGTGGCTGGTATGTGGACATAGGCCCAGTAGTGGGAGCTTCTGACAAGATATGGACCATTTCACTCAACGAGGAATCGAACAAGACCCCAATCGTGTTGTTACATGGCCTGGGTGCTGGTGTTGCACTCTGGTGTCTCAACCTCGATGCTTTAGCAGCATCAAGACCCGTCTATGCCATTGACATTTTAGGTAAGTTTTTGTTATTCATGATACCGTAATACACAATCAACGGTGGAGCACAAGTCTTTCAGCCAGTGGGAAAAAACTATCCAAGTGGCATCCAAAATCAATAAATTTCCCTAGAAATAAGTCATTATTTGTTAACTTTGGCTGGTGAAGCCAAATGATGAGATTGTTCAATTTTTTGTACTAATGAATAATTAATAATATAGGAAGTTGTGAAAATGCACTTCTTGTAGATCGCTCTATTCTATAAGCAGAGGCAAGCATTTTGGGTTTCAACGATAAACGCGAATTGTTTGTAAAGTGTTTTTTTCTTCAATATGTTTGTTTCAGGTTTTTCCAAGTTCAAAAAACCAATTATTATTTTCGCGAATTTTCGCGAAAATTATGCTTCTCGCGATTTTCCGCGACCATGTCTTTTTAGTCACAAATATAAAATATTACATGAATGCAAAATTTTTTTAAAAAATCCCCATTTAAAATCCCATAAAGACATGCGAACATTTTTAAAAGTTACCATTGTATTTCTTGTCTTTGTCCTTCAATGAATAATACACAATAACATTAGGTCTACATAATGGTGATTATTTACCATCAAATCTTATCCGCATAAAATGAATAAAAAAATCCGTGAACCAAAATGCGTGAAAATTCAGCCAAAAAAGTGAAAAAAAACTCCGCAAATACTTTTCCCCACTGATAACGATTATTAGAAAAATAGTCAACACCAATTCACCCCTTTTAGCCATTTAAAAACGAAAACTGGGTTTTTAATTCATCCCAAATGCATGCCTCTGTCTATCAAGTGCTGTATTAGTAACTATGGCTAGAAAATAGAAAGGAAACATGAACATAGAGCTGTCTAGGGCCAACCACAAGACTTCCAGATTCAACGGGCCATATTCAGTGTTTTATTACAAATTTTCTCTTTTTAGATGAGTAATTACTTTTTAACTGTGATTAATTGTGAAATTACGTATTGTGCAATAAAACTAATCTCAGAGTGTGATTAAAATAATAACAACTGACTAATCAACCTAATCAACATAAAAACCTTGATGGCTTTATTTACTTTCTTTTTAATTATTGACATGCTATCATATTCAACAAAATTGTCATGTTCACAATGTGTAAGGTTGTTTGTATAAGTGCCAAAGGATCAAAGTTCAGCCTGTGTTTTCATTACAATGTCAGAATTCTACAAATTAATGTACAGGTTGCCTGTAAAGATTCCTAGACCCTTGCGCAAGCATAAATTACAAGGTGCCTTTTATCAGTGTCATTGCTCACCTGCTTGTGTAATATTTATTCCAACTAAAAACATAAACTTCTAAAAGAGAGAGTGGAAAGAGGGATTTTTCATGAAATAAAATTGCCATGCGCATTTTATTTCATTATGGGAGAAGTTATTATGACTAATACGTCTAATCTATCCACACATATGCATTTTTCGCTCTCTCTTAAAGAGTAAACTTGGCCAAAACTCTATATATCAGTAGGCTTCTTTTATATAGGCCTACCTATGCCACAGTGTTGAAATAGCATGGGCTTGGCTACCTCGTCTTGAAAGTTTTTCTTTTTTCCTGGAGATATCACAGCTTTTTGTGGTTCGGATTTGCTAGTGATGATGAACAAGTTTTGAAATGTAATCAAAAGACACATTCGAATCATAGGCTATCTAGATTAAATTTTCACTGATTGATGCTCTCGTAAACTTACTCTCAATTCATGAACTATTCTTAATTTTCTTAACATGTTCAGTGTTGACTTTTCAGATTACTCATTTCATTTCTTATTCTGGTTGCTGCATAATCTCAAACACATACCATTGTTTCTCAAAAAGGTTCCATTTCATGAGTAGCCTACTGTCCTTGAAAGTACCGATCGCTGCTCGCCCCAGTGTACAAGTTCGAACTATGCGTCATGCTTTCTTCGTACCCAAAATATTTGCATCCCTAGGGTCAAATATATTAGTAGCTTTGGAATATATGAAACTCTTACGCACCATCTAGCGGCAAAGCGTGCATTACAGATTTCAAGGGGAAAATTACTACTGAATCAACTGCTTGCATTGTGATGTGCAGTGAAACTTGAATACAAACTGAAAATATAAATATTTTATCATCTAAAAAGCTGAATATTTCCATAAAACCAAGGAACACAGATTCGTTGGAAACATTTCCGTGATCTATTTACATTTTCATCCATTTTTGTCTCAAGTGTTGCCGTGTAACTTATCAGAGGAAGTACAACCCTTTTTTGGCTTTTTTGGCCTCATGTGTGGGCAAAATGCCCTCTCTATGTTGAGGTGTAGCATTTTGTGAATAGAGTGGGTTTTGTGCTACTGTTCCAATAATCACACATTATGTACCTTATTAAGGGGAGGGATAGCATTGGTGAGCAGTAATAGACCTAATGTATTTACAAATCTTGGGCGACCCATATAAGTATGTCAGCGAGTGGCGGATTGGTCACCATTGTCTTGTAGTGTGTTTATTGTTCTAAGTGGCCTATCTACTGTCGATATAGATAATTGTCACCTTACTATAGCGTTACCAACACTTTCAGGTTTTGGGCGGAGTTCGAGACCAGGTTTTAGCAAAGATGGATTGGAAGCTGAGAAACAGCTTGTGCGCTCGGTGGAAGAATGGCGCCGTGAAATGAATCTGGAAAAAGTGATTCTGTTGGGCCACAGCATGGGCGGCTTCCTAGCAGCATCTTATGCTCTAGACTACCCAGGCAGGTACGTAAATGCAGAGCTAGAGCCAGCCAGAGGAAATTTAAATCCTTTTCTTAACTTGTTTGCATTTAGTTTGTAGTTATAAGGTGGTACCACAATCTGGAACACGTTTACATCAACGGCAGTTTTAGTATTTGGGTTTTCATTATTTTTGAATTCATATACTGGTAGGATAGTGAAAAAAAGGCTGGGATTAGTGTATTTTTCATGCATTTGCTGCTTTGTTCCAAATTATAGATGGCTAAAAAAATCACGTTGATTTTTTTAAAAAATAAAAAAATAGCCCGCTGACATAATCGCTACAAATGTATTAAAGTTGTGCGCAAAATATATTTAATGAATGTTGCTATGTGGGGCGTATCATATGAATACCGGACTTATTGGTAGTATAAATGATTCTGACCTATTGGTACTATGTTCTGCCAGTATTTATCGTCCTTCTGATCCATGAAGCATATTATGTTGATGGTTTCTTGGTTACAGAGTGAAGCATCTTATATTAGCCGATCCGTGGGGTTTCCCCGAGAAGCCTCCTGATATCGAGAGGAAACAGAATGTCCCGATGTGGGTACGTGCAATCGCTTACGCTGCTCAACCGTTCAACCCCTTATGGGCCGTACGAGTAGCAGGACCGTTTGGTAAGCTCACTGTCCGTTGGAATTACTCTCCAAAATGCTTAATTTATTAAAGAGCTGCATCACAACACTAAAAATAGCTGCTTCCGGAAGAAAGATGTTTTTTCGACCAAAACAGAATATAAAATATAAAGAAATATAAAGATATAAAGAATTATAAAGATATAACAGAATATTTTTAATTGGTGTTCAGAATTGAATATCAATCGCTTTAAATTAGAAACTTTCTTTAGTTCTGTTGTAGATGTTCATCAGCTCATGGCTATGCGATGCGTGTTTTGCTCACCTACGTTGCAACTAGAGAATGTTTCCAATTTATAATGACAGATATTGTTTTTGCCAAAGTTTGTTTGAATTTTTTTTCCCTGTTGTTTCGAAGCTACTTTCAGTAAATTGTATTCTGATGCCCTTTAATTAATTCGTTTTGCACAAGCTCTGATTGACTTCCAAGATTGAGAACTGAAATATTGAACATAGGAAATCACTTGCATATCGCTGGTTTGAAATGTAAACTTTAAAATTCTCAAGGCTCTACTTTATAGCATTCGTGATTGATTTCCAGATAGCCCTGTTAAATTATGTGAGCAAGGCAATAATAGATGGCGTAGCAAGGATTATTTTCAGCCTTCTGTTTGAATGTGTCATCCCTCTGGCCTAGCGAATACCCTCCTAAAGATTTACTCGGGCCAAGTTAAGTTCAAGCTGTGCATAAGCCATGTGTTTTGTGTTTTGTAAACATCATTCATGTATTACCTGCTCATTCTTAACCCCCAAATAACCTAGCTGTTGGTGGAATCAATAAGCAAACATTAATGTTAATTGTAACAATAACCAAGACTGTGCAAGAAGTAGATTTTTGAGTATACAAACTATTTATTTGTTTCAGGCCAGTGGCTAATTGAGAAAACGAGGCCCGACATAATTAATAAGTTTGCACTCGTTGTTGAAGAAGATAAGACTGTGATACCTCAGTACATCTATCAGTGTAACGCACAGAGCCCTACGTAAGTATTTTCAGCATAGGTATACTCTTTAGGACTAGATTAAAAAATACATTACAAGTCATCATTGAAAAATCAAAATTGGCCTATATAGATCGTAGGCCCACTGATTTAAATACATATTTATAAAATTCAACTTTTTCAGGGTTGACCATAAATAATTAGGCCTATCCATGATATTACAGTGAATAGAAAAATCATGTTCAGTAGGCCTAGAGTTCTAATGTAACACAAATTATTTTCATCATCAAATGGTCGTTCAAAATTCTGGTAAATCTGTGATGTGATAATTTCTAGCATCACTGTACCATATATTTTGTGGATTTAAACTTATCAACTATCAAACATTATCATCTCCTCTACCTAAACCTTCACAAAATGCATAACAGGGCTGACAGCTTTTTTTAAATTTATCCATCCTATCGGGTTTAACGATGCTCTGTGCTTATGACAAAGATCTAGTAGTGATCGTTGAAAAAAAGTTTTAGCGATAAAATGCTGTACCAAGAATAATATTTTCACCGACTACACTCTGTGGCTGTTTTAAATTTAATTTCATTTTTCTCCTCGTCCCAACGTTTTATCTACAGTCCACATATGTTTCATTGACTATTTCCCAAGCCCAAAGTATGTAATATAATTGTTGGTACAAGCCCATATATTGCTCAGTCGATTGACTTATCTGGCATCTTCGGTTACATTCAGCACAAGCGGTCAACTGACTACATGCGGGAAGCTATGAACAACGCATGTAATCTCCCTAATAATTTGCTGTAATTTAAAAAAAAAATTACTTTGATTCAAATTTTTAAAATTCGGAATGTATTTTTCATTTCATAATTTAGTTCTTTTTCATAATTTAATTTGGCTGCGATTGAAAAAAGTTGGTACTGGTAGTCCGATGTATTCTTTAGTATTAAATGACGTTTTTATAATGAATATTAATAACTACGATGATCCATTTAGCGGAGAGTCTGCCTTTCACGCCATGATGTCCGGCTTTGGTTGGGCCAAGAATCCGATGGTGAACCGAGTACATAATCTCCCTACTGACATTCCCATTACTCTACTGTACGGTTCTCGGTCCTGGGTGGACAACACGGCTGGGGAACTGATACGACAGAAACGAATCGGCTCTTACGTAAACGTGCAGGTACCGTATTTCAACATCAAATAATGGGCTTAGGCCCGTTTTCATGGCTCGCGGCTGGCGGTTTTTTCTTGCCAATCAGAAAGCCGTTAGTCTGTTGCTCGCTGCCGCGGGAGATGGAATAATTTCAACTTTGGAAATAAGATGCCGCGGTTTTATTCCCTCACACATACAAGAAGTAAGGTTATGTAGAAATATAACATCTAAATTAGTAGCAGGGACTGAGACCTTTATGTATAAAGGTCCCGGTTGCGGTCACGGTTGTGAACTGAATTTTATAAAGGTCCCGGTTACGGTCCCGGTTACGAAGCAAATTTTATAAAGGTCCTGGTTTCGGTTAAGGTCTCGAAGTGAAATTAATAACGGTCTCGGTCCCGGTTATGATTATGATGCATATTTCATAAAGGTCTCGGTTACGGTTACGGTTATGAACTGAATTTCATAAAGGTCCCGGTTACGGTCCCGGTTACGAAGCAAATTTTATAAAGGTCCTGGTTTCGGTTAAGATCTCTCAAGTGAAATTATTTACGGTCCCGGTCCAGGTTATGGTGCAAATTTTATAAAGGTCCCGGTTATGGTTATGTAGCAAACTTTATAAAGGTCCCGATTACTGTTACGAAGGAAAGTTCATACAAATCCCGGCTGCTTACCTTGAGTTTTGCGGCACATTCTCCTACTGAGCAAAACGACTCGTCCACAATACGGTCGTAGTTAAAGTATTTCCGAATCGGGTTACTCTTTTTTCTACCCATTCTGAACTCTAAAGCTACTTAATATTTAATTGTATTTTTTAATGATAATAATCAATTATAATAATACTTTGTGATCACACACGAAATTCAATTAAATACGAATAGATATAATAGTATAATATAAAAGTATGAAAGTAAAAGTATGAAATAAAAAATGTTAGCTTCAGCCCTAACCCCTATCACCTTCACACACGTTTTAACTTTTAGCACAAGTCATTCACCAGAGAAGCGCGTACACCGAATGCGTGTCGGGCGTGAGTGACAAAAAGATGCCAAGTAGATGTTTTTCTCACATTTTTCATATTTGTTGAAACATATCCACACGAGAGATGAAGGTCCCGATCGACCGTCTTTCCTATTCCACATCACTAGCGAACGGAGGGTTCGTGGATACATCTCTCGTGTCAATACAATTATTATATTATTCTTTTCTCAGGGAAGTGGTTTTGGACTTGGGAATTCCCACAAATATGTCGTCGGCATGACTTTGACTCGCACTAATCCAACACTAAAATCTTGAGAGGATACTGTCTCTCGACTACCCCCCCCCCCCCCTCCCCCACCCCTTTCAGTACTCATCGAAGGTTCGGCCTCAACAACCTTGAAATAAAAGAGTTTGTGTTTGAGGGGCTAGAAGTTGCAAAACAAGTTGTATTTCCTTTTCTTCAGACTAAGTGTATGTGATGAGACAACCGTTTCAAGCCCTTTTTGGGCCCTTTTTGAGACCCGAATAACCGATATAATAAAGGTTGCTGGTTGTGGTTGTGGTTGTCATCACCTCAACATAAAGGTTATCGGTTGCGGTTGTGCCCCGAAAATAATAACGGTTGTGGTTGTGGTTATGGTTGTACCACACTAATAATAAAGGTTGCGGTTACGGTTGCCCGAAAAATACGGGTTTTTAACGGTTGCGGTTACGGTTACGGTCTCAGTCCCTGATTAGTAGGGCCTGCATTTCAAGTATTCATTATTACCGGTATTGTATTTGCGTGCCACATAGTACGATGCTGAGAATCACTTTAACGTCTGAATTGAACTCGAATTATATATTTAAATAAATGAATGAAATCTCAAACTGGATGAGAAGAAACACGAGTTTGTGAACAGCGCAGGCGGCAGGCGATATTTTTAAACGCTGCCGCCTGCCGCGAGCCATGAAAACGGGCCTTTACCGTGCAATAGCATGGGTGCACAAGGCAGATGAACAAAATAATAGCTTACTGGAACTTGCTATTTACTCGGTGAGCGTATGATGTTTATTCTATGGGTCCTTTGTGGTGGAAGCAAGCAGTTTTTAAATTCGATTTAATATTTGATTCTTCAATATTTTTTTTCACTAACATTTCACTGGGCGTAGGCATTGCTCAATGGCGTGGTGGTCATCATAATGGCCAAGTAATGTTGCAGGTGTTTAAATTTCAACTGGCTCTATAGATTTATTAATATGCTAATTCTCAGTTTATGCAAAATGCAATAAACACATAAATAAAAATGATAGGCCCATGCTAAATAAATGAAATAATATCTGCTGCACACAAAAGTGGTTATAACATATTGAAACAAATATATCTACTAGTTCCGTGCAGTATTTGAAAAACAAAATTTGTTGAAGGCTTGAAGAATAATATATGTTTACATCAATATCACAAAAGAGTCAACATGTAATGAAGATAAGTAACATCTGAGTAGGCCTATATATTCCAAGGTATATATCCCAGTATAGTGTAGATCCTAGTATCATCTGCTGTGTACAGTCGTAGGCAAATGGTAGCTCCGAAGTACCATCCTCCTCATTGTTCTGTATCAGTATCACCTTGCCTAATTGTTGTCCAAAAGTCCCACAATACTTACTTACCTGCCGTGCTTTCGTGATTATTGATAAGAAAACAATTGTTCTCGCTTCAAGGTCATCACCGGAGCGGGCCACCATGTTTACGCGGATAAGAGTGACATCTTCAATCGCCACGTGACCGATGCATGCACTGCGTCGGACGATGATATTGTCGAACAGAAAACAATTCTCCCTTCACCTCCTCCAACGTACGTGGAAGAATCTTCCATCACGGAATCACAAGAAGAAATCGGAAGAGTACCAAGTGTGACCACTTAATGTTACTTCCATTAGATGATCGAATTTTATTTACAAGTCGCTGAGATATAACCAAATATAGAAATGCTTGTGAATTATATTAAAGCTCAGTAGGTTTGTGATTGAACAAATTGATTCAGTTAGGAACTAATAACAAATTTTCATAGTATTACGTAACCAAAATCAGCCCCTGGAATCACATTTCAAAGCTACCGTATCACTTGGCTTCACTATTTTTAAAGGCCCAGTATAACTTTTTTATTATAGCATTTATAAATTAAAAATATTTTGGACCCAACTAAAATGTGATGAAAATAATATGACACATAGTAATTAAGCTGTAAAACAACATATCAGGAGTGTCGGTGCTATGATAATATTAATAGTATTATCAATATTTAATTTCAATACTTCAACTTGAAGTGGTATTTGTTTGTAGATTAGCACATACGTATTAATAAGAAAATAAGTGGCTTCAGTATTATTCAACGCCAATTTTTCCATGCAATTAGAATATGTTATTAGTTTACTTAGTTACCAGGCATGAACTTATTAATGCTTTTCTCAAAACTTATTGTGATTTTGTTCCTTGAATTGTCAACATGCATGTGTTTTATTTATATATATTTATATTGGGTTCAACCACACACTGTGATGATAACTAAGATCTATTGCCATCAGATGAATGATTAGTGAGATGATGGGACAATGAGACGAAGGTTTCTTAGGTACGGTAATAGGAAGGTTAGTGAGAAGGAAACAGTTGTGGCCTATATTGTAGGTACCATCCTGACATTATACTAGACTACAGAGGGAAACCATGAAAATTCTGTAGAGATGATAATAACGGGAATCAAACCAAGTTCGATATGCCCCTAACCTCCCGTACCACATGTAGCGAGCGCGTTAGCAACTGAACTGCATGTGTTGGTATGTGTTTTAGATTTAGCGTAGGTCTACATGTGTATGATTTACTTTTTTTCTATAGATTTTTTTTGCTATCTTCTATAGCTTTATATGTTTTCAATACAGCATTACATTTAGTACTAGGAAAACGCCATATATGCGTTGTAAGACGAGTGAATAGTAATAGTATGGGAACAAATGGGTAAAAACTGCTTCGAGTGGTACCAATTTAGCACATGTTATGTTTTTTCTTCAAAATGGCTGACCCGATCAAGCTGAAATTTTCTAGAAATGTGTACCAAAATGTAATTCAACTTCACGCAAAATTTCATTTTTTTGGAAAATAAAAATATTTTCTTTTTTATTCCGCCATGTTATTCTAATGGGAATTTTTGAAATTTCTTAAATTCATAAAAAAAAGTTACTCCCCGATAATGCCACAAAACAATACAGATCTAAGTTAGATGAGGAACCATATTGAAAAAAAGTTTGAGGTTGATAGATGTAGCCGTTTGACCTGTAAAGAACCAACAAAAAAACATGAAAAAAAAAAAAAAAAAAAAAAAAACATAAAAACGAACACCAATTTTTTTCAGTATGTCAAATTGAATCCTCGCTAAAGCTCGTCTAATAATTTATATAAGATTTATTTGTAAATAGTAGGCTACTTGAATACTTGATTCCCATTTGACTTGTCTGGAATGACTAACGCACACAATAATGCCAAACGCCGATTATTAGAATGTTTGAGATTTCCACATGTCGTATTAATCGTTCATTTAATAACTTCTTTGATTGTTGACATCACGGTCATTTTGTGTAGGTACAGTAATCTATTTACGTTTGTAGTATGCCCTTAAATTTACGGTTCCATTCACTGATGTGCCTAAATTTATAGGAATAGCCTATTTTAGCTTTGACCAGCATCACAAACATTTTTGTTAATTCAGGTCTTGCATGGTATATACCACCAGCCAAGTTGAAAGACCCGACTGACCGGGTCAATCTTAAAATTAGTCGTCGGCAAGTATAATTATTAGATGAGCGCAGCGAAGATTTTCACTGAACTCTTACGGAACTTTGTCTGGGCGTTTTTTTTTTTTTTTTTTTTTTTTTAAACACTGCACAGGTCGCAGGGTTTGACTGATCGACATGAAACTTTTTTTTTATATGCAAACTTATCCAACTTAGAACTGTATAGTTTTGAGGTCTAATCGGTTGGACCATTTTTGAGAAACATCCTTCAGAAGTTTCTAAAAACCCCATAAGATTTGGCTGAGCGGAAAAAATTGAAAAATTAAATCTCTTCAATATGATTCAAAGTTTCCACAAATGTGAACACAAGAATAATATACATGAATAAAAATTTGGTTTGATATTCGGACCAGCTGTTTTGGAGAAAATAATATAATAAAATGTATTTTATTCATCGAAAAGATAGAAATATTAGTTGAAAAATGTTGCATTGTCGAAGTCACGGCTTTCTAGATTCATTGACATCGGATGAAGTTCATTTCAAATGATCAAGGTTTGTAGAGTTTTCGATTATACTTTATATAGACATCTCGCTCATCGTACAACGCACATCCTGCGTTTGCCTAGTTTTAGAATGTCCGTATGTATTACCGACTACGTGCAGAGCTTTTGTTACGTAGCCGTGTCAGAAATTCACCCCACTCTTCCTCCCTTCCTATGAGCCTGGCAGAAACGTTGGTACAACTTTTCCCAATTATTGCTTTTGAATGACAGCAGTAATAATGGATGATATCCAATCAGTCAATCACTTAGCAGGCTGCCACTAACAGCAGCAGTATACTCTGATTATATGCTTGCATTGTTGTGGAAAGTTCGTCTCGCGCAACGTCGCTCCAATGACACGACATTCGTCGTGCTTTGCCTATTGTCCATCACAAAGACCAATCGTATTAAGGCTATCACAGTGTACCTTATTCGTCTATGCTTACATGTTTCTGGTAATATCTGAGGAAGAATGATTGACAGTAAAGAAATTTTTCCTCACGTTCATCTTTAGTTTAATGTCAACTTATGGCTAGACTTATTTAAATTCTCTAGATAATGTAGCTTGAGCAGCGTGGCTACATTTCTAAGAATTAGTACTAGTTTAGCAATATAAGGATATATAGTTATATTTTTTATAATTATATAAGCAATATATTTCAAATGTAAGGAAGAAATATACTGTATATGTTGACCTTTGATTTTCTGTCGAAAAATCATCAGAGAGTTTAATTTAGAAGTTGGGTTGTCATCAGAAAGAGCAATAGAACTAGTTAATTCAACATGTATTTCTTCCGAGTTGGATGGTGATGTGAGGTGCCTTACTGTTTTGTGTGGTATTGGTTCATGTGCATACATTTTCTTTTTGTATGCTGCATGGCACCATGATTGAACCATTGTCTTTTCTCTCTATCAACAAATATAAGAATGGCAGTTGGTTTTCCTCTAGTTCCATGGTGAATTGTTTCTTAGGGTGTAGCGAATTTAGATGTTCGAAATTTTTATAGGTATATATATTTATTATTTATACACTGTACAACAATATTTACGAAACCAATGTGCTACATTTTTATGATGAGTGCCACTTTTAATATAAAAGATTTGCTGCTTCAGTCTATAATAACAATAATATCGGATCGTTTATTGTCATTTCAATCCGATTCACTTATGGATGGGTTGGTATTTGGTATACATATGATGGGATGTACAGACAAGCTTCAGCGCTTACAGCTTATAGTTTTTGCTTACAGAGAATCCAAATTATGAATAGAATAGGATATGTTTTCAAGTAAAAATCAAAATGAAAGAACAGGAAAAATTGTAGTTGGGCCTACACCTACAAGTGTCTAAGAGAGTTTAAAGGATATAGGTCTAGACTAATAATACGAAAAACCTAAAGCGAATTAAAATTTAAAACTGACAATGTACATGAGTAGTGTCATACCTTTAAGTAACAATCAAGGAGTACCGGTATGCACTTGTATTGTGGCACAAACTACAGATTTTCAAATTTGTACTTTGGTGGTCCCCAACTCGATGCCGTAACTAAGACATGATTGATAATCATAACGCATTCTTATATTGAATCTGACCACCAATTAAAATATTCCATTTCTTTACAATAAGCTCTAAATTTTTTTAACTCTCTAGTTTCTTCTTTTTATGTATTTTAACAATGATAAGAGCATCAATCAAAATAAATCGAAATATTCTAAATATGATACTAATCACCAATTCAAGTACAGTATGATGATTATTTACAATGAACTCGAATAATTTTGTAATGTAACAATACTGCATGCACCCTTCCTTTTTTATTTAATTGCTTTAACAATGTCACGAGGACCGATGTTGATGTGTGACCACACATCAATCTGTATGTGTAACACAATCAATGTGTAACACAATCAATGTGTAACACACCAATCTCCACACCTATAATTGCTGCTAGTTATGATCTATTATTATCTCCATTTCCATGTAGTCAAGTTTTGATTCCATCTTTCACTTGAAATGTTTGTCTGTTATACCATATATATGTATACCATACAGCAAACGCATAGATGCTCGAGGCTATGCTAACAGCTGTTGTGTGATCGAGTGTAGATTCGATGATCAATGATGTAGTAACGTGTTTCTAGAGATAGGAGAATAAACTCGAATACTAATACTTCAATAACTATCACTAAACAATTACTTGAGCTGATGTCTGTTAGAAAAGCTCAGTTCAACATAAGCTCATAATTCATAAAGCTCAGTTATGAAGTATGGTACAAGATGTTCATTACTTATTTATGTTAATTATATTATTTACATTACTTGGAAAGTTATTGCTTACAGTGTTACTATTAAATGTATTTATAGAATTACCGGTAATATTTAGTAGAGCAGTCCCTGGGAAACCAGACTGGTTCTGTCCCCCATACTGAGAACTACCTTCTTTTGGTTACCATGGTCTCTTATCTTTGTTTTTTTGAATATAGTTACACTGTTGATTATTGTGTTACCTATGTATAAGTATATCACAAAAATAAAACTTATTTTATTTAATATTTATTCACAAAGATATTTTTTCTTTACAATGTAGACATTCTATGGTAACTATTCAAACACTTGGTGGTGGTTTTCAAAATATCACTTCTATTGTAATACTTTTAATACTGTTTAGTTAGGGTGATTGAATTACTAGTTAGATGTGTTGATTCAGGTTAGTTTAGGCTGCGCGCAAGAACAATTCAACATTTGCATGTGGTGGCATAGACCGATGGTCAAATGAATGGCGATACGATGCCCGATACTATTTTCACAGGTGGTCAAAATAAGACGGTACAAACTGTCGTGAAAATCCACGGACCTTTCCTACTGACTTTCCATATCTGCCACTGGACTTTCCTAAAAACTAACTATCCAAAATTTCTATTTCTTGATCAACGTGGTGGAAACGACTGAAAACTCTGAAACATTAGACGGGAGGTAACAATTTAATGCCAATTGCAATAAACTTTTCAATATTATATTAATTTATTGGGTTGTTGGAAATCTCGGTGATACTTATTAGTTATTATTCACACAACGTACACTGAATATTTCTTTTGTAGCTGTGCGTAAAGGCAACGGTAAAATAAATGAGGTAATGGCTGAACCAAATCGATATTTTAGTAGGATCTGATGAAGGAAAACTGAATTGTAAAATTTTCTCCTCTAATTTATGTGAAACTTTATAGCATGGAAAATCATTGTAATAATATTCGGTGAGAATTGTAATTTCTTCGTATATTTTTGCAACAAATTTGTTATAGGCCTACAGGCTTAAATATGTATTTTTTTTCTGTAAGTGACAACCGATCAGGACCAAAAACTTGACAGATTTGAGTTGTATGAGTCTGCCTGTTGACACAAAAATCTGGTTGATCAAACAAACCATCTGACCTGTGGAATGCATTTTGTCGCAATTTCCTCTAAAAATACTTACGATAATTTGTTTTTTATATTGGTTAAACCGATAACTAAACAGTTATGACTTATGAGTATGTGGTGGCCACAAAAAAAAATTGATCAAACTAATATTTCGAGTTGTGGAGCGTATGTAAACAAACAGAGAAAGATACATCTTCGACCAATTAGAAGTCTTCGCTTACGCTCATCCAAATATAGCTTGTGAAATGTAATGCTAACAGGGTTAAGTGTGTAGGGTACATAATAATAATACATGATGCTAAAAAAGGTATTATACTGAATTATAATTATACATAGTGGTTTTATATGTAGGCCTATAGTGAATTAAATACAATATTTTTATTCACTTTTCACTATTTTGGGTAACTGTAGATTATGTTTCCAGGCAATTTATTATGATTACACGATGGAGAGACTAGGTACACTGATAGTGTCACAAGGATGGTACTGCTGACCAGATGTATGTTCCAGTAAACGGGACAACTTCGAAGTGTCTCCTACCAAGCCAGTAAAGTACCTCAAGCAGGTAAAAATCAACAATAATATTGAGTTAGTAGAATTTATTGATACGAAAGTTGATGTTGCACAATGCAGATGACTGCTGCCAGTCGATGTAATCTTCTGATCGACCCATCATCATGTCAATCAACTATTCTGTTTTGGTGACATGAACACGGCTGCCGTGAAACCCATTGGCATGATAGTCATCTAGAGATAGATAGTTCTATAGGAAGACAAGACTCGGCTACTGATAGAAGATAAAGAAAATCAACCCTAACATCACCTTCAACTTCCCCTGATTATTCAACCAGATAAATTGGTAGTCGCTGAAGACTCGGGACTCTGACGGGCATCAATCAACTTAATTCGGGTACGATCTAATACTTTCGAAGAAGCTATTGGCCACAGATGAGCTAACAAGCTATAACAATATCGCGCTACGTCAAGGTCACTGCATTGCTCGAGTCAGCATGAATTAGGTTCCACTAAATTACAAACAAAAAAACCCCATAAAAATGAAGCTCATTTTTTTCGGTATTTGAAATGTAAGTCTTTTCTATACGCTCAGCCCAATAACTGGGTATTGTTCATACATCAAAATTCTCCTCCTTATACTTCACTTTTATTTTAGAATTTTAAAAACTGCTATTGACACTGCACAAGTTATTATTTAGAATTTCAGAAACCTGTTGGTTGATCCATGACATAATGCAGGCTTTCGTTGCCAAATTGGGCGCATTGCATTTCACAAACGCGTTTTCTCCGTCTCCTCATCTCCACGTTGTAGTTAGTAACCACCAATTTCCATTTAGCAATGTCTGTATTGTGAGAGCGATTATTCAGGTTTAATTATGAGGACTGAAAACTGAGGATGGAAAAGTTTGTTTTCAACGAAAATTTAGAGAAAGAATGGTAATACTTGAGAAGTCTGCAATTTTGTTGAATCACTTCTTTCAATTTCACCTCAAACTCTAATAACTCGCATTAGTGTTAGTTTTACAAATCAGTTTTACTGCATGAGGGTTATCTTAATTTAACAAGATTATACAATGGACTAGTTTTTCTTCATCTAGATGTACTTTTCTGACTAATAAATTTCACTCAACGATTTAAATCTACTTCTAATTATACCTAATAACAATGTTTAAAAAATTCCTAAATCATGCTTTATAGGAAACGGAAATAAATAAATAATAAATTAGGGCCTACGGTACTTTGGCTACGCATATTTGTATTGATGGCATCTTTTATTCTTTTTCATTTTTAACTGACTATGTGAATATGTAGGTCTAATTGTGAATGTGTTGTTAGGTCTCAGGGGCGCCGACTCCGTGGGTGCTCAGGGTCCAGAGCACCCGTCGGATCTTTTCGAGGGGTGCAGAGCTCTTGAACTGATAAAGATTCCATTTACTTCTTATAGATGCATTTTTACTGTTTACCAGTTATCAATTTTACAGAGTTTGATTATCATTGTGAATACAACTGGAATTGTACTGTCAATATGTATTGTTGTTCCTGTCCATAAATTCATTAAATCAATCAATCTTGTAATGACTATGTACTTATTGTGTTGTTCTCCATATCTGAGGGTTGTATCCTAATAATACATCATTCAGTGTGAAGTATGTTAACTCACTAGAAATCAGGGTATTAAATTTAATCTTATTCAGTAGCCTATTTTGATTCAGTAATGTAAATTATTGAAATGTGAGTAATTTACCTAGGACAAAAAGGCTTTTTCTCTCAAGCTAGTATCCATTACAGATTAGCTCAACAATTACTTAGATTAATTTAGTAATGAGATCGAGTTATTACAGTGTGATCAATTTATCCAGTGAAGAGAGGAACTATCTCTGAGCTAATGTCCATTGAGGATTCGTACCATCGCAAATGGGTATATTAAACAAAATACGACAGAAAAAAAGCAGTCCCCAATGGTATTCGATACCAGGACCTTTCGCATCGTGATCCGAATCCACCAACGCTAGCAACTAAGCTACCTAGACATGGAACAATTGAAAAGTTATTGAGATACTTGAAATGATATTTGAATTATTACCTAACCTGTTGGTATATTCTGCTCCTCTGGTAGGAGAGCTGAGGTTTGAAAGATTATTTGAATTCATTTGTGTCAGGTGAAATACCTGTTGCGGCATTCTGCTTCCCTGGTACTTGAGTCAATTAACCACGAACAAAAGTTTTCGAGCAAATTGGTCAACAGTCCAGTATTCCTACCAGGGTAGCAGAGCAATCGACAGGTCGAGTTTTATTTATAATTTCTTCTTCAAGTATCTCGACAACATTGCAAAATTCATATGTCCAGGTAGCTGAGTGGCTAGCGTAAACGATTTCGGATAGTGGTCCGGAGTGGCTCGCTATCGAATCCCATACAGAGCTGCTTTTTTGTCATATTTAACTCAACAATTACTTAGATTAATTCAGTAATGAGAGTTTACAGTGTGATTAATTTATCCAGTGAAGAGAGGAACTATCTCTAAGCTAATGTCCATTGAGGATTCGTACCATTGCATATGGGTATACTAAACAAAATACGATAGAAAAAAAGCAGTCCCCAATGGTATTCGATACCAGGACCTTTCGCATCGTAATCCGACTCCACCAACGCTAGCAACTAAGCTACCTAGACATGGAACATTTGCAAAGTTATTGAGATACTTGAAATGATATTTGAATTATTACCTAACCTGTTGGTATATTCTGCTCCTCTGGTAGGAGAGCTGAGGTTTGAAAGATTATTTGAATTCATTTGTGTCAGGTGGAATACCTGTTGCGGCATTCTGCTTCCCTGGTACTTGAGTCAATTTTCCACGAACAAAAGTTTTCGAGCAAATTGGTCAACATTCCAGTATTCCTACCAGGGTAGCAGAGCAATCGACAGGTCGAGTTTTATTTATAATTTCTTCTTCAAGTTTCTCGACAACTTTGCAAGATTCATATGTCCAGGTAGCTGAGTGGCTAGCGTAGACGATTTCGGATAGTGGTCCGGAGTGGCTCGCTATCGAATCCCATACAGAGCTGCTTTTTTGCTATATTTCACTCAACATTTAATTAGATTAATTCAGTAATGAGAGTACAACTCCCATTTAATTTATTGTTTTGGAGAATTTGTCAAGTTATTAATGTAGTTCTTTCTTCTTCTGTTCGCCTGATACTTATTTAACTGAAATTATTTTTGTCATTTGAATGAAAAGTCTGATTAATTAATTAATAATGAGCAGGAAAGAAACAGTTGTTTTGATGTAATTTGAATGACAAGTCCGATTAATTCATTAATAATGAGCAGGAAAGAAACAGGGTAAGATGAAATGAAAGTATACAAATTACAACATATATTTATTATTCAGATACTTTGTATTGTACCCGTCAGCATAATAAAATGACAATTAATAGGGTCGAATCGACTTCAACTTATTCTCCAACTTTTCAAGGGTGAGACATTCAACTTGTTACAATCAATTCTTATTCGTGATCGATACAAAAGTGTGAAAAAAGTGATCGATACAAAATCGAAAGAATTAGCGTAAAGAATATACACATGGAATATTCATATAGACATTCATACATACAATGATTTTTTTCAATAGAAGAAAGAAAACATATGAAAATATAAGTGAAACCCAGTAAATTAATACATACACATGCTAAGACACTACTCTATTGACAGTGTTGAATTCAGAGATTTTGTTGCGGGGGAGCTTTTGTGTTTTCCGGGGAGGCAAGGGATACATACACAAAATTAAGCATGATAACCTTAGGCCTATATATAAGTATACAAATTAAAATACGCACTTTTTAAATTTTCAAGTCAGTTTATTATGGAACGATTATGCTACTAATTCATAATAATGTGATAAGAGGTAATTGGATGAGCGAAGCGAAGACTCAATTTCACTTGACCCGAAAAAAATGTACGTACGTTTTTTTTTTTTTTTTTTTTTTTTTTCGCGCTCTACAGGTCAGACGAAACTTCAAATTCGATTGAAACTTGGCATGCCCATGTGTCATCATCTGGATTGAATCCCATTAGTTTTTATACGCAATCGGTTGCACCACTTCTGAGAAAACTAATTTTCCATTTTACAAATAACCCATAAGAATAAGCCAGAGAAGAATTTTCATTAAAAAAATGTCCTTCAAAAAATTTCAATTTTCACCAAATTTCAATATAATAATGATACAAATTATTCCGAACTTTCATTGAAATCCTATCAGTCGTTTTGATATAAAAAATTATATAATGACAAAAAAAAAGCAAAAGAAGAATTTTCGAGTAATGAATATAAAAGGATGGTCCCAAGGTGTATATATGTATACAGCTGTCATCACGTTTCATATAGTAGTCTAATATTACAATATAATATAATATTAAATTGCATCTAATATTTCCTTCATGAGAATAGTCTACGAAACAAACCAACCGAATGGAAAGATTGATTTTTAGCTTGAATGCCGTCAAAACATCAACTTGATATAACAATTTTTGAAAGAATTCAATGTCATTCTTATTAGCTCATCCATCAACGCGGAAACACATAACGCGTTCTCCTAGTTACAATATAACGGGTACCGGTAGTGTACACTCGACTGATCCATATGAAATTGACTCCACTCCAGCCACTTCTGACATTTGAGGTGTCACTAACCAGGATTCACGGGCAGAATGACAAATAACAATACAAATGAATAACGTCTAGATTTTTTTTTCCCTTAGTAGGCCTAATAAATAGATAAATTCCTGATACTTTTTAATTTTCACAAATATTTTTAAAACCCAAAATACAAGTTTCTCAAAATATACAATATAGTGCTTAATGTTCTTATCTCGGGGGGGGCAAACGACGAGCCGCGGGGGGGCAAAGCCCCCCGCAGGTATGCCTGGATTCAACACTGTCTATTGATCACCTAGTGGTCTAGTTGTGAAACAGGAAAAAAATTGAAATTAGAATATACACGCAAAATATATTCATGTACAGTTGACAGCAAAAAAATTGGATGATTTTCTCAGTCAAACAGATAGCATAGAAGGATTTGAACTTGCATCAGGAGCTCTGTCAAGTTTGAAGGCTATACTACTACCCTACTACCTGTCAAGATTTTTGCTTTTATATGTCTTTCCATATTTTTCTTCAAGGCCCAAAAAGGCGTTTCATTCAATTTTAAACTACTTTATTTCTAACAAAAATTCCTTGTGTAGGCCTACAACTGAATACTTAGTATTCAGAAAATTGCTGGAAAATTCAAAAATAAAATTGAATGTTGAAGTAATATATTCCACTCTTATTCAATTTTAAATCACGTGCCCAACAGCAATACCGGGTGTCAATAAGCAGAACACCGTTTAAAAGAACAGAATATTTCAGTATGCAGTACGGTCTAGTTTATAGGTAGTAGGGGAACACTATGGTCAGTGTAACCCTAATACGCACTTGACGACAGATTGAAGGCAGTATGGGATCAACACGTATATTATAATCATTTAGGTGGTAATAGAATGAACCGGTATAGGACTACGTGTTCAAGATGATCGACACGCTTGACATACCATATCTGATACTTATACCATCCGATATGTCAGGAATAATCAGTGCACGAAAACATATTCTTTTAGCTACACGTTCATGAGTTCCACAAACTTGACAGAATGGCAACCAAATCAAAATATTTTGAACTTTCTAATGAAACAGATCTTGATATTGTATTCCTATTCGATTTTCACATCAAACACACCAAAGGCAAAATGTTGACCGATTTCAGTATTTTGCCGAACTCGAGCACGTTCGTGTGAATCGAACGTGCTTTCTCAGATTGTCGGTTACTACTGTTTAAAGGAATCCTCATTTATACAAAAAAATAGCTTCAATAGACATTAAAATAAAAATTGTTAGCAATTACCATTTTCTACCGTCTTGTATAGTCTTGCGGAAATTTGTCCACGTGGAAAGTAGAAAGAGATAGAATGTGTCTATATGTAAATAGGCTCTATTTTATTTTAGTTTATCAAATATTTATCCCTATATTATTACTAATCACTATAATTATCCAGGAGTCCAAAGAATCTCCATCATTCTACAACCACCAGGAGCATGAGATTCAACTAATAGCTCAGTTTTAAGATTTTCTATATTATTATTATTACTCTGTATTGCCATATCATAAAGTTGTAAATGAAATATTCTTTCATTCATTTATTGGAAATGGAAATGAATCACTGGAAAATATTTCCAGACGAAACATCGTAGTTATCACCCAGAAATAATATCTCAACTTTTTCGTAGAAAAAATATCCGCAAAGAACAATCATGAAAATTTCAAGAATTATTCATTTATTCACTGGGCTAGCTACAAAATATGTCATGGCAGGCCGTGGGTTGTGCACCACTGATCTAGATGGTCAATTAATGAGCCAAGCCCAACAATAGTCGTTGATAGAGTCGCTCGCTTGAAAAAGACTTTCTTCACAAATTTCTTGTAAAGTACATAATTCATTTCTGTGGTTACCATTCACTGAATCATGTGATTCGTTAATTAACAATGGTAGATCCCTAACAAAGTAATAAGTTAACAAACAACTGGTTGCCAAGTTGATTTATCTTGTCGAGGAATGGTGAACTCCATAAGGTCTTCAGCGGCTAATACTTGGCACGAGGAACCAGCTAGTGCCTCCTGGGCCTCTTTCAGTAACCAGCTAACACACGGCTGAAGTGGCTAAACAGATAAAAGTACGCTTAGAACTAGTTTTACCAACTGATGATTAAATACTAATTGGTTAATTATTACTCAAGCTATGAAAAATAGTGAACGTCACCAAGGATGATAACAAGCCAATTAGTTAATTTGTACCTGATTCATTCATCATCACCTGGACTTGGTGCAACCAGTTTTCCACTATTTAGATTCAAGATTCAACTGAGCCAACGAGCAATACCGGTAAATGATACATTTTGACCAACTCATGACCGAGTTATGACGATTACGTCATAAATGTAAGATCAGCATGAAGGTACGAAAATGACGATTATTTTTCTTACTTGAAAAGTGCTGATGGGATTGAGCTGAAAATTTACCAAAAGCTGGTTTTAACAACTGATAATTAGTTAATGATTGATTAAGGTATGAAATGATATTCGTAACCAAGGGTCAATAGGTTAAGGGATAGGTTAATTTGCTAATTATTGCTTACTTCACTAATCATTCATCAGTTGATAAAACCTGCTCCAAGATATATATATATAAAAATGTATCATTCAATTTATGCATTCAGTAGACTACAAATAAAAATATTAGATTTTTTCAATTTCTGTCAAGCAAGCCACATAATCAATTCGACCTACATAATCATATTATAGAACAGATAGAACCACAAAAAATTCACTGAATTTAGTATTACATCATCTCCTGCTTCTTGAGCTTTGTATCGCTGACTGTAGTGGTAAAGGACAAGAGTCCTGGCACCAACTAGTTGAGCAAATGCAGCAGCCATTGCTGGTGTCGAGTGTCCGTTCAGAATTGCTTTTTCTTTCATTGCATTTTCCAAGGTAGCCTCGTGAATGACGACATCACTGCCTTGAGCAAGCAGAGACATAGCAGAGGCATCGGAAGTGTCACCCAATAGAGTGAGTTTCCGGCCAATCTTAGGATGACCTAGAACCTCGCTAGGATCAAGCTAAAGAAACGAGTTAAAGATAATATGTTTTTTGCAGTTCTTTGCAAAAAGAACTTGTTCCTGTAAGGAACAAATTACAGAATATATTTTAGACAAATTGAGAAGAATTTAAGAAGTTAAATCAAATCAAATTGTTACCAGTTACCAGTTCCACAAGAGAAAGCAACATACTGGCACACCATTTGAGGTATTTCTGGATAATATAAAGGAAATTAGAAATTTTAGAACAAAATAGGATGTTGTGGGATCAAATCGTTTGTGGGCTGTTAGACAAACAACTTCTGTACAAGAGAGATTATGATTTACAGCAACTCAACAATGATCACGCATAGAACTTATGTAAGGAGGTTAAATTTATCAACTACAAAAAACTGTGCTCAGAATAATCCAGATTCAGCAACAGTTGACTGTCAAGTGTGTCAGGATGAGAAATTGAAATATCTCATCAACTACGGTTCATCAAGTAAATATTATTCAAATGTGAAAATCCAAATCACACTTCAGCACGCTGTCATAACTAATAAGGACTCAACTTGAAGTCAAGTTATTTGCCATTTCTGTAGAAATACAGATCATCTACAACAGGCTTAGCTAAAGATAAAGGCCTAAAAATGATAAAAAAAAAAAAAAAAATAGAAAAAGGCTCATAACATAGAAGGGACAGAAAAAGTCAGACGAGGAAATCAATACACAAAATGAAATGAAGTGAGGAATGGTAACGCAGCTAAGTAGATTGCAGTTTAAGACTTGAAATAAATACATGCCAAGTAGACAACATTTTTCATGAGATGAAGGTGGATTCGGGAGCAGCTCGGCAAATTATTAGCGAATCGGTGTTCCATATTATGGTCACAAGAAGAACACTTGACTAAACCACCCGACCACCAAATAAATAACAAGGATGGCTGGCCCAAGAGCCAGTGACGATAGGGTAGGCCTACCTCACAAGGTGCGTCATTTGATACCAATATCTTGTAGGTCTACGTACCAGTTCATTTTACATTCGATTTCTCATTTTTGTTAAATAGCATCACATAGTAATTAATTCCCCAGAATTATTCCTCAAATGTCATAATTCCTTATTTTTTAATTAAAAAGATGAGAAATATATACCGGGTTATTGTTTGTTGATATATTGAATTATTATAGGTGACTGTAGTTAAGTGGCAACTTTTCTGGTGATAACAGTGTTAATAGTAAACTAACTCATCTTCTGAAGGATACAATTGCGCCAGATGGCAAAGTGATTACTTCTCCATTCTTGATGCGAGCATAACGAGGTCCAGGTGGAATGCCTAGTTCTTTAAGACGAATCACATCGAGTTGTCCAGGTGTATCTGGTTCGCAAACTACAAACCCAAATGTTGGTACTCGATGCACCACTGGTCCAGCACGCACTGTGAATCCACCCTCGTCACTCCTGTAAACAGAAAGTAAAGGTCTACATTTGATTTAAAAACATTGCCTCAAAAAACAAAAGCTGAACAAACTAGGAGGAACATTCAAAGTATCAAAGTAAGAAAAAGGTAAAAAATGATGGCCTAATGGGTGATGAGGTGAGATCAGGTAGGAGGAACACACACATACACACACACACAAATAGACTATAATCAACAAGTACTGGGAGAGATGACTTACTCTTACTGGATTAAGTACCAACTTACTATTATTGGATGATTTTTGCCTGATGGCTAATTCCTTCATTCCATGGAAATACAGTAGTGGGAAACTTTAGAATTTGTTGATTCTTGTAGGATCTACCTCCAAGTACTCATATTCCCATCCATTTTGTATGCATTCTGTGCTATGTCCATGCGCTTCCTTCATACTAACCGACCTCACCATTTCCCATTTTCATTTATTCCATTATCTTTCATTAATCTCTCACATCATCCATTATAAATTGATAACCTACAAATCTAGCTGATAGCTTTTTCATTAATTAGAAATAATTATATCAGTTCTACAATCGCCATGATTACTGGGACTATGCTGGCTTTCTTTGTTCTGGACCATGTATGCTTATGCAACGATAATATAAAGTCAAGGCTTAGTCAGGTTGAGGTAGGGGGGTTTGAAGGCCATAAAAGAAAAGTTCCGGTGTTGAATGTACTTTGAACTGTACAACTTCATATTGGAATGATTATTAAGAATAAGGTAGGCTTATATAATAAAAAAAACATGATTATTTAGGAATTCCTCGAACAGATACTAATGCATATTTACTCAGCGAATATATAACGCGCAAGCACATAATCCCAAGTAAATAGGAAGCGCAAAGAAAATCAAATGACAGTAATAAAACCAGTATGACATCTAATTTAAGCACTGAAAAATACTAACAGGTTCCACACTCGTCCATCACAGGGAGATATGTCTCTTCCTTGTCGCTCTTGCAGATGTCGGGTATCAGAAGCGACATGGTCAACAGTCCAGCTGTTCCAGTCGTCGGGGAACTGTTCTTGATCTGGTATCATTTCATGAACCTAATACATTAAAAGATGAGATTTGGCAAGAGTCATGTCAAACATTACGTCTCTGGCAATGTTTTTATGCGCATGTATATTTATAACCTAATTTGGAACAACTGAACAAGGCCGCACAAGTATATCTACAGCAATATGAGTCTCAAGTTTATATTGCATACAAAATAGGGTACTGGCTCATATAAATTTGAATAGGCCAGCATATTAACAATTTAAAAAAAATGTAGCTTTGCCATTATTGGCATCAGGAACATTTTAACTCGAGGTAAGCTGCTGGTAAATGCAAACTGAATAGCCCTTGGTAAAATACATGACCAAGTCTCAGATATGAACAGGTGGTAGCATGTCTCAATATAATTTATACATATATTTAATTTACTGTTAAAGAATGAAATAACTTACTACATAGTCAAAGGGAAGTGAAGATCTGGAAAGCCCGAGAGATTCTCTTACATATCTTCGAATTCCTTGCGGTCCAAATATTTCAAGAATAAAGTTTGGTCTGTCCTGTACTTGATTACCCAACGTACAAATCAACCCTGGCAAACCAAATAACTGAAAAAATAACATTAGAAAAATATAATGGGCGTAGAAAATGGGAAATATAATGGGCGTATGATCAATACAAATACGTGTAGGTCTATAGATATTTAAACTTCATGAAAATCAATCGATTTTCATGAAGTTTAAATATCTATAGACCTACACGTATTTGTATTGATCATAGGCACAGAACCACCCAATAACTGTGTGTGATGATGAGTGAAATAATGTTTACAAAAAAAGTTCTAAGCATTATGCAGGGATCGAACCCACGCCCAAAGTGACTAGAGTTTCTAAAGCGATGCCTTAGCTACGGTGACTGAGCTTCTTACAGCTATCCTCACGAGACGAGTACCGTACTAGACGATGCATACTACTTGTCAACTGACTACGGTTATGCATATTGATAATTTTATTCTACTGCCAGAATAAAATCAGAACTAGGTTGAAAACAACCATTGAAAATCAAAATTCATGAGATTTAAGATGGATGGATTTTAGATGGTGGCGAGGAAACAATCTGCCAGGGTAGGCCTACTATTGGCGAACCTGCGATTGAAATAAGCAACTATTGTGGCCCACCTTGGTGATGACGATAATAAACACTATACACTACGAAAATTGTTAACACGTAATTAGGCCTACTAATATGTTGAATATTAAATAATACTTATTATAAAATAGTATGTTCACGAACATGATCACCATGCAGATGTGTGACGAAAATTTTGGTTATACGTCCTGGACGAACGTTGCTCTTCTGCAGTTGAATTTGAGAGCTTTCACCACAGTCAAACATCCACACATCCCCATCTGTGGTCATAAACATACAGAATGAGAGTCTCTATGCACAATACTATTTACTTTCAAGCATAATTACATATTCTGTATGTAGGCCCCAAGTCGTTATTTGTTACAAGGAATGTTTAGTAACTCTTAACAAAATTCACAGGACCCCAAAAAAAAAAAAATTATATATATTGGGTTTAATGACCCAGTACTGATGACCAAGGTCTATTGACATGGTAGTTGAACAATGAATGCGGTGATGAGAAAAAGAGATGGAAGGTTAGTTTATTCCAAGGTGTTTTTGGATAGTGGGAAAGAGTTGGTTGTAGCCTGTTTTCAAGGAACCATACCAGTATGAACCTGGCGAAACCGGGAAACCACGAACAACCTCTATCAGTATGGTCGACCATGGCAGAAATGGAATTCGGAAGTCTCCTGAAAAGTCACTCATCCACTCGTAGCAGTTATAATTTAAACACATTATATTATATGACCATTAAAATATTCAGGCCTAATTTTGATGAAAATAAATAAGTGGAAGAAGGCGTATATCTTGAATAACTAGAAAATGTATGTCTTATTACTTATCCGCCTACATTCCCCTTCCCAGGCATTACCGAACCCAAACCTAACCATTGCCAACTGCAATCTGTTTTGAGTTGATTATATGCATCAAACGCACCCTTCTAATAACCTAACGGGTGATTCTGTTACGACAACATTACACTAAGGGACACACAGTGACGTAATGACCAAACAAATTGTGGTTGAACCAAAAAGAGATAAATTGAATGTGTGAAATTGAATATGGACCTATAAAAATACCAATAATGGTTGCTGATGGAAAAACACTGTTCTAAGTACCGGTACATACATACAATTTTTTAAAAATAACTAATCCAGGGATGGACGAACCTTTCTGTGAGAATTTGCCTTGTACGGCTTGAAGGCAAGCTCCGTACCGTATTAACTAGACATGTATATGAGCTTCGACAAACCATTGGTTATAAGAACATTTGAAAGACATTATCGTATGCCGCATCAGTGCTATTAGGGGTCTTTTTGCAAAATTAGCATATTCTAGTGTTGTTGGAACAGAACTAGAGTATCCTAAACTGCAATTCCTCTGTGATAAGTAACCAATGACAACCACCTGTACACCTGCAGCATGTCCTGTTTATTCTAGAGCTACACTAGGTCATTGATTAAATTTAGTTAAGGGAGTACTTCATCCCATGAACCTGTGGTGTCTTTTTTTTTCTATGTTGCTTAACGACCCCACCAACAGCTAGGCTATACGGGGGTACGAATGAGCAGATGATAATGAAACGATGAAGAGATGATAGATGAAAGGACTTTTACAAAACCCCATGCCTTATGCGGGACTCGAACCCATGCCCAACGGTGACTTCAGTTACTACGGCTAGCGATAATTGACTTAGCCACAGGGGCGGCACCTGTGGTGTCTATAGTGGCTTACGCGGGCCACACCTCTGCCAGTACTACTTTTTTGTTTCTTTAAATATTATATAAAAACTTTTAGCGATAGGTTATGGGTCAGAATTTTTTTTTCATCCTCGAACGTTTGAATTAACATCATAAAGTCTATCTATAGCCTTGTTTTAAATGGGGGAGTGGTTCGTACAATCCACTATAGACGCCATGGGTCCGTGGTAGGAAGGTCTGCCTTTAGTTGAAGTGTAAATGAATAAGTAACTGGGGCCCAAAGACCAACATCTCACAACACACCAGCGACATTGCCAGCGAGTCGGTCTAGGGCTCAGTTCAAAAAACAACTCACAGAACTCCTCCTGGGCTAAGACCTATAAAAACACCTTGAAATTCCCACTTCCTTTTTATTATTTATTTATTTATGTATTCATTATTCCTTAAAATAGGCCTAGGCCCAGCAAGGTCTACTTACTTTCAAGTCGAAGTGCTGTACAAGACACTCCTCTGCTCGCTGTCGGATAGCATGAAGCCGTTCCCAAGAATAATAACTGCATAATGTAATAGCCTATCAACAGGCCCGGGCATACGGTAATATTATTTGGCCTAGGCCTAGTGTTCACAAGTCGGCGTCGTAATTGTCAAAGGTAATTAATGTAAAGTAGGACATCAAACACCGCTAGGACAGAGTTGTATGGTTCAATAGGATCATAGGATCATCAGGTTATAGGATCAATGCCAAGTTTCATTTACAATACAGGTTTGATTTACAATACAGGTTGTAGAGATAGCTCCTATTTGAACCAAAAGGCTTCTACCATTGACAAACTTAATACTTCTACTAAATGGCTCACGTCATTTTTTCAACTTCGTAAGGGTTATGTCAAAAAGAGTAGGGTTAGGTTATGCTGTGCCCACGACGGGTCACGTGGATACCCCTGTCCTAGTTACTACAACGTTTTGCTACTGGGCAAGAATGTGTCACAGGTACATTAGAATTATTATTATCTAGGATTATAATAGGATTATATAGATATTATAATATTATAATAGGATTATAAAGATATTATAATATTATAATAGGATTATATAGATATTATAATATCATAATAGGATTATATAGATATTATAATATTATAATTCAAATGATGAATCCTATCTTGGAACATTGTATTAAACAAATGGAGAATAAATAAATAAATTAATTTAAAAAAAAATACCTACCTAAGGTAGTTATCAATTTATAATTGGCAGCCGCTATTTACTGGACCTGTGGACATGTCAAAGGACATATCAAACGAATAATACAATTAATTAGTCAACTAATAATCGTACTTGATAGATAATAAAGCTGTTTATCAATACAAAGCTTTAATAATACATACAGTGAATATTGGGAACAGTAAACTTAACGTAAACATAAGTGAAGCTTATACTGTATTGCAAAGATGTAGCATATTTGCACAAACATTAACAAGAAACACTCAATTTCACAATAATAGTATTATGGTATGCCTACCTTTCACAACAATAATGCAGCATCTATATTTAGGACTCCTATAACATCGTTGTCATATTATTATAACGTTTTAAAATAAAATAGTAAGACATGTTAAAATTAACGAATTGTAAGTCAGATGAACTTCAAATTCACATCGTTAGTGCTTAATACATTATATATATATATATGATTGATATATATTTGGCCTTTACATTTTTTTCATCTCAAATTAAATATTATTTCTATCTTCTTTTTGTTTATTTGGACAGGTTTCAGAACCAAATATTATATTCTTCTTTCTTGATGCATTTTTTTTCAACTTTTCTGGCTTGCATTTTTTTTAGATCATCATTGTCATAATTGAAGCTGGTTAGTTCATGAAATGCTGTACAATGTTAAGGAAATCTTATGTATTAATGATCCATCAAGTCAACCACAAATCTTTTACCCATGCAGCCGTCTCGAGTTCCTCATTAATTTCACTGTCGGTGTGAATTTTCCAGCCACATTGTCACGCTATCCAAGTCATCGTCTTCTATCCACCGGTACCCTTCTTACAGCCAATTCAAGTACCATTGCCATACTTTTGAGGCAGAATGACACGTTCAATACTATAAAAAATTCAATAATTATTGACTGCTATCAGAAAAATAGATCGACTGGCATAAGAGTGGTTCAAGAAATATTTAAAGAAAAAATGATTTTTCCCAAGTGAAGTGTGGAGGTGTGAGAGAAGCCATTGTCAATGGCTATTGATAAAGATCTCTTACTATTTGATTTTTATTATTATTATTTTAATTAAAATTAAAATGATTATTTTAAAAAAATGTATTAATACAGTCTACCATTATTATTTATTATTATTATTGTCATATTTTGTATTTTTATTATCATTATTAATGTTATTCCTATCACTAAAAAAAACCCAAATAGAATGGAATAAAATGAAAATACCGGTAGATAGAATGAATAGAATGAAATAATACTGTAGTTTATAAAAGTTAGAATGTACTTGAGGCTTCAATTTATTTGCATATTACGTTATTCATGTATGTCATATAATAATATCAATGCCATGGTTTTTCCTGTGAACTTTTTTTCATTCTGCCTGGGTTGGGTACGGGTAGTGCATTACTGGGGTATTATTCTGATATCCAGTTACGTATAATATGGAAAATAGAGTGTATCAGTTGGGCAAACGAGAAATATTGTACCTTTATTTTCCTTTAAAATTACTCACGTGATTTTTCTGGGTAGGCCCTACCTAATTCCTAATTTATTTCCCAGTGGCATCACTTTTCCAAACCGTTATTTTTCATATGCTATAATTATGTATACATATACACCTATATGTGTAGGCCTACTTATAAATGACAAATGTATACACTTATAAATTGATATATTAACATCTTTTAAAAATTAAATAAACTCTAGCTTTTCTATATCCAAATGCACTGTTTGCATAAAAATGCACGATTTGCTATTAGAACAATTGGCCTACCAAGTCCTGGTAGTTATTCATGGAAAATTTATCTAGTATACTTGTACAGTTGAAAGACAAATGAGCAAACCACTCATGTGTGAGGTGGTCAGTTGAGAACCCTTCTTGCTTCGTGGATACAAATATATCGAGACCCGGTGTTACGAACTGATAATTGGTGGATTACGCGATAGTTAGCGGATCAAGTTGTTATCGCCCTCGGAATATTGTCTACCTTAAAACCTTATGTTGAGAATCTTAGCTAATAGTTGGCCGGGTAATTAATGCTCAACTAAGAGTTTCTAAAACAGGCTCTAGAACTACTAGAAAGCTATTATAAAATGTTAGATAAAAAGATGATAGTTGCGATAAACTTACGTTATTTTTTGATCGAAGTGCACGATTCTCCAGTAATCCACCTCCAGCCGAGATTGCATAACGGACCGATGACTGCTGTGGATAGCGATACATATTTGTTGGAGCCCACCATACAGCAGTAGGGTGGTTAGTGGTGGCATATCTGGGCATACAGTTGCTGTCTCCACTCTGACCATGCCCTGGCCACGGGTAGTGAGAGGTAGGGATTGATGTACCAAACTCTTGAATTCTCTCGCGGTTTAACCCTATAACATTAATAGTATGATTTCATTCTCAGTATTATTGTCTCCTTTGAATTAGCTTGTGCAATCCATCAGAGTAGCTAGGTCACTAATTCTGAGGTTTGTTGATTGGACTATGCTTTCATGTTATAGGCCCCTACCTAAGTTAAATGGTCAAAAATGGTACCGTAAGTCATTGTCAAGATTTAGTTTCACTTAGAGAAACGGGTTGTTATTGGTAAGACTCGCTTGGTCAATGTATAATATTAATATTGCCGGTATATTTTGTTACGTTCATTTTTCCAATTATTTCATGACTACAAAATGCCAATATAAGTACAAAAGTGAACGGAATTAATAAAAAAAAAATAATGTTGGGTACTGGCTTTGTAGTAATGCACTAAGAATGCACAGGAAAAGTAATTATGGATGAAAAGTTTGACTGCAGTTATAAAAAATCACCACCTTCCTAATTTATAAGTGAAGCACTCGTAACTCTATCTCAGGTACTAGTAAGATGAGATATTACAGCTCAAAGGTTCACATTTTTGCCTTATTCCCATAGGCTTATTGTTGCAATAAAATAAATAATAATGGGATCTAAGGATATGGTCAAGCACTAATTAAAAAACTACGTACCTAGCCTTCCTGTAGTAGTTTTCACTTTGTTAATGCCGTAATGAAGAGGTGGTGACATAGGACGTGGCTGCGTAGCAAGATACGCCATACGTTCATCCTTCCGTTGAGCTAAAGCAACGTAGAGAGGTTTACCACTGAGTGGATGACCATTCATCTTGACCATGGCTGTGTCAGCTTCTTCAGCAGTTAAGAAACAGACAAATCCAAATCCTTTGCTTCGACCATTTTCCAGCATAACCTTAGCGCTGGTAATAGTACCAAAGGGTGCAAATTCTTTGCGAAGTCGCACATCATCGATCAGTACATCTAGATTTTTAATGAAAAGATTCATTCCTTGGAATGGATTTGATGTTGCAATAATCCGTCTCAATTCCTTTTGGCGTTCGGCCTTAGTTTGGGCTGGACCTGCGTAAAGAATTTTGCCTTCCCGTATTTCCTTTCCATTAATATTTTCAATTGCATTCTTTGCCTCCTCAGGCTCTTTATATGCAACAAACCCAAACCCACGAGACTTGCCTTCTTCATTTGTCATCACCTTATGGCTAGTTATACTGCCATACATTTCACACATTTTGTATAATGTATCATCGTTCAATTCTTCGCCAAAGTTTTTAATATATACGTTGGAAAATGGCTTTGCTTTTGGAACTGTCTCTCCGCGTATCTTTCGTGGGATGAATTTTCCCACGAACACCTTCTTGTCTTGCAATAACATACCGTTGACTTTCATGATTGATTTCTGTGCAGATTCCTCCGTTTCAAAGTGGACAAACCCATACCCTTTTGAAATCCCATTTTCATCTTCAGCAACCTTACAGCTTAAAATTTTCCCAAATGCAGAGAAAGTGTCATGCATTGCTTTATTATTTATGATTTTGTCCAAATTCTTGATGAAAACGTTTCCTACTCCAGATTTGCGTAAAGACGGATCTCGTTGGGACCACATGATTCGAATAGGGCGTCCCTGAACATTATCAAAATTCATTGTGTCTAAAGCTCTTTCGGCATCTGCAGGTTGCTGAAAGTTGACATATGCGTACCCCAGGGATCGTCGGGTTGTTTTATCACGACACACTCGAATTGAAAGGACAGGCCCAATGACGGAAAATTTTTCAAACAGCATTGACTCTGATACATCGCCATGCAAATCTCCTACGTAGAGCGAAGCCAAGGTGAAACAATTTTGACTCGAGTCAGTAATTTCTTGAATCATTTTTTACGTTATGTACGTTATGGATGTTGTTAACAAAAACTACTCATAAAAAATCTCAGTATTTATAAAGATTTATAATAGCTCACGTGTTTTTCCTCCTTTGTTTACAGATATCTAGCAAAATGGATTGACGTAATTTTTGTTTGTGATGGATGGAGATTTATTAGACAAGCCAAATTCTTCACGAACTCAAAAAATCTTTACAAGATGACTCATAATTTGTTACTATTGGTTACAATTATTGGAACTTGAGGCAACAATGCATCGTATTTTGTCCCAATAAGACTTGGAAAATCCTACTATTTCATCAAGAAGGCAGTTAAATGTGAAATAATATTATAGACAATCATGGCCATCTAGAGTCTAGAGGCAAATAGAATTCTATTTTCGAAATGTATTTCGATTGTATTGACATTTTATTGTATTGTTTTTTATTTATTGTATTTATATCACAGTACATAATAGCATAGCTTCGCTATGCTTGTTTATATATTATATTACAATACAAGTGTGAGAGAATGTCAGTTTATTTGACGGCTGTCTGCAAAGCGGGATACCAAGGTGGTACAGCGTAATAAAATCAATACATAGAATACAATGGTTTCACAAAAGTGATACAAAATTGATTCCAAAAAATCCCGAAATATTATAAAATTAATTTAATCAAGGGTATATAACAAAAGTATGAAAATGAGAGAAAGTGTTCAAGAAAGAAGGTATTATTAAGATTATTGAAAAGATTGAAATTATTTGAAAGAATATAAACGGTACTGTAAAAGATCTACTGAATTTAATATATAAATTCTTTATTCATTTAAAATAAAGACTCTGCCTTTTGAAGAAGGTTGCCTATGGACACAGAATAGAAAAAAATAACGAATATAACAAATTAGTGAATGGTACAGAAAAATAATGATAATATTGAGCTAAATTCTAGAAAAAAAAAGTTTTGTAGTTGATTAATTAATTATTTAGAAAAAGAATAGTAAAAAATAAGAAAATGCACATGATATGAGAAAAAAAAAATGGCTACACACTGAATTAATTCAAATTATATAAATGGTTTCTAAAAATTGAAATGGATCCTTTTAAGGCTAAAAGAGTTAATGAATAAATAAAACTTTACTAATATTGAATCTTTTACTAAATTCAACGAAGAAGTGAGGAATTGTGCCTCTGGCACCAATCAGGAGTCCAATCACTTCCACGTCCAGCAGATTGTATAAGGATAAAAAATATGGTATGGTGGGCTCGTAGATCAATTTCTTCTCTGCGTCTACCTCATCAGCTTGATTGGAAGTTGTCTCAAAACGGATGGTGGGGTCGAGAATATAAGCTTGTCTTGTAACGCGGTTAATGGCAATGATATCCACACGTCGAGAGCTATCGTTGACCCCCGTACAAGACACTTCCTCATATACCTTCAAACCGTTCTTTCGAAGTTTGACTGCTAGAGCGGAGCGCACACTGTGATGACGTGTGTTCCTGAGAAGCTCTCCATGACTGCAGAAGCCAAGTACGTGGGGCAAGGTTTCTTTCTCACTGAGGCAATGCCTGCAGTGGTAACCGTCTTGACTTCGACCATGGAGAGCTCGAACAGGAGCTGTGTTGCACGTAATTTAAGGGCGTCACGCCATTCTGAAGAGGACAGCCCTTTTTTATTTGATACCCACTTATTCGCGGGGGTAAAATCTTTATACATCACAACACCTCTTCCTTTTTGAATGAGAGAACACCAACTATTGAATTCTTTATCGCGTAAGCAGTCTCTAATAGTTCGGCTTAACAACTTACTGGATCCCCCTTTTCGTTGCAATTCTTCAGGTGTAATATTGAGTTTTTCAAGGCATCCTTTCGGATGTTGTGTCTCGAGTTTTTTGGACGTAAGGATCTTTAGCCTTCTCAATAACCTGGCAAATGTTGTGATGTTGTACGAATGCTTCCCACTTCGCTCTGAACGTGCCTAATCCTTTGTATTTTTTGTCTGTGTATAACATGCTATCAGGGGTGTCTCCTGGTAACGACAAGATTTCTTTGATAGTGCTTCGTATTATTTTGTCAAGATCGTCGAGATATTTCATAGGAAGTGATGAGATGGGAGCATTCTGTACAATATACTGCATACTGAGTGTACAATATTTCTTAATAATACCTTCCTTGGGATGTTGTAAGTATTGAGAAAAGTATTTTGACATGTATTTGACATTACACATTTGACATTACACATTGACATTACACCGAATATTAAGTGGCCTATTAGTTCTATTAATCAATAATATGAATAGATTTATAGTTTTGTGAATTATATACAAATTATATTTCACTTGGTTTTTAGTAATGTAATTATATTATTCATATCGGTTTATGCTATGGTATTTCCACTAGTTCTACCAATAGAAATGTGTTAGCAATGGCATATGGGATATATGTGATTCATTTACCCACAGATTTTGAATATATATTTTGTACCCTAATAAAGTACAGCCAAAGATTAATTAAACAGAGCATCATTAGAAATCGAAGGAGTGATAACACTAATATCTATTAAGTAGGCCTATACTAACAGTCTGCTCTACCAGTCAACTGATATACCAGTTTTTGTGTATTTATTGATCTAATTTCATGTCAACTGTTCTATCAAAAATCTGTTATACATTAAACTGACCTAGCCATGATAAAATAATAGTTACATTCAATATTGATAAAAATAATATTAATTATTATTTATATTGTCATTTTTCTACTACAAAAAATCTGATATTCCAGAGAACTGACCTACCATAAAATCACCTACATACAAGGATGTAATCACATTTAATATTAAGAATATATTATCATAATCATTTCTACTTACAAAAATCTGATAACTGACCTATCCTGACCTATCTGAATTGATCTACCATCTCACCATGGACTTATAATACTGAACGCAGTATTATAAGTCCATGATCTCACCTACCGGTACCCATAAAGAAATGATCACATACAATGAACTTTGCATATATCTTATCATACTACTTTGCAATAATGGGATCATAATTAAAATCATATTTACATAAATATAATTTTGAATATGGGATCAGAGGTCCCCGAAGGAAGCGGTCGTGGCCTAAATTGTGGAACCATCCCGGCATTAGCCTAGACTACAGAGGGAAACCACGAAAAACCCATATAAAGATGGTCGGCGGCCATCAATAGCCGGATGGTCGGAAGTCATCAATAATAATAATAATGATAACAATGATGAAAAGAAATACATTTGACCATTCTCAACCGTAAAAGTAGTGTAATCTCAACTTCTCAACCGTAAAATTCCTAACTTATAACCCTGCCCTGACCATCATTAAAAAAACCCTAAAATCCCCCAAAAATATGACATTAGAAATGACCCTAAAACAGATCGGTACGGCTTACTATGAGTTTACCAAAAATTGTTTCGAAATATTCAAAACACTTACTGAAAAAACGTGTCGAAAAATTATTGACCTTCTCATTTGTAAAAACATTGAAGTTGTCTTATGTGTCATAATGTCTTATACATGTGTCAAACTGTCATAATGTCCATATGTCCTCAACAGGCAACAGTGGTTGTGGTTTGGCGAATCGGCATGCACAATAGAAACACTATACGCTATATGCCTGGTATAGTCATTGCTAGAAAAATATTTATTGTTTTATACTATCACAACAAAAATTTGATATTTAAAGGTAAATTAAGTAGCTATAGTTTCAACTTTCTCCTGTGGCATCATGTACAGAACATTATTGCAAATACCCACACCAGATAATAATAATTACACTTTATATCATATTATTCATAACCTCGATTATTTATAACAATAAAATTGAATTTTTCAATAACTATAGTTTCAGTATCGTCTATGCAATACCTGAAAAGGTATCATTATCAAATTCAAAATTATATATACTCCTGTTTGCTGATGAATCGTCGATTATACAAATTTAATAATTATACAATTACACAGATTTCGATGACAAAATAGTAGTGTAACCACTTCCTCGGCGGGCATAGGCGGCATGATACCAAGTCTTGCATGGTGCAGTACGTGCTTTAAAGAAAGGTGGCAAGCCTGAACCAGATAAAGAAGCAGAGAATTGTTTGCGTAAGCTGTCAGTTCTCGTGTGGCAAGGTCGCTATGCTCATCACACACCTATCTCTCTTGTTCAACGTGTGGCTAGTCACTTGTGTGACGGCTGAACTGCAACTTGCGCATGTGGTAAGTTCACACATTTTATCCTCATACCACAATAGGCAACAATCAATCTAAATTATCAATCAACGCGAGTCGATTTAGAGGCATATCATTTTTGTTGATTGATTTGGAATGGTAAAAATCTTATAGGCCTACTAACAGAGGAGGCGGAGTCCTAACATTATTGAGGTTTCAAGATTGATCAAGTTGTCAAGACACATAAAATCGTGCGGGATGTGGGGCAGTGGGCCATGTTGCCGTGATTTTAAGGAGATTTTGGAAATAAGTGGATCGCAATTGTAGGTGTCAGGTCACGTGTTTGAATTATAGTAAAATATGAATTAAGTTGCAGAAATAATGAACTATATTATATTATTGTAGACACAAACTGCAACAATGATAAATAAGTTGTGGTATAATAACTCATTCCATTTTATTATAAATTATATAGATATGTAACAATTAACCTCAAATCAATGGTTTAAAGCTTCAATGGTTTCATTGGTTTCTATGTTTGTACTTTTTATTTGTATTGCTTGTACGGGTTGTTTGTATTTTGTAACAATGACAAAACTAATATTGTTCATTAAAAAAACCATATAACAAGAATAGAAACATTTGGAATAAGTTGAATCTCGTGTATAGTTCAAATGATGGAGTAAGGGAAGTACGGTAGGCCATTAAGGATTAAACATTAAGGATTAAGCATTAAGGAACCAGTTCCTAGAAAACTATGGAAACTATATATCTTAGTTGTTTTGAATCTATTTTTCGGTTTTGTATTATATTATGGGGGAGGCAATTTTTTTAAATTCGAAAAATGTCAGTGAGTAAGGCCATAATAAATGAAAAGTGAAAATCCTTCTCTTGCAGGAATTTGTTTCATGATTTTAAAATAATGACATTGACTACATCATTTTTTAAAAACATGCTTAAATGAACATGAAATGTTATAATGAAAATAGCAATGATCATGATCATGCCACAAGGAGATACGGAGTACTAATCATAAAACATTACTCATAAAACTGTGTTATTGAGCAGGATATAAACGTTACTGCATTTATTCATGAATAATATTTTACTACAATGCATCAAGTCTATGAAAAATACAAATACCGGTACAATGAAGATATTTTATAATAAAGAAGACATTATATAGCATGGACAAAATTTTGACAAGATGTAAACAAGTGCAAGTCTTCTTAAATATATGTTTTATAACAGTTGACAGTTTTAACAGAATACTGTAAAACTGTATAGATTTCACATCTTTTCTAGTGACTATAATATTATGAGCGTCTATGACACGAATGAATGTTATTTTTGAAGAAATGCATCAAATAAATCAGTATATGTCATGATTTCTTGAATCTTCAAGTTTATGTTACATTACTTTAATTAGCTGTTATGTCGTATTTCATATTTTTATTTTCAACTGAATATAATATGTGGTATGAGAGTATAAATGTGTGTTTTAATGAAATATAATGAGTGATTGGTAATGTGTATTTAAATGATTGTGTAATTATTGTCTTTACCTGTGTGATTGTATTTTATTTATCGACGAACTTTCCATACATATTACATTCTAAATCATTTAAATGTATACGTCCTTCGGAGTAAGATAAAATATAATGATAATGATACTATCCATCATGGAGGAAAAAACTGTTCGGGTACGGTATTTTTCTAGTGTAAGTTCCGAAGTGTTGAAAATATTAATAATTTAAAACACTGTTCATTGCTGCTGTATGTAGTATTTATAAGAAATGGCATGGGCCGCAAGGAAAACGCTATTAATGCTTGATACTCTTCACATGATACAATATTTTTTATCATATTCTCTTTGCATCTTTGCCCATAGGTTTTTAGTTTTTTGTTTCAATTCCGTCGTAAAGACGCAATAATTTCTATAAGTAAATATATAGACTTGTAAGAATATAATAATGCCATGCATAATATTTAGTTAGTACTTTCCATCAAAGTGTTTATTTTATTATAATATGCTGTTATTATTGTTTGTTTAACGACCCCACCAACATCTAGGTTATTTGGGGAAGAGTATAAGATTTTAAGATAAGATTCATTTTGATAAAGTTCATATTATCATCTTTGAAGTTTGAATAAAGCTATGTCCGTGGTAATGTTACATGATAACGGTCAAATGTTCGGCTTTTGTTACAGTTCTGCTCTCTTGAATTGACGTATCATCATCTTATCAACCATTGTTAGTACTGTGTACAAGTAGATGGATGTTTGATTGAAAGAGTAATGTAAGCTCGTTTATCTGTGGTAGTACGAATCAAGTCATTGAGCTCACTACTGTGACAAAAAAAGTGAGATGAAAATGAAAAACGGTACGAAAACGGTGGTCGAGTAGCGAAAATGTCACTTCGTATTATTTTCTTTTCGGATAAAGTATAGTAATTTATCCTAACGTAGGTCCATAGTACTTATGTGCCCCTAAAAGCGTAGTAATTTTTGCCCCTAAAGTAGTATATTATTCCTCAAACTATTGGAAGCGCAAAAAAATCTAGAGATATGACAGTGAATTATTGAGTTTAGTTGATTATGAAATTGGTAACCATGCATGGTGACCGTCAGGAGACAACTAATATCAAATCAATATCAATATCACAGCCAAGTTTTTCAATTTGATACTAGAATGCATAACAGAATGTTATTCCCACTTATTACTCAACTGTCATGATATTATGATATTTGGACAGCGACGTAAGGAGCTACCATATACCTACCTACAGTACTTGAGGTGTATGGGCGCTACTGATCGTCATCAAAACGAATATAAAAAGCAAACTGAATGAGGCAGTATATCATTATGTTGAATATTCATATGCAGTCGTAGGCGAGGAATACAAACACTTCTATTTCGAGAAAACCTCTTTGAAAGTTTTGAAAACCCCATAAGAATGGGACAGAAGCTGAGAAAAAATGAATCGTCAAAATACAGAAACATTTAGCTCAATGAAAAAAAAGATACTTTTAATGATTTCAACAAATCGTTGTATATTTTTGAAGTTATACTTCAAACACTTGAATAGTTATAGAAACAATTCTATACATTTGATATTCTCTCCACACTTCTGTCTCTCTCATCCTCATAAAATACGCTCGTCATGGGGTATCCACAGCGTGGAGTGTCACTCACTCACTCTCTCTCTCTCTCTCTCTCTCTCTCTCTCTCTCTCTAAACACACACACATGTATATATATGTATATATATATATATATATATATATATATATATATATATATATATATATATATATATATATATATATATATATATATATATATATATATATATATATATATATATATATATATATATATATATATATATATATATATATATATACACACAAATATGTATATAGTATGACACGTAAGTTTACAATATTCTTCACGACCTCATATTCAAACCTGTCATTAACCTCTCACGAAAGCATTCGTGCCCAGTCTTCCAGCGAACTCGATTTTACATTACACTTTAACACAAATAAGATGTGATGTTGATTCATAACTTCATGTTATTCATCGCTAGGATACATTCCACGTTGTAATATTTCAATTACGATAACATTTTATTTTATTTTATGACGTCAGAATTTACCTAGACTGGTTATTGTATTTTAAACTGAATTTGTGATTTTAATTCTGTGTATTGACTCGTTCTCACACAACATGTATAGTCCACGGAATTGAAATGAATACGTGAATACATAAATGAATGAATAGATGAATAAATTAATAAAAATATGAATATTTAAATGAATAAATGAATGAATGAATGAATGAATAAATAAATGATAAATGAATAAATGAATAAATGAACAAATAAATAAAATATATTTATGAATGAATAAATATATGAACAAATGAATGAATGAATAAATGCATGGATAAATGCATATTTAAAAAAAAATATTGAACTTCAGCATCCACGAGTGAACGTTAATCGACACTCTCAACATCAGTATTTTTTAATACCTGATTCATAATCATTCATTATTGTGTGTTTTTTAAACCGTACTCGCCTGACAATCAGGCGATTTGAGATAAATGGTTATTACTTACACCAACTTGAAGGTATTTTTAGAACTTTGATATCTCATACCGTTCAAAAGTTATCACCCAAAGACTGATATTCCGCTAAATCGACTCCCATGGACTCTTAATTAATTTATATTTGATTGTTATTATGTCCCATGTCAATTATATATATATATATCTATATACTACGGCATATAGTATTTCTTCATTGAAGATTCATATATAGAATAAAGCCTTCTTCATTCTATGATAGTTTAGTGTACGGTACTTGCATATCCACGAAGGAACACGGTTGTCTATCAAAAAAACAAAAACAAATCCGAGGGTTTTGATTTGTCAAGACGAGTTTACGATTATGAAGCGCACCCAAATCTTTCAAAATGTTGTCGGTAAATTCGCCATGAGTTTCACTACATTTTTTTTTCATTTTTTTTATATTGGGTTTAACGACGCACTGTTATGATAACTGAGATCTAATGGCGTCGGATGGATGATTAATGAGATGATGGGATGATGATATGAAGGTTCTTGGGTAATGAGAAGATAGTGGGAAGGAAGCGGTCATGGGCGATTTATTGTAGGAACCATCCCGGCATTAGCCTAGACTACAGAGGGAAACCATGGAAAACCCCTGTAAAGATGGTCGGCGGCGGGGATCGAACTGGGTTCGGAATTCCTCTCGTCTCCCGGATCACATGAAGCGAGCGCGTTAACCACTGCGCTGCATGTGCCGGTTTCACTACAATTACCGAAGTTTTTAATTTTTTTTATTAATAGACGATTCGTTTCTTCCTTGGATACAACTGTATAGTTGTTCTCGAGAGACCGTCGATCGGAAAGGCGGTACTAGGAAGTGTAGAAAGCCGTATAGGCCTACGAGGCTCGGGCTTGGGGTTCCAAATATTTAATTAAGGAGCACCACATTTTTATCAGCCCATTGGAATTGAAAAGTACATCATTCTATGAAGTTGTGATAATTTTAAAACTAAGTGTCAACAACGTCCTGAGTAAATAGAGTATTAAAAAATAATCATAAAAATACTAATTTGATGGTAAATTGTTTGAATGAGCTGGGAGGGGGGAGAGACCGCACAACATTTTAGGCCCTGTGAGTGAAAAATGTCTTGACACGACCCTGAGTATAAAATATAAGGAAGTGAATAAGGAAACAAGAAAAATCAACATGGTCCCTTCCAATTGGAGCTGTTTCGACCAATAACTAAGTTGAATGAACTCACCTCCTTCCTTGAACTTGTTTGTTCTCAATAAAAACAAACGTAAATCAAGTAAAACCCTGAACTTGTGTGTTTTCAACGTGAATTAATCAAACCCTTGAGGCTTGTTTCATTCTTGAGCAATAATTTTAATATATCATGATCCAAAGCCTTAATTGGGGAACAATAATTTGTATCAAGTTTCGTTGTTATTGAAAAAAATATATATATCATGAAAATCAAAAGCCATCGTTGTGCAGATGAAGTGATTGGGCTCGTATATATAGTTATGAACAAAAATTATCAATTACCCTAGATATGCCCTAGATAAGCGTACACCATGAACTCAACGTTAACCGTTATAATAATCAATAGTTCGCTCGCTATTTACTTTGACTATTTTAACACGAATTTGAATATATTACAAATTTACAGTAATATCTATGAGCGGCATTATCTTGAACATTATCCTGAACGTAGGCATACACATAAGACTACGATATGTATTTTACAACCTTATACTTCTACTGATACAAGCTGACAAAGCTTTCTCCTTTCAATTACGTTTTCTCATACATAAAGCAACATAGGGGAGATTGGAGTAATCAGGGACAAATAGACCTATGTGTGAAATTGCGCGTTTCCTTTTTTGCTCGAAGTTGCAAGTCACATTGAAACATTGGCTATCTATGCATGACAACACTTTTTATCGACACGTGTATTCATGTGTGTAATTATTATTCGAAAAAATCCCGCTTCTGTTCCCTATTACCCCATATTTTGTGGTGCTGAGGAACAGTGTGCATAACATAATTATAGAGAAGAGTGAAGTAAAACATTTGGAGATAATATAGGAACGGAGATGTTGAGCAGGTGCACAAAACAAAAACAGTTTCACAACATATCTAAAAGGGATCGGTTAATTTCACACTCGAATTTCCATTTTTTTTCTAACCTAAAACTTGAAGATTTGACGTCGAATCCAAAATTTGTATTATCAATTATTTTTATCTCCACCAAAGAGTAACTGAAAGAGAGAGAAAAAGTCTGTTGAATAAAAAAGATATATAGGCCTACCCTCTTAATGTATAAATTTACTCCTATGCTCTTCTGAATTACAATTTTCATTCGATTTTTATCTTTCATTATCCCGGAGAAAATAAGAACAAGGACATTTCACATTCTAATAAAATAAAGCAGACTTTCAGAACAAATTATTATTACAAAAAAAGGTCCTCAAACACCAGAGTGAATAGCCACTATAACTTATCTCATCAAAACTTGAATCACATATGGGTACCTTATTTAAAAATTGAATTGTTTGTTAAATGAGTTATCATATTTTAATTATTCTTTGGGGTGGTAAGATCGCCCTCGTGGTGCCCTGTTCAGACGATCTAAGCTTTCATCCATAGCCTTAATTGGGGAACAATGGTTTTGTATCAAGTTTCGATGTTATTAAAAAATATATGTATTATGGGATTCAGTATCATTTGATCTGCTCGTCGTTGCTCAGTCAGCTATGGCACCGCTTTACATACATAGGTCAAGTTGAGCGTGGGTTCAAGTCGGTTCAAGTCTCGCATGATGCATGTGTTTTGGTAAACATGCTCATTCTTACACCTATATATCCTGGCTGTTGGTAGGGCCGTTAGGCACAATTAAAAGCAAATTATCGTTTGGATGTAAGGAAATATTTGATTATCCTACAACTTCACGGTATAACATTTTTATAGCAACTCATTTAGAGGTCAATCTCTTCATTTAAGAATTATTGATTTTTAATTTTAATTTACAATTCTTACTAAAGTTGCATGTCTCTACATACGTAAGATGTTAATTGACTATTATTCTAGTTTTGTAAACCTGGTAGACCTACTTATAATTTGATCTAACTATAGCCATTGACTAAAGATAAAATTGACTGAAGATACTCTAAAGAACGTCTTTATTCAATGCAATTGCCATGGAATAAAGAACTACATCTTCTTTAGACCGTTTGTAGACATTTTTCATTCTATTTTATAGCTATATACATTTGTTGTTTAAATACGTGTGATCCTTTGCTTATATAGGAACGCTGTGTGCCTTTTTGTTTGCTGCCTTGTTGGCGATGTTGCTAACGAAAAGGTGTCAAGGAAAGTCACTAGCCGTGTCAATAGGTATTAAAGTTATTAATAGAGGTAAGGTTTTAATAACGGCGAAGCTCACAATGAATTTTAAAATGTCTAGAGGAAAACGCAGAATATGCGCTGTAAGATGAGCGATATACATGTATCCAGAAAATAATGAGTAGTTAAATGAGCGTATAGCGAAGTCTTCCATTTCACTTATCGAAAAAAATCGGGCATCATTTATTTTTGATTTCATTTTTTGTTATTCTGTACTTGGTGTACTGGTCATGAAAAGTAACCAATCAGCTTGGAACGTTTTCTGCAGATTGGTGTCATACCAGAGTATAGGTTGGGATTGTTTTTCAATGAATGAATGTTTGGGTTTTACGACGCGTCGACATCTAGGTCATTTTGCGCCAAAAAAAATCGCTCAGTCGGTTTTCTGGGAAACAATTCGAAATTTTGGAAAGTCCCCATGAGAATAATAACTCGGAGGGAAAATACTTGAAAAACAAAAATTCTTCAAAAGCTCGATAATTTTTACTGGATATTGAAACAACTATCAAATACTTTTTCAGTAATAATCGGATATAAGGAATAACGAGAAAAACGCATTGAAAGTATACGTTTTATTGAATATTATGATCAAACTTGTGTTGCAAGTGGTCGCACTATACAAATGTTCAGAGGCAGTAGATAGAGTTTTCAAACTTCGAAGCAATCCAAGATCTGTAGATGTAGAGTGAGTTGACAGAATATTTTTCATACTAGATTTTCATACTTCTTACAACACCTCATGCAAATTTCATTTCGACATCTCATCTCACAACGCATAGGCCTATACTGAATTCCCCAGTATTTATATATGGCTCTAGTATTTTTAGTGTACAATCACATTGACATATTTTGTATATAGACTACCTTGACTGGAAAACTATATAAAGTCTGAAAGGTCGTGTACCGTGGTTCTGAGACTGAATATGGCTATTATTTCTAGCCATAAAACGTAAAAAAATCATTTATCTTTTTTTTAAAAAAATGACTAGTCCAATTTAAATGAAGATTAATATTAATTTGTATTTTATATCCAAGTACTTCTAGTATTAGAATATGCTTATCCATACCTGGTCAAGATACTCGAGCGCAACTTCTCGATAGTTGACATTATGGTGAATGTTACGGAAAAGCACGTTATATTTGATAAGAAAACATTAAGAAGCTTTGTTCTCACAGATAAATCCTAGGAAATATTTGACCTCCCCCATTCATTACGTTAACTAAGCCTATCCACAGCGTCATATCGTAGTTTATACAATCTGTATTTTGAGTAGAAACCAACATTGTTTTTAGAATGAGCTTTGAGCCAACATCATTTTCAGCATTTGAAACATTATTTTTCTCGAATACCCTGAGAAACGTTTAAAATGAAGTTTCATAAAATTTCTGAGATTTTATTGTTCTAGATTTCTCATTCTCATTCTTTCTTCATATTCAGGAAGTTTATTACAATGTTCTTTTCACAAAACATACTAATAATAAGACAATTATTATTCAGTGCTTTCATTATTTGAATTTCACGTATCGGTATTGTTATATTAGGAACTAGAAAAATAAATTCATCTTCTTTTTAACAAAAGTATATGATATATTCAACATATTATTCCGAATATCACAATCAACCGTTGGAGTAAGAATCATATACTAACAAACAAAACTAAAACATTTTGAAGCTGTTTATCGATAAGCAACGTTCGAAGCAATACATACAATCGCTGTCTATTATTCATGATGAAATCCGTGACCATTGATTTAAAAAAAAAGTTGTTCTAGTAATTTTTATTCATTATAGGTGTTTCGTCATGGTGAGCGTACTCCTGCAGATACTTACCCCAATGACCCCTACATGAACTGCACTTTCGAACCGGTAGGATGGGGTCAACTGACCAACGTGAGTATGAAGAGCTATACGTTTGTATTCATTATTTATTTATGTTGGGTTTAACAACGTACTTTGATGCTAACTGAGATCTGTTGGCGCCGGTAAAAACATGAATTAATAGTTGATTGAACGATGAGATGAAAGGTCATTTCTTATTTTATTAGATGAGAAGGTAAGTGTGAAGTGAACTGTTGTAGCCTGTTGTTGATGAGCCTTCCTAGTAGTCACCTTTAATAGTCCATCACAACTTTGAAACCTAATTTCAACGAATAATGACGATATTTGTGACCCCAATTTAATGAAAAAATAGAAATTATCATCTCAATTTCAGAAATTATAATTTATTTAATTTTCCTCCTGGACCCGGTCTTTTTTCTGAGTCGTGACTTAGAACCCGCGACCGTCTGGCTCCAGATTTCAAAATTGTGTCTCAATTGTCTGAACCAAACGAACGACAATCTTGCAGTAATGATGTAATAATGCATTTCGTTTCAGAAAGGTAAACTTGATCAGTATAAGCAGGGTAAGTTCCTGCGACAAAGATATGGTGATTTTCTCGGTGACTTGTATACTTCTGAGGTAATGTACGTGCAAAGTACGGATGTGGACAGAACAAAGATGTCAGCACAACTTGAGATGGCAGGATTATGGCCGCCGAAAGCGTCACAGAAGTGGAATAAGCATCTTGACTGGCAACCAATACCGATACATAGTCAGCCAATCGATCAGGATTCGGTAAGACCATGGACGATATAGATCTGTATATGATTAGAAATAAGAATAGGCATCATGCATGCGGTTTAGATAAAGCGTAGAACAAGGGTTTATGAATTTAATTTTATCCTGTACATAAAATTAATCAAATTTTAAAATATTTCAAGATTTGAAGTCTGGTGTCAAAGTTCGTTGTTTTTCATTTGAAATAATTGAAATGGGGTGGTATGATCAGCCATGTGGTGCCCTGTTCAAACGATAGCCTTAATTGGGGAACAATAATTTTGTGTCACGTTTCGATTTTAATATATATATATATATATATATATATATATATATATATATATATATATATATATATATATATATATATATATATATATATATATATATATATATATATATATATGATTTGAAACTCTCTTTTCCATGATGCATATTTGAAAATAAAGACATCTTTTGGGTTTAATTCATGGATATTATTATGAAGAAGCCAGGACAAATCCTGGCGAAACGTTGGTCTTTTTAAATAATAATATCCATGAATTAAACCCAAAAGATGTCTTTATTTCCATATATATATACATATAAATATATATATATATATATATATATTAAATTATTCAATTATTTTCAGGATTAAAAAGCTTACTCTAAAACACAGGCCGTATAGACGGTTGTGTACACTTTGTCATCATTGCCCGACGTTTCGGGTAGATCACACTATACCCATCATCTAGCCTCGAGTTCTCGTATTCGATATACCATCATTTAATGTGTTATAATTGGTGAAATAAATAGAAACTGAAAAATTATAACATATTGAATTACGATATCACTTGACTATCGGAGGGCAGTTCAAGGTAGTGAAGTTATCATAATTTCCTTCTCCTTTATATATACTAATTTCAATTCATTTTAATAATCTGGTGATTGCGTTTTCTATTAGGTCACTTCTCAGGTAGGTCAGTTTTACCTAGATAATTGAATGATATTATTTATATTGGATTTATTCTAGTAATAGCCTACAGATTTCTGGTAGGTCAGTTAAAATTAATGGAAAATAAATAATCAAAACGTTTGAATTGTGGTAGAGCAGTTGATTAGTTGGGTAATTCGCAGGTACTATAGAAACTCAAAACTGCGTCCGCGGACGAACATAAAATGAAACACCACCAATAATTTGTTTCACTTTGATTAAAATAATACAAAATGAACTGAATTTATATGACCAAGGTTGCATTGCCGCGAGATATTAAATGTGTACATAACAGGCATAACTTAATCCTGAACAGATTTATTACAATTTCGCTGGAAATGATATATTATATAAATGACCAGGTGAAACAGTTCTCAGCGATCGTAGCTTCAGGCTCCACTTACGTAAAATTAATGATGGTCCGCGACTGCATGGTAGTACATTTATACAATATCGAGTCAGGGCCCGTAACTGTACCCATAAGGGCACGTTGCGGGATGTATGGAGATGTATCAGTGGTCGATAGATAGCCATTTTCCGGAAAAGTTCTAGATAATAGGGTAGATAATATTCTGGGATGATGGGTGAAATTATTGAGTCACTGTGACAATAATTGTCACTTCACCAACATATCCATGTAAATATTATGTTGAAGTTGTTACAATATTGTCACAGTAATTTGAATTGATAGAATTTGTGTTCAGTTCATTTCCGTTTCCATCTAGAACACAATCAAACTTTATTTATTTTTTTAATCAACATCATAATTTGATACATAGTCATTGTTTCCCAATCAAGTTCAAGGATGAAAGGTTGGATCGTTCGTACGGGACACCACAACGGCGATCTACTATCCCAGAGAATAATTGATAATAAGATATCTCATTCAACAAACATATGATTTTAAAGTAACAATTTCAGGGATCGAAAACAACAAAACTGAAATAGTTCAAGCAGACTGTAGAAGTATTGATTGTAAAATATTGTAATGTATCTGGAAACTTTCAACATATACATTCAAGTATATTTGGAAATTGGAATAACTGTTCAAAGCTCAAATACTGTTTAGATAGACAATATATAAAAAAAAGTTTTCGAAGTTTATACTATTGGATTAAATGTATATTATTACGGAACAGAGAAATACAAGTTTTCTCTTATAGTACGCTTATATGATTTATAGAAATCGTATGTAGAAAATGTCGGAAATGAGAAAACATTTTCAATCATTTTTTTTCATCAAAGACGGAAAGAGATTGTATATATACTAGGAAAACGCCTTATATGCGTTGTGAGATGAGCTTAGAAGTATGGAAATGTAGAATTAAGAACATTTTGTCAGCTCAATGTACATATACAGGCCATGGATCACTTCAAAGGTTTAAAAACCGCGGCTGTCTGTTGGTATATGGACTTTGGTTTCCAAACAATTATACCAGTGCCTTCTTCATATCCATCACAGATTTTAAACGTTTTAATTTATTGGTGACACTTGTTGCTCACATTTAATAGTTTCTTAATTGCTATTATTGATGTGTAAAAAAGTACATTAAAAATGCGTTTTCTTTGTTATTTAACATCCGATTGTTCCATAAATCGCTTAAAATAGGTATGATAGATATTTCCACATTCAGTATAAATTTTAGAGCTTTTGAAAAAAAAATTCCAAGTATTTCTCCCCTGGCCTATTCTTATGGGGAATTTCCATACTTCCCAATTTTTTCCCGGAAAAACCGTCCGACCGATTTTTCTGAAAAACAATCCCAACCTATTCTGGTATAACACCAATTTGTAAAAAAAGTTTCGAGTTGATTGAAACTTTTTCCTGACCTGTATGCCGCGTACAAAATTACACACAAAAAAAAAAAAAAAAAAAAAACAACATAAAAACCAAGCCCAAAATTTTTCGGTATATGGAATGAAAATCTTCGCTACGCTCATCTAATATATATATATATATATATCAACAACATTCTTTAAAAATATTATAATATTGTATTTTATATGTTTTTTCAGCTTCTCATTGTACGCATACCATGTAACCGGTACTATGAACAACTGGAGATTGTTATGCGTAGCCCTGAGGTGATGAAAATGCTCGAGAAACTGGACGCTGGAAACTTGTATAAAGAGCTAAGCCAATATACAGGCAGCAAGATAAGTAACCCGGATGACGTGCAGTCGTTGTACAGTACTCTTAAAGCTGAGGTATGCATTAACTGAATATAATGTAATTGCAATTGTTACGTTAGGCATTATTGTAAGGGGGGATGGTATTCGAGACATACACAATATGACATAGTATATGTTGATGCTGTTTAACGACCCAACCAACTGCTAGATTATACGGGGGTACGGATTAGCGGGTGATAATGAAATTAAGAAGTGATGATAGGTGAAAAGACGTTTACAAAATCCCATGCCTTATGTGGGACTCGAACCCACGCCCGACCTGTTATTCGAATTTTATGTGCAATTTGAAAATTGATTCAACAAATATTTTCAGTTTTTCCTATTTAAAACGAAAATGAATTATCAGAAGCTAAATTTTAGAGTATGAAAAATACCAATGCCATTCATATTTCTTACGTTTATAAAAAACCCGGGACATTTTGATGGTCCCGATTACATTTCACGGGACGCCGGGACAGGAAGCTACCAACAAGGACAATCCCGGGAAAACCGGGACGTTGGTCACCCGTTGGCCACCGTTGGTGAATGTAGACAATGGTTGTCAATTGGATACTTGACTCGGTTGGTCATGATCTAATATTTTCATATAATTACCGTCAATTTGGCGATTTAAAATGGAAATTTTACAGTTTTTCATTTGATCATTAATATAATGCAGATGTGAGTGTAAATAGCATATCTGAGGTAAGAATTGACATATTAAAATATATTATTTTTCTATTCGTATTTTTGATAATGTTTTGAAACATCTGTAGGCGTACTGAGTTAAGGAAGTAGGTCTACGCATTTTAATGATGGCTAAGATCGTCGCGGTGAGAGATGAATGAGACGACGCTAAGGTGAGATGAAAGTCCATTTTATTGGGATTTTGACAAAGTGGGAAGGAAGCGGTCGGGGTTAATCATGTAAAGAAACACTTGTAATGCTTGGAGGTAGAGGACGTCAATAATTGGCGGGTTGACATTTATAATTCAGTTATCTGCAATGAAGAAGAGCAGAGAGGAAATGTTATTTTTTTTCATTTTCTTATTCAAGTAAGAAGTTGAGGACGCATTGAAGTCGATTCAGCATAAAATCGTGTTTATTGGGGGTAACTTCTTGACAACAATAGACCTGTGTGACATAAAAACGGTAATCTAGTACCGGTATATATATATATATATATATATATATATATATATATATATATATATATATATATATATATATATATATATATATATGGACTATTTTGTTAATAAGTATACTTCCCTCAAAACTTTCACAAAAATTACTTTTTTTTTCAGCCCACCTATGAGAAATTTAGAGCGTGTGATTAGTTTTTCGATGCAAACCGTTTTAAATACTTCTGTGCACGAAAAACGGTAATCAATTCAATTTGCCAATATAACAAATATAAATATCCCCGTGCTGTATATCTGTAGTATTTCGAGGACGAATAATTTTTCGGGAAAAGATTTTCAAATAGGAACACCACTACATCTTACTAAGCGCTAAAACAAGTTTAAATCTACAGTGAGTTTCTGTACAATTAACAAAGTTTTAACAATCATTTTATTGATAAACTACCGTCGTCTTTTTTGGTTGCAAGTATAGTTGGATAATCTCTATTTAGAAATTAGAACAAATCCGAATCTTCAATTAAATCAAGTTCAAAACGAACCAAAAAGAAATCAAATTCAACAAAATTAAGTCTCACATACGCTCTTAAAATCTTCGTAATACGTATTATTACTATATATAATTATACGTTATAACAATTTATGTAATAATACATCATCATTGTATTACAACTACGTCTTGAGTCCTCACTTGACCAGAGACACATTCCCCAGAGGATTGGTTTTATAGGCTTACATTGTCAAAGGGCGTAGAGCCACAAAGTTTTGTTATTAAAGCTGTTCAAGTCTGCAGCATAACAACTTTCTCAGTCTGGATTGTCGCAGACAGTCATTACTGGAATGAGAACAATTCGTAATGGATAATGATGTCCGTATCGGATAATCGTTATTAATAATTGGTTCCACAATTCGTATCGTATTCTCATATGAATATTGATAAATTAATAATCTGATGTATACAGATACTTCATGATATCTAACCTGTCCCTAAGCCGGAGCTGGCAATTTACATATTAATTATCTAGTTATTAGTTAGGTACAATATCAACATGTGTAACCAAGGATGGTGACACGTTCATCCACTGATTATTATTCACTTATTATCAGTTGGTACAACCGAACTGTTTCAGAAATGATATAAAACGATATGATACGATATAAAATGGATCCAGTTACTTTCGTTTTTATATTTTACATTTATAATTCAAGTGTATACATTCATTCTGGTGAATGAGTAGCGTCTAATGAATATATTTACAATCGAATGAATAGTGAGGTTCACGACCTGAAATTTGCATTATCGTGGTTATATTTAAAATATAATGGTAATATGTTTCCATTTTATCCGAAGATATTGTCGGGTATGGTTGGAGGTGGTACATACCAAAACGTCTAGGGAAAATCACTCGAGTTCTAGGGATGTGCTTGCCAGAAACAACATCCCGTCGCCATTTTCTTATTCCTTGTGGATCCAATCAAAGTGCAAGCTCCATTCACATTTGTTATGTTTTCACCACTTTTTGTACTGCATTCTGCCACGATGCTCTTCTTCCTTCCACACTCCATCTTATAATGCCTTCCGCCCTATCATTGGTTTTCCTCTTTTCACTTTCTTCCGACTGTTCCTTCCTCAAACTTTCTCCTTGGTATTATCTAACTACTCATCCCTCTCAGTAATATGGCCATAACACTCTAGTTGTCCCCTCATTTCACTTTATTCAGCTCTCTAAAATCACTCCATTACTTCATATTTAAATATGCGTGGGACGCTGATCACTGAAAGATCATTGAATCATTAAGTCATGACAAAAGAATGGCTCATACTCGTCAATAATCCAGCCTGTGGATCAGACGCCGCAGAAAGAGAGAGAGTGAGAGAGAGAGAGAGAGAGAGAGAGAGAGAGAAGAGAGAGGGGGAGATATAATGTTATTCACCTTAAGCCCCGCGAACACATCTTCGAACACATCGCCCCAAGTTTTTTCATTTCTTACTTCATATATTTTCCTAATTCTCAGCACACTCCTAAAAATGTCATTTCTGAGTCCTGCAATCTACTCAATATACAAAATATAATCACAACTTGATGAACTAAAATATAACGATTCATTATACAATGCTATAATAAAATGTTCTCCCATCCCAAGTACTTGTCAAGAGTGTGATCGACCATGAGGATGATATATTCTATTATTTCAATGTCATAAATGAATCCGTCTTCGATTAACTTCGATTATCAGAAAAGAAACAATATTATGTTTCAAACCAGAAAGTATTCCGTCCGCGTTGACGGTGACTTCATTGCAAAATAATTTTCCATCCTCTGTAAACTAGATTTTTTCTCTGATATAAGTTGCGACGTAACAAAAGAAGTAAAGGACGAGAAACCAATTTAACAGTACCACGGAAATTCTGAATCGGCATTTAGTATTTACTTTCGAATCAGACTATATAGGTCCTATACTAGAAAAGAATGCGCAAAAGGCGTCCACAATTCGAATGTTATAGAAGAAAGCAGTGACCAAAGAATGTCTTTTCAATTTCTCACCAATATATAGGGCAACATCGCCCGAAAATATTCCGCTCTCTCTAGTGGGTGAACTTCACGACTTCTGTTACTATTTGATAGAACAAGAAACTATATGCAAAGATGAGAAAAACATTGAATGCATCCATATGATGCGTATAGATTTAAATTATTACACTGCTCCTTTCATTGTCAACACATTTGAACTACCAGTATATACATGGGAATAAGCAAGTCATTAGAAATATGTTATTACAATGAAATATTACGCTTGTGTGCTTATATTATACATTCGTTATTATATTCATTATATGCATTATTATATATTCTATCAAATTATAGTACAAAAGACCGAAGTCTGAATCTCAAAATATGAGTGGATCGCCAACTGAATATGAAATCGATACGTTAAATTGGATTATTGAATTATTCTATATGATTATCGATATTGATTATTGATATGATTATCTTACAGGAGTAATGTATCGGAATATATCGTTGTTTCTAAACTCGGATATTTTATCAATATTAACTTAAAAATTGGCATCAACAATTTAATCACTCCGATTTTACTTTCCACGATGAATCGTAGAAATGAAATTGTTGGTTATTTTTCACATAATTACTGTGTATATTGCAGGTGGGTTTCAATGTAACTCTTCCAGCGTGGACAGACAAGTTCTATCCGGATAAGCTCGCACCACTGACAGCGTACAGCTATGTGCTCAACGCCTACAACGAGGAACTGCAAATGCTCAAAGGAGGTATTATAGTAAATCAACTTAATTGAAAGCGTACCGGTATTCATAGAACATTCAATGTACAATTTTATTTCAAATTTAAACGTGAATAATTGTGGATTAGGTACTGTTATTCTGATTTAGATTTTTAATTTTGTTGAAATACTGTGAACAAAACGTGAGCTAATTGTTTTATTATTCTATCATTTTCTTTCATTCTCTACTGAAAGATTGCGTTTTTTACATCTATCATTATTAATTGTAATTATTTTCTTTTATTATTTATTATCTATTACTATCGACATCAAAACCATCGTCGGTTGCCTGAATCCGAAGAGTACACTCCTTACGTTTAGTTAAAATATAGCTTCACTGATTGAAACTTGCAAATGCTATAGATGAGGTGTGGTCAATGCCGCTGTAGTGGTGGGTCTACCTCCATCAAATGTGTAAACATGAAACAAATGGAAATGTAGTTACTCTTGATATTGTAGTGAATAATTGCATAACTATTTATTTTATATTCCATTCAAGATCAGATAGAAAACGAAGTATTGACAAGGAAAATATAATTAAATTGTTTTGGTGGAGGTGCCGTGATTTATTGGATAAAAGTAAAACGTACAAAACGTGAAGAACATTTTTTAAATTGAGTACGGTACCAAGAGTTCTATTTGATTCTAATAAATCTATAAATCATTCAATTATTAATTGTTGTTATTGTTCCGTACACACTTGTATTTACGAAAGAAAGATACTCATTTCCACTCAAAACTAGACGATTCTGAGTTGAAGGTCCGCGTATACAGAGAAAAGTCATGTCGATCAGTCAAATCGTGTGGCCTGTGCAGTGCGTACCAAGCAACCAATGAACCAATCCCAAAAATAGACGGAGAGTAGCATGGATGTCTTCGTTATCGCTCATCTGATGAAATATACTCGAAAACTGTATATAACTTGACTTGTACACTTTGTTAAACGCAGCGTACGACTTGTACGATGAGCGAGATATGTATACGAAAAATGATCTCCAAAACACAGCACGCCTCGACTTGTATGAAATAAAATCTCTTACACATACACAACTTGACTTGGAACCTATCAAGTTTATGTATACCAAGCCATGAATTACCGTTCCTTGATACCGACTTCCATATCCTAGATTTAAATTCCATGAATTTTATCAAAATTTCTGTTATGGTCAACACCTCAATACACTACTGTCGCACGTACTACCTCCCTGTTACATTAAATAATACTAGGAAAACGCCATATGCATTGTTAGACGAGCGGATAGTAATAGTATGGGTAAAAATGGGTAAAAACTGCTTCGAGTGGTACCAATTTAGCACATTTTATGTTTTTTCTTCAAAATGGCTGACCCGATCAAGCTGAAAATTTTTGTACATGTGTACCAGAATGTAATTCAACTTCACGGTAAATTTTATTTTTTTGGAAAATAAAAATATTTTCTTTTTTTCCGCCATGTTATTCTAATGGGAATATTAGAAATTTCTTGAATTCATAAAAAAAAAACGCCCGATAATGCCACAAAACTATACAGATCTAAGTTAGATGAGGAACCATATTGAAAAAAAGTTTGAGGGTGATAGATGTAGCCGTTTGACCTGTGGAGAACCGCCAAAAAAACATGAAAAAAAAAAAAAAAACATAAAAACGAACACCAATTTTTTTTCAGTATGTCAAATTGAATCCTCGCTAAAGCTCGTCTAATTAAACATTAATTGTTGATTTTAAGGTCCGCTGTTGAAGAAGATATTGAGTGATACAGTCGCTAAATCCCAGGGCACATTAAAACCAGCGGGGCGTAAGATGTATGCTTACGCAGGCCACGATTCGACAATAACCAACTTACTGCAAGCACTTCATGTGTGGGATCAGCAAATACCAGATTATGGCATCATGGTTATGGTTGAACTTCATAAACGCCCAAGAATGAAAGACCATGTTGTTCAGGTAATTCAGCTGCTTAACGGCCCCACCAACAGCTACGTTATATGGGAGAATTCAGAAATGTCTGATAATTCCGAAAAATATAGTGAAGTTACTCGATGATATGGAGCTATATAGAAGATTGTGTGAGAACTGAGAAGATTTAAACTATCCATTACTTTGGAAGTTTTCCAGATTATTAAAAATAACTGAAAACAAAAGATTACATCACAAACACTTTGTTTGGTTTATTGATTTAATTGAAACCTGGCTTCGATTCTGGGTTGAGCTGCAGTTTAATATCAGGATTTTACGGCGCAATACAGCGAAGTCATTCAGAATTTTTAAAACTCATCCCTCATTATATTCATATCAAGTTCAGTTATTAAGTTTCTGTCTTGAAATCTTACAGGAAAAATGCGCTCAATTTTCAGGAGTATGACAATTTGGAGTGATATCCGAATGATATTGCCTTATTTTATCTGTAATTCTGTGAATGTGCTATCTGTGTTTATTTTACAATAATGAAAAAAAAAATCACATCAATGATAAAAAGCCCAGTTGATAGAATATCATTTTTTAAATGATGAATTAGGTTTGATTTGAGATAAAAAAGACTTCATTTTCACTTTTTCAACCTGGCAAATGCTGTAATTTTGAACATGGAACTAAAAAAAATCTCATCTATTGCCTATCCGGCACAGAAAATACACGAGGGTTTTGTCCTAGTTTCACGTTCCTGTACACCTATTAGTGTGTATATTAGGGTTAACGGGTATATAGTGTTCTTCAGTTAATAGGCGTGAACACTCGAACACTTTTACGAGCTTCTCGTGTAGAAACGGAAGAGACAACAACTTTATTGTCCGTCAGTTTAATCAAAGTTGGAGGGTGAACTAGACTGGCTTTTAGAATTGTTACGTAATTAGGACATAATACGCAGCACACGTGGCTTGTAGTATCGTAGTACCATCAACAATGTGGCTAATTATAGCTGAAATAGTTTCAAATATATATATATATATATATATATATATATATATATATATATATATATATATATATATATATATATATATACATATGTCACGATTATTCCCAGATGTACCACATGGAAAAGAATTATTAAAAGACAGTAGCACGCCGTGATTTGATTTAATCCTCTAGAATCGTCTTCGTGTGCAGTTCTACAAAATTACTTGTAACAATGATGATCAAGAAAGTAATTGAGTAGAATAATTAACAGATAAATGAAGCATGCTTGATAGTCATAACAGGAATATATACAAAGTTTACATAGTGAAATATATAGTTTTTAATAACACTAATTGTGTTTTACGTGGTACATCTGTAAGTAATTGTATGGTGATTTTTGACTTCGGAAATGAAATTTATTCAAATATTCATTTATATAGGCCTATATATATATATATATATATATATATATATATATATATATATATATATATATATATATATATATATTATATAAGTTAATAGATGAATATGATTTCGAACTTTTTTCTCCTTGACACATATTTGTTAATGAGGACATATTTGTATTTTCATAGATAACTTTTTATTATTAAACGACCAACGTTTCACCCGGATTTGTCCGGGCATCATCACAGCCAAATTACAATAGTTGACAGCAATCGATTAAATTTGATAACCATTCTCACAAATAATATAAAATTCGATTGTTTAATGAATACACAGAGATTTGATCAAGAAGAACACCTCTATTATTTTACAAACATCTGGTTGAATTTATGTAAAACTTTGAAATAAGAGTGTATCAATGTTGTGTTAATATTCGATATCAATTGAAAAATATCAAAGAAATCTTTTTCCATTTTTCTCTCAAATTTTACTGAAAATATTTTTTTTTCTGAAAAGTGGTAGAACCAATTATGAGCAAAATTGACACTTATCTGAGTTCGATTAGTGTGAGTGACTACAAAAACCATCCATCATATGGAGTGAATTACTTCGCAAATTCTTCCAAAAATATTTAACATATTAATTTTCTAAAATGTGGAAAAACCATAGTCTTGAACCTATGCAGTTCTGAGTTGGATAAGTATGCGCGTCCATAAAAATATCTATAAAATCAATGATATTGATCAATAAATATCATATCGATCATATTGATCATCTATATGTAGAGCGTATACAAAAAACAGCGTATGAAAATAAATAAATAGACTATAGTTATGAAGAAGATAAGATACATACATTTCTATTTGTATTATAGATAAGTAGATTAACGTAGTGGGCCATTTCATTTGAGTTGCTTGTTTTCATAAGTATCGAATTCATGTAGTGTTTAGATCAATAGAATGTATATGAATGTATAGTCATAACCACGGATCATGACGACACTTATAGATTATCAATGCACGTTATAAAGGCCCTACATTCGGGTATGCCTACATCACAAGGAAGATCACGCGGAAGATGCTGTGCTCTATTTCATATCATTCGATAAGATTCTCTATGTCGTTAAATATTCCAAAGTATTCAGATTTTCAGTTAGACATAGGTTATTGTAACATAGGTAGGTGTTGTTGTTGTGGCCTCTTGGGTGCAACCAAATCAACCTGATCCTGAACTAAGGTACGGTATTACCGACGTGGAAGTAGCTCTAACTGGCAGTTTAAAGTTGTTATCCCCATGGTTACCCATGCTATTTGTTTCCACCAACTCTCAGATAAAGGCTAACTGGACTCGGTAATACCGGGCCTAAACTACATAAACTAACCATTACTAGCCCACCCTAATATAATTTAATGTAATCTCAAACTAACACTACAGACATAGTGTACGACTGATGAGCTAATACGATTTTTTATTCCAGGTTTTCTTACGGAATAGTACGACGCATGCGCCTTACCCATTGACACTGCCTGGATGTGATCACATGTGCCCTCTGGAAAAGTTCGTCTCACTCACAAAACACGTAATACCCGAGAATCTGACTGAAAACTGCGCACCGAATGACCCTAACTACACCCCTAACGCCACACCACCTCCCTAAATCATACGAAACGAGATCTGATAAGAATACATTGAGTCATGACACACAAGACAGAGTTCACTTATGAACATTCCAGTGGCGGTTTTCTAGGGTAGGCAGAGGAGGCAGTGCCTCCTCAGTTTATTTGAGAGGCAGTACCATCTCATTTTTGACAGGAAAATAGCGCTTAGAACCAATTTCAAAATTCGTCAAAATATTTTCTCGTGATTTCGTGTCTATGCCCATCATCATTGATTTTATCGTTATTTTAACACTAGTCATCCACATAATTTTCATATTCGCTGCATATTTCTGTACGCGTTGTATAGTCTTCGAGCTGAGTTTCTCATGTTCGAACTGTACCGTGAGGCAAGTTTCCTATCAGGCTTGAACCACCCGCGCGTGTCTCTGGGATGGGGAGACGGTCGCTCGGTACATCCTTCTTTCGTGAGAGTTACTACTGTGTATTATAAAGAACCATGATGTCTATCTCTCTCACTCTCGAACACGCATGCGCACGATGGCTTGAGAATGGCTACTACGGAGGCTCGCCTCACAATGCAATCCCTAATGCTGGACACCGAACCGACACGCGTAATCACACGTTTTACGTTCGGTTCTTTGATGTTGTTATGATGATTATTTTTATTTATTCATCATTATTATTACAAGTATTATTTTTATTACTATAATAATCATTATTATAATTGATATTATATATTTTTCACCCCACAGTTGGAAGAGCGTGCTAATTATTCTTGCATATGTATTATTTGAATATAATAATAAATAATAGTAATAATAACTAATATTATTATTATTATTATTATCGTTACTTTTTTTTGTATCATCATTATTATTATTGATTGTTACTAGTTGTTTGGTTTGTACTTCCTATTAATGAGTGTTTCAAATTTTTACTCTGTTTTTATTCGAGTTTTGACCAAAGGAAATTTGTGAGAACTACGAAATTCATTTATATGATGTCACAATGGTCAATTATTAGGCCTACTGTTATTTCACCTTGTCTATTCATTTTGTTGATACAATCAGCAGTCAACTATAACTATAATATTCGTATTAGTTATTCAATCGGAATTCGGATTTATCCCTCATAGATGAATCTAAATTGCAGTGTGCACAAATAAAAATCACTCTGTAAATACAGTAGATTACTTTGTCAACTTCAGATAATTAAACACGTAGGCTACTGTGTCCAGTGTATATCATTCTGTTTATAGTGGGGTATCTTCAATTCTTGCTTCGTATCAGTGACTGAAAATATCACACGAATTTCTGAGAATTTATTCCGGCTTAGTGTTAGTTTCTTTATAATTCAGTTCAGTCGTGGACAAGAGTAGTAGCCCTAATTGTTGTACAATGCTGTTGTGTCAAATTTCGATGTAGATAAAAATGAAAATCCCCTTACAAGTGACACCTTGACGTGGTGGTGGGGTTTGCTTGGGTCAATTCTAAAAGCTCTGCCGGCGGGAACTTTATGCTCACACTGGGGTCGTAGACTAGCTGCACGTTTCACTTCTAGAATTAATTTGATAAACATTTACAAAATATAGAATCAAATGTACATATTGTACACTTGAACGCCGTGATTTATCGAGGTAATGACATGAACCAGAAGATAGCGAAGAATTTTCGTACTCAACGAAGGTATTGAGGGAAAAAATACAATGTTGTGAGTGCCAAATTATTATTGTAGTTTGTATTGAAACGCAAATTCGCAAATAACATTTAAAATCAAGTACATTCCTACAAAATTCGCCCTTGCTTGACCGCCGCTAGGGCTAACCGCTCTACGGGAAGTGGTAAAATAAAAATAGGTGAAACATTTAAATACATCGTCCTTTTACTTATATGATAGTCGAGTATATAATTTGAAAAAGAAAGGAAAGAACTGGTTTTCCAATATTTAATCATTCTAATTTTGACCGCGTTCCTGGTCGGAAAGTTTACTCTCAAGACACTCCAATATCAAATTTGTAACTAGAAAAAGAAAGGAAAGAACTAGTTTTGTAAAGTATACTCAAAAAGTTATAGTTTTGACCGCGTTCCTGTCATGTCGTCATTGCTGGGTAGAGTTCACGTGTAATGCGCTCATGTTCTTCCTACATCTAGCCGACCTCCGTGGCTCAGTCAACCAGACACTGCATTATAAACTGTTTGATCTTTAAGAACTGTTAGAAACGGTTAGAAAATGTTCACCGTTGGTAGTGGGCTCGAATCCTGCCTACGGCATGAGTTAAAAAATCCTTGATTCACTCATTGTTACGTCGTACTTTCATTACCACCTGCCCATTAGTACCCCCAATCAACCTAGCTGATGGTGTGGTCGATGAGCAAAAATAATCGTATTGCATCTATATAGTGACAATACAGTCATGAAAATAAGTCCGACCAAAAGTCCGCCCAACTATTGAAACTAAGATACAATTCAACAGTTAATATTGCCTTACACTGCCGTTTTCACTGTATTTTCACTGTAAAAGAATTAGCCGCCGTTGCCGCCCACAAGATTTGCTCCATGTGGCACGGTCCTCCGTCCTCGGTTCGACAGCCGCCATCGACCATCTTCACAGAGGATTTTTGTGGTTTTCCTCTGCAGCTTATAAACAATGCACTATGCAGACATGGTTCATAGATCCTACAACCGGTTTCTCCCTTGTGTCCTGACCATTATCTAAGAAACCTTCTGCACATCATCCCATCATCACACTAATCATTCATCTGACGCTACAAAATCCTAGTAGTCGTTACAGAGCGTCGTTAAACACAACATAAAAATGACATAAACTTTGATAATAACATAGAACAGTGAATATTTGTGCCCAATTGAAGTAAGTTCATCGTACACATTCAAATATGAAATATTAATTACCCGATTTTTGTACCATTCTCAAAATAGTGAATGACAATAATCTGAGAAATGTTCGACTTCTTCCACTTCCATGATATTCTCCCAAATTTTTCTGTTCTCTGTACGATCTACATAATTTTTTGAAATACATATAATTATTTTACTGTTTCATGTGTTGAATAATTGAATCCCGAATGAAATATACATTTTATTGTTCGTGGGGTCGGTGTGTCGAAAGAATATAGGTTTATTTATGATGAATATAACACAGAAAAAAAACAATGTACACAAAAATACGAGATAAATTAATATTAACGAGCAGTTTTATTTCCAGTATTATTAAACACGTACGCTCCATGCATATAATGAATGGCATGCAGGTAATTAAAGGAAAACAATCTACACTTCATAGAAACATATAACCTGAGGAAATGAGTTTAAAATATGACGCAATTCAAATAATTTGTCTCAATAACACTAACAAAGCTTATTTCGTTTCAAATTGTTTTTGCACTAATATAATTAGCAACGCATTCAATAGCGAATCTAACAATAGTTTTATAGAGCCTTATTTGGATTTTTGTCATTTTGTTTACATTCTGTTTTAGAGATAATGTGTTTTATTAAGGTAGACCATATATGGTGTTATCAGACAGCCATCTGCTACAATTTAATCATTTAATGCAATATATGTGTTTCTTCGAGATGAAAATTACGTACTACAAGCATCAAGTGGGGTGTAAATAATCATTTACTAGAATAGTAAATGGATACGTAAATATAGTGAAACAGTTATGAAAACCCATGTGAAATGCAAGGAAATCTACCTGTGTAGGCCTAATAACAACTTTCCCACCAATAAATTTGCATACATACTATTGTATGCACAAAGTATATATATATATATATATATATATATATATATATATATAAATAAATATATAAATATATATATATATATATATATATATATATATATATATATATATATATATATATATATATATATATATATATATATACATAATATTGGCCCTAATATACTTGTATCCACGAAATAATAAGGTCGACTATCAATTAAATAAATAACAGTTTCGCTAATTGGATTTTATCTGCAGTTTGACACATTTAACGCTTTTAAAAAGATGTAGTTGTGTATCTGATCGAAATCTCTTTTTTTCAATGCCGCTTAACGACCCTCCCAACAGCAGGTTATACAGGGGTACGAATGAGCGGGTGATAATGAAACGATGAAGTGATGATAGGTGAAAGGACGATTACAAAAACCCATACCTTATGCGGGACTCGGACTTACAAAGCGTATGCTGCGTTTTCCCATCTATATCCTACATCTTATCTAAAACTATATCTTATGCGCAACTCGAACCCATCGAACTCATGATTTTTGATTTCTGTCTCTATAAGGCCGAGCGTAATGACTGTGAATCAGAAATGCGGAAATAAAACTTGTACCCAGTAAATAACGCGCTGTTGTCTGAAGAAAACTTTTCCACCGCGTCCTGTTACTAAATCCACTTCTCTCACAATACCATTAACCGAATGCACTTAATAACAATACACAACTCGTTTGTATAATCGTTTAGATTTTACTACTTTTTATAATGTGTTTTTGATGAGTCTCTCAGTTTTACCGTTCAAAGAAAGAACTATAGACATCACATAAAAATGTCAGCTTCCTGCAGAGATGCTGCTCACGCAACAGGCGTCTACCGGAAGTGAGACATTTCATGCATCCTTGTACGTTTGCGACATCCGGAAAACGCAAAGAGAGAAGAAGAGCGGTGGCATCACGTGACACTTACGTAGAAACTGGCTGGATATACACATGAATTATAAACGCTGTGGTATATTTTGCTATTCTATTATCGTCGTACGTTGAATAATTCAAATACCTCAGGGAAAGTTGATTGACAAAAGACTGACACTGACAATCCAAAGCCCACATCGAATTTGTCTCTCTAAAGTTACAGCTGGAAATACTTGTAAGACATTACAATCCTGAAACTAGATTTTGAGGAATAATGACGATATTCATTTCCTTAATTTCAGAGGAAATAAAAAATCAGCATCTCAATTTCAGAAATTGAAATTAATTAATTTGTCCTCTTGAGACCACGAGTCATGACGTAGACATAGCCGATTCTGTATGGAAACATAAACAGGATCGAGTAATGTCTACGTCATGACTCGGAAAAGAGAGTGGTGCATTGGATTATGTACCAGTTGAATCGAGAGTGTATTGTGCGTTCTTCGGTGTATCCGACCAGATGCACAGCCCAAGCGGCACTATGATTGGTTCCACAGTCAATGATCAACGCTCAACTATCCAAATTCAAATAAGAAGATAATAGTTCCAACTTGTACCTTGAATATTTTCTGAAAATACGCGACTATTTCAAAGAATATACCATTAGTTCACAGAAGGCTCAAAATTAAAGAGTTCAGTGTGGGTTGCGCTTTTTGTTGAAATGTCATTTTATAGGGATAACCGACGGTGATAACGAGTTAATCCGCAACTATTGCTTAATTCATGGACAATCTGTTGGTAGAACTGGACCAAAGCTCACTTTTCTTCTTGAAGTGTTCAAATACTAAGGGTTTGGCTCCCTATGTTTTTACAAGATTCTGTTTTTGTTGATCTATTCGTATACACAAAAGAATAATATAGTCTAACAAACACAAAATCACCGTGATATTTGTGCAACTGAGTATCGAGTATATTATTATATTTTCAAGGAATATGAATTCTCAACAAGATTTGAACGATGGAAACATTGGAAACAACGATTTGAAACAAAACTACATCTTTCAAAAGCTCCGAATTCTTAAAACTGCAGTGAGTTCATCCACACTCACCGATTTTTAAAACACATTCAGTTTGGCGCCCTTATCTCGTGGATCCACGTAATGAGGATTTCAATGAATGATTAATAATGCAGATTGTTGATAGAGCACGTTGATAGCGCGTAGGTGTAAAATAGGGTTCAAGAGAGTTAGTGAAGAGGAATTCAATTGGGTGTGTACAGTGACTTGATTATAAGTGATGAAGTCTATCACATTCGTCGTTCTTGCGGTTTTTATGTGATTTGATTACGAAACGCAATACGGTAAATCGAGAGTGAATGTTGCGCAACAATTTCGAGTGTCATGCTCTCCAAGGTAATAAATAGTAAATTGGGCTTGGAATGATTCATTAGTTCATAAGTCATTGTGACACTGGTAAAAATTAAAAACTAATCTGAGAAGGAAATTTATCGATGTATAGGCTCTATCTATAAGCAATAAGACTTTTAGATATTAGTGTCATTGGTAATATAAGTGCTATTAGGTCTTTGTGTATTTAATATTGATCACTAATCAATAGGATGAGCGAAACGAACACTCAAATTTACTGTACGTGGAAAAACATTTTTTTGCTCCACAAGTCAAAGGAAAAAAGTTTTTTGATGAAACTTAGCATACATCATCATCTAACTCGATACATTAAGGCGCGATCTGTTTAACCAAAATTGAGAAGAATAATTTTGAAATTTTGAAATCCATCATACGAATGACCCAGAGCGAAAAAAGGAAAAACATATTTTTACTCTGAAGAATTCAAATGTCGACGGAATTTAAGCACAAGATTGATACACACTATTCCAGATTCTTAGATAAACTAAATGAGTTGTTCTGAAAGTAAAAGTGAATACCAATGTTTCTTTTCATAATGAATTGAATTTGAATTGGATTGATTCAAATTTGATTAAATATAAATGCTTGTGCATTCAAGAGGCTAGATAAAGAACAATTATCGCATAGCTTTTGAACGGAAAGCTGCATTTCTACGGATTTTGGAATCTCTAGGCCAATTAATAATGATGAATATGATAGTATCCGACAAACTATATTTTTCCTTAATTCAAAGTTTAAACAATATGTGTACAAATATTGTGATCGTACCTTTTGCCCCTAAACATAAATGAACTTCGATGAGACTTGTTTACCGTCGAGTGTACGAAGTAAAATCGTTGTCAGCAATGTTTAGCAACACTCTGAAAAAGCTCCTCCTATTGGCTAGTGACTTAAGATAACATCCTTTTAGAGGTTTGTGAAAAGTCCTTGGCTAGATTATCGGAAGAACGTGAAAGTAAACAGCAGTTCATTCGTATGAGTCGAAACAATATTATTTCAAAAACCGTTTAAGATCGAATGGTTTCCAATCATATCTCTAATTGAATACCTACTAAGAAAAATCAGTATTGGCCTATATTCGTTCTGATGATAGTTCTTCTTATATTATATAACAATTTTAGAGTTTTTGAAGAATTTTGCTTTTCAAATATTTTACCTTTGGATTATTCTTACGGATATCTTCCAAACTTTCCGATTTTTTCCGGAAAAACTATTGGACCGATTTTTCTGTAAAACAATCCCAACCTATTCTGGTGTGACAACAATGTGGAGCAAAAGTTTCAAATTCAATAGGTCACTTTTCCTGACCAGTGTGCCGCGTGAAATATTACAAAATAAGGACATAAAAACGGAGCCCGATTTGTACGGTAAGTGATATTAAAGTCTTCGCTACGCTCAGCTGATTATACTGAAGGTGAGGAAGGCTAATATATTTTTTCGTTCTGGTGACACTGACATAATTTTTCTGTCAATGTTCAACGAATACATATTTTGATAAGTAAAACATTCGAAAAGAACGACAATATAGATAGATTTGAAATAATTTCATAATCATATATTGTTGATACTTATTGATTGTATTCGGGTGTACAATATAATCAAATGATTTCATCATCATGATTTTGTTAGATTTCCTACAATGTAATGAATGGCAGTGAATAATGTGTTTTCTCAGTATAAAAATATTATATAATAGAATAATAAATGAAGTATTCACTGTATTCTATTGGATTTTCAATTGTTCATATATTTTAAAATATCAAGCCTCTATTCATTTGTGCTCAGATATTAGTAATTTAACGAAAGTATTTTTGTAAATTGCTTATTCAAAAATCTCACTAGTTCAGAGTTAAAACATAAATACAAATATTATTTTATTCAATTTTCCAAAAACATCTTCAATTATTCTCCAGGTCTCATCAAATAATCCAGAACTATGTCATCAGCCAGTAGGCTCTCACATTATCCAACACGAATCACTTGTTGCGTGTAGACTATTCAGAAAAGCGCTGATAATAACATATTACTGCTCATATAAAAATACAAACGATCATGACGAGCAATTATAGATATCAGTACTTGAGAATTGTTATACGCCTTCTTATAACCACGGCCGATGAAGGAGTGAACCACCCGTGCGCTAGTTACGTGAGATAGGGGGACGGTCGATCGGAATCTTCTTCTCTCGTGGACTCCAGTCTACCTTAAGGATTGTGTGTTGGCGGGGCATTTGGGAAGGACGCTGTTCTGTGATTGGTTGAAGGGTGGATGACGCGCGGTCCTGCGTGCTCGAGAAGGCTTATAGAAATGAGACGGCGGGAAGTTGCAACAATCAGTCGACACCTGACTCCACTCGGCCGTACACAACAACAGGATTCAGGTAAGTTGACGTAATAATTACACATTTTATCTTTCGTTTAATAGGTTTAATAGGTTTGAGTTTATTTTTGAATGAATACTCGATATAATACTATACTGATAATAATACTGAAAAAATACTTATGATACGTTCAACTGCTATGGTTTTATTATTCTATAAATAATAATTATAATAGTCATAATAAAAATAGTTATAACATCAGATAATCTCATTATCATTATGATAATGGTGATGAAAATAACAGTGACAATGAAGATGAATTATAATAATACAAAATATAAGATGACCCTAGTTTAATAATATAATGGAACTAATATTAAAACTAATCAAGTAATTTTGGATTTCAAATATTAGGAAAACGTTCGATTATTTCAATAAGATTGAGGGAAATTGAAATTAATTTTGATTCCTTTTTTATAATTTAAATGTGAGTAGATAACATTTTGAGTAAATAATTACAATTAGGTTTAAGAATTCATTTGTAATGGCAATACTAGTGCGCTTATTTCTTCTGTGGAGAATTTATAAGTATTGACTTCAAAAGCTCGATTCCTTCAAATATAAAACATCAACTTGTCTATTTCAGTTAATAAACGTGTATACGTATATGACTCTTCTTTGTACAAATGAAAATTCGTATTGCAAAAATTGAACTTACTCGATTCGATTCTATAGAAATTCTCTGCATCTTTGTCTACAAACAACTGGAGAAAAATATTTGTATTCGATGGAATTGTGGAGCCTCTTTCAGACAATCCTATTTCAAAGTCGCCCGTAAGAAGATCCATGTTGAATAGGTTTGTATAGGTACAATGTGTTTATTTGTACTATTTTAGTAGGTCCATTGTGTTACTAAAGAAATCAGAGAATGATTCTGAGAAAGAATATCAAAATATAAGAAGACGAATAGGAATTATGATGATGTTTGATATCAAAGTTAGTCTAGAAAATATAAATGAAAGAGAGTAGAAAATTGATGATCAACATTAAAATCTTAATTTATATTATGGATAAAATTGGTCCTGCTAATTTATTTGCAGATGAAGATAAATACTGATACAATTCATATTTACAAATGAGGTCAAGTTAATTGAATTATAATGCACACACTATCTTGCTATTGGTTATAAAGGATCTATATTATTCATACATATTCCTCAAATTCATATTATTATTCCTCTATAATATATATTATTCCTCGAATCTATTGGACGCAAACTCCTCGACTAGTGAATATTTATGTTTGGTTAGGTTCATATTCCGATATCTATATTTTGAGTACAGAGATATTTAACCCAGGCTTATCTTATATATATATATATATATATATATATATATATATATATATATATATATATATATATATATATATATATATATATATATATATATATATATATATATGCAGTAAAATAACTAAAATATTTACAAGTCGAGGAATTCGCGTCCAATAAATTTGAATTGGTAAACTAAAAAAATACCGCAGAAGAGTTTCGGTTAGCTTCGATTCTGAAGACGAATCATTCAATAAATTAATTGTTTTGCAACAGCTTATAAAATCAATATAGCACTTCAATAAGGATTTTCTATATTTTGATACCACCTATTTTTTGTTGAAGATGACAAAAGTTAAATTGGTCTCCATAGAAGAATAAATGATAACTAAATATCAAAAGACGTTCTCGGATGAGATCTGTATAAGTTATAAAATAGACATAAAGTGCTTCAAATGAGGAAAAAATACACACTCCAATTTCAGTTTCAGTAATAGAAATGATAACAAATAATTGCCACGTGCAAATATTCAACATATTAGCATTTTAAATAAGATTCTGAATGCATAAGCAGATAAAATTCCAACAGGTAGTAACGAGATGCAAATATTTTAAAAGCTTGAATATTTTGGAAGTGTTATAATATTTACATAATGTTACTTCAATGAAAGAATTTTCCACTCTGAAAACCAAAATGTCTCTCTAACTCGAGGGGGTGGATGCCCAGCTCGGCCAGATCTAGCTTCAAACAGAATGGAGCATTAATCATTAATAAATAAGTATTCTCATCTATTAATCTGTGTCAGCGTAGTTCAGTTATAGAAAAACAGAAGTGATAGTTTCTTACATGCGACGGACATATTTTATGTTTCAATTTAATGTTCATTTTATCGTTATTTTATGAATCTGATAGAATGACTAGTAAAAATGCGATAATATTTTTCTCAGTTTGCTTGATAGAATCATTCAGGACGCGTACGAGCAAGATAATGATGCACTTGAAGCAAGTTTTGTACTGTCAGGACTCTCACGTACTTCATTACAATTCCATTCGAAATCACATCCGACGGATATTTACTCAAACAGTTACTTGCATGATAGAAACAATTATATGTACAGCGTAATATAAGCGATCGCAATGTACATTTGCTTGATTATGATATGATTGAAACTTATTCTTTTAAATTAACATATCAATTTGATAAAAAAAATCATCATTGTTACTCAATTATGATTAAGGTAAGGCAAGGATCATTCCTGAGGTAAGGTAGGTAAGGATTATTTCGGTCGGGGGCAATCTTACCACCTTAAACTAAATAATCAATTTTGTAGTAAATCATTCAACAAACAATAATTCTTAATATAATCATTTTGGGGGATAGTTAAAAACTCATTTTTTTTTCAATTCTTCAATTGTCTCTTCAAGTAGACCTAATCATATAAATGCATATTAATCGTTGGAATGATACAATTATACTTATCATATTCAACATATTCTCAAAAATCGAACTCGCATCAAAGTGCCCATCAAATTTGGTTCATACAAATAATAGAAAATATGGACCATATCGCTTATTGCTTCAATCCACTCCAGACTGAATTTCTTTTATGTTTCCACGTTCACTGGCAGAATGCCAATTAGAAAAATAGCATCTACATTACTTTTGTTTGACCTAACTCACCAACACTTCTGAAAAAAAATTCTTACACATCAAATCATACAATTTTCCCAAAAATGCAAAACAAATTCTCGTAATTTTGTATTCCGGGGGAAGCTTATTTTCCTTCAGCCATGACTGGATTTAATACTGGTTAGAGGAGACGAATTTCCAGTTTTGCGAGTGATTAAATACAGATTGTAGTATTATTAAATCAAATTAAAACTTGCAAACTTGAATTAAATGCAAGTCATAGACGACTCACTGTAGGTTCAGTATGTATCATCTATGTCATAAACGAGATTAAAATACTATTTCAATTACTAGATCGTTCTTTGAACACATTAGTCTGAATATATGCATTCCTGAAGTTGAAATACTTTCTAATCAATTGAAGTAGAGAATAGAAAAAATATCATAATACAGCAATTCGTATATATTTTCATAACACATTTTCTTTCACTTACTCTCATGAATTAGAATAATAGTATTTCCGAAAAGTATTCATATAATACAAAGGATTATTTCAGGGTGAGAGATTCTATATGAATAGCTGGAAGCAGCTGCAATTTACGGCTATATCTACGAATTACTTATAAAACCTCTCGACAAGTTTCCTCGTTCCTCTAGTTATGAAACAAAGAGGTTCGCGCGTTATCTAAAAACACATCAATATTACATTATTTTCCCTGTAATTATTACAAAATGATTTATAACCGCACTTTTTAATATTATCTTTTATGAATAGAGAGTTGGTTGTATCATTTTCACACTTCGAGATCAATTTCATTTTATTAACTGACAATTTTTATGTTTCTATCAGTGATTAGAGAAATACTACTGAAATAAATCGTGTTTGTATGAAAAAATCAATATATTATAATATGGTGGAGGAGACGGGTTTCTAAATCATTTTATACTTTTCAGAAATTAATTGCCTGTGTAGGGATTGAGAATTAATCGTTATACACTATAGAATTAATTTAATCATGTACGTGCTTTTCTGATCTCAGTTATTCGCAGTTGCTCCACATGTCAAAAAAAAACTTGAAACCATTTTGTTGAACATATTTTTTTTCAGATATGCATAGTTATAACTAAGGCATGTACTTTAATAACCTCGTAACCGTGGAAAAGAAGATTCTTATGGATTGACTTTGAACAAAGTTTCTTACAGCTCAATATAAAAACAATTATTCCCAATTGAATGTGATTCAAAATGTTTGGGACCAAATTGAAATTTTTCGCATTCGCATTTCATTTATGTACGTGCAGAGATTGAAAAAGATATAGGCCTACTATTCATAAACGTGTCATTAACATTCCATTCTGATAAAAACATAACGATGTGTAAACAAATTTCCTTGAACGTGCAAGAGAGCAATTCCAATTTTTTATTCACACCCTGCATAATTCTGTGTAAGCGAACGCGTCCAACTTCAAAAGTGAATATTATTTACTGAAGGTACATGAAGGTGCTTTTTAATGTTCAAATAAAACCAGATCTAGTTTACTATAATTTCATCAAAGAAAAGATCTGAAACTACTGAGCCATAAGCGGTACATTTCACAGCATCACAAAGTTGTAGAAAAAGCTATAACATAATTATGTCTGTAGGAGCTGGTCTTTCACATTTCAACTTCAGCCATTCATAGCGTATAGCCTTAAGCCAACCACACTCTTCTTTAATATTTTATAATTATGAATGAAGCCCACAGAAGAAATCTCATCCGACCATGTTTGAATATTTTATGCTCAGCGAAATAGAATTCCTCTTATTTCGAGGCCATCTTTCAGTATTTTCACGAAATTACCAATTCACTAAAACTGATCAAATTCGCCAAGGTACGAGAAATTGATCTAATTGTTCACTTTTCACTTTTATTACCTATTGTATTGAGGTGTTAGTTTCTATTAATCAATCATAATCATATAAATATAAGGCATGTATTTCTGAGTTGGCCTCAAACTGCAGTTTTCTCATTTGTTATGCGGGGTTTTGATTCCCTTTCATTTCTTGTCCACTATTGTCTTTTCAGATCATGAAATTTGTGAAGAATATTTCTTTGAATCAAATGAAAAATCACATGAATAGTTTTCCATTTTGCTGAAATTGTGTAACTGTGCATCGAATCAACATTAGCCATCCGAAAATAAGGAAAATTTGACATTTCGGCAGGGAGTCTAGATAATTCATTTCCGTTTCATCCACAGTTTCACAAAAATGTATTAGAAACATGAGTATATCGTGAAATACAGTGAAGGTGGAAAGAATTTGTAATTGTAATCTGCCAACACGGGAAACTAGATAACTAAATCCACAAAATAGCGTAGACGGAAAGCATTGGTGTGAATATATCGGAGAATTGAAATATATAAAAATAAGAAATGTTCAAAATGAACGGTTTTCATGAATACAATTTAATATCTATATAAAGTTTGCCATTTAAGAAAAACGTTACCAGTACAATACACATACTTCTCCCAGGGGTGCATCGTATTTCAAATCGCCTCTTTGCAATCCATAAAATGTGCATGAATGAATTTCAATACTTCTTGTGGGTTTCTTTAATCCTCCAATATTCTATTCAATCGTAAGAAAATATTTAACTAAAACCGCTACGTAGGGAAATATCTGCTTCGATGAATTTGAGAAGATAAATTGAATATATCATTATAAACATCGTGCAAAGCTGTATCAGAACTTGATGTAAAGAATTTCTATGGATTCTAAGCATTGTTGCTATGTTTTAGTGAATTATTTACTTTTAAAATAAATATATTATTCACGGGTGATCACTTGTATTCGATTATAAGTTGAAATGAGTACTATGTATTGAAATAGTAATATATATTACTAACTATTACAAAATAGAGTAGACTTTTTTTGACAAGAACACGGCCGTCCTTTTTTCACTGTCCATCTCCGTCAGGACTTTGTATTGGCAGGTTCATGCTTTTATTAAATGAAAAAATAAATATGGCTTATGAATTTATTCAATTTTGAACTAAGAATGAGTCGCTATAATGAGTAATAACTTGGAGAAAGGATTAATTGTCAAAATAATGACCGCTGACCGCTCTCTATCACATATGGGCTCTCTATAGTAGTTTAGAGTCATCGCGGAAGTAGTTGAAATATGGAAATGAAAAAACGGTTGCATAGATGATTATGGATTAGGATTATCCAATGGATGGATCCAATGTGAGGCCACATGGCTAGAAAGTTTAATAAACAAAGAATAAACTTCCTAAAAGAGAGAAACCAATTGATACAATAATTATACATAACGATTCAACATCATCAGTTTATAACTCAAGATCCCAGGAAACCTGCGAATACAGCCACCAGGAGAATCTATGAAAAATGGAATGATCTTTGGCTGTCTGAATTTTTAATAATTATGTCTATCGGGAACCTGGATATTTTCAAGATATTCATGATGCCGTATATTCCAAAATTTTGATAAAAATGGAATAATTTTTAATAAGATGCTCTTGGTGATACTTTTTTGCTTCATTTTGTAAAATCCAGTAAGTATATTTTTTATTGGGAATGTGCATAATATAAGCTGGGATTATGGCAACATAGATACGCAACTTATGCTGATTCCTGGTGCAAACTCTCTCCAGAGCCAAGAAACATGGAGGCGAACTGTTAGATCTTTCAGTTTTGCATGGTGAACAATGTTATTGTGAATTGGATTATTGTAATCCTCGAAGTTTGCTTGATTGCGTAGTGTACTGTTTATCCGATTCGTATTGAATATTTTCCAATACAGACGATTCCAATGTAGATGTAAGAACTGCTGAACGAAAAAAATACGCGTACACTTTATTTGTTCTTCTGTTTTCATGAACGTTAAAGTGTCTGAAGAATATGATTTCAACTAGACGTTGAATGCGTGGTGCGATGCATATGAGGAAATGTGTAGTGCACATTTCTGGTTTTTGATATATATATATAGTTCATCTATCCATCGGTACGATAGCTATAATCCAGGATACAAGCCTGAAAAGTTGAGGAATCACATTACAGATCTGACTATGAAAGTGTTGTGTTTTAATCCCATATGCGATAGGAACACACGTTTCGATGATACTATATCACTGTATATATAAATATATATATATATATATATATATATATATATATATATGTATATATATATATATTAGTGATGCCTTCGGGTAACAAATTAGGAAGCGGGTACCCGCCGGAATTACCCGGGTATTACCCGGTTAAAACTATATAAAACTAAAAACTAAAAACTATATGACTATACATGCTTCTCAGTTCTCGGTAAAGAATAGTATTTGGCATGGCAACTAGAGAGCGGGTGTCGGGAGAGGAATTCAGTACACTGCACGCGTGACCACAATTAACGGTAGGTGGTGCGACTAGATTTGACGAGCGCATTATGACAAGTTGAGGGAGGTCTGGGAAGGTAGGTGAAAAAAACTTATGTAGAATGCGAAGTTGAATTTCTCTCGGTAGATTGAGTGATTTATAAAAGTTATTTTCTATATTATAGGTAATGGTTAGCACAATTTCCCGGAACCTAGACGGTACCCGGGTACCCGGGTAACATAATATTACCCGGGTAATGCATTACCCGTACCCGACTCGGGTACCCGGGTACCCGAAGGCATCACTAATATATATATATATATATATATATATATATATATATATATATATATATATATATATATATATATACATATATATTTTCAGTTCTCCTATGTCAAAGTATAATAAATATTCATAAAAATAGTATAACATTAGCTACATGAAAAAAGTTTGAGAGTATCAAAAGTTACAATAGAAAGAAGCATTATTCTCTTATATCACAATGGCTTTGTACTCCTATCGGCAAGCTATTATGCTACAATTTTCGAAACCCTTAACATACATATCCAGAAGCTTATATTTCAAACTTTCTTTGTTGAAAATGATGTTTTATCACACTTATTTTGACTTTTGTTAGTGATTCAATATTTTCTCATGGAAGTGAGTCACTTGATGGCTTTTAACTTGGATGTAACATATTTATTTCACTGTGGATGTTTGTACTCATACTTCTTAACAGGTACCTGACTCAAATACATTTCCCTCAAGTGGATACTTTTAGAATATGCTTCAAATTTACATTACATTCTTATTAGCTCTTACAAGACTTTTCGTAGCTTCATTATATTATCTTCTGTTCTACTTTCCTGGGAAAGACACGGCAATTGTTTCCCTAACATCATTTTTCCGAACCTCTCAGGTATAGAGTGCCATTATCGTACGTCATTACAAACTATACTTATATAATAACATCTTGAACAGCACTAGACAATCTTTCATGCGTACTTGAAATTAATTTTTAATTTAAATTGCACCTATCTTATATTCTTCTCTAGCAGTTCTCAAAGTCAACAATTCTCTTTCCACAACTTTTCACAATTTATCCTCCTCTTGAATCTCGTATTCGATACGTAAACGTGCTGAATACGATATACTGATCTTCGCTCCGACGAACAAAGTAATATGAATACATATATTTGACAATTCATTTTCAAACTGATTGTTACAAGATATGTTCATTTATTTTCCACACAATCCAGTATATCTCATTCATTAACTTGACAAAAAAGTATCAGAATATTCAAATATGATATTATTATTGATAATCAATCATATTTCTATCTATTGAGAGGCGTGCACAAGTTCGGTGTAAACTTAGAGTTCGGAAATAGGAATGAGTCGGTCGTGACTTGATCGTAAGGAATCATTCGGGAGCAATAAGTAGAATATCAGTCGGAATAAGTTACCGATGGGAATCAAACCCCACACCCCACGATTGACGAAGAGTTCCAACTGACCTACCTCGTCTCAGTTGAATTGAATCTGACGAAAAGTGGTTTTCATGAAGTTAGAGCTTGTTTTAAGCTTTTATTTTTTTATGCATAAATACCGGCGAATTCCTACTTTCAACCTTCAAGCTTCCATTAACCATATGATAATGTATTCCACTATTGCCGTGACGACTGCACCATGTAATTAAATTGGTTATATATCAGTAACTAGTTTAAAATGGGGTATCTGTGATGAACAAATGGAACAAAAAGTTCATTTGGCACTCGCGGTTTGTGATTGAAAATATGCAAAATAGATGATTTGGAAGTTTATTATTCGTATATTTGTTTTGTCGAACAAACAACTTCAAAAATATATACTATGATTGGTTATGAAATTTATGGTAGGTCTATAACATTCAAATGTACACTCTGAACTCAAGAAAGATTTATCAACATGTTTGGAGAAAATAAATAGTAAGATTCTGAATTATATGTTGGTAAAATATTGAGATCTGAGGTGTACTGTCAAAGGCTTTATAAATTATCTGAATAAATGTCGGTTTTCATAAATCTCATATTCTCTTCAAGCAATGTACGCATATATATGTACAAATATCAGTGATTGTAAAATGTCTCTCATAAATCTTCACTCTAGAAATACGAGAGGACCTACGCTCAACACAGAGATACAAAATTTTAGCTGAAATATATCTCAAGAAAATCTTTGAAAATGATCACCACGGATAAGATGGATATTCAACAGTCTTGTATACATGCATTAATATGATAAGAGAGGTCCAAATTTTCACTACAAATAAAACAAAATAACCAAATATGCACCATCATTTTTGACTTCTGCACTTAAAATATGAGTAGTAGTGGTTCAATAACTTGATATAAGTATGCGTTACTTTCTGCCTTGTAATCATTTTAATCATTTTGTGGACATGCAGACCTGCACAAATGCCAACAAATATATTAAATAGTCGAAAAAGACAATGATGTTCACAGAAACTCCAGATACACACCAATTTCAAAATAATCGGTGGAATATGCATTTGTGAATATGCCTAAATGCACGTGCATTTGGGAAAAAATCTTCAAATATGCGAAATATGCTAAATAAAGTTGATATTTTTAGAATCCCGGAGTCATGAACTGGATAAATATTGAACCTTGGTGGTTCTGTCAGTATATTTGGAACCAAGTAGTTGTATATCTATCATATCCTTGTTAATCATAATTAAATATGCAAGTTAATTGTTTCACCATAGCCATTGAAACAAGTCGTATATTCAAAAACCTGATACGTGAGATATGATTTTTTTGCTTTCATCAAAAATGGAAACAAAATTATTATTCCACTCGCTCATCCATCGAACATCGTGTACACTCATAATGTTTCCGAGTGAAACTGCTAAACATTTATCACCTCAACAATAATATACACGCGAGCAATATTCACCTCTAAAACCGAGAAAATCTAATAGAGGAGGTGAAATTACGAACCATACATGCGATACGAACACCTGACGTTGTACTGAGATTACTAATTAATAATTCAGACGTAATACCAACATCCCGTCGCTTATAATGCTAGAAGGGAGCAATTTATTCGTCGCTTTCTATATCTCACGGCTTGCTCTTTGAAGGGAACCTACCCACAGCGTAAAGTTTCAGTGTCAACATAACATATAAACGATCACAGTGACTTTCCGGATGAACAATTTGTTTTGAAACTGCTTCACACCATTTAGAGAAGTATTTATTAAAATGTTGTCGATCCAAATAGACATTCAAAATATGTTACGTGTTATTTGTATGTGACCGACGCTGAGATAAATTCCGATGACAAAAATATCCAGTTTTATTGTTACATACAACTGATCTTTAAACCCTTTTATAGAATAAAAAATCTACCATAAGGTAAAGAGGCTAGTATGTATAAAAAATACATAACCCGACAAACCTTGAATTAAGGGAAAATTCTCTGAGTACTTTATTTATTGCCCTTTATGACTTTTATGAACTTTATTATTTGAGCCAATAATTTAATTTTTAAACCAGACAAACCATGGGAATTTGGGGGGGAAACCCAATTCTTTCCAAAGTTCACTTAAATGTACACTGAACTCAAGAAAGATTTATCAACTGTTGGAGAAATAAATAGTAAGATCTGAATTATATGTGGTAAAATATTGAGATCTGAGGTGTACTGTCAAAGGCTTATAAATTATCTGAATAAATGTCGGTTTTCATAATCTCATATTCTCTTCAAGCATGTACGCATATGTTACAAATATCAGTGATTGTAAAAGTCTCTCATAAATCTTCACTCTAGAAATACGTACATACGTACATGATCCATAGCATACCATAGTAAATAAGAAGGTTCACTGAATACATTGCTCCTACAATAATTAAAGTAATTACCTTATATGAGTTGATTTTGTATTGCCTTTGTGCACAGAAGGTTAGCTGGACGCGTAAGGAACATTTTGATTTATAACATTTTGAAATCCGTGGGATAATGGCTGAAATATCGTAAGTTTAATGTTTTGACATTCCAGATTTGATATTTTTGTTCAAGACATTTTGTAAGAAAAGAAAGAACAGAGCCATCCTGAGTATTTTCCAATTGTCACGGCCACCTTGATAGTGTTTTTCAAGGAGTATAGAGTACTAACACATAAATGGGATGTCAAGCAAGCCAAGCATGGCTGTTTAATTAATTAATGAAATTCATAAAAGAAAAGTGGAACTTGGAAGCGTTGAAAATTTTCTAAAGATTGGTGGTTAATGCCATAAAAAATAGAGATAAAAAAATGGCGGGTACCAGGGATGATGAGTTATTTCGTAATATGTTAAATATCATGACCTGGGAAGACATCAAGAAAGAAATAGATGAAATTAAGGGTAAAAATAGAAAAAGGAAGCCGAAGGATAGCAAATATGAAGAATTGGATTATTTGTTTAGTGAACTCACCAAAAAAAAAATGTCTATACAAGATTATTGGCAATTTGGTGTGAAGGAAAAATTGCTGGAACAAAAAAGAATATAATAAATGGGGTTTTAGATCAAGAAAGTGTAATCCTTGATAAAAGAGACTGTGATGTATCAATTAATACGGAATCACAAATGGTTGGAAGTGGTAGTGATGAGATTGTAGGTGGTGAGAAAACAATTGCAATGAAGAAGAATAAGAAGAATGCATGTTGGGAGTGCAAGAAAGGTGTTAGGAGGGGTATGCAGTGCATACAGTGTGAAGTGTGGGTGCATTTTGTTTGTGTGGGGGTTAAGAAAGAAGACTACGATAGGAAAGATGCACGTGAATGGGTGTGTGATGTTTGTGAAAGTAGTATTAGGGGGAATAAGCATGAAAAAGTGGTCAAAATGGCAACTATTACTCGACCGATGAAGGCAGCACGAAAGAAAACGGGTCTGAAAAAAGCGGCGGGAGAGGAGATGAGTTTGAAAAAAGTGATCAAGGCACTGATAAAAAAGAACAGAGACATGTGGAACTTTGGACTGGGGTATATTACTGAGACAAATAACAAAATAGGGAGAATGGAAGAGTCGATTGTAGAACTGAATAAGTTGGTTAAAGTGTCAGTAGTGTGTTTAAAAAGAGGACTTCAAAGAGAAGCTTTAACAGTTCAAGAGCTGTCCGAAGAATTGGCCAAGCAGGAAAGTGAAAACTGGAAGAAAATGGATACTGGTCTTGGCAGATGTTGTCAAACCGAAAGGAACAAGTTGAAAGGAAAGAAGAAAAAGGTAGCCGAGAGAGTGGATGAAAGTTTGGAAAGAAACGATGACAGCCCTATTTCTACTACAATGTTATCGAGGGGATCGAGGATAGACGAGGTATGCCAGCTTGTAGAGGTACCCGTACTAAGCAAGAAGATGAATGTTAAAGAGAGTCTAGAGTATCAACAGAAAGAGTATAAGAGAGCACAGAGAGAGAGATTTAGTACGAACCTGACCAATAAAAACAAGGCGGTAAAAGTAAATGACGAAAATGCTGGTGGTGGGGAAAAGCAACGGGAATGTTATGAGAAGAAACTGAAGAAGACGTATACAGAATGGATAGAAGGCTCCGAGGGCAAGGTGAGAGGGCAACAGCGGGACACAATGGAGAACGACAGCCCAACATCATCAGGGAAAAATTATGGGAAACCCATCAATACTCTGCAAAATAAATGGGTTAAGGTACTAATAATTGGTGTACACAATGATGAGATTTGTGAAAAGTGGGAAGAGTGGGAAAGTGTAATTTGTCAGCAAAATGAATTCAAGATGGGGGATATCAGAATTGTACATGTTAAAAAGAACTATAACAACAAATCTGTCAATATCGTCCTAGAGGTGCCAGCGATCCATAAAGATAGCGTAATACAGTATGGCCTTTACATGGGATACTACGCGTGCAATGTAGTTGACCAGCTCAAGGTGCTACGATGTTTTAAATGTAACGGATACGGCCATATGGGAAGGGACTGTGTGAACAAGCTGTCATGTGGATTCTGTGCAGGGAGTCATATGTATAGGGAGTGCAAAAGTGAAGAAGCTAAATGTGCAAACTGCATCAGGGTCAACATTGAAGAATATCGTCACTTGAACATTAATCATGAAGTTAGGGATAACCGGTGCAGCTGCTACGTAGAAGAGATGCAACGTCACAGACAAGTTTCGATGGAAGCAACACAGTGGAAACCAACAAGAGGGCAGAGGAATCAAGAAAATTAGCAACTAAAGAACTATAATGAGCACTGCAGAATATTACAAGTTAATTGCAGAAGCATTAGGAGCCAGGACAAATCAAGAAAGTTTAGTAACGTCATAGATATATATAATCCGGATATATTTATAGCAACAGAAACGTGGCTGAATGAGGGCATAGGGGACAGTGAAGTGTTACCAGGTGGATATGTTATCTATAGGATGGACAGGGTGTCAAGTACTTGGGGAGGAGGCATAGTAATCGGAGTAAGGGATTCACTGGCGTCAAAGGAGTACTGGAGAGGGGAAAAGGAGGAAGTCCTAGCAGTAGAGATTTTTAAACTTCGATCCTCTGAGAAGTCCTTGATGATTATCGGGGCTTATAGACCTCCTAATGCTGACCTCACTATGTTACATGTATTAAGAAATTTAGTTTTGGAGCCGCAGGTAGAAAATAAAGACATAGTAATTGGTGGGGACTTGAACTTACCAAATGTGGATTGGGACGGAAAAGTGGTTGCAGGGGGAAGGAAACAAAATCTAGTGTCAGCACTCATGAGTGAGGCAGGACTAAATCAGTGTGTGAGAGGAGGTACAAGGGGGGGAAACCTACTGGACGTGTACCTGGTGAGGCCGAAAGAGATGATAGAGCAGGTAGACATAGTGGAGGGCGTCAGCGATCATAGTATGGTGCTACTCGAAGTGAACAGGGGCATGATGAGGAAAAGCTGCAGAGATAAAATTACATGGCAATATTCCAAAGCAGACAAGCTAGGACTGGAAGAGATGATGTCGAGGAGGTTTAAAGAATGGGCGGAAAAGGGTGGGGAGACGGTAAATGATGTATGGCAAGGGTTTATCGAAATAGTGGAAGCGAGCAAAGAATTTATACCAATGAAAAAACTGTGCAATAATCCAGATCCCATATACTGTGATAAGGATATTAAAAAACTCAAGAGAAAGTGTAGGAGGTTATATAAAATGAGAAAAAGAAGTGCAATTGAAGCAGGAAGGTTTAAGGAAGCATGTAAGAATCTGATCAAAAAAAAAAAAGATGCACATGATAGATTCATGGTTAATTTACTAGAAACCGACGAACACTGTGGGTCAACCAGAGAAGTGATTAATAAATTTTATGGGTACATTAGGAGAAAGGGTGGAAATGAAAATGGAATATCAGAATTAGTGGCACAAGAGACTGGTAGGTCATATAGTACTGATGCAGAGAAAGCAGAGATTCTTAACAAGACATATGGGAGTGTGTTTACTAGGGTAGGTGGGTTGGTAGTTGAAGAAGAAGAGGGGGACAAGGAAAAAGAAATAGAGGTGTATAGAATATTCAATTTTACAGACAGAGATATTTAAAGTGCTATAAATGAGCTAAAGCCACATAAAGCGGGTGGTTCGGACGGAATAACCGTGGACTATTTAAAAGTAGCACAGAGGGTAATTGTACCTTACCTTAGGGTGATATTTAATGCCTCACTTAATAATAGTCAACTACCAACAAGCTGGGAGGAAGCAATAGTTATCGGCATTCATAAAGGGGGAGATAAAAAAGTGCCAGGTAATTACAGGCCAGTGAGTCTGACATCTGTTATTTGTAAAGTTTTTGAGAAGATATTATCAAGATATATACGGGTATACTGTGAAGATCAGGGCTGGTTTTACAGTAGGCAGCATGGGTTTAGAAGTAATCACTCATGTGAATCGCAACTAGCTGCTATACTGCAGGATTTTACTGATGAGGTTGATGCAGGTGGGACAATAGACATGCTGTCATTAGATATCAGTAAGGCATTTGACAAAGTTAGCCACGTAATGATTGTGAGGGCATTGCGGTCAATGCTATTAGATAGTAGAGTTGTGAATTGGATTGAAGAGTTCCTCAAAGAGCGAATTCAAAGGGTAAGAGTTGGGGATGCTGTCTCTGCAGTAACAACCGTTACATCAGGTGTACCGCAAGGTAGCGTAATAGGTCCATTACTGTTCCTTATATTAGTAAACAGTCTACCAGAGGGGATGAACTCCACTGTTCGAGTATTTGCTGATGATGCAGTGTTATACAGAAGTATAAAACATAGAGGAGACTGCCACGAGCTTCAAAACGACATTTCAACATATGTAGAGAGGTTGGCATTGATTGGTTTGGCCGTAAACGGCAAAAAAAGTGTATCACTAACGGTGGGGAAGGAAAGACCTGAAGCAGGAAGGTTTGAGTACAAGATCGAAGGGAAGGTGGTGGAGAGAAAGAGAGAGGTAAATATCTGGGGGTGATAATTGACTCTGAGTTAAAATGGGCAAAGCAGGCAGAGGTAATAACAAGAAAGGCATACAAACGGTTGCACTATTTAATGAGGATATTAAAAAATAGCAGTAAAAAAGCAAAAGAGAGAGCCTACCTAACACTGGTGAGACCAGTACTAGAATATGCTACCGCTGTCTGGGATACACAAAATAAGGACACAGTACAGAAAATAGAAAAGGTTCAGAGAAAAGCTGCCAAATTTGTGAGAGGAGGAAAATTGATGACGAAGGTTACTACTCGGAGGCTTATAAAAGATATAACACAAGCAGAGTTGAAAGAGGAACTAAGTAAGCGGAAGGGAAAAACAGGGGGGAGGAAAGCTCAGTTAGCTGAACGCCTGGAGAAGATGACAATAAGTGAGGGGGAGGAGAGAGGGTGGGTAACAGTCACCAGCTATAACTATAAGAGTGTTACAGAAATGGTGAAGAAACTCAAGTGGGAAACACTAGGTGTAAGAAAAAAGGTGGCTAGACTTGTAGCAATATATAAGGCATACAAGGGGGAAAAGGCATGGAAAGATATCCGAGACCGGTTTGGAGCACCTAGATTCATTGGCAGATTAGATCATATTTACAAGATAGAGAGAACTAGACAAATGAGAAAGGGGCTGAATTCAATGGTAGCCCAAGGAATCATTGACTGGAACGCGTTACCTCAGAAGGTATTTGATGATTGGCCATCAGCTAAAACCTTCAGACAAAGAGTTTTAGCTCTAAATTTAGTATTAGGTTAAGAGTCGGTTGTACCAAGTGATGATTAGTGAATTATGGAAAAATTAGCAAGTTAACCTGTTATTACCTTTGGATACCTTCGCTATTTTAGTACCTTAAGTAATCTTCAACTTATTAATATTTAATCATCAGTTGGTACAATCGGCTCTAAGCTAATTAGGATTAAAGTATGATGATCAGATTTGTTCAATTAATTATTAAGATCATCGCTATAAATTATAGATATTGGGACATTTACCACCGGATACTAAATATGTACCTACTGTTGTTAATTGTATTGTACTGTATTCTAAGTAAATAAAGGTTTATTCATTCATTCATACGAGAGGACCTACGCTCAACACAGAGATACAAAATTTAAGCTAACCAGTGAAATAAATCTCAAGAAATTCTTTGAAAATGATTACCACGGATAAGATGGATATGCAACAGTCTTGTATACATGCATTAATATGATAAGAGAGGTCCAAATTTTCACTACAAATAAAAAAAATAACCAAATATGCACCATCATTTTTGACTTCTGCACTTAAAATATGAGTAGTAGTGGTTCAATAACTTGATATAAGTATGCGTTACTTTCTTCCTTGTAATCATTATAATCATTTTGTGGACATGCAGACCTGCACAAATGCCAACAAATATATTAAATAGTCGAAAAAGACAATGATGTTCACAGAAACTCCAGATACACACCAATTTCAAAATAATCGGTGGAATATGCATTTGTGAATATGCCTAAATGCACGTGCATTTGGGAAAAAATCTTCAAATATGCGAAATATGCTAAATAAAGTTGATATTTTTAGAATCCCGGAGTCATGAACTGGATAAATATTGAACCTTGGTGGTTCTGTCAGTATATTTGGAACCAAGTAGTTGTATATCTATCATATCCTTGTTAATCATAATTAAATATGCAAGTTAATTGTTTCACCATAGCCATTGAAACAAGTCGTATATTCAAAAACCTGATACGTGAGATATGATTTTTTTTTGCTTTCATCAAAAATGGAAACAAAATTATTATTCCACTCGCTCATCAATCGAACATCGTGTACACTCATAATGTTTCCGAGTGAAACTGCTGAACATTTATCACCTCAACAATAATATACACGCGAGCAATATTCACCTCTAAAACCGAGAAAATCTAATAGAGGAGGTGAAATTACGAACCATACATGCGATACGAACACCTGACGTTGTACTGAGATTACTAATTAATAATTCAGACGTAATACCAACATCCCGTCGCTTATAATGCTAGAACGGAGCAATTTATTCGTCGCTTCCTATATCTCACGGCTTGCTCTTTGAAGGGAACCTACCCACAGCGTGAAGTTTCAGTGTCAACATAACATATAAACGATCACAGTGACTTTCCGGATGAACAATTTGTTTTGAAACTGCTTCACACCATTTAGAGAAGTATTTATTAAAATGTTGTCGATCCAAATAGACATTCAAAATATGTTACGTGTTATTTGTATGTAACCGACGCTGAGATAAATTCCGATGACAAAAATATCCAGTTTTATTGTTACATACAACTGATCTTTCCACCTTCTAATTAGGAAAATAAAAAAATCTTACCAATGAAGGTAAAGAGGCTAGTAATGTATAAAATAATAAATAAACCCAGGACAAACCATTGAAATTATTTGAACAATTCTTCCTGGAGTAACTTTAATTTTTATTGCCCTTTATGAACTTTTATGAACTTGATTTATTAGCATTTGCGCCAGATATTGTCTGCATCTTGCGATGTATTTGTTAATTTTGTATCTTGAACGGTTCAAGTTTTATAATCATTTATATATATGTAAGATCACCCTGGCGGGAACGTTTTGCCCTCTGGAGAGTGGGGACACCTCACTAATCTCTCTCAACTTTGTCCGACGAACAGTCTATCATCAAGTCATATCAATGCAAATTCGTAATATTCTGAACGAACCTTCAAACTCATGTATAGTACGTTAACGTAACAGATAGCTGTCGTTAAAAGAAGTCAATTGCATTCTTGTGGATTCAAAACCTATTATTTCATTTTATATCTTCTCCATAGAGTATTCCTTTATATAGCAAGAAAAGTTACATCTCTGCTATAAGAGGTAAGCACGTATATGAAATATACAACAAATAGAAATAATTTCTACTTATTATCCAATTGAGAACTACAGCCTCTCTTCACATACATTTATATTCTTTAGGTAAACCCAGCATGTGCGTTGTAGGCCTTAGAAGAGGTAGATATTTGTATGAAATGTATCGGAAGCTATATACACACACTGATTCTGAAACTATTCAACTCAGACACTGCCTCCGCTCGTCGATTATGCATAATAAACTTGAAATAATTTTAATTTTTGTGACATTATTATTTTATTTTTTTTTTTCAAAATGATGTAACCAAATTTTATCAACTTGATATACGCAAATCCATAATAACATTATTGACTTTGGGCCGTATATGAAGCCATTGGCCCAGACAAGGCCCAGACCTAGGGGGCCCAAATTTTGATTTGACATTTTTGTTTTGAAATTAGAATATTTATTACTCTACCAATTTGCTAATATAGTATTAGAAATAATAATATTCCACAGCTGCAGCTTCCTTATAATACATCTTTTTTGATATAATATAAATTCTGTGTAATATTCTTGTCTGGTCTCTTTGTATGCTTTGATATGTTCGGACTCTATGGTACCCGGTGTCATCAAATCACATTGTGACATGATTTTATTGTGCACTATTGCTTATTCTAAGTTGATCTATTTCTGCCCACAATAAGTGCACTCCAAACATTATTCCAAATTAATCCAGCTCACTACCTTGTCCAGGAAGTGCAGTCACTCCTAGCCGCTCTTGCCTCACAGGATGTTAGTGTAGTGTTCTACTGGATACCTGTCTCAGCATGACCCACGCCTGACCTGAGAATGTATGTTCAACTAAATTCTCTCTGAACAATCTGTTCATTACTTCTTAAGCATTGTTTTTAAGCTGTACATGATACTAGAAGAAATGTAATTATTGTATCCAAGTTTCTCGTGACGACAATGTGATGCGGATTGCATAAAACCAGTCCAAGGAGCACACGCTCACACTTGGTTCACACGCTCACACGCTCACACTTGGCACACACGCTTAATGGCACACACACGCGACCAAGCGTGTATAAACCGAGCTGGGGTATACCAGCAATGTACATTCACTTACCCCAATCAAAACCAATCTTTCGCAAATCTTTTTACGGATTTAATTGTCATGTGTTTGTTTCATTATTATACTCTATTGGCTTGCTAATGTGCATATTACTATTGTATTTGTATTTGTAATATAAGTATTTGTCTTGATGTTTGAAATTTCAAACAGTATGATGGTCGCTTGTCATTACATTTTTAAAAAAGTTCTCACATAACTTCTCAGAGAAAAAATATCACAATGAATATATTACGTTTTTTTGTTGACCTTGATACAACTAGATTGTGATAATAAAGATATAATGACTAACCTGAAAACGTATTGGTATTGTGTATTGTGTCATGAATGAATGCGTTCGTCAAAATGGCTGAACCAAGAAACAAAACAATTTAATGAAACTATGGACGACATTTGTTTTTCTACCACACAGTTTTGGCCGAATACAGACAAATATAATGATATAGCACATGCCTATAGTTTGAAGTTGATGTACACTTCAAGTAGATTAAATTCAAGAAATCCTTTTGATCATTTCAGGATTTCAGTGCGATAGTGATAAAACATTAGAATAAAAATACAATACCGTATGTCCAAATAGAGACTGCTATTATTAGACGAATATAATTTTTTTCTGCACTTATACTGTAATAACATCTTTAAGCGGAGTTTCTTGTACCTCATCCAGTACATGAATTACTATCTTATTACAAGCGAATCTTCATACAAAATGTATGACCTCCAGAAATATAACACCTTGTACACCAACTTTTAACTTTGTTAACTTGGAAAACTTAAGACTTTGAAAGTCTTATAATACAATGCTAAAATGCGTGAATTCATGAGAAGATCTGAAAAGTATCCATACCCAAGACTATATACTTTATTGATTGTATCAAAGCGAAAATACATGAATGTAATAAATAACATCAACTTATTATGTCTTTTATAAATGAATATATAATTAATGCGTTTTGAACTTGATAAAATTTCCTATTAAAATGCGATAACTTTGTAAATCCGACGTCTTAGATCCAAAGACGAATGTAATAGATTACTGCTGCTACATTACACATGCCTATGGGCAGGCAATTCCCTCAAGAGTTAACTCATAACCACTGAATAAATAGTTAATAAAGATGAATGAAAAGAAAGAGCGATTTGTTAGACTGATGAAATACATTCTCTACAGAACATGAATAATTTGCATTGTACAAAATAAAGCGTCATATTTTCTCAAACTGTACAGTACGTGAGAAATAAATTTGAGAAAGTGCGTATTTTTCTATTTATTCTATTCTATATTTTATATTTACTTATATTTATTTTATTCTATTCATTCTATTTATCATCTATATTTTCTATCTATTTTCTATTTTTATATACTATTCGTATATAAATTGCAGTTTATTTAAACTAAAAGTGATGATATAGAAATCTAGAGCATCTGGCAGAAGAATTTCAGCACATTGTCAAGGCAGACCAGTTTTAGCTAATTGTCAGTTACATAATACTCAAGTTAGGTATAAATAACAATAATTCCCGTAAAGTTAAAAGCATTGCATGTAATGTGACTAGTAAGCGCACAGGGGATCGTGATTTGGCTCGTATATCTCCTCACTATGTTAATGAGAGTGAGTGAGAGCATAGATGATGGTGAGAGTGTACATCCATTTCGAATGTGTTTCATCATTTGTATACAGACAAAAAAACATTTCAAAAGGTGTAGGCCTATAAACCCCAAGTTAAATAGCTGATGGTCCACGCAGACTTAATCACGAATGAATGTATTGGACGTACTGATAAAAACCAGTAATAATTCACAGTTCATCCCCCGCCTTCCATGACAATCCATCTGCGCTTCTAAGCGCTTTCCATTTCATATCAAAGATATATGCATACCGAAGAGCATCTATAATTATACGATCATCGTTTAATGAAAATTAATGTTGAAATATACACGGTTCACTGAAATAATCCCATTGTAGTTAAGAATGAGTTTGAAATACCGGTATTGCTGTTGATATATTTGAAAAACACTGTCCGATGAGTTTTTAGTAGCGCTTACTTCGGTTCCATTCGGTTTTCAAATATTAGAATATATATTACATATACTTGAAAATTCACAAGAATATCATTTTGAACTAAAAAAAGCCAACTTAAAATTAATTCAAGTGAAAATTGACCTTTCAACGTTGAAGATTTATTACAGCCTAGCTACCTACGTATATGTCTTGTAGCATATTTCCCTTGAGAAGGCAAAGTGTATATACATATATATATATATATACATCTGTTGGAAATATTATAACCTGTGAGTTGATATCGCTACTCTGTACGTCATGAGTACTCGATAAAAGAGCCTGCAGAGTAAAGATAAAATACTAGCACGATTGATCTTCTATCACTGCCCGGAACTACATTAGCATTATGAAGGCAGTCATTATTCAATAAAGGTTTTTAGCAAGTTCCAAGTTTACAGAGTCTTATCGTATATTACTATCTTTACACGTATTTATAATCATTCTGACGAGCGGACAATTTTTTTTCAAAAGTGTACTGATCCACGCCAAACTGCACATAAGCAATATGACAAGTGACGAAATGCTCGCGCAACCAAAAGGCCTATGGATGGGCGCCTTATTTATGGATGCAATGTTTCATTCGTGATGTTTCGGTAACGGCTTCTCAGATCGTCATAAGACAAACGCCAAATTGGTCAGTCCGGGAAGATGATTACGATTAGCTCCGCGCATAGATATCCTATATTGAGCATCGGGGCGGGGTTTCGAGACGTGATGGAGGCGCCGGGCTGTATGTACAACAACCCGCAATATAAAATTGTTATACGGCTTTCATTTCGCGGTGAATGTTTGGAAGGCTTTATCTCAACAGTGGCTCAGCGAATTGGCAAGAGGCGACCGCGATCCATGGGGCTGTTGCAGAACATCGACATAAGCACATAGAAGCACTATGATTCACCCGGAAACATGCCGGATCTCTGCTAGTTATGCGATTAGATCGAATTACCATTATCGCCATTATCATTATTCAAATCATAATTACAATACCATTATAAATGGTATTATGAGCAAGATGCTATTACATAATTAAAATTCTCCGTCCTACAAACACATGTTTAATTGTAACCATTCATACAGTTATATATTATTTGTATGGAAACATATTTGAAAAATATATGAACATAATATTGATACATAAATGAGTTAATATTCTAATTATGAATCAAATAACAACATGTCTTCCTAGAATTTGGTGGAGGTGCCATGTACAGAATTGAACTTTGAGCACAATTATACATTATTCTTCATGCGTCCCACGTAAAATTCTACCCACACATGAATTGAGAGACACATTCAAAAGAAATGTGCATTTCTAAAAAGGTTCAAGCGTGGCCTGAAATACTTTGAACAATTTGTAGACTTGGTGTGTAAACGTTGCTACGGATGTAATGGCTGGCCATGGTAGTTGTGGTATAACGATAAAACGTCTTGCGGAAATAATATCATAATTTACCGGTAGACGGCGCTAGTGTTACAACGTCTTGGAGCGGATGTGACTTTCAACCTGGAATAATGGTCTCGTTATACTATTCAGTGGAGTCTCAAAGGTAACAATGCATCTCATTGTTACAAAATGACTTCAAATTGGATAAAATGGAGATCATGACTAGCAGTTGAGATTTTAAATAGACGCTAATTTACTGTCTTTCTCACGTTCATGTAAGGAGGTAATGCCTGAGGTAATCTCATAGGGCCTACATATCTTTTCTTATTGAACTAGCATCTCAATTGAACTCGTTTAGCACTTTTGCTGCATGTTTCTGTTTCTCATTTGGATTTACATCACAGCTCAAAATTAAATGAGTTTGAAATCTATTATCACTTGCATGTATGAATAACGCATAATCTATCTATAATTATGACAGAGTGGGTATTGCAGAAGTGGCGGCCTACTGTATGACATTATTTATCATATATAGTTCTTACTTAGTTGAAATTGAACACAGAATGTGTATACATGTTCATATTGAAGTCCAAAATGAGCTAAAGTGGACAGATATAATCTTGAATATTATCGATATTTACGTAAACCAAAACTAAAAGCATCGCCATGCATGACTGGTGTGAGAACATTTAGATATAGATAGCTTTCTCTTTCACGATTTCATTCAACAATCGTTATATCCATGAACACTTGTGATTGTTACTCTACATTGATGAACGTTAACACAAATTGGTTACATTTAATATAAGTCCCAGTCGTTATCGCATAGCACCTGGGTTCTCGCAATAAAGAATTTATACCTACTGTGAATTTCACGTGCAGTGTTTTTTTCTATTCAGACTATTCTTTCAATTCAATGGTCTGGGTTTTACAAATTGATAGTTAGCGGATTAACTTTTCATCACCCGTGATTAAATGTTAGTTTCGTGATTTAACTAATCTTTATTTCATTAACTAAGAGTTCGTAAAATTAGCTCTCAACAAATTTAAATGTGTATGCACAAAGTGAATATTTGTCCGAGAAAGGTATGATATATACCTTGATCTATTTTGATCTATAAATCAGAAGATTATTTTGAATTGAAATTTGAATTAAAAAATTGGAAATACATTGATTAGCAGTGTTATGGAGACAGTATGTTTGGGTTGTTTATGTATGACAAGTTTATCGTTTCTATCAATTGGATACTAGACTCAATTCTTGCTTCAATTCTTGATACTGTATCATAATTCTATGAAGTGAATCCATCTTGGTTCATTACTTTGTGTTCAACTTTGTTTTGAGTCGAATAACGATTTCAGTTAAAAATGGAGAAGAGAATATTGAACAATATTTGACCAACCAAAAAGTAGGAACCCAACTCAAAAATGGTTTTCGATATAATATGCAGGTCTCTAGATAATGTCAAGTATGACTATAGTAATTATATAATATATCTGCATTCTGTCAATCATTTTGTCATTCTGTCATTTGGATATTCTGTCCTTGGAAAAGTTTATTAATTAATTATTCGATGTTTGGTATAATTATTTTATGATTATTATAATTATTCAATGTTACAAATGGCCATACTATTCATGGATAATGTTTATGTTACGGTGTACTTTGGTTTAATTACACTGAACTGTACACGTTGTGAACATTCTCTGCTAAAAGCTAATAAGTTGTTACTAAATACATTGTTACGTCACCCACTACAATAATCACCACTCGGGTCCATGTGGGGCCTACGACACTAGCAGTGGTGAATTCTAACCTTATACAGAAAAACGAAAACAACTGATCATATCACTGAATTAAATGAGAAATACAATCCAGTATCCATGAATCAATAAGGTCGTCTACCAACTAAATAATTGTAACAACTCAAGTAACGAGATAATCACGCTATAACTTTAATCACTGAGTTTTTTTGAAAGATGCAGGATCGTTCATTATCCTAAACTTCGTCCTGATACCCTAACAATACCACAGATGGATGAATATTATGTTTATTATATTTGTATATCATATGTTCTTTCGTTGGTATAAGTATATCATCACAGAAACATGCGGTTTCAAATCAGATACCATAGGACCATGCGGTGTGGTTTTCACAAATCAGTGGTTACACTTTGTGGTTGCATAAGTATTGACAAACACACTTATTAGACGTTACTAATTTATATCCAGATTGATATCGTTCCATTTTGTAACGCATTTAATACGATCGACAATGCATTAGTGTTTAATAGAGCCATACTGTACTTTATGAATCTGATATTCAAATTAGTATCGTCAATGTGGAACATTATATTTGATCAGAAGTATTATACATACACGAAAATTATAAAACCGTACATAGTAACGGATTTTGTATTTTGTAATTTAGCGTTTTGTGAAAATTTGTTTTTGAAATATTTTTTGAAATCTTTGAAATCTTTCGATTTGTTCATATTGAAATGACTGATCTTTGAGTTAACTTTTTTCTCATAGAATGGTAGATTGGCTTTACTTATTGCCATGAAACATACTTGTGAAATACTGATCAAAAGAATTTCGAAATATATCAAAAAATATATCAAATTGATTGGATGATCTGTATTAGGAGCACATGTATCTATAATTGGCCGCATGGCTCAATTAATAGTATTTCTCAACTTTCTTCATCTAATAGAAAAGAGTTATGGCGATTATCGCAAGTAAGTACGAGGTAAGATTGGACTTGATGGGAATATTTTGGTAGTCTGTAACTCAAATCAAACATCACATTAATTAATAACTGAAATGTTGTAACATTATGTGTATATTAACCTCGGTGATTGTACCAATAAAAAGTGGTGATGCTGGGTTTTTTGTACTCAACTGTGTTGATTCATAAGTCATGAAATTACCATATCGTAATATATTTTGACATCCTTGGTGGTCAAAGTACAGAATCTATGTTTCAGATCTTTCGCTCAGACAAACGAGTGTTAGTTTTCCGAAAAGCATGACAAAGGAAAAACTATTGTATAGACTGATAGTCAAAGAATAATGTGACCCCACTACTCACCTAACTTATTTTGTATGTAAAATGGACATGTTCAAACCTTGACCATTGATTTTTTACAATGAAATATATTGACAGTATAATAACAGCTCACTTTTTGTTCGTTCTATAATAACTGTTATTAATTCTGTAATTGTTATTATTTATTGTACGTTCAAGTACAGATTGCAGTATAAAAGCGCCTTGATTAAAATTTCAATTACAGTGGGATATTGACTGTTTTTTGTGTCAATATAATTTTACTGAAATGCCATTCCCAGCTGTGTACTGTATACCGTATGTCGGATGCGTGTATCTATCGCGGCACTATCATGGGTGTTTATACCAACTGAATGGCGAAAGATGGGAAATGGTAGGTGGGAGTGGCGGGGAGTGTAGGATAGAGTGGAGAGTTTTGTTACGCTATAGATTGTTAAAGCTATTTCTCCATTGTTTAGTCAAATAAATGACCGATAAAGTCAATAATACGAACCGCTTCTATTGTACTCTTGTACTTATTTTGTAGCCTTATTGCGATAACGAGTAATTCAATTCGACAGCTGGTTTATCATGCAGTCTGAGTATCTAGTATTCTAGTATCGAATTTTCACAAGGCTTTTGTGAATGTGATTGTTTTAGCGCCATCAATTCAGCACGAGAGTGTAAAAAAGACGATTTGACCAAATCTCGATACAAATTTCCGACAATTTGTTCGTCATTCAACATAGCAACTTGCATGGCAACTTGGATGTCAAAATATCAAAGGAGAAATATGTTAAAACAATTTGTCATGGAAATACTAAAAGATTGAAGAATAATCAAGATACAATATTGAAAAGTTGACTAATTGGCATCTTTCATCTTGAGATGCTTGATATATATTGTTGTTTAAATATTAATTTCACCAACCGTAGTTCACCGTCCCCAGCTAAATACTTGAACGTTTTTGTTAGAAACACTCGAGACGTGGAGGAATTCAACGAAAATAATTTTGAACACTTGAAACTTTCGTAGTTGATATCATTGATCCGATAATTGAAATTTTCACAAACACTGTCGTTCGAGCAATATTATTATTATTTCAGTTCGCACAAAATTGTTATTAATATGTATAAGATTAAAACAAATCTACATTAATAAAGAATTAAATGCATTAAAATTCACGTGAAATTTGATTTTTCTCGAAGAATAAAAGCCCGCTAAACCTTCCCCTGTGAGTTCTTCTTATGTCTTCTTAATTTTGTAGTGGTTCTTCTCAAAAGTGATCCAACCGATTTTACCCCAAAACTGTCAAGTATATACTCAGTTAGCTGTAATGATATGTGCATGCCAGGTTTCACAGTTTGGAGTTTTCGTTTGACCAGTGGAGCATGAATAAAATAAATCATTTTTTTTTCAAGAACAGTAACACCAGTTGTGCCTCACCACGACTGTCACTTGAAATACCCTACTGGGCCTGTCTAGCTCCAAGACACTAGGACTTTAATAGGTCATTGTTTACTGGGAGAGCAAAATACCGTGGCAATGAAAGACAATAACAAAGTCACGGTCCGACTGAAAAAACTTGAAATATTTCATAGCCCACCTCACAAGCAGTGCTACGATTTTGTACTTACAACAATGAAAATACACTAAGTCTGGACCCGTTACCAGAGAATTTAGTTCTCCTAGTATTCGACAGTAAAAGTAGCGGGTACGCTGTCAGTTTCAAAAAGTGAAACTTCAACAATATCATTAATTAAAAATGTAACATTGTTGACAGTTTATTTGTAACATTTCGTCGGCTATATTGGGATTCAGAAGCGCATTCTATTGTTACTTTTAGTGTCGAATACACTATCGAATCAAAGTATCAGTCTGTTAGAGCTAGCTAGTTACGTATAGGACGCTACTTTCAGTGTCATCGCGGTAAGGGTCCTAAAACATTAGTGTGTTTTCAAATAACACTCTGCTCTCAAATATAACACTGAGCCTCACGCACTTCTGGCAAGAAAACAACATGCATGCTGCTGTTTTTGAAATATTATAAAATTGATGAATGAAGCTAAAAGTACTATCGTAAGTTACATCACACGAGCATGGCATACTTGAAATACATCTAGAGATAGAGATTATGGGCACTCTTCAATTATATACCTCTGAGATTGTATACCTAATCTTCTATGCGCCAAAGGATATGCTCTAAGGACAGGTGCCATCTTATATGCGCTCTATATAATGTATCGGTAGGATTCAACTTCAACGTTTATTTCTCTTTACCATTAAATAATATGGAATGCAATATGCCTACCTACCTTTGGACAATACATGTATTCTATTCATTATAATATGAAAATGAGAATTCAGTTGAAGGTGAAGTGGGTGTAAAAACTTTATAGTGAGTAAGTTACGCGATTAGATATTATATTCAATAAAATTATAAGTTGTGGAAAACTTTTCCTCTTATAACCACATGTGCTTTATCAAGTAGCTATTGAATATTGAATAAGATGGAAAAAAGTTAACTATAAGAAAGAAGTTGAAGTTTTAAAAGTATTTTAATACTTTGGTTATGAGGTCGGGTAATTTAATAGGTTTTTAAAAATGTAATGCATGGTGAAAAAACATTAATAAATCTACATATTCATGCACACATTGCACTTATCTATGCATTTTAGTTATGCGAGGAATATTACCCGTATTTTAATATTGGTCAACCTTCCAGCTAATAAGGATTATTTTATTTGGAACCGCTATTTGTTATCCGGACATTAAGCCTCTCGTGAACAATTTGAGATGAATAAATACACTTTTCACTACCTATATAATCAAGAGTTCAGTTCTCCGAGACGAAAATAATTTTGACTTTCAGATCACAATGAATGATGATTATCTTTTTCCACGCTAACAACTATTTTCTTCGGGGGTACGAATACGGTAGCTCGAATGACGTTCATGGAATCTATGTCTAATGCGGGACTCGAACCCACGCTCGACTCGACATAGTTATACTGGACCAGAGGGGTGGGCAACTCGGGCTCTTTCACTAGATGCACATATCAAATTTGATTAATTCACGTTAATCCTCCAACAACTCTTTTAATTGACCAATGAAAATTATCGTGAAAAACATCTCATGGAATTTTGTGCGCAGGTTTTTTGTGTTGTACTTGGCTAAATTATGTTATCAATATCTTTCAAACAAGTAAGTGGTAATATCACTTATACATTAACACTGTGATTAGGAACACGAAAAGGTCGTAAGGCACTGTGTGACGTGTGCGTGCGTGGGTGTGTGTGTGGGTAAGTGTGTGTAAGTGAGTGTGCGAGCATAAGAATCTTGAGTTTCAAGGTACATATCATGAAGTTCAGAATAACTGGCAAAGTACGATGAACGTGGTTATGAGACCGGCAATAAAGATGTATAGAAATGTATACAAACTGAAAACCTGAAAGTAAAAATATCTGAAACAACTATGATCAAATTATAAATAGTGTGTACATAACTTAATAGTGTTAAGAATACGACTAATGATGGCTATTCATTATTTACAATAACAACACCACAACAATTTGTATTCGGTACATCAAGAGTTTCATTCAGTTTTTATTCATTACTATCAAACCAGTGAAACATGAATTGAGAATAGCATTCACTATAGAATGAACCAACAAATTGTTTACCAACATTTTTTTCTCAAACTTCCCCATTCTATGATTTTCAGGCTATTCTTATTTATTTATTTTTATTTCATATTATACGCCTTGGAATGACTGTGAATATCGTATGAGCACAATACATATCAGGATCATGTTAACAATCGTCCATGAACGGTTTTTACTTCTTAGTTAAGCTAAGTAATGTATACCAAACCAATTCTGTATAAATTATGTACGTCCATGTACTTATTTCTCAATCTATTTATGTATATTCATATATATATAAATATATATATATATATATATATATATATATATATATATATCTATAGGGCCCTCTATAGGGCTAGCCCCAGGAAGTGTCGTCACTCTGAGAATAGCCATGACATAAAAGTAATATCTCGGTAGCTCAGTGGGAGAGCAGCGGACCGGCAATCTGAAGGTCCCGGGTTCAATTCCCGGTCGAGACGTATCTTTTACGACATGGCTAAAATATCCCATACACCTCGAGATTGGATCGTATCCAAGAAGTTTAATCATCACATTATTCCTCATGCCTAGGTAAAGGCCGAAAAGAGTACACAAGGACCTGTGGTAAAGTGCAATCTTTACACCTTGGGTGAATCTAAGCCCTCTATAGGGCTAGCCCCAGGAAGTGTCGTCACTCTGAGAATAGCCATGACATAAAAGTAATATCTCGGTAGCTCAGTGGGAGAGCAGCGGACCGGCAATCTGAAGGTCCCGGGTTCAATTCCCGGTCGAGACGTATCTTTTACGACATGGCTAAAATATCCCATACACCTCGAGATTGGATCGTATCCAAGAAGTTTAATCATCACATATATATATATATATATATATATATATATATATACTTATATATTTATATATATTCATACTGATTCCTGTTGTCATATGAACTATTTACAGATATTTCTACTTTATTTGAATACCTAACAACGAAATATCATCACTCACAAAATTGAATTATTATACAAATAATACAGAGAATACAAAGAATATTACAAAGAATATTTGTGGAGTTAGCATTACGGTTAAGATATATTCAATTCGGAGGAAGGTAAATACCTGGCTTTTAACAAATGATCTCGTATACAAATATACAAGAGAAAAATAAATACACAAATTAGTAGTTGAGAACTGCTGAAGCATTCTCACAAAATCCGTACGGTACGAGTTGAATCAATACCGGTAATTTAGTACGTAACTTCTTGAGTGGATTAATATTTCATGAAGCTCACTTGGTTGACTAAAAGTAAAAAGTGATGTGGATCTTTGTTAGTAAAACCATATAGCTATACAAAACCATGAATGCAGTTAGAAAAGCGACAGGTATGCCTTTTAGTCTGTATGAATTGTGAATCGCAACAAATATCTAGATTCTAGACGATGGTGAATCATAAAGTTTGATCGATCACAAGTTCAGTGACCAACCATTAGAAAACTACCAAAAGGCAATTTCCTATATCGACTAAACTACGATATTCAATTAGATACCGAAGTGCGAATTTGAGCGCTGCGGCTTCCAATGGAAATAAGTAATTTAAATGAAGAAAAATACTTGATTGCGCTGAATCGGAATTCTCCAGAATCGGTTCATATATCGTTATTCATTCGAGGTAGAGCCAAGTGCAGTGAATTTGAGATTGTGTTTATTGCTCTGAGATCATTATTTGAATGTAATAGTTTTCTAGAATCCACATTTTATGCTTTCGAGTGTACTTTCTACTTTCTACTTGTTTAACTTCGATCATATACGAGAAATAAACATCAAAACATGTACACATAACTGTTATAATAAATGTTTCAAATGAACGTTTCAAAATTGAATGTTCAAATAAAAGTAGGCCCAACTGTTGATGAAAATTTCCCTACCACTCTCTTCCCTTCTACATCCTCACTCTGTAATATTGCTTCATCTATGTTTTGATGCCTTCTTCAGTGTCTAACAATAACTAACAATCGAACAAAAAATCTTCCACCACATGTTAGTAAATTCATCACTCGTAAAATGCGTAGAAGAAAAAGTATAATATCGGTTTTTAATTCATTAATGAAAAAAAAATGTATTTGTATTGTCAGAGTGATTGATGCGTATACCACTTCACGAAGATTGTTGAACAAGATTTAACGTGTACGTCATGTGCATGACATGCAAAATGCGTCTTCGTGATTCAGTACGGCATTAAGCAATGCCAACGCCCAATCACGTTGGTTTAATTTCATAACGCATTTACAAACATTTGATAATACTCCTTGGAACTTGCCTTCGTCTACCGGTGATTATTGATGGTGATCGGTGGGAATTGATCAACAGTTGTTATAGTAAGTATGTTCAATAGTGATTTTTGAAAACGGTAGAAAACATTTTTACTGATACATGTATTTTATTATTATTATTTATTCTGTTTTTAGTAAGTCTACTGTGAAATTATAATCCTCTCTCTTTCCATTCACTACTCATGCAAGTTCTAATATGATCATTAATAGGTTATTCAATAATTTCATGACAATTGTTGGATAGTTATTATCTGTCCATTTTGTTCATTATTTGTGGATAATTATTATATCATTATTATTATTACTGCAACCATACCTTAGTATCGCATATATACTTATATATTTATATACTGCAATAAATCTGTGCCAAAAAATGTTTCATAAAAATGTGCTATAGCAAAATCCTTGATAGAATAAATCCCATGAAGAGGTTTTGTGAGAGATTGAATCCACGTAAGCCACCGTTTCTCGAGTCTGTTTGCTCGTTTCTCCGGAGTTGGCTCATCCCAGACATGACCGAGGTTCACATTTTCCCACCTCAGCTGTCAACGATGTCTCAATACTCGGTTCTGTCCGATAGCGCAGACCTGGAGCAACCAGCAGTCAATTGATATTGGGTTGTCGATCTCCCAGCGGACAGATAGGCAGGAAGTGGAATCACGTAAAGGAGTTTTTTTGACATTTTGAAGTATTGAAAGATCACAAGTTATTATTTTTTGAACAAAGAATAGACCGACCAGGAGAGAAACTTGTGGGAAATGGATAGACGATGCTTCGGCAATAAATCTGTTTGGTATTAGTTATATCTGCAATACAGTGGATTGGTAAGCTCTCAAGGCATATTGTGTGAAAACTCTTGAGATAAAAACACATTGAGAACCATAAACAATATATTATGACATATTATTATAGAGACGTATTTCGAAGTAATACAATCGTGTTGCCTGATCAACATGTAATATTCATCATAATAACGTGGTATTATGCAATTGATTTATTATATATAATAACGTGATATTATGCAATTAATGTATTATATGCAATGACGTGGTATTATGCAATTAAAATATTATATTTAATTATATATAATTGAATTTTTTGTTCATTTGAAAAGTGCTCAGCATACTGAATACAAGCATATACATACAAAAGAAAGAGGAAACCACGTGGAAAACCTCTGCCAGGATGGTCAATCATGGCGGGAATCCGAGTCTGGTGTTTCGAATGACGGTCAAGCATGCTAGCCACTATGCCTGTTTGTTTGTGTTGCACCACCTGAACTAAAGTGCAGCTGGTGTAAAAAGGAAGTACGTCATATTTCGGGTTCTGTGCAGGAAATGATACCTAAATGATGAGGTACAAACAAACACGAATTTGCCGATTTTTCGGTTTCTAGACGCGAATTTTGAAATGGAAGCAGACCCGTTGATGGAGAAAGAGATATTAAATATCATGGAATGTGATTAATGAATAGTAAATATTTAATAATGACAACCCTCATTCGATTATATATATTTTCAATCTCATCAACACGAATTTAGGCGTCAACAACTAGTAAGCCAGCAAAGCGTCCGCCTACAACTTGATTTTGGCGCCTGCCATCTTGCACTGAACTAAGCACACCAGCTCCGTAGCTGGTGTAGAACTACCTGAACTAGTGCAAGTGAACCGGGACAAACAAACAAGAAAGTGCAGCTTGGTGCAGAACCACGGTTACAAACAAACACGATTGTGCAAGAACTGAAGAACCAGTTCAGCTAGTGCAGGACAAACAAACAGGCTTAGTGTCAGTCACTGCCAATGCCATTAATACATCGACAGTATTCGCCTGAGCACACACATAGATACGATTCAAATAATAGAGAATCTTGTCTGACATTTCTATTAACATGGTCCAAGTGACAATATAGGTGAATGTTTGAGAAGAAAAAAAATTCCATCATCACTCAGAAAATTGTTATGAATCAAAAGTCTTCTCAAATCGGTTTGTTCAATAGATATGTCACGTGCATTCCCCGAAGAGATCCACTCTGACATTTTATTCACACTACGCTACTCGAATATTTCTGAAACACTTCTGAGAAAACGTATGATATTTCAACTATTATATATATATATATATATATATATATATATATATATATATATATATATATATATATATAAACCTATATGTGGGTGTATGTATGTATCACATGAATAATAGATGAAGAATAGTGAAAATGGTTATGAGATCAATACATATAATCAAGTTTCAATTAGAAATTATAGGACTCCCCAGACGAAACATATTAGGCGTTGTTTTTAATCAAGCGTTGAAGGGATATTTATGTGTAATGAAAGTAGGCCTACACATTGATTTTAGAATCATCAATGCACGGTGTTGCACGGTGTCCTGTTCTACTTGTTGCTCTTGTTTTAAATCGCGTAACGATTCAATGGGATTCACCTTTTGATATTTTCGATTGCTTTTCAATCATCGATCTGCAAAATTAATATTCTCTCCAGACCGTCCGTTTCGAATTATGTAAAACTTTGATGTAATACTAATCGTTTTGTTCATTTTCCATGAAAACGAGAATTCATTCGAAGAATTTGTTCCTCAAATTTTCACCTCTGGGTTATTATCTATTTAAAAAACATCGAGATGGTGTTCCCAATTTTTAAAAAGTGGTGCAACCGATTGCACTCAAAACCCATACTATCGAGTTGGATGAATACACACATTCAGTGGCAAAATTCAAACAGAATTTGTATTATTTTTTTATCTGTAGAGCGCTAATGAATAATGAAAAAATTGTGTCACTCAAATTGACTCTTCGCTTCGATCATCAATTATGGGTATTGCATCTCTGACTAAAAATGTAAGCGACTTGGATCCACTCACTCACTCAGTCATCAACCAAACCTAATTAATATTAACTTCATTGCTAGTTGAGCTAAAATATCTCGATTCCATTTGCTTTCCTGTAGCTTCATGTAATTTTAAAAGAGATTAAACACGAAACCAGTGAATGAAGATGTTGTGTGTATTCCGCTACCATTTCAAAGCTTAATTATTCGGTTACCAATTTCCAGCACTTTACACCTTCCTCCTTTCCCCTGGACAGTAAACTCTACCCTTCAACCTTAAACCACCCCCCAGGGCATGTGAAGTTGGCGTTTAATTAGAAGGATATGATTATTTTATTAGCATCTTGACGGAGGTCTGTAATGATTCAATTAAATAAGATGAACTCAGTCATATAAGATCTTCAACCTCACTAAATATCCACTTATTTCATTCCGAGTTTCTTGAGAAGTATAAGTGGAACTTCTTTGGATTACAAATAATTTCGTTATGGTTGATGAAAATTGTGAACATTTATGCGTTTGTCATTTTCATAAAAAATCTTCAATATTCATACATATGTCTAATACATATGGCTGAATATCTAATTATATAGAATGTACTCACATGTTGATAGTTATTGTTACGGGAACAAAAAAATCTCCGATAGCTAATTTCGTTATATATAATAATTCAACCAAATATATTTCTACATTATAATAGTTTTCAATAAATAAAGAGGCCAAGTATGTACAATATCAGTTGGCTTATTAAAAGGTATGAAATTGATAATTTATGGATAAAACTAATGAAATGAAGCCAACAAAAAATCCGAATTGGAATGATTTTTAATTCACAATGATTTTGTCATTCTGGATTCGAAAAAAAACACGAAGCTTGAGAGACAGACCAAGTTTACCATATTTTTATATTCAGTGGGAGCGAGATTTTATTCTTAGGTAATGGAAAAGAAGCGGTTGTGGCTAGTATTGTAGAAACCATTCCGGCAATTTAGCCTAGACTACATAGGAAAACCACGAAATAACTGTTCAAGATGGACGGTGCAGGCGGGGATCGAACCAGGTTTGATATGCCCCTTGTTTTATCACTCCTTGTTTTATCATTTTTACACCTTGCCTACGCACCTACATACTTCGATTCTGAATCTATTCCACTCACGACATTCCGTATGAATTTGAACATGTTCAGAGAGAAGTTGTTCTCCATGTTTTTCCTCCTGAATTATTCTTATGAAGATTTTGAACATTTCGAAAGGATTTTACTCAGAAGTGATTCGACCAATTGTGCCTCAAAACTATACAGTATCGAATTAGATGTGAATATGTGCACATCAAGTTTCATGAAATAATATCTTCCGTTTGATCTGTGGAGCGCAAAAAACAACTTTTTTCGAGTACGGTAAAATTGAATCTTCGATTAATCACTCATCCAATTACTCCTAATATGCTGATTTTAAAAAAATGACTTTTACGAATAATCAAATTCTAAACAGAAGTGTGTCATGTTAATCAATGTGTTTGAGATGTATCTACTACATAATCAAAAGAAGTACGACGGATCAAACAACGCTGCGTCAGAATAGTTTAAAAAAAAATCAGACGAAGATCATGAACAAGTTCAAAACATGACTTTAGCAACGAAAACATAATCAGATAGCATCTAGTATTCAACTTTAATCCCTATAACACAAGCGTTCCAGATCCCGTCCGAGAAAACAGTCTAGATTTTCGCAATAGTTATTCTACTGAAATTAGAAGTAGAAGTTGTCTCTTGGGAATGTTGATAACAGAACATGGAACATGCATGTCTTAATGTGTTTCTTCTTCCATGTACGAAAATATCACGGAAAAGATATTAGATTCCATAGAAATAAAATGTCGCTTGTGGTACGCTTGTAACTTTACTAATGTATATTGTTACTTCTTTTTCAAACACGGTCGAAGTATAAAAGACAGCAATAATGCTAATTATGAGAGAAAGGTTTGTGCGGCTTGATACACGTTTTATCATGTATTTATCAAAGCTTTTTTCTCTCAACATAGTTTTGAGTTTTTCAAAGAAAAATATATTATTGAACCTATTTTATCCCAGTGTTACAAAAATCTAAAGAGCGTAGTCTACGAAGGTTCGCTTAAACGAAGGGACCATAAAACTATTATTTCAGGCTAAAATGTACGTAATTTAATAATGCATTTTCAATAGTTTCGAATCACTTGCTATACCACTTGCTATTCCGATTCATTCTTTCCCAAGGAATGGAAAATTATATCCTTCTGAGAATCTCTCTTAGACGACGGTAAGGATATTTCCTCATTTGAATTTCCAAACAATACTTCTCGAATATGAATTGAATTACTCAGCTTTTGATTTGCATCTTCTCATTTATATTACCCACGCGTCAAAAAACATAGAAATGCTACTCGATTAGAATATTTGTGCATAATATTTGGTTGACAATCAATATCATTTAATTCACATCTTCATAAGAAGCTGATATTTATTAGACAGTAATATTATTGTCAATTTCTGTCATTATTATTGCTATTCGCTCCTTGTCGATGCTATTTAGACAAGCTTTGAAATATTATATGAAGTTTCAAAAGCGTGAATTCAATAAATGAATGACCAATATCCATGTCAACAGAAATTATGTAACATTTTGGATAATAGTAACGATTCTTCAACTTGAAAAGATGAGCAAATACAAAATGTAAATAATTTACCGAAAAAACGGCATAGTTTTCATGTTTTTTTCTGTACTCGGTATACTGGTCAGACAAAGTGACCAATCGTCTTGAAAATTTCAAACCATTCACGACGTGTCATATCAGAATAGGTTGGATTTTTTCTGAACAAAATCGGTTCAACGAAATTTTCAAGAAATGTTTTGAAAATAAGGGAAAACTTCATAAGAGTAGCATTGGGTGAATACTCAATTTTTGGATTTCATCCGATTGCAATGAAATGTCAATAGAATAATTGTATTGTTCTATTAGATATTTCTCTATAGTTTAGATAAAATTCGAAAGTTGTTTTTGAGAAAATAATTTATTATATTGTAAAAATGGTTAATATTGAGAATGCCATGAGATATAAGAATGAAATGATAATGCATAACCAAGGTGTGAGCCAAAGGATGTCGAAAACTTCGATCACTCGTTTCGGGAATAAAGAATCTCTAATCTCATTGATTCTCATTTTACCTGCCTTTGATTCATCCTTGTTCTCTTTTCTTCCAGATATAACCGTTAATTTTATACCTATAAATAATACATTCTACTCAACTGCTCAATATGGGTTCTACAATTTGTCATCAATATTATTTTCATGTTTTCAACACTCTGATTTGTATATTAGTTTTAGACCTGTATGTTTCACCCCAATATTCAAATCAACGACTGAAGGGAAGACGAGACAACCTACACAACTTGAAACACTTCAAACATTTAAAAATGACTTCAACCATTCCAAATAGCCCGGTAATTGAATGTGAACAATATTCATCCACAACAATTTGTGAAATTTCAATAAGTGCCAACGAAATTGCATTGCATGAATGATTTATTATATATGCATAGGCCTACTGTACTAGTTTTTAATAGTATATCAGAAAAACAGTACAGTTTGACATTCAGGTCAATTTCAATGGAGAGAATGTCATTTTATTGTGACGGCTGTCCGCAATAGCGGGATACCAAGATGGTACAGCGTAAAAATCAATACATTAGTACAATGGTTTTACAAAATTGATACAAAATTGATTACAAAAAATCCTGAAATATTATAAAATTAATTTAATTAAAGGTATATAACAAAAGTATGAAAATGAAAGAAGATATTATTAAGATTACTATCAACTAACACATACTGCAGGGTACCGATAAATTCCAATCAATTATCCAATTGATATAAATTATATAATTATAAAGTGATTCTTAATGTCAATATAATAACTAAAGTTGATATATAATACATGTGCTTCTCCATCCATAGCATTTCCAGACGCCGCATTAGAGCCAAGTTTTAGAAGAAAGTTTATATAACTGGTTTTTGTACCGGATGAAATATTACGGTCTGTTGCTACGGTTCAGGTCAATACAACGCTGATTATCTGAAAAGGTGAATTCGATTCTCGTAACGTTCCTGGTTCTGCTTTGTAATTCTCTTCTGCCATTCACTATTGTATGGTTCCAGCTTACGATCCCAAAACAGCTAATAGACGGAGAGCCAGATACGAAAGGTTACCTAATGAGGTCCATATGTTCTGATTATTGGAAGCGATGCGGATGAATGAGTATAGACACAATCTGCGCGTCTTACGAACAACCCAGGGGCATTTGGCCCCCAGAAACCAATGTTCAAAAAGGCCCATGTCGGTAAATCGAGTCTCGCAGTGTACATTTCCCCCAACCTCGTGTCTTACAATATAAGTCTTCTATTTAGAATATTGGTATTTTTGGCTATAAAATGGGGTTTATCTATTCATATAACGTTATGAGGTGACCCCGAGACGTTCTTGGGCCTTTTGATCACGTCGTAAGAAGGAAGAATTTATGAATTCATAATCGTTGAAAGTGATATACTTTAGTGCTCAATCTAGTCAAGATATGGTGTCATCAACAAGGTCACTAGAAGTTTTGCTGGAATCACGCTGTACTTCCGATATATTTACAAAAAAGTGAAAAAGATTAACATTTGTTCGAAACTATAACGAATTCCTTTGAAAAAGACACAGTACGGTAGTTATTCAACTATCATCCTAGTCCTTCATGTGATGAATCAAGGAATGCATTTCGGATGTAACTTAAAATTCTGTTTCAATGTTTCCTCGGTTGCTCCATTTTCATGAAGATAGATGGAATGGGATTAAAACAAGAATCATATTCCTGTAACTCGAAAAATCCCGTGAAATAAGTGGTTTTCCATTACCAAGAAAAATTAAAAATTACATGCATATTATGTAGATACACATCGTGCCGAATACATCGTGCCAAATTCAGAGAACTTTGTTTTTCCTATCACAAAATGTATCCTTCTCCGCTACAGAATTTAATGTACCTTGGGACCGACAAAAACGTAACTGCATTGATTGTACTATATAAAACCGTTTCCTTATCCCAATGTATTGCAATACGTTCAAAGCTATGATATATTGTTCGTAATTCACTTATAAGCTTTAATTCGTACACACATACAGACTGCAAATTATCTACGAATCTACACTCAGTAGCTGCAAACACTGAAACTAATTCCACAATCACATTCAAAATGATTTTTTGTTCTTGAGGTAGATTGGATGCACGGTGCAAGAACAAAACAAACTACGAGCATAGAAACTCAACAAATAAAGGGAAAGCCACCCACAGCGTAACATTTCCAGGGTCAACATAACGTATGAACGATCGCAGTGACTTTCCAGATAAACATATTGGAGTGAAACTGCTTCAAACCGTGGAATGAATTATCTTCTAAAATATTGTCGATCCATAAAAAACATTAACATTAGGTTATTTGTCATTTGTATGTAACGGTACAGGAACAATCAATGACACACATATTGAGTGTTACTGCTATACATGTGATCTTTTCACCTTCATTACAATAAATTTAGACTCACTCACTATCAATGTTGATCATTGTTGTCTGTTACGGTTGATTTATTTGTTGATTTTGTATCGTGGACGGATCAAGATTTATAATCATTTATAGCCGTGAAATCACATTGGCGGGAACTTTTTGCCCTACCGAGACTGGGGACGCCTTAAACAAGGTCTTGCAAGCTTTGTATGACTGGTTATGGTTGTGATCATCAACATTATATTTCGAGAGCTAAGATACAAAAAAGAAAATAAACAATGCACATACGATATCCTATTGATTCATCATAGTTTATTGTTTAGATCATGATAACATTCATCGCTGTATTACACTATTTTTGTGTGAACAATCCATTTTCATTTTCATGTATGAAATAATATATGCGATAATATGTAGTTCTGTATTGGTTTTATTCATAATATACAAAGTGTTATCTAAACAATAAACACTTAGTAGGTCGGCGATAATGACCATTGCATTAAAACATTCTACATTTCAACAATGAAAACAAATTGATGTTGATAACCTATTGCTACTGCAATCTTGGATCTTAGTTCGGAGTGGATAAAAGGTTGGTCAATGCTTCGGTAGGAATAAGAGATTTTTCTCTCTGCGATGGATAACCTCAGTTCATGGTTTCCAATTTTAATAGGAAATAGACAAGACCATCTCGAAGTTTGGAACAATCAAGATAATGGATTCTGAGAGGTTATAAACTGATTCATTCTCAGCCTTCATTTGGTAAACAATAATTGTACATACAGTTTTCGATGTTTATATAAAAAAACACTATCTATATCAAAAGTAATGAAAGTTATGAAACTTTATGAAAGTCAAAGTTCTCACTATTAGAGGTTTTATTATAACTTTCATATCTTTTTTCGAGACGTGTAAAAAAATAGTAAAACAGATAACTGCTGACATGATTTTCTGTTCTGATTGCGTAGGTCAAAGTTCGCGTGAGAATGGGTAAAGCTGTCTCACTGTACGCTGCCGAAAATGAGCGCGGTGTATGTTATTTCACGCGGAAAGAAAACAAGAACACATTTTATCTCAAGGAGGCATTTTACAACGTGGCATAAGGCAACATAATGATCAAATCCAATTTAGAGTGGGCAATGGTCTGACCCCTAAAGAGATTACAAGAGGTCCGTACAATATCAAATGTCTGCACTTGGAAAAGGCGATTTGTAAGACCATAAACGTAATAAAACGGGAATTGACTCACAAAATTGAGGGACTTCCATGAAAATATCAGAATTTTCTCAATTTATGTTTTTGATTTATTTCAAAATTCACTGCGATGAGCCTTTATTAATAATAACCAGCTAAACGACTTGTCCTTTTACGGTTGTAGTTCAGCATCCTCTCTACTCGTTATATTTTAGAGAACATTCACGTTTGAGCTATAGCTAATTACATACTTATCACAAACGTCGAGTTTTCTGAGTGGTAATTATCCTCTGTATTCATTTATATTCCGAATAATTATTCATAAAACCCAATTGATATTGTCTTAATGTATGGAGTTTTTCATTGTTATTCTAAGGTCACGGGTCATCCCCATCACCGGTCATGTTATGAACGTATCTTTTTCGAAGCGACTCAATGTCAATTATCTCGACACGGCATTTCAATATAACTGATGCATTCCAACGATGATCAGAAGAATTGACAATATTCAGTACTTCTACGCTCTTCCATATTCTCCAGTCATCCATGACGGCAACACGCAGAGTAATTACGCCCGACGGGTTTTTAATACACACTCAAAACTGGTTCTACGTTAACATTTATGAAAATTCACTGAAAACTCCCACATTACAACTATAGACTGATTTTCGTGAATGAGATAATTTAAACTAATGCTGTTAATGGTGAAAGCTGTGAGCAATTACAAATAATCAATGAAGAATGCAATTGCTGAATCAGAGATTATGGCAGTATAAATATGTGCTCAATATTATCTGTATCCAAGGGACAACATGTCCTTTCAATATAACTGAGGCAAATGCCATACAAGTCCAATTGAGGCACTCGCTACGTTCGATCAAAAACACTGAATGTATGACTAAAATCCTTGAATGTTCGTGAATTGCTTGTTCATTTCAATGAAATCCATTCCAGACTGGTAAATTTCACTGTCAACACATTGTCAAAAGAGTGTCATCGTTTTATATTCAACATGGTTCTAATGGCGTGTTAACAAAATACCCACCCTTATTTGTCTCGTTTATATTGATACATATGTATATAGAGGTAATGTATTATGTAAATTACCGGTGTATACAAGTACGGAAAGACAAATATATATCCATGTTTGTTTTTCCAATACGACGACACAAAATTTATTGTTCTGTCATATTTTGTGAGTGAAATATATCTGTTCTGATTATATTTCAAAACATGTAGACCTTATCAAATACATCCGATATGTTTTTAAATACATCCAAATATTAAAAACCATCAGATAAACTGAAAATGTTCCATTTCACATCTCAGATGATAGTTTGCTCATTTTTTGACATTCCTGTCTTGAAGATTTTTCGATTACATTTGTATTTAAAAACGTATATATATATATATATATATATATATATATATATATATATATATATATATATATATATATATATATATATATACATATAGAACAACAATGATGGCACGATGAGTACAAACGCTGAAAGTTGAAATTGATGCTGTAGAAAAAGAAAGAAAACGGATAAAACTTGAACACCATTCCTGACAGATGTCAAAATTGATATTGAAGAAGACTTGGAATTCAATAATATAATTATCGAGATATGCAATACAAGACTGAAATTGAAACGACACAGCGACATACTCTAATAACTGTTGTCTCATGTTTCAACTCCAAATATTTCACAGTAAACAAAGAAAATGATAACAATAGAAAAAAAATTGTTGTTCCATTTCAATGAGTAAGAATTCAATCTAAATTGAGAATGAATGTTTGAAGATCTATTCATTTACATTTATCATCGTTGAGATCTTTTAGAAAAATCAGTCGCCCGCTTCGCTCGCATGGAGAGGCATACGAGAACTGAATCTAAACTTATTAATCATTCAAACGACGCTCGTATGTAAACCTATAGCTTGAACAAATTCCAACTCTTTCTTCAAACATACCATACCCGAAATGAAGCACTAATTTCTCATAAATCGTAGCGTTTTCAATAATCGTAGCGAAAGTACGAAAGTTTGCTCAACGAAATATCCACAGTGTATAAAATAAAAAATAATGCAGATCGTAATTTTCATATTATTTCAATCATTTTTTTTTCCAGTCAAAATTTTACAGCAGGGAGACTCTGATGGATATCGATCGATACAAGATTTTACGTGTTCATTAATACTCGTCAAAGCAATGTCGAACTGTAACACATTTATAGCACATATATGGGTATGTCAGCCCCAAAGAGAAAATATTCAGTCGATTTAATGAATAATATGTGGAAAATAATCAGAGCCTTGAAGCGTTGAAATAAATGCCAGCACAGAATTACGTAGCTCGGAAAATAGTATAGAGTTGAGAAAGATTTTACTTCAATAATATACAGTGAAGTATTTCCAATCTAAACTATCTCAATGATGATTTTTTTTAAAAATCGTCCACCATTACTACGCATTCTTCATTTATCGTACAAATACAGCTCCACTTGTCGCAAAATTATTATCGCGATATGATGTTTACAGCGATTTCATTCAACACAGATCCATAAGATCCATTATTTAAATGAAGATTTTAAATAATAAAGTTTTGGATATATTTGTGAATTAAATTCACTAAATCGTGCATTTGGAGGAAATTATTCATTGAATATATTCAAAATGCCATCAAACCTGCACAAGATCATTGGTATTGACGTGGACGTGATGCATTAAATGCTGCAGCTAGAAATGAGTTGCAAAGTATTGTACGACCCCTGAACGCAGCCCGCAGAGCAAGGGTCGCGCCAGCAATGGTTCGAGAGCAGCCGCCGAGCAGCGGTCGCGCTAGCAATGGCCATCATGGCGCTACCACCTGACTTTTGTCAAGCTTATTCTAAAATGATTTCAATAAGAGATAAATTACATTTTGATGTATTTTCAAAGAAAATCAACATGGAGATGATAATCAAGATCAAGATATGTTAGAAATATCTCAAAAAAGGGAATACGATCCTTAAATTTTATTATGAGGCAGTTGAAGGGGACAGGGATGAAAATAAAAGAGAAGGCATACATGAGTATGATTCGGCCAATGCTTGAGTATGCTAGTTCAGTCTGGGATCCGCATGAAGTTGGACTAATAAAGGCTGTGGAGAACGTCCAAAGGGTTGCTGCAAGAAGGGTATTGGGGAGAGAGAAGCGCTGGAAGATTATCAGGAACGATAAGGATGTGGTTGAAAAAGTTATAGAAAGACCAAGTAAAATGATTGAGGAAATGGGATGGGAAAATTTGGCGAAACGAAGACAAATAGAAAGAATGTGCAATTTTGTTAGAGTCAAGAATGAATATACAGGATGGGATGAATTAAGCAATAGAATTGGAAAGGGATTACAAAGAAGTACAAGGGGAGGGGTAAGAATGGAAGTGGGAAAAGTGGATAGAGAAGTAGGTGAATATGGGTTTATACAATCAATCCTGGTTATCCCAGGAATTTGGTGATATAAGATTTCTTTCTTATACTCAAAAGCTATACAATCTACACTTCATGATTTTACATTATAGCTGTCAACTTTATGTCATTTATATTGAGTTTTATGATTTTTCAAAGATACATATTTCATATTAACAACGTTACACGTATATTCACAACAATATACAACGTAGTTTGAAAGTATATCGCGTGAAAATTGTGAATCATGTATTCTCATTTGTACATGTTTGAAATAATGATTATTATTTGTAGAAAAGTATTGCAGTTTGGTGGATGTGCTAGGTTTGAACCGTGGATCTCATATTTGATAGAATTTTCTTTGATTTATTACATAATCCAAGCTTATAGAATCTATTGTACAGATCTCTATTGATATTTTTGAACAGTATATTGAGTTCCAATAAATCCATCAGTTTTCAATCTCACTCCATTAAAATAATCCGTATATATATTATATATATATATATATATATATATATCTTCACGGGAAACAAAATCATGACATCTTAGCTTGATTGTGAATGAATTTCCTTGTATTTGATAAGCAGGTAACGAGTAATTGTTCTTATCATGAAACGTAATTGCCTCTCGCGTTCGTTTGAGATGCAATGAAAAAATATACAAGAATATGAGTGTTTATTCCGTGCGATTAATGTTGAATACAAAATATATGTCAAATGAAATCAGGTGAAAACAGGGTATGTCTTTCACTTCAATCCACGAAAACGCTCCTCCCTCACGCTCGTATCACTAATCAAGACGGGAGTAAGATTTTGACAATGTAATTAATATTTACAACTAGGCCTAGAACTACATACAGAAAACTATGGAAACGCAGCTTATGCACTGTACAATGAGCGATGTGTATGTCTCTGTATGTGAAATGTAATGGGAAGCTATAAACACACCTTGATTTCATAACTAGTTCTGCACGGACTTCCTGTGCAAAATGTTCCTCATTCTCTAAGTTGTCTAACGATTTAATTGGTTTCACCTTTCGATCTTCTCAATAAGTTTCCAATTGATCTGATAAAACTACGGTGTAATTATTTCCTACGGAACGGCTGATCCGATTGTACAACTTCGGAATGATGTCTATCATTGTCACGTGCAATTCCATCAATATTTGAAAATAATATTTCTTCACATTTTTTCCTTCTATGTAATCATTTTTTTGAAATGGTTTTGACCGAAAATGGTACAACCGATTGCGCCTCGAAATTATATGCCTACAGTATCGAGTTGGATAAATGACACATTTGTATTCCGAATTTCAACAATATTTCATGCTTTCGTTTGACTTGTGGAGCACGAACAAAAAACAAACAAACACAAACAAATAAAAAGTTCGTTCGTTTTTTCAGTGCGGTAAAATTGAGTCTTTGCTTTGCTTAACCAATCCAATCACTCAACACTCATACACAGCGTTCAAAATATGGAATTGACTCATGGAATTTCTCATGTTTTAACGAATATTTCACGATGGGAAAACTCACCCTGTGCGTTCGAAGATGAGCGTTATTTATTATCAAATGTACTGGATAGCTTGATTTTGAATCTATTAGCTCACTGTCTTCTTGATTTACCTAGTGATAATTACAATCGTTCAACTATCTATTCGGTTCCACCTTTTATATATTTTGATAACTTTCTCAATAGCTTTACTTGTTGTAACAAAATAAGATGACAATTGTTATCTCGGAACGGCTTGTTCGATTCATATAAAACTTTCGAATAATCTGAATCATGTGTGTTCTTGAACTCTGTAGAAATTTGAAACTATTTGGATAAATTGTTCGTATCATATTTTACCCTATTCTAATGGGGTTTTCGAAATTTATAAATCATTTGTCTCGAAAGTAGTTCCATTCTCGATCATGAAATTGGGTGTATGTCAAGTATCATAAACAACCTTTCTTCGGTCTACCTGTGGAGAGTGAACAATTTTTTTTCAAGTACGGTGATCCAATTCACTTCGCTCATCCACATATTTTAAAATCCACATATCAACTGTCTTTGTAGATTGTGAGGGTGAGGATAAATGATGTAATTGATGGGGATGTTCCTATTTAAATGAATAAATATGTGAGAATTCATTTTTCAGAACGGCCGAAGTTATTGAAAAAACTATAAAACCCAATGGTATACTGACTAATGGTATACTGACTTATGGTTTCCTTTTTTTATGGCAACTAATGGTATACTTTTCCATTGATATTTGTTTCAAATCTATAACCATCACGTTGTTCTTACCTGGTTTTTCAAAATTAAGAGCCGTTTTTTTCAATGTGTTTCAACAGATTTGGCTAGAAACTCATACAGACGTGAATAAAGTTATTCCTCAACTGCTTCCGAAGAAAGGAAGAAAGAAAGAAATGAAGAAAGAAAGAAAGAAAAGATATAGAAAGAAAACAAGAATGAAAAAAATGAAAGATAGAAAATGTAGCCGAGCATATATGACAAGCAGAAAAAAATGATAGTATTCTATATAACACTAGTTTTATCCAACTAAATGGCATCTCCAGAGATATCACCACTTCATACTTTAATGACAACTTATAATTAGATAAGCTGTGTGGCTAACCAAATGTTTACTGAGGAAAGCAAATTAGCTCGCACTTCGAATGAATGTAGACGCTATGTAAGCTATGTATGTTGTATTTGCAATGTACATCTACGAAATAAGGTTCTGGGCAACCGTCCCCCTATACAAAAGCACTAACGCACGGGTGATTTACACCTTTTTCTCTTCTGTATTCAAGTACATACTTAACCAAGTCTAATATGTGCCAAAGCACTACAGGTAAACCGTAAAACAGAGTGTATAGGCCTATAGTAAATAGTTACCCCGTCTCCTGAAATAGTCTGATTAACAGAATATTCTTATTTTACATAATGGATGCGGTGAATAGATTATAATCCTAGTTGAGTGTTCAATTACCAAGTGTGCAGCCTAGACTCATAAGTATCTCGGAGATGTACACATTATGATTGTGATGTTAATGTGTTAATGCTTGAAAGAACGAGAGTCGAAAAAAAAACAGTTCTGTAAGCTCCTCTAGTTAGTCTCTACTTCAGTGGTGCATAATTTTCTGTGCGTGGGGCTAATTTACACATGTTAGCAGCACAGGTTACAAGTATCCTGGAAAATGATGTACATTCTCTTCCGTTGCTAGACGTATTGTAATTTAATCCAATCTGTTATATACCAGGTACTTTGGCCACTCTCAACGTTATATATAATTCGTAAAAAATTTACCCAAATTTTATTTAAAACCCATAGTCTAAGTAATTGTAAAATCTTACTATGTTTGACTCGCTGGTTTTAAATGTAGAATTCAGGAAAACTCCAAAATTATACATTAATAGCAAAAACTATGTACAACTTTATAATTATACAAAATTATAGTGTACAATTATACAGTTGAAATAAGCGAATGGCAACGTACGATTGTGCGGTGGAATAAAGTAGCGATCTTGCGACATCGGTCGCAGTGGTGTGATATTAGATCCGAAATCTAACACCGACTTGCTGACACCTTGCTCAATGTGTATATATTTGCTCTGATTTCTTAGATTTTTTTTTTCAATAACATCGAAACTTGATACAAAATCATTGTTCCCCTATTAAGGCTAAGGATGAAAGTAGGATCGTTTGGAAGGGGCACCACAAGGGAGATCTTACTACCCCATTTTATTATTATTTTAATTAAAAGCAACGTACTTTGACACCAGGTCTACGCTGTCTGTGACCACACTTCTTCGCCGCAGATAAAAGTCTTCAGTTGCCGAAAAAACGTTTCTGCGATATAACCGGACACTAGAAACATTGGTATTAGGAGTAATCCAAACACACAAATGTTGATATCTCAGATTGTAGCGAAGATCTTCATCATACTCTTACGGAGCTTTGTCGGTGTTCCACAAAACTTCTCTGGATACACGAACTCATCGAACCTAGAACTCTTAGGGGGTTCATGCACGGTGCTTATGAAAATATAGAAATTCACATTCACTGATTTTTTTCAATGTTCAAAAACCAGTGTAATTGAATGAAAAGTTTACACCTCCAAGATAATGTTATGCTCTTTAATAAATATAAAATTATATTCAGTGAATCTAATCAGTTTTAAGATGGTACGTCAATGAATGGAAAGAATGTAATTCAATTCATTTACGTAATATCTCAAAACTGATTGAATTCACAAGAATAAAAAAATCATATTTATTAAAAAGCATACAATTTTCTTAGAGATGTGAACTTTCCACTCAATTATAATGTTTTTTGAAAATATAAATAAATAGTGAAGATACATTTCTTAATTTGTGTAAGCACCCTCTTGAATAGTTTTTGGGCCGAGTCGGTTTAGCCACTTTTGGAAAAACTTTCACGCAATTTTGAAACAACTCATAAGACTCTAAGCAGTGTTAACAAACTAACAAAAAAGTTCATCTAACGTTAAAACGTATCAATCAATATTTAATGGTTGGTTTAACGCGTGCTGGGCGACGTCAAGGAAATGAATGGATATTATAAAACCACACAACACCAATAACACGCGACGACGCATGTTACATTATTAGATGTAACAATGAGAAATATAGCGCATGAATAGCACGATCGCTGTATAACCTCATATGAATACTTGACCTTTCAGACGATTATGAGTTATGTGAGTGAGTTTAATTTAATGAAAAATCTTCAAGGAGGGAGTTAAAAGAAACACGAACACATGCTAATTTCAACTCGACGACTTAAAAAGCACCTAACAATTCCAATTACTTAAGAAGTATACTTACGAGTAAGTAATCGTTTGATCTTTGGATCACTTTAACGAAGTTTAGGTACAAAATGGGAATACAATTCATAGAGATAGAGAATATTCTATTTCAAGAATTGCAAGTTGAATTTTGATTCAATAATGAGGACGGAAATAGAGTCAGCATCTGTTTCTTCATCTATTTTCTATCAAGAAAATAACTTGTACAAACTCGTATACCTATTATATAGTACTAAAGCGGGCCTTACATGACGCCGATTGTGTGCGGATCCGCAACCGCGAGCGGACGCGGATCGGCCATATTGTAATATTAGCCAATCTGATTGGCTAATATCACAATATGGCCGATCTTTATGGCCGATCAATATGGTTGATAAATGAGGATAAGTAAATGGGAAATGAAAATCCCAAAATTGATTTAATTTCTGAAGACGGCGATGCATTATTGAATAGAACATTTGAAAATTTTTAATCTTAATTATGTGAAGGCCTATATTATTCACTATATTAATTACATTTGATAATAATCGGAGAAAAATTGTACTTTATTTCGATATTTTGTCACCCGTAGAGCCCGATTTCAATTTGTATTCAAAATAGTTTCTCAACTTTTTCCAACCTCAACATTTCCTCAAGTTTTCCACTCCACGTATTCCCACAAACCTGCGTTCAGCTACTGCGTTGTCTACCTTCAATTACCAATGTTCGCCTGAGTACGTACGTACACGTGTACGTGTGTATACGTCATCCTACATGAGATCTACGTGCTAGCTGTAACCACACACATAGTTTTAATGATGCCAGACGCACTTGACAGTCGTTCCTCCGGAGGCGACATTATATACACTGGTTCTTTACCATACAATTAGCATAAGAGACATTACAACTTACAAGAGCCATTGTACTCAAAGCTTACTTCGAAAGTTCTATTATACTTGTATTCACGAACGAAGAAGGTTCCGAGCGACAGTCCCCTCTATTCCACACCACTACCGCACGGGTGGTTCGCGCCTTTTGTCGTGGAATTAAGTATACCAGCTCACTCTCTTGGGTGAATAGTTCACAAGAATACATTGTTCAAAATGTGCACTATCAGTGAGAAATCTGTATAATGTAGAATTCAACAAGTTATAAAGAGACGTAATCGATTTTGTTGTTGTAGGGAAAATATAGCAGATATTGCAATCAATATTGTGAAAAATGTGCGAAAATAGAAGTTTAAAATAGGTTATTCTTATATTTGAGGATATTTCCTAATAGTTTCATACGACAAGTTTTAGCTGAATAAACACATGTAACTGTTTGATTAACAATCCCCACACCAACAGCTGGATTATTTGAGGGTATGAATGAGCATACCTAACCAAAAGTAAAAGTTTCAAATATTATTTAAACAAGTGTATAATAATCCCAGAAAGTTCAATGAATTGACCTAGTTAACGAATATATCTGCATCGATAAGACACAAGTCGATAGTCAACTCACGACTGCCCCAATCACGACTGCCCCTTCACTTTCATTCAAGATGCAAGTGGCAACTTGCAAGTGCAAGTGCAAGTGGATGCGAGTGGCAACTGTGTCGTAGCGCCTATTCGAAAATATTCGCAGTTTTGATGTACACCTGATTTTTGATTCCGAAATTACGAATGATTTCCTTTTGACTTTGTGTGATTTTTCTGATTTTGAGCTATTTTCTGTATTTCCTGTGAAGTTTTAGACCTCACTCGTTTTGTTTTTATTTCGAGTGATTTTTGTTTATTTCCTCGATTTTTTTTATTTCCGAGTGATTTTTTATTCATTTCTTACGATCCAATCATTTATAACCACATTTTCTTCGATAAAAGCTCCAAGTTATATGTAAAACCTGATATGATATTCGAAATATGAATGATATATTTGGAATTCACCAGTTCGTATCTGGTATCACGTCCACATTTTATTTATATTGGTTTTTAACGAGGGTCTGTTATGATAACTAAGATCTCTTGGCGACGGATGAATGATTAATGAGATGATAAGCTGAAGGTGTCTTCGGTAATGGGGGATAGTGGGAAGAAAGCAGTGAGTATATTGTAGGAATCATCCCGGTATCAGTCTAGACTACAGAGGGAAACCACGAAAATCCCATGTAAAGACGGACGGTGGCGGGGATCGAACCAGGTCCGATTTGCCCATCATCTACAAGATCACACGAAGCGAGCGCGCTAGCAACTGAGCTCTATGTGCCGATTACGTCCGCATGAATGAGTGACAATTCCTGACGTGAAAACGCAAGTGAGGATAAACATTTTAGAATAAGTATCCAAGTTAAAGTTTGACGCGCAAGAACGCTGTTACTCGATCCTATAATAACTACTAATGTATAATTAAAGAGGAAAGTTACGTCGTTACGTCGTTTAAGTGTTATGGGGGAGTTTACACGTATACAGTAAGTACCTGATTTATGTAACCGATCTAACTCACGCATTTACTACACTATTTGATATTCACCGTGGATTATTTGATGAGACATAAGGGCTGTGACAGCTTTCTGTTTCAATTCCGCTGCGCACCGAAGCGCACTTCGACGCTTCAAAGTGAATAGTGGAATGTACACTATTCACTATTCAGTACATTATTTAGTACGCTTATAGCTTATAACCAGCGGACCAATCGAATTTGGTGGTGGGGGGGGGGGGGGGGTGACCATCGTCCAATAATTATATTTCACTCATACCACCCTCTAGCCTCTCTCTAGCCAGCCTCCCCAAAGATATGTAGGCTACTATTTGGCATGAATATTATATACGGTTTCCATAAAATACTATACCTTCAATCAGTTCTATCTCACATAATAGTATCTAAATCTTTTGTAGAAGTATTTAAAAGTATATTCCTGAAATCTTGACATGTTACCACAGTGTCATACGTATTTCATACAAGAAAAACTCGGAAATATGATTGAATAAGGCTTATGATATCCACATTTTACTTACTTAAAGTGCCATGTGACATCCTTCCTTTTTCCTCCACTGGTTGAATCGATGTATGACTCGATTTACTATCAGAATTTCAGACTTTCAAATCAGAAAACCTCAGACTTCTCATAATTCTTCTGATTAGACCACAATCCTGATTCATCCTGAATGTTATTAGTTATCCCTTCTTATACTTGGGTGGAAACACAAAATTCGACCATTTGACAAGCCAAAATTGAATCTATCATACGACTGAGAGAATATTTGTATAGTATTTATAGTAACAATATGTCATAATCGCATCTTGGATAAGCAAATGCACTGACATGTTATCATTCCTAGAGAAAGAAAGGTGATGACCGATGGCAATATATAGTGAATATCAATCTGTTTCAACTTACGATATTATTGAGCTGTTTGTTGCTGTGCTATAATTTGAACATTTCTGAATAATGCTTTATCTGGAATTATTATCAAGATACACAGGTACTGATTGACTGTTTCCTATGCACATCAGTTGCGATGATTCGGTGCGTCGACCCACTTTTTACTCGTGGATCGCTGTGAAATAAATAATAGGCCTAATATATGCGCTTGATCGAGCATTGGTTATCGGCGCGCGGCTACATCAAACAGGTTCCCAACGATGTCGAGAATTTTCCCTCAGATTCTACAAATGAAGAACCGAAAGAATTTTCTACAAGTTTCTATTCACACATTGCTTTCAACAATGTGGATGCGTTCACTTCGCGGAAAGAGTAAAGGGTCATTCACAATGCAACACGGCACTAACATTATAGCATGTAACACTCACGCCTAACGTATGGCGAGAACATGAAATCCAAACTGTCTATATTCACAAAATACAGCAACATGACCGTAGAACACGGAAATAACAGACAATCAGTTCAAAGTTATTGCAATTCGACACGGAAAGTAGCTAGAGAAAGCGCTTCTATACGCAATATGGCCGACAAAAAGTTACACAAAACCAAGTCGACAATATAATATTTTGATCAACGACATTGTTGAAAATATGCGAGCGCTTTATTTGGGACTTTACAAAATCCCAAGGTCTACTTGAACTAGTTCTACTTTTCAATACGAACAGCGTATCTGCAACTTTATCTGTCGGATACCACCTTCAACCGTCAGAATAAATCTAACGATCATGCCAGACTCAAGGTAGTACGTTTTACCGGCCCCTTGTATCTCATCGTTCAGATATTGAAGGTTTATATTGGCAGATAATTATGTTTTACGATAACGACAACATAAATACTTGGAGCTTGCAAGCTTTTATCTTCACATTTATCTTAACGTTACGGTCAGTGATGGATGTGGTTGTGGACATCCAAAAGGCAAAAATTTCTCGCGTCAGTGTTTGAGTTACGCATCAGTGTTGAGTGTTGCATTGTGAACGGGCCTCAAGTATAGTAACTGATACAAATGCGTTTGTTTTATCATTAGAACGTAATCATACACAGTGTTACACAAAACCCCCAGCCAGCTTGACATATACTTTCAACGAACGAAAACCTAATGAATATATAATACATATTCAAAGCTAGTATAGTGTACATGAGTATGTAGAATTCATCAAATGGTAGGTTTCAATAAACAGAGTATAATAATACATTATAATATATTCATTGCACAAAACAATTTGATTCAATTTCCAGTTTTCTAGAAACTTATATTATATATCGATGTGAGATACTGATGCAATGTAACATTAATTGTACTGCTTTTCTTTTTGTATATGCAGTATTGCAGTGCAGTAACTGCATAGGTGTACTGTTGTATTTCAAAATGAATTACATAACATGAACAATATTGATAAGCACATCAATTCGGTAGCAATCAACGACTTTATCATAACATCTCATCTGAATTATTAGAGTGTGAACATTTGCTGTCTCGAAAGATTGAAAAATAGTGTCAGACGTCTCCGTGTCTCAGTCAGGCAAGACAGTGATTCAGAAACTGAAGATTCGTCGGGCGGGTTTCGAGTCCCGTATTAGGCATCGATATTTATAAACGTACTCCTCTTATACTCATTCCATCGTTCCATTATCATCTGGTCATTCGTACACATATAGCTTGACTATTGATAAGCGTACGTTAGAAGCATCAAGTATATATATATATATATATATATATATATATATATATATATATATATATATATATATATATATATATATATATATATATATATATATATATATATAATATAACTTATTGGTAAAATAATTACGTGATTGTCCATTGATAATGATGATGATTATGGTTTAATCAATTAATACCACACAAACCGCTAGGATTTATGTTGTGGTGAGAATGAACGGATGTTGCATGAATGTTAACACCAAAGTCATAGCTATTATGAGGGACTAGAAGCATACTTCTCTATGCTAGAAATGAGGCACCTGCCTTCAGCTTAGAAGGCAATGGACACTGACTGACCAAGCCAGAAAGCGACATTACTATTTCACACTGGCTTCTACGAGTATTTGTGGATTGGCAATCCTGGACGTTTACAGCGAATGGCCAGGATGTTCAACTAACTAGGAAAACGCCTTATATGCGTTGTGAGATGAGCTTAGAAGTATGGAAATGTAAAATTAAGAACATTTTGTCAGGTTTAAAAACCGCGGCTGTCTGATGGTATATAAACCTTGGTTTCCAAACAATTATACCAGTGCCTTCTTCATATCCATCACAGATTTTAAACGTTTTAATTTATTGGTGACACTTGTTGCTCACATTTAATAGTTTCTTAATTGCTTTCTTAATTGCTTTTATCGATGTGTAAAAAAGTACATTAAAAATGCGTTTTCTTCGTTATTTCACATCCGTTTGTTCCATAAATCGCTTAAAATAGGTATGATAGATCTTTCCACATTCAGTATAAATTTGGGAGCTTTTGAAAAAAAAAAATTCAAGTATTTCTCCCCTGGCCTATTCTTATGGGGAATTTCCATACTTTCCAATTTTTTTCTGGAAAAACCGTTCGACCGATTTTTCTGAAAAACAATCCCAACCTATTCTGGTATAACACCAATTCGTAAAAAAAGTTTCGAGTTGATTGAAACTTTTTCCTGACCTGTATGCCGCGTACAAAATTACACACACAAAAAAAAAAAAAAAAAAAAAAAATAAAAACCAAGCCCAAAATTTTTCGGTATATGGAATGAAAATCTTCGCTACGCTCATCTAACTATCTCGTCATTCAAACTGTACCTGGAAATGATTAATGTTAATTTTTATATTTCTGAATGTGAATCATATTCAAACATCAATTTGTGTTTCATGGTTTCACCTATACTCGTTTTTTATAGTTCATATGTCATGTATGTATAGGCAGGACTAAATCCAGAACTGATGCCATTACTCGAATGTCAATCAAATCTAGATGACATTATATGATGATACCAGATTGGTGTATGAGGATTCATCGGTGGATTAAATTGTTCTTTGTCTCTGATAAATATTTGTCTGGAACTCATAGGGCCTACAGTAATAATATTCATAATAATAGTAATATTTATCATAATATTACCTATATTATATACTAAAAGTTCACATCAGTGAAAACAAAATATACATTCCCAACTTGATCAATTCATATTTGTTGCATTCTTTTTCACATAATTTCATATAATCCATCCATTCAAAGATATCTCAACGATTTAGTTCGATCAATCTTACCTTGGCATCCTTGTACTTGATTGGTAAACAATAACTTTATGTCAAATTTTTACCGTTGATAAATTCAAAATACAAGAACAAAACCCCATTTCAACAATCCACATTGAACTAACTAGGAAAACGCCTTATATGCGTTGTGAGATGAGCTTAGAAGTATGGAAATGTAGAATTAAGAATATTTGGTCGGCTCAATGTACATATACAGGCCATGGATCACTTCAAAGGTTTAAAAACCGCGGCTGTCTGTTGGTATATGGACCTTGGTTTCCAAACAATTAAACCAGTGCCTTCTTCATATCCATCACAGATTTTAAACGTTTCAATTTATTGGTGACACTTGTTGCTCACATTTAATAGTTTCTTAATTGCTTTTCTTAATTGCTTTTATTGATGTGTAAAAAAGTACATTAAAAATGAGTTTTCTTCGTTATTTCACATCCGATTGTTCCATAAGTCGCTTAAAATGTGTATGATAGTTCTTCCCACACTCAGTATAAATTTGAGAGCTTTTGAAAAAAATAAAATTCCAAGTATTTCTCCCCTGGCCTATTCTTATGGGGAATTTCCATACTTTCCGATTTTTTTCCGGAAAATCCGTTTGACCGATTTTTCTGAAAAACAATCCCAACCTATTCTGGTATAACACCAATTTGTAAAAAAAGTTTCGAGTTGATTGAAACTTTTTCCTGACCTGTATGCCGCGTACAAAATTACACACAAAAAAAAAAAAAAAAAAAAAAAAAAAAAAAAAAAAAAAACATAAAAACCAAGCCCAAAATTTTTCGGTATATGGAATGAAAATCTTCGCTACGCTCATCTAATAAACACATCGAAATATCAAAAGAAAGAAAATAATCAATATTTGATACATAGAAGATTCAAAGGTACGTTCGTAAACTCAATCATTTATAAGTACCTTCACTAACACGCACACATTCTATTAAGCGAGGTTGACAGCGACGTCTCTACGTCACTGTCAGACGTCTCTATACGTCACTGTTAGACGCCTTACGTCCCGTGGAGATCAATCATACGGCATCTTCACGCTATACACATCTCTCTGGAGTCTAGATCATCAGACATAAATGGGTCCTGCAATTTCATGCGAAACTATCACGTTCATCGTGAGATTCTTGGTTAATAATATAGTTCTCTGCAATCCTGGTAATTGAGTTCAAGTGAATAATTCAAATTCAATGTAATTATGGAGTTGCACTAGACAATTACTCTAAATATAATATGTATGGATGAAATATTCTGTTAATCAACGTGACTTCACGTATGTGTTTATTCTTCAAGAATACGTCTCATTTATATAAATATAATATATATATATATATATATATATATATATATATATATATATATATATATATATATAGATATATAGATATATACCCCGACGAGGAGGTATTTTTCAGTGATAATAATACCCGTCCTATCAACATCACGTGCTGTACGTTTCAACAGAAAGCCATGTACTCATATATATATATATATATATATATATATATATATATATATATATATACATGATCATTAAACTTCTTGGTTACGATCCAATATCTGGATATGTGGGATGTTTTAGCCATGTCATAAGAGTAATATCTCGGTAGCTCAATGTGAGACAGGCTGACCGGCAATCAGAAAGTCCCGGGTTCGAGTCCCGGTCGAGACGTATCTTTTATGACATGGCTAAAACATCCCTATATATATCATATATATATATATATATATATATATATATATATATATATATATATATATAGATATATGTACAATTGAACCTTTTGGATAATATCGGAATATATAGGATGTAATAATCGAGTCACAAAAGTTTCGTCTCGACCGGGATCCGAAAGCGGGACCTTTGATTTGCTGGTTCAATACCCCAACCACCGTGAATACGCTATCAACTAGTAATTCGCAGGTCCCGCTTTCGGACCCCGGTCGAGACGAAACTTATATGACTCGAATATTACATCCTATATATTTTGATATTATTCAAGAAGTTTAATTCTACATCCATATATATATATATATATATATATATATATATATATATATATATATATATATATATATATATATATATATCGTTACACCTTGGGTGAATCTGAGCCGTCTGTAGGGCTAGCCCCAGGAAGTGTCGTCACTCTGAGTATCTCACTCTCACCCATACTCAAAAGAGTAATATCTCGGTAGCTCAGTGGGAGAGCAGCGGACCGGCAATCTGAAAGTCCCGGGTTCGATTCCCGGTCGAGACGTAACTTTTATGACATGGCTAAAATATCCCACACATCTCGATATTGGATCGTATCCAAGAAGTTTAATGATCATATACATATATATATATATATATAAATATTTATGTTTATATATTTAAATAATGGTATGATTTAAACCTGTTGAAATTTCATATCATCATAATAACCTACTTGTGGTTAATCAGAAAGTTGTTGAATTAATATATTTTTATATATATGGGCCTATATATATTGTATTCATATACCTGTAATAAAACATGCTATAGCTCAAATTGAAAGCCATAAAAGTCTCACATCGACACCGAATTCACTACTAACCTAAATTATTCATAATATAATCCAAGTTCCCAAACTGGAAACTAGAATCAAGTACAATATGAAATGCCTCACAATGGGGGTATGTACAAATAATTATATTTGTATTCATGAGTGACGAAGGCTCGAATCATACGTGCGCTTATACTGTGAGAGAGAGGAGACAGACGATTGTAACCGTCATCGCTCTTGGATACACTCAAAGATAAAATAGCTACTCTCTACAAAATGTAAAAATGTATAGTTAGGGACATAAATGTATAATATATTCACTATGCAATTCGGTTCTAGTTATACAATGAAGTTATCAGAATTTTATGTAGGAGTATATTCATATGTTATATGTTCAGTAGACGTACTAAAAAACAATGGAGTTTCATATTATTTTGTCAATGTGTATATGCATGTGTGACAGTGAAATTATTTTATCCTAGGTGGTAGTTGAAAATGAATCTTCCATTTTCACACATTGATATGAACTAAATATTAACGAATCTCTCTAATAAACCAGAGAAATTAATATCATTGGATGTACAACTTTTCTCTATCATCATAGAAATCTTGAAATACAATAATTGTTTCCCAATTATAGGGTTGAAGATGAATTCGTAAGACTGTTTTGAAGCGGGACCCCTTGGTTGTTTCAAGTCTTCAAGGCGGTCTTGTCACAAAATAAATAATCAACTCCAGACAATATTCAATGAACTTAATCGCTGTGATAGACTGCGCAATCATCCTCACTTATGAGTCCATGGAATTCGATTATGCGGAAAATCAGATTTTGGTGATAACTTATGAATGGTATGAGATATCGAAATTCTAATAAAGAAGAAACACAGATTTTTCAATACCTTCTTGAGATGTTATCAGTGGTAAATATTGTTCTCATTTCTCATAATTGTCACTTGTATACGGATATTTTTTTTTTCAATTGTAATTCACAAATATTTGTAAATAACTCAGTGCGTGAACTGGCACCTCCACCGTTATCAAAGATATATTCAGATTGCCACTTTTCTTTTGATATTGGGTTTTAACGACGTAATGTGATGATAGCGAAAATCTATTGGAATCGGATAGATGATTAATGAGATGATGGTATGATGAGATGAAGGTTTCTTGGAGAATGGGAATGATAGTGGGACGGAAGCGGTCGTGGCCTATATTGTGGGTACATTCCCGACCTTAGCCTAGACTACAGAGCGAAATCACGAATTACAAAACCTATAAAGATGGTCGGCGGCGGGGATCGAACCGGTTCGAAATTCCCTTCACCTCTTGGATCAGTCACTGATTTATGTTTAATTATTTCATGATTATTTCACAGATTCATAATACTTACATTACACAAAGTCATTATGCCATTCAGGTGCGTGTCAGAGAGGTGATCCACTCCAACTATTTTGAAACTTTTGAAAATATCCGTTCCCTCTTTATCAGAATCTCGATATCTCATACCGTTCAGAAGTTACAACAACAAAAAATCTGCCAAATCGACTCCCATGTAATCTTGGCATGTTGTTAACAATAACTGATTATCTGAGATTTATTAGTCAACATCTAACCAACATTCAGTCGTAGTTATATTTACTGTAAAAAATGTACATATTATATAACTTCCATCATTATCGCTGTTGGGGTTTTTATTTTACAACAATAATTACCATTTTTTGTATTTTAATGAAATTTTGAGTATTGTAGCCACAGCACTTTTATTGTGAGTTGTAACCATATTTATCGGCAATTATGTTGAATATGAAAATTCATTTTAGGGCTGAGCTCACTGGATCTATATTGTCAATCACCATCATCATGAATAAATAGCCATCTCTTTTAAAATATTGATTCTCCATTTGACTTTCTTTTATTGTATTATTCCGTTCATTGATGAAAAAATGGAGTTAGATAGAAGTTTTAGAAAATATTATGAATAATGTAGGCATATCTAGTTTTATCAATGATATAGTTATAAAACTATTACTGTTAACCACATGCTACGTTCAATTCCTCTTAGCAATGTTATACATTACTACATTAGGCATCTCTCCCTCCACCCTTCTCTTGATTAGCTTTACACTTCAGTTTACACTCGATTAGATCAACATGGGGATGCCAGTCAATCAAACCTTCACATCTGAACGACCATTAGCGTCATCAACAATTATCTGATAACAATATAATTTGTTCTTTTAATTACATTATGTTGCCGAAATACTCGAGAACATTTAAGATAATGATCAATAATGTATAATGATAGTAAAAAGTAACATATTGTCATATGCGATAATAATACAGTGATATATACCTCATATAAAAATTCTCTCCCTCTCTCTCTCCCTCTCTCTCTCTCTTTCAGCGTTGAACATACAAGCATAAGTTGGTGATAATGATCACTGACGGTGCGAATATGTGCCTATTCTCACATAACAAAACCGCGCGTAAATCTCGACGAGACGGGTATGAGACCGGAGTTCGATTCTCGCCACCACAGTCGGCACACTGACGTTTAGGAAATGAGATGGAAAGAAATGAGAAAATCTATTACTGTCTCGGCAATCTGTTGGGGCGCCTAAAGAGCGTATACTGGAATACAGTTGTCTCGGTTGTGTGACATGGGTTTGGGTGTCCAACCTAACCTGAACCCTAACCACATTTCACAAACATCCATTCATGAGTACTCTCACACTTCTCTAAAATAATTGAAAAATGTATCAAACGTAGATTAATGTGCTTTCTTGAACAGAATAGCATATTATCTCCGAATCAATACGGCTTCAGACCGGAAAGAAGTACAAATGATGCTATATATCAGCTAACTAGATATCTATATAACAATTTGGACAGTAATAAAAAGGTAATTGCAGTATTTCTGGACCTAGCGAAGGCCTTTGATACAATTGATCACACTATTTTGTTGCATAAATTAGAATCAAATGGTATTCGTGGTCTGCCATTAAATTTATTCCGAAATTATCTCACGAACAGGAAACAATTGGTGAAAATAGGTAATACATATAGTAGTCAAACTCAAATTAAGTATGGGGTACCTCAGGGAACGGTCCTTGGTCCAATTCTGTTCACCATTTATATAAATGATCTGTGTGATATTCAAATTAATGGTAATATACTGACGTATGCTGATGATACAGTCTTGATTTTCTCGGATGTTAGTTGGGATCTAGTTTTTGAAAACGCAAATAAAATGTTGAAACGTGTATGTAAGTGGTTAGATGATAATCTCCTGACATTAAATAATACCAAAACAATATATTTACCTCTTACAATAGATATAAAAACTCAACCGGATCCTTCAAAAAGTTTGAAATTACATTCATATAATTGCACCATACAATACGCATGTGATTGTCATAAAATTAAAGCTAACGACCATGCTAAATATTTAGGTATTATTGTCGACAAACACCTCAGATGGAATCAGCATGTGGCCAATACAGTAGGAAAACTGAGAAGTATTTTATATGTATTCTATAAACTAAGAAAATGTGTCAATAGGAACTTGATTGTCAACATTTATAAAGCTCTGGGTCGAACAATTATACAGTACGGTATTTTAGGATGGGGAGCCGCCAATAAATCAAATATTCAGCCATTAATAACCATTCAAAAAATATTACTAAAGATCATGTTGAATAAGACAATGCAGTACTCTTCAAAATCAATATTTCAATGCACCCAGGTGCTAGACGTTAAGCAATTATTCATAAGAAATGCACTTATTCATGTGTTCAAAAATTTCAATTCATATAAAAAACAAAATTTAATTACATCATCTCCACTACATAAAACAAGAAGTTGCTCTCTCGATATCACTTATAATTTAGAAATTCCACGGAAAAATAAACTTATTGGACAACAACACGTTGATTACATAGGATTAAAAATGTACAACCAAGTTCCCATTGAAATCCGCAAATTGAACAATATATTTAAATTTAAATTATCTATCACCAATTGGATCATCCAATCAGGTCGAGATTTTTGTATCAATTTATGTAAAGTTTAATTAAGGTATCCCTATAACACGCAGAGTCTCTACTATTATTCTTACTATTATGCTTATTTATATTATGCTTATTTATATTTTTATACTATTATGCTTATTTATATTTTTATATTTTTTCATTTTATGTTTTCATTTCTTTTCAAGTTTAGGTACTTATCAATACTCTATTATTGCTATTCATTTGTTCTTACAGTACTGGTCAAGGTTAGAAAATTCACTAACCTTGAGTACTGGTAAAAATTTAATTTAATTCGAATATTTAATTTAATTTTTGTTTATATTATATGATGAAAGATTTGTTATTTTGTAAAAATATTTCAATACTCCACGCAAAACTTCACTTATATTATTATTATTTATTGTTATTATCATTCTTACATGTTCAGTCTTACATGTTCTTACATGTTCATGCTTCTCATGTTCTGTGCTGGCTGAATTTATTATTTGTCCATGTTGATCAGTGAGCCCGCACACAAGGGTTTACCCTTATGCGGGCTTCACACATCTAAATGTTTATTTTTATCTTGTTGTTTTGTATTTTTGTCTTTTGTATTTTTTTGTGTGAATAAAATATATAACAAATGAAATGAAATGAAATGAAATGAGTACCCAGAAGCCCATGTCACACAAACGAGTCGACTTTATTCGCGTACCCAATCTTTCGGGCAATCTTCTAGTGCGCAAACAAATTATTTACCTAGACCGTATCCATTTCATGAGAATAAGATCTACATCTAAAATATTATGTATTTTGTTGCAAAATTGAACGGTGTTTTTGAATAGTTATCGCAACATCCAGAATGTGTTGCGAATGTGTTGTGTCCAGAATGTGTGTCCAGAACTGTGTGTAGCTGTGGTATCATAATTGTATTAACTCATCCCGGTCGAAAGATGTCATCCGAAAAACTGATATTGCGCTGAAATGACTCTCATGCGATCTCAATGTTTGAAGTTCCAAAATGAAACTTCTAGACAAGTTGACTGACAAAGCTTAAAACGTCTTTGTTTATCTAAAGTGAATTATGCCAATATTATCTACCCAGTGAAGTGAATATTCCCGCATCGCTGATCTTGCGAGTTGGCCATCTCACAAGAATCACATAACCGACCGCAGACAGCTGATCACATTGCAAACTTCCTCTTGCCAAATAACACGCTATCCCTGTATCAACAACATAAGTAGGACAACTGCCCGCAAAATAAATACAAATATCATCCTCACATATCACATATGTATAGTTTGCTATGATGAAGTTCCATGATTTTACGAGAATATATTTAAAACTAGGGAAACGTAAATATGCACTGTCAAGGGAAGCTATATTTGCACAAGTTGGAGTTCCAAACAATAATCTCGCTGCTTTCCTGTTTGATTGATTACCAATTTTGATTGTTCTTAAATTTAGTTGTTCTTATAATTAATTGGTTAAACCTGTTGCTTATATTCTCAATGGGTTCCACAATATAGCTTTTATTGATATAAAAGAAGTTACGTCAATTTTTTCATCAAAATGGCTGATCTGATAATGTGAAACTTCGGAATGATGTGTATCACCATTATATTATTTTTTCTCATAAAAAATGGAATTTATTCGAGGAAACTAATTTACCCAAATGTTCTCTTGTGAGTTATTCTCATGAGGTTTTTAAAAACTTCGAAATGAGCTTTCTCACAAGTGGTGCAACCGATTGCACCTCAGAATTTTACAGTATCAAATTGAATGATGGCAGTAGTGTATTCCAAGTTTTAACTGAATTTGTACTCTCGTTTGACCTGTGGAGCGCGAACAAAAAAAAACACGCTCGTTTTTTTAGTACTGTGAAATTGAGTCTTTCCTCGTCAGGAACGAAATTAAAAAAAAAAAACATTTTTCACGGGCGGTACATGTTAAGAACTGTCGAGAGTTAGTCTACAATTACCAAAGTTTTTATAATTAGGAAATTATACGACGATTGTCCGACGATTGTTCGACGATTGTCTTAGATTGTGATTAAACCTGCAATATATATGGAAAAACACTGGCAAACATATCGTCAGTCTCAAAAGTGTGCATAGCATTATTAATCAGGGAACTAGGCTTAACAGAGAAACTTTGATAATTTGAACCATGCACTTATCACTGAAATTACTATTGGATAATGACAATAGGCCATTATATTAATTGCTCTTATAAATCTTCATTAGGTGCGTTTATGATACTTCTGATGAAGTACGAACTTCAAAGATTCCATATAATGAATGATGACTCAATTAAGAAATGTGATGCAAATTGTGAAATATTTTAAAATATAATTTGACCACCATAAATCAATATTTCAATGATTAGAATTAGTTCAGCGGTACTTCAACAGTAAAAGTAGAATCACAATGTACACTCAGTTTGTGAGGTAGTTTAGTTTCATATTTCTTAATTGAAAATTCTGAGAACAATTTGGAATTTCTATCATGTAGTTCTATTTGTATCTCCCTTTTTGAATGAGCGAAGTGGAGACTCAATATGAGCGTCTTCGATTTTTTTCGCTTTCCACAGGTCAAACAAAAACAAAAATGTTGATGCCACTTGGCATACACATATGTCATCATCTAAGTCTACACTGTATTGTTTTGAGGCGCATGTGGTCGAACCACTTCTGAGAAAAATAATTTCGAAATTTTGTTAAACCTCATGAGACTGACTCGGTGGGAAAATGAGGAAAAATAAATATCTATGAATGAATTCAAATATCTAATACATTTCAGTACACAAGTTTTATTTTCTATTTATATAATTTGTAAAAATCAGTTCTGTTAATGTCACGTGTAATTTTTTTTCATTTCAGAATGTGTCATCAACCTACGATAGTGAAAGCGTTACTACTAGCGCTGTGTTTGATGCGAGCGGCCACCGTGGAAGCAGAAATCGTCAAAAGAGCTCCGAGCGGCTTCATGGGCATGAGGGGCAAAAAGCAAGACAATGAAGAACTTATTTACGAGGACTTAGAAAAAAGGTCACCTGGAATGAGTTTCCAGGATATGAGTGGCAAAAAAGATCAAGATTTAAACATAGTCCAGGATGAACCTGAATATTATAACAAGCGAGCACCTGGCATGGGTTTCCAGGGAATGCGCGGGAAAAAAAATAATGACCTCAGTTTATTTGACGAGGTGAACAAAAGAGCGCCAAGCATGGGGTTCCAAGGCATGAGGGGTAAAAAAGATCAGAATCTAATCAGAGATCCAGAGTATTTTGAAAAAAGAGCACCGAATATGGGCTTTCAAGGAATGCGAGGCAAGAAAGATAATGACGTGAGCTTATATAATGATTTGAATAAAAGAGCACCCAGCATGGGGTTTCAAGGGATGAGAGGTAAAAAAGACCAGGACAACTCTTTTGGAACCGAACATGATTATGATAACAGAGATTTAGGTTTACTACAAACAAGTGAAAATAAGGAGAATGAAAGCGATTATGCGTCGGAGATGGACGACATTTGGGGAGAAGGATTCGAGAAAAGGGCCTCGTCTGGCTTTTTTGGAATGCGGGGTAAAAAACAACCGACATCCGGATTCTTTGGCATGAGAGGGAAAAAAGCGCCGTCTGGATTCATGGGTATGAGAGGAAAAAAGGTTCCATCTGGTTTCATGGGAATGCGAGGAAAGAAAGGCGGCGGTGGTGTGGATTTGAATGCACTTCTGGCTACGCTAGAGGATGATGAGCAGAGAGAACAAGCTGACGCACAACTAAGAGGGCTAGGAAGAGGAGAGACATCGGGTGAAATGATCTCGAATATGCGGACGAAGAGGTACAAGGCGATGTCCAACACGAAAAAAGCACCGTCGGGTTTCATGGGCATGAGGGGCAAGAAGTGGGATGCAGGTAAGAGTTAGTTATCGGTTATTTCAAAAAGTAAATGTTGAAAGAAAAACGTGGAAACACTGTTGGAACGAAATTCTATATGTTAGTATATTAATTAAGTATTTTTGAGATAAGGAGAATGAGGTTGCTTAACGTTTAATGGTTTAAAATAATTTTAAGAAGCGTATTTATTCAACTTTCCCCAAATTGATTTTAATATGATCTTTATAACCATTTGACATTTTTCACATCCAAAATTGAGTTTCGAGATAATATTATTTTCAAGTTCTCATTGCTTTAATGTTAATTTCATATCTCTGTGAATGAATTGAGCACTGCGTGTTAACTAGCGTGATGTAGTACACGAATACCTCCTGTACAAAACAATTACATGTTTTATAACACAAACGTAATTTTAGCAGAAATGTAACCGTTCTGCTATAATAAATTACCTCACGTACAGTGACTTTTTTCCCGTAACATATAGGCGAAGCGATTTCCATTAGTTTGTAATCGACGTTAGGCAGATGTCCTTATATTTCACTGGTTATTCAAACGTTATCGATTCCGCATAACGAATGGTTCGACTCACAAAAAAAGAACGGTTGTTTTATTCAGGTTTTTCAATTCGTTCAATCAGAGTGTTTTATGTCGCGTCTCTTGGGATTCGTTAAAAAGGTGAATTGTACTTCTGTTAGCTTTTTGGAAAGGTAATCTTCAATCGATTATTGATTAAATAAATCGACATGCAAATTAAAAGTCATTCAACTACTGTGTTTGTTAACACAAAACATTATTAGTGCACAAATGTGAAACATATAATAATTCTGTTTCATTCAACAAAATATTTTGAGCTGAATATATTCAGTACACGATTCACGTGTGAAAGATTATATTTTGAAAATTTATTTCAAATTGTGGAAAATGTAAGTTAATCAGTCAAAATTAGGCCTATATAAGATCACAGCTGGTGGCCCACGTAATAGTGATATAAAAAAGTGAATAATCAACTTTCAGATATTGATGTCAGTTGACAACTAATTCATACCATGATAGTCAGAGTGATTGAATCTCAACTTTTGAATGCATCATTAGAAAATTATCAATTCCAGAATTAATATGGAACCAATAGACAAAAATCATGTTCTCAATTTTAGAATGATAATTTTCACATATACCATGCAGTTTAGTTTCTATGATATAATTATAGCACTGACATCATTCATCAAATAATAAACATTAAAAAAAAAGTCATGTGAAAAAGTTTCTACAATTCACATTCATTCAACAAAAAGAGTATAACAAAAAAAAAATCTCATTCCACAAACGTTCATAAATTTTCCATACGTCTACCGTATTAAACGCGTAAATTATTCAACCACACCGCTCCCAGGCTTTCGCATTGTTCTGTTCAGTTTCTTTATCTACGATCACTATCTTTTACTAAAACCCCATGAAACGCATATTCTGATCTCTCTTCTGGTTGTCACGTAAAGGGCTACATTCATGAGCGTCGTACTGGTAAGCGTTTGGAATTGTAAGCATATATTATTTATATACCTTGATCTGGGGATATACTTCGTTTTATTGTGACCTCAATCTCTCGTAGTTATTTCTTTTCATTGAATTCTTGCGGTACAATCTTAACAATCTTATTGTAATATTTCGCGATACTTGTATTCACAAAAGACTGCAGGTCCGATCAACCGTCCGCCCTATTCCAAATCCCTAGCGCACGGGTAGTTCGCTCGTTTTGTTTTCCCCTTCGATGCAAGTAGCGCAGTTTGATTATAACTCAAAAACTATGGCATACTCACATAATCTGGTCTCATATCTTAAGTGAGATACATTTACACTAGAGTACGAGATAACCAAAAACGTTAAACGGTTATTCTACACAGACTTATATCCCTGAAATCCCTTTTGTTAGAATTCCTGTTAACCAAGCGATATAAGGTTCCCTTATAATTGTGAAGCATTTCATTTTGGACTGAGATCAACTTTTTATACTCAACTTCAACATTTTCAACTTTTTTTTCACTTCACATCGACTATCTTTGATTAAACCATCATGGTCGAGGTCAGAAACAAAAGAGAACGAGTAAAACAAGAGAAAATGAATCGCGAGGAAATAAATTGCTGTTCCCATGTGCAGTTTTACTCAAGCTACGAGTTGCCATTGTTGCCGTTGTTGTGTGAGAACCACTTTACAGTTGGAAAAATCGAGCAATATATGTAACATCTACCCTAGGGGCTAATGTACAACAACACACACACACACACACACACTTATATATATATATATATATATATATATATATATATATATATATGAGTAAACATTAGGGAATGACAGATTGGGTTAGAATTGACCAACTTCCGTAAGTTCCCGTCTGGTCACAATGATTGATAGACCCGGGATTAATCAGCACGAGAGATAGCAATTTTTTAATCATCCTTGCGTACTTTTCAAATTGATGAATGGAATTGTGTACTATACATGAGGTTGTCCTTATATTCTCGTCTATCTTCCGCAGGTTTGTTTTTTCTGTGAAATAAAATGAATATAGTTATCAGACTTTTGTAAAATACTGACTTTCTATATATATTTGAAACTTATACGAAACATACGTACACAGTGTTTCAAGTTTAAAACTAAAATCATCTATGATATATTTATATAGCTTTAAATTCACGATTTATGTTTGTGGATATGTTTGTTTTTGTTTTTGTTTTTGACCATTTCTGAAATCCTTATGACTTTGCATCCGTAGCAAAAACACTGAGAGTCGAGGGTTGGGTCTCTATAAACATGATGACCGCAAATCTAATGTAAAACACAGAACGATTACAATCAGTCCCTGATCTGAATCTTTACGAACAAGTACGAACAAGTCCGAATTAGTACGAACAAGGGTATATAAATGGATTAGAAGAGTAGCTAATTGATGTGAACTGTGCGGCGTCATCTTAACCACGAAAGTTCATTGCTATATTTCTTATACGTTATATTATATACCGCGTAGGCAACATAATATATGCAAGTCGTTAATATTACAAGTACGTTAATACTACAACATTGAAACTTTCACACAATCATATAACGAAGCTTTCAATTTTAGGTAAGATTGGGTTAGTTTTAGGTAAGGTAGAATTCGTTCAGTTTTGGCTGGTGCGATCAGGTTATGTTGAGTTGATTTAAGTAAATTTATGTTTTTTGAAACAACAAAAACTACATGAGATACCCCGTTACATACCCCGTTCTGTGAATAGGCTGTGAATAATCATTTTCATAATATTAAAAACAAATATATATATATACATATATATTTGAAACAACAACAACTACATGAGCTACTACATACCCCGTTCTGTGGATAGGCTGTGGATGGTCATTTTCATAATATTAAAAACAAATATAAATTCAATTGGACAAATCATTCACTAAAGCATGTCGCAGAGGTTTTTAATTTTCGAAAATAAAATTATCCTGAAAGGAGGCAAAAATAATGATCTATTTTTGGTAAAATCGAACACTTTTTGTATTCATATGAAATATGTAACGATATATAATGGTCCGTTCTCAGACTAGAAAAAACTAACTACGTTGGTATGCGTAATTCACCTGCATTTTGCGTTCTTCGACTTATACTTATAACTTCGACTTATGTATATTATGTAACTGTTTTTGCTTCCTAACTTTACAAAAAGATAGATTATTGTGTTAACGAATGTAGGAAAGTATGCCCCGTATGCTCTTGAGTCTGAGATGAAACGCACTAGGTTGGTAATCAGTACCTGAGGGACTGGACAGAACCCAGAGGTAGTCAAAGTTAGGTTTGAAGAGATAGAAAAGACAAAGTAGAACATGAGTAAGAGAAAGCTTATTCATGTTCAACTTTCTACGAACAATTTAAGGTTGAAAAAATTATCCTGAAATGGAAGTGACGTGCTTTTATATGAATAAACTAGAAGTTTGGTGTCAGTGTCTAGACAGGTCACGAAATTGTGCACATATATTTTATTTAGGCCCTACTCTATGATATTTACTTCAATTTAGCTTCTCCTTGTTCATCCTTCTTAGGTACGATTCAAAGTTGAAAAGACTATTCTGAAATGGAAGTGGCATGCTTTAATATGAATGAACTATAAGTTTGGGCCATAGTCTAGACAGGTCACGAAATTGTGCACATATGTTTTGTTTGGGCCCTACTCTATGATATTAACATATTTTAACTAGGAAAACGCAGCATTTGCATTGTAAAATGAACGAAATATTTAAGATGGAATGGACGCGAAATGGAAGCAGATTGATTTTGAAACTATTAATAAGCAACTACTGTACCTTCTCTAATTTGGTCTTTTGATTATTTTGATATCAGTTACATTTCTATATATTACCATATTAATATTTATAATACCATTTTTTCAGAGAAGTACTAATATATTTCACCTGTTGCTATTTCTTATGTTTAATTGTTCTGAAAATATTTCAAAAATTCTATAATGGACAATTGAATGGACGACAATTACAATTTACGATCCATGTAAGACTAGTAAAATTATGTGTACTTTCTCTTTTTTAAATTCCTTGAAATTTGAAAATATTTGTATTAGTTATTCCCTTTGGATTATTCTCATGAGGTTTTCCATACTTTATAAATGGTTCATCTTGGAAGTGGTTTGACCGATTGCGCCTCCAAACTAAACAGTATCGAGTTAGATAGTAACATATGTACATACAGTACATGCTATATATCATACAAATTGGTGCTTTCGTTTGACCTGGGGAGAGCGAAGAGAAAACAATTTTGTATTCTCAAGTACCTTTAGAATCGAGTCTTCGCTTATGTTCTTCCGAAATGATATTCTGAAAAGATTTTATCATATTTATATAGTTTGTTTTTATTTCGAATTGGAGCTGTTACATTACAAGCTATCATTTCAAAATTGCATTCAACATGTGCATCCACAATGCGCTGCGTTCAAGAACATTTAATTATTCATTCTTTGCAAGTCAATCTTGAAAACTTATACCGACAATGTCTTAAAATTTCAAGTACTCACAATAAACATCATCTAGAGATATGTTGAAATACCACTCATTTAAAAAAAAAAAAAATCAGAATTCTCAATAGATTTCATGTAGAGAATATGGCCAAAAATAACTGCGATGGAACGTAACGTTTTCTCAGTTTTGACGTATTTTATATATATAATACGTGTATTTTCATGAAAGAAATATTATTATCAAATATGAGACGTAGTCAAATGGATTCTATACATATTACTTGATGTATTCTATATGTAAATATTAAATAATATATTTTTAAATGGAACAAATGGGGGATACCGTCAGCGAATAATTGATATATAATACGTCGACGTCTCTAATATTGCACAAGAATAAAACATGATTCAAGAGTTGAAAGCGACTACATGGTTTGCCAGCCGAGTGGAAAGTATATTCTGAATGTTTGAGAGATACAGATAAGGTTTGGAAATGTGGGAGCAGTTTCTAGAAAATGTCCCAAGAGGCGCCTAACGTACAAGAATAAGTCGTGTACTATCTATCTCACAAAAAGTTTCCTGGTCCTAGAGCTGTAAGAAAAATACGACCACCGATTTGTTTCTGAAGAAAAAGGTATTTGACAAGACGATTTTGATTTCCTTTTCTATCCAGTGGAAGTTGGAGTTTTGTTCTCCGCAGTGATCGAATGAGAACATTTCTTGTGTGGGATGGTCACTCAAGGTAAAAAATGAATTATATATATCAATTCATAATTCTTTTCAGTCTCAATTTTATTTACAAAACAAGATAACAAGTAAATCAAAACAAAGATATATAAACGCGAACAAAATATAAATTAACACTGCGAGATCAACATTAGGAAGAGAAGATCGAATCCTGCGTGAGAACTGAATCTGTTTCATGTTAACCACGAAGGATAATCAAGGAAGATATCAAAGATATTCACCCAAGGAAGAGAAGGGGAGGATACAAATAATTCGCAGTGATCATTTATTTTTCAATCGTGTCTGAGGTCCAGGTGTTTGTATTCATTCAGTTAATTCGTTTAATGAAAATCAAGGTGCATTGATCTAGACTGTTCTAGTAAATAAGACTACACATACACGACATGACAAGCATTTGAAAATTGTTTCGTCAATATACTCGTGAATCGAAATAACGATAATATCCTAGAATAATAATATCCAATATATACTATGATGGAATAGAAATGTAATAATATATATAACTTATATATGAATATATAGATAGAAATATATATAATTATATAGAGAGAGATAATAGGTCTACAATACGATGAAATATAATTTCTGGTGACAAGACCGCTCTGAAGTCTGAAACAACCTAGAGGCTCCTAAACGGTCTCACTATCTCTTCCTTGGCCTTATTTGGGTAAACAATGATTGAACATCAAGATTGTGATGTTAAGAAAAACATATTATACACAAGAGGAAAAACTTATTGCCGGTTAAGTATAGTACGTGAAAACGCGTATTACATTTATGACATACGATATTTCACGAGGGCCGGATGTCTATCCATAAATTTATTTTCTGGGGGGATGGAGTATACACGTAATTCGACTAATGACTCGTGGTTTAGCGTCAATTCACTGTTCTTGACGACAGATAGGTTATATAGCGGACGAATGAGTATGATAATGAGAGAATTAAGAGATGATTACAGTTACCTTGCCCACACAGTGGAACTCGAGCACGCGTCCGTATGGATTGAGATTTCAAAGCAGTGCATCAATAATTGTCTGAGCCAAACGGACGACTTTGTTGTATCAACGTATTATTCTCAAAACTTCATGCGACCATGAACATGATAGCAATCACTGTTCGATGTTGTCCGTAATTTTATCATTGGAAACTCGTTCGCTTTTTATAACATTGTTTTCCCCATAGATAATTAAACTTGATGCTCAATTCGCGTATTATGTTTTACTTTGACATGTGTAACACAATGACATCATCAAAAGCGATGTCATATATTCATTTATATTTCTGATTAACACATTCCAGCACACAGTTATATGTGATACAGGTTCAGTAAATGGAGTTCATTGCATAGAAATACTAATCTGTTGACATTTTGAATGATAAAATGTTATTTAATGATACAATTGAACTATAGATTCATTTTATTACATGGTTTTATGGAGAAGAGTTATTGACAATGCAGTTGTATTGGTCCGAAATCATTATATTTCAGGTTCATTTCGTGAGAGTGCATTGAGTATAATCGTTGAGAAAAATCAAATGTAATTCGTTCGGAGTAACAAAGCTCTATCCTCTAATGCACAATCATACAGATCATTTAATCACACTCTCAGTTTTATTTACGGTTGGATATTATTTCATTTATGTTGTTTGATATGTAATGTTTAGTCAATATCTAGAATGCAAATTATGATTATGTTCGAACCTTGTTATACGTAATAAATAAAATGTATAGCTGAAACAATTCATAAAAATAACATCCGAGTAATTGAATAGCCTACCACAAAAAGGCAATCATACTTTTCTGCACAGGCATGCGAACGCGCAGCATATGTTGTACGATAAGCGAGATTAGTTTGTGAAAAATACTCGAAATCTATACACACGTTGGTTTTGAAATTTCCCAGGTATATCCAGAACGCTGTGGAAAAAAATTTCCCGCCAGGCTATTTTACAGAATTTAAATGATCATGAAACGTTATCAGTGCAAGATACGGAATCAATAAACTCGTATTTGGGTGTTCAGGTAGTTAATAATTGTACTCAATACGAATGATCCACATTCATGAAAACGGAGAGATTATTTGTATAAACAATTAAATTTACATTTTCACAAATAGAACATACTAATTATTATTGAACTTAATGCGGATGTTCATTATGGGTAGACAGTATTTCAGAAAATACGTCAAGAAATGTCATGAAGCAGTTTTTACTACAACTAATCAAACCGAAAGTCAATATACGACAGTTTATAATGCGATATTCAAGCTGAAAATGTTATGCTGCGTGTGGACCGCCTTGACCAGTTTTCATTCTACTTTTCAAGATGACAGGTGAATGAAACAGAATTTGAAAATTGTTAAATACATTTTTTTTCATTGTGAACTCTACTAACTTTTTAAAAAATCGGATCTAGTTTTTGTCCTACTTTATTTTCCTTATATTATTCTGAGAGGTGTTATGCAAAGTGGAATCATCAATTTCTCAAAATATACTCAAGTTTAAGACCATAGATGATTAGTTATGTCATAGATTGGTAATGCCTTGAAAAACTTTGTATTAGTCGGTAATTTCTTACCAAATATGACAACAACAAAGACAATTCGATTTGATTTGACTGGATAACTTCGCCTCCGCTATGACATATAGAAATATAGAAATGTTGGTGAAATCAAATAGTACCAACTACCAAGATTTAAGAATCCTTCTTTACAAGATATGAAGGTTGTTTATCTATCAATCTTTCGTATCCTAGGTTAGACGGTTTTGACTTAGCAACGAGCAGTGCCATGAATACAGAATCGTGGAATACATGTTGAGATAGACGAACAGAATGTTGACAGAACCATTTAAATATCGTTTACTATTCAACATAAACGAATCATAAACGTCCGTAGAACTTTCGAAATATTGTAAATACATTTTCTAGCAAAGCTATATTTTAATAGAAAATACATGTGCTAAGGTGATATTGCATTATCATCCTATATCATCAATATGAATAAATATGTAAGCTGAAAACAAAAGTATGTATCAAATAAGTACTTTCAAATAATAAAATACTTATGATTGAAATAAATACTCTGCATGGCTTCAGGTGGAATTAGAGCCAATAACCTATACGATTCGCTCTCCAGGTTTTTTTTGTAGAAAAATGTGTAAAATTTAAACATAGATTCAATTTACATATTAATTTCGGAGATACATTTCATGTTACTGCAGGTGTACATTCATTTTAAGTGTAATTGCGATCTACAATGATAACTGAGAGTGGGTGAATGTTTATTGAGGTATAATATGACATACTCTAATCTACCTAATTAAGTGGTTGAATCATAATATGACCGAGTGAACCACGGTTCTTCGGAGTGAAATAAAGCAAGTAATTTATCAGAATACTGAGCATCATTGGTAGATTTCCCAGGGGAGCTGTCACAACGTACCATTGTGTGAAGTGGTACGAGAAACCTGTAGAGCTCGCCTTTACCACTAGGATGGTCGGTAACACGTTAGCTTCAAGCTATTGAGCCTCGGTACGTTACATTTCACTGAACAAAAGTATCCAGAATAATAACAAGATGATAATGTGGTATTTATATCTTAACATACCAATACACACCCACACACCCATACACACACCTATAATTATAAATATATATATATATATATATATATATATATATATATATATATATATATATATATATATATAATTTCATTATATATAGCAGAATCTTGAATAAGAAAAATCTTCTTTGTCACTGTTTTCAACACGGTCAAAACGCCACTGTTTTCAACGCAGAAAAAATACGAGATTTGTTAGAAATGGGAGACCGAACGAAGAGTAATGAATGAGAAGGTGTGTATATGAAGTCCCATGTGGGGATTGTATTTTGACTCATGTGGGACAAACTGAAAGAAGGTTTGAGTTCCGCCTAAAAAAACATGTGAGAGCACTGGAGAAGAAGGACATACTGAATTGTGTGGGGATAACATTTCGCGGAAATAGGGCATTTTATAAATTTTGAAGAAGATTGAAGTATATCAAAAGATCTCTTATTGCCATAGACTAATAAGAGATGCCACTGAAATCAAAATAGGATCTGAGATCATGAATTAAAGAAATGATGGGCATAGGCTACAAGACGGTTAACGTTCTATTTCCTGTTTTGTGAAATAATTGTTACATCAAGGATAAGCCGATAGAGATAGGAATGCTTGTTTCACAAACTTCCATGTGTACAAATCAAGTCCAAAGTATCAACGGGTCTATAAGTAGAAGTGTGGAGGAGAGGTTAAAAGCTGATATTGGAAATGATGTGAACGTACAATCATTAATGGACGCTCATGAAGACTGTCTGAAGATTTCAACAGAATAGAAAGTCAAGAAGTTTTTTGAACCAGTGGAAGTACTTTGAATTGTTTTCATTATTAATATTGCTTTGTTAGTGTTTGTCTTCTGTTTTGTTCCAAAAAAGAAAAAATTGTTCTATTTCTCCATTCATAGATCTATGGTAATATTTATAAGGTGGACACTTTTCAATTAATAACTGTTACTCGATCATCATCAATGCAATTTGTCTCGATGCATCGTTTTAAATTTAATATGAATTGTTGAACAACACAATAATAATGCGAGACTTGTATGAATATCATGAAATAATAATTAGTTGTGGGAGCCTACATTAATCAATATAGGCCTACATATACACATGACATCGACATATTCTGCATCCCATATATTTATATCATATATAGGGTACCTGAGGAATATTGCTTATCAAATAAAATATATACTGCATACTGAGGACAAAAGTCGTACATGACAAGTATATGAAAATTCCATAGAGATCTGAAACACCGAATAGTCAGTCGACATATGCCTGTGTACAGATCAACTAAATCCAACGCATCTAGCCGCATGATCTGTTTCAAGAGCTGTTACATTGCACGACAACAGAATATAACGTATCATCTCTCCCTTTAAACATACCTACACAATCTGTTGCTGTAACGAGAACGGTCTGTTTCTATCTCTTACGCTCTCACGTTTTCATCAATGATTGATGTGTTTATTCCTTTCTAGCATCAAAACCCCCTCCCATACCACCCTCAGTAAACGCGGGAACCCGCCTCCTATATTTCGAGAATTGATAGCGTGGTGATCACTTTGACTTGAACCGAGACTTGAACCCAGTACCACTTAACACCACCACCACAACCAAGTCAAGCTTGGTTTAAGGTTCTCATTCCAAGTGGTATAGTCAACACCAAGACGTTGTTGAAGGGAACATGAACATGATATTCTTCTGACTTTTTATACTGGGTATTCATGTTTTTATTTGTAGGGATAGCTAAGCAAATTTTAATTTCTGGGGGTGCTGTGCAAAAGATTATATTGATTACACATTCTTAGAATGAACTTAAAATAAAATGAACCGAATTTTCCATATAATTTTTAAAATTATTTTCAAAAATTTTCATTTACATTCATTCATTTCATTCATTTTCATTTATTTCATTTGAAATAGTGTAAACTATAAACTTTTTGAACATGTTCTGTTATATTGTTGCTGAATAACGAAAAGGAAAACCGGCATATTCAACGGACACTGATATTGAAACACTATACAGCACATTATTCAGTTTCGTGTATGTAACAGATTGGCAAGAATATTGGAGGTAGATTTTTCAAGTTCTCCTTAATTTGGAGAGAAAAGAATGTGTAGGCCTGAATTGTTTCCAGTTGGTCAAGTGTAAAGTGTATTTTATTTTATCACGTAATATGGCCGTTCATGGAGGGAGTGAATTCACACTGTGTTGTATATAGTTACAGAAGAGTGAACTTGTTGTCTTCACTGAAATACATTTCAACTAAAACACTCTGATTAGTCTAATGGCCATTATGCAAAATTCAAAGAATTTATAAATATAATTAACTTTGGATTTGTTTTCATATGAGTTTTCTAATGTGTTTTCTATTTGCTTGAATATCAAGCAGACTACGGAATTCCACCCGAATACATACATATTTTAAAAAGATACACATTTTCAATGGCGAATTGATTTTCACCATAAACTTGGAGAAGTCAAGAACCACGTAAAGTAGTCGTTGTTATATGTGTTATATGTTAGTCGTTGTTATATAGAAGTATGTACAATAGTAATTAGATTATGAGTATGGATTATTCATCCATTATTTTGAAAATTGTTTGTATTCTGCTCCTTAATAGGCATTCCTAATATAATTCCTGAAATAATCATTCGAATGTGAACAGATATCAAATCGATATTAACCACTAAAAATGAAAAAACTAACTAAAATGCAAAAATGGAAATACTACTAAAATGCGTGCCAAGTGATCGATACAAATATCTGTGAATTTCGTCAGTTATTACCTACATTGCAAACCATTATTAAAATATCAATTTCTGACGTTAAAAATAACGCAACACACTGACATGATTCTTTGACAAAAATTGAAGAAAGTCTTGTGAATATTAGCGATCAACGGATCATCAACAGCAAGTACCTATAGAAGACGACGCATCGATTCCCAACATTACTACCCGATCCGATTTGAAAGGAAACAGTAATAGGATTGCAACCTCTGTTGAAAACAAAAGATCACTTGGAAAAGCATGTATTCAATTGATAACATTCATTCGATAAATATAAAATATTTATTCAATTATTTTCTTGAAAACGGCACGTGCGATTTGCATACAAATTTGTAATAATATGTATCATTCTAGAGTTCACATTCAGTGAAAATGTGAAGTTATTTAGAAAGATTCTATTTTGAAAAATTTCTTGCCTAGCCTAATATTATGGAGATTTTCCAAACTTTGAGATTATATTTCTCAAAAATAGTCTGACCGCTTCAACCCGAAAACTTCACAGTTCCAAGTTGGATAAGTCTGCGTGTACATAAAAAGTTTCATGTAGATCAGTCAAACCCAGTGTGATCTGTGCAGTGGGTATACAAACAAACTTGAAAACAAAAAACACACAGACAAAGCTTCATAGGAGTGGGATGGATGTCTTCGCTATCGCTCAACCAATTAAAGTTCAAATAATGAATTAAGATGAATGCAAATCACTATGAAGGAAAAAATTAATTCCTGAATAAAAATCAATATATCGGTGTATTGCTTCATCATTATCGATTAAAAGGTTAACATAGTATTCATTGATCTATATAGTAACACCATCAGGTAAATATTTAATGCATATAGTATTGATTGATGTTGCATCAAAGAAAATGAAGACTGACAAAAAGTAGTTATTATTTAAATAACTCAATGTTTTATAAATTAATCGGTGATTGAGACTCAACTATATACAACTACGTAAAACTATGAAACCATACATTCTACTCTACATCCTCATTTCTCTGTAAAATTTAAAATATTTATAAATTCGTTGCGGAAATCCCTAGCGAGTGCAATCAGCTTCATCTGTTTGATCCTCAGAGGTTGCCACAGGACAAAGTCGGATGATAGAAGAATTTACAAACTGACTGATGAAGACATATAGGTTCATGCAGTTCTTCTGTCCCCGACATAAATTACAGTTGCTCGCTCCATTCTATTCAAATGTGGCATATAAAATGCATTGCCTCAGGGCGTATGTTTTCTCATTAGCGGTAGTATAATGACCGTGGAAGAGTTGCATGACGTATGGAGGAAATTTGTAAATGTCCACTGACTCAGGAAAAGAATGTATTGTTTATATATCTACGCTTTTGATTCAAATACTTTCGAATGGTATTGCAAGATGGTATGTCAAATGTTCGATGAACACAATAGCCTTATACCTCATGTATATTGTATGAATATATATGTATGTATGTATATATATATATATATATATATATATATATATATATATATATATATATATATATATATATATATATATATATATATATATATATATATATATATATATATATATATTATAAAAATGAAGTTTTCCCATTTTAGCCATGAGGTAAAAACTTGTCTCGGCTACGATCATTCATTGAACCGTAGTTTATGAAACTGAACAATGGAAATTGATGAAAAAGCATCAACTTTTTTCATAGAGTTTCTGTTTTCACAATTTTCATTTCACATGGAATATATTCGTAATGTATTCATACTGAACACGAATCTCATCACTTTCAATATTATTTTGTTTTATTCCATATTGTCGATCAGAGTTGATAAAGCAGTTCTACATTTCGTAGATTCTTCTAGGCGTATATATCGAATATGGTGTCTATTATTGATGATTGGACTCATGATTCTGTGAAAGGAAAAGTAGTAATATTGTTGTTCCAGTTACTTTTTTATGAGAGGCAATCTCTTCCTACCTTTCATTTTTGGCAATATCTATAAAAACAATCCACTCTGTAGCGTCGTAGTAAAAAACTAACATGACAGTAGGATAAATGTATATGGAAGTATACGTAAAGGATCAAGCTACAAATTGTAAATTTGTTATACAACATAACACAAAACTGAAAAACTGATCACAATGATTTCTGGTGTGATTTCACCATTTTTACTGCAGTCACTAGAGTACCGGTAAATCTAGATTTCCATTTTATTTCTAGAATGATAAATAGTTATATAGGTATTCGTATAGGTTTGGCCCAAAACAAAATGATATACCTCAAAGTGTAGTGCCGCATAAAATGTAGCAGAATTTGAAATATTCGGAGATAATCAATTCCAAAATAAGACCCCTCCCTATTTTACATATACTGAATTCTTTGTAGTCAAATAGCATTTAAATTGTATTTTTAAAGTGACGAACAATTCAATGACAGAGATAACCAACAGCGGAAACAGCTTCAATTGACAGTCAAGTATTGCTATCACCATGGATACTCATGTTATTGTTTCTCAATACGGCTAAGGCCATTGCTCGGCGGTTGAATAGAAGGCTGGTTTTTGAGGTCGCATTAAAAATAGGAAATAGCAGAAATGAGTAATTAGTCAAATCATATGGTATAAAAAAATTGAGAATGTGTATACATTACTAAAAGTTAATAAAATAAATGACAGGGCCTTCGTTTCCTAATTCCTTCCTGCATAAACTTATGGCCCGTGCAACTCAGATAGATGAAGATAGATCATCCAAACTCAGGTGTTATAATCGAATAAACAAGTTTTGAATTATTCACGTATTATTTTACATACTATTTCATGGTTATCATCATTATTGTCGAAACTCATTGTCTGTTATATCATTGAATTGGTTGTAAATAGCATTCTCCTGATGTAGGTCTACATTAAGAATAAATCTCGAATATAATCCTATACATATTATCATTGACTAAATATCTTCAGTCAATGATATTATGTTTCCTATTCGGTACATATCACAAATAATTTTTTTCTCTTAGCACGTTTCAATCCACGGAAACATTCAAAGAATCTAAATACTATTATTTTAAATTGTATTCCTGAAAAAAAAAATATATCCAGGCACTTGCTGAATAAGAAATTACATACCTTGATAAGAATTCAAAGTAGTCAGTAAGTCAGAAGTTTGTCCCACGAAAAAGATGATGTAATAACACACGTTTGCACACTGTGGCAAACCAGAATGTAATAACCTACATCAACGAATGTAGGTCTCGCTGCCGTTACTCCCCCGTTCAGCTGAACAAGCTTAAGAGTCCATGGGAGTCGATTAGCGGATTATAATTTTTTTGTGAGTTTTGAACGGTATAAGATATCGAAATTCTGAAAACAAGGTACCACAGATATTCTTGATACCTTCATGATGGTGTAAGTGATAACTATTTATCCCATACCGCATAATTTTCAGATGTATACGTTTAAAAAAATTGTTTTTTTAACCGTATACGCATGACAATCAGGCATGAGATAAATAGTTATTACTTAAAGTATCATGAAGGTATGACAAATATCTGTGTTTCCTGGTTTTTAGAATTTCGATATCTTATACCGTTCAAAAGTTATCATCAAAAAACTGATATTCCGCTAAATCGACTCCCATGGACTCTTAATACACGTACCAATAAGATTTACGGATGAAATTCCCATATTACAGTGTGTCACCTGTATTATGCACGGAATGTTAATAAATGTTCAACTTGTTTGTTTTAGGACTCGATACACGTCGCCCACAACTTGCCGAGACTCTATGAACAACAACCCAGAAATGAATCAACCCCTTCAAACCCCCCAAAGGAACGCGAGCTGCAAGTAGCATCATCTTTACTGTGTAACATATCCTATTAGTAACCCATCAAGTCTACAAAGCGTACACCTTTAGCATACCTTTGTAAAATTAAACTGTTTCTGAAAGTATATACATATACACGTAACTGGAAAGAGAATCCCTCCACGTATTAAAAGTATTCTTGAACATAAATAAGTATTCTATTAAATGATTCTTGACATTGATTACTGTAGTTGTTGATATAGTTAACTTGAAGAAAAATAAAATAATATTTGAATTATTCCCGTACAGGATTTACTATCTAACTGTTTTATCTATATACCCGAGTTAATTTAGTCCCTAAAGACTAGCTATTACATACATTACTTGCCTATGTGTGATTCTTTTTTCTCCAAATAGAAACTACTATCATGATGACAATGACATATCTTTATCCTAGATCACATAGTTATATATGCTAGATTTGTCTAATGTAACTTCAACAAATAACAAACACTCCTTAGTTATGTATACAGAGTGTGCAGTTTGCCCATCTATGTTCTATTTCTGGATACTAGAATATTTGTTACTCCAGAAAATAGCATTCAGTTAATCAGCATAATAGCTGTACTCAGTTATTTGATCAAATACAATGAACGAACACTGAGAATAGCAGAAGATGAATACACTGACATAGAAAAAATCAAATCAAACAAAATATCTATAATATAATAGTTGAAAATTGTATTCTTGATTGTATTGGCAATTAAAAATATTTTTCCCAAATACTTTGAGATCATGGCAGTCTTGATGATATATCTTTTGAGAATGTAATATAGATATTATATAAACTTTAGATTGGAGAATGGGAAGCTGATAAGGTGATATCAATAGATTATATTGGATTATGATGGACTTTAATCCTTATAAGTTACATAGATGCTAATTATATAAATATATATATTTTGAACCCATATTTAGTTGATGCTCCATTGGATTGATCATTCCATAATATCCGAATGTGAATAGCTATTATTGTTACTGTTTGTTAAATATAATAAACCACATTAATTATTGTCAGATTGTGAAGAAGAGAAATGTATAAGTATATAGATACTTACATATCAATAAAATGGCAATATACTGTAAACAGTTTAATTAAACCTATTTCTTGACCAGCATAATCAAAATGACAAATGATTTGTTTTTATTGACTATGCACGGCCCAAGATGGTATGACTCAAGGTAATATATTATTACCTGGGGTCACAGAGCACCGTGGACTATGTATACACATGTATCTTCAATTCATATTTCACTCATCATTCATCATAAAGCAGGTATAAGTCACAATTTAATTGTCTTACTGCACAGTCTAGTTGCACATGTTTCATATGTTATCTTCGCTGACTCAAAACGATTCAAAGAACATTTCCTTAGTACATTCGAGGGGAGTTTGAATAAAGAATCAATTCAATTTCGAACTATTAGTTTCAGAAAATACTTTTATAGCCAATTCATGAACATTCAGACAAGGTATATTTCTTCCAGATTTTTGAAAAAAAAATCAATACTTCGGTAGGTCATTCGATCGATCGTACGTAGCATTCATGCATATACTAACACATACATAATTACTGCTATGACTACAAAGGGGTAACGCACGTTTAATATAGAAATAATTGGCGTTGGTATTGATGTCCCTAAGGAATTGAAGGAACAAAATTGACTAATAATATTTTTCATATCTGATAATATACAGGCACTACATAGGCATATACAGCTTATATGAACTTTCTATGATAGACACAAATTATCAACAATAATAGTCTAAGTAGTATAAGTGCATGATCTAAGTAGTCTGAGTAGTCAAATTGTTTTCTAGGGCTCGGTATTACCAAGTCCAGTTAGCCTTTATCTGAGAGTTTGTGAAATAAAATAACTCTAAGCTGCCAGTTAGAACTACTTCAACGTTGATAATTATGGTCTAAATAATTGAATTAAGACTGGGTCTGACCGTCCCGCATACGATTTCTCGTTCGGCTCGCGCATGACGTCATATTGTTTACAGTACCTGAAGGACCTGAACGCAAGAAATATTGAGACGGACGATTGTTTCGATATTATTATACCTTTCAGTTTGTATCTAATCAAGACCAATTTTGTGGGTATACTCCTAGTATACATGAAAACGAAGGTTTCGAACCCATGCCCTCCTCTTTATTCCATACCCCTAGCGCAAGTGGTTGGTTTCTTGTTCTTTCGTGGTGGCAAGTCTAATCAAAATATATATAAATATGCGTTTCACGTTATTGGAACGTAGGCGTATTTATATTCCATCGAGTAGACCTATATAAGAAAGGTGAACAGTTTTCAAAATTCTGGACATAAAGACACCTAAAATGCACAGCAAATTGAATATTTCAATGTGGAAGATGAGCAAACTTGGAATTCACAAACTTGAATATTTCATGAAATAAATTACTCTCCTACTTTTAGCAAGGATAAAGCATTAGATGATTTAAACCGCCATGTTCAACAAAGACATATTTGAGTCTTACTTCTATAGTTTCACTTAACATAACTAACGGTAAGTTGGGTAAGTTACCTTACTTTTAGAGTAGCACAGCATACAAGAAGAACATGACATTCAAGTGCATTTCCAGGTCGAAACGCTCGAGTGTTAGTGATGAGAGGTATGTATACGATCGATTGTAACCGCCAACGCTAATATTGTGTTACCTCAGCACCACCTACATACATACATGCGAACTTTCAGCACTTAACCAACCTCAAAGCCAAGAAAGTGTATGCTAACGACAAAAATTATGAATATTTTATCGAAGACTAAACATTTTTATTCGTGTCTTTGAGATGTTAGCATCCTTCACCTTTTTTCGTTGTTTAAAAGCGTCGAAAAGGGATGCATTTTCTCTGAATGCGAATTAAATATGCATGAGAGAAGAACGTAGACAGGGCTTTGGTACGCCTTCCCAATGATTATTTAATAGTCGTCCCAATTGTTTCTTTCAGAGAGATTTACATGTGATAATACGATTTTCAGAATGATTAATCTATATTTGTATCTCATTTAAGATTTGATTTGTTTGTTAAATGAGTTATCATATTTGAATTATTCTTTGGGGTGGTAAGATCGCTCTCGTGGTGCCCCGTTCAAACGATCTAATCTTTCATACATATAGCCTTAATTGGGGAACAATGATTTTGTATCATGTTTCGATGTTATTAATATACATATATATATATATACATATATATATATATATATATATATATATATATATATATATATATATATATATATATATATATATATATATTTGTATTCATAAAATATGAAGGTCGGCTATACTAACACAAATATATCCGAAATATTTACAAAGCTATGGTATTTTGAAGTCAATGATTTTCCAGACTAGTTTTACGTTTAGAAACTTCACGACAACTGTTACTATCACGTGGTGTGAATGAATGGAATTTGGTGTGGTTGTACATATTTGAATCCCTGAACTAGTTTTCGAGTTTCCGAGTTTTAAGATTCGAAGTTTGAAAATGTAATATATTCTATTATATGGGATTTTGAAAATACTGTGTTTTTTCTTTAAACTGGATTTGTTATTTTTGTATGAGTATTTCTCTTCAAAAATAGTTCTGTGAGTACCACTAATCAAAATTTGAATTTATAAATATATTTGGATCAAATTGCGACGAATCACACTCCACAGGTAAAAAGATTTGTTTGATCAATCTGAATTTATTTGTGGTAGCGCACTCACAACTCATATCATTATAGCTTTTGGTCCTGATTGGTTCAACCACGTTTAAGAAAAAAACATATCTGAACAAATAGAAACCAAAAAATACGAAGAAGAATTTGTTTAATAATTTGAATGTCAACCGAATATTAAAAAAACAATCATATTCAGAATAGTGCATAGTTTCACATGAATTGAATCAGCCGTTTAGGAGAAAAATTGAAAGTATGATTTTCCTAAATCGAATCCAACTAATAAGATAAATGTTTATTTCTGTCATTATCTCAATGTTTCATTGTAAAGTTGCTCATGATCATTTATAAGAGAATGATACAATTCACGTCGTGTGAGTGATGAGATTCACTAAGATTTCCAAAATACCACTTAATAATATTGAGAGGTTTATTGGAATTAAATTGTAACCTTCTACCTCCTACTTCCTAAATTTCCATAATACATTCAATTTACACTCTTCTCATCATTAATATTTCTTCGGATATAAAGACGGGTCATTTTGCATCTATTTAAAAAAAAATCGAGTGTCATTTGTGGATGGTTGTGGGTAAAATCCACATAGGTAGGCCTATTATTTTAAATTCTCATTCTGACTATCTATAACTTAACTTTAATCATGACCATTTTCTATAATATTTGATAATAAAAACATGATTTTTGAACGCCATCTTTGTTCCGCCATCTTGAATTCTTCAGGGTGTCAGAGGTCACCTGCAAGTGGCACTTACATGTTTGTGGGTATATAAATGGAATGCCGAAAACCGCTTGCTTCCAACACGATCGATGGAGCCCATGGGATACCGCACGCTCACAGACTATTTGTAAAACCGTTTGTAGCAAGAATATTTTCACATTGATTCACAACATTGTTTGCGTCAGACAACAAGTTATTATTTTAATCACCAACAACAATTATATTCAAGTTACTTATATCACCAATTATGTGATTTGGTTCCTCAACAAAACTTCGTAGTTCGTTCACTACTGGAAGGTCTATATAATTGTTTTCATATTTCAGCACTGTCGGTGTCGGTGGCGTTATTGGCGTCGGTGAATAATGACTAAGAGTCGACGGGTAAATGAGATGGAATGCTATTTTTGCATCAAGTGTTTCTGGATAATGGGATAAGTAGTCGGTTGTGGCCTGTTGTTAAGGAACCATCCCAGTATTGACCTGAACGCCAGAGGAAAACCATGAAAAACCCCTGTCAGGATGGTCCTGGTGATGGAATCGAACTCCGGTATCCTGCGACGTTTCAGTGTGCTACACACTCAACGTGTATATGAATACAATTTTCTTATTCTTCTCATTTGGTTTTCAATTGATGTAAAAATTTTGCACTGAAATTTTGTTCCAATAAATCGGCTAATCCAATTTATGTCAAAATCAATTGATTGATAACGCACAATTAATAAGTTTTACTTTATAAATTGCATTGAAACCGAACTTCATTGATTTGAACTCAATCGATTTATGGAATAATGTGTCTCATTATTACTATTCAAATTCCGTGAAAAAATTAATTTATTCGGATTTTTCTTTCGAGTTTGCTCTATTGAGTTATTATCAGAGCGTCATTGTCAGCAGACAATATTTATTCTTTCAGTGAAACCAAATGGCGTAAAACCACAATCCTATTCCTTCGGATTTCCATACTCGTGAATTTTACACAGGAATCCATGTTTATTTGTTTATTCATGTTTTTCATGTTAATCCATATTTCCTCTCTAAGCAATTCTTGAAGTTTATGCTAATTCTAACAGTTTAATTAACTGAACACGTTAATTCTTATCAAACCAGCAGTAGAAACCGTTTACAAGTTATATTAATTAGTCAAATTCAGTCATCTTCAGTGTAATCTTCCCTTATTTGATTACCTACCACATACAACCACGATTCAACCACGAACCAAGTTTAATACAAACTTTGCTTACGTTCATATAGTTATTCTGAACGCAGTAGAAAATATATATGTATTAGAAAGTTTTAATAATATTTGTATTCTAACTCTTTGTTTTTTCTATGATTCAAAGCATTGTACAAGCGACAAGATGCATCGTAATAGGCCTACTGAATTAGAATGCCATCAAGTTGGCAACTATCTGAATTGTTATCTGAATTGAAAAGATTGAGAATTTATCAATCCTAATCCAAACTATCATAAATCTCTAAGCAGTTCACTCATAGTTATCCTTAACTTTCAAAACTCTGAATAGTAGCTTACGTTTTTATACACTTCCGTTTATTTGTGGGGCTTAGCAACCAATGTAAATTCAAAGTACGATTATTTCGTCATAAATTCTGAAATTTTCAACCCTGAAACTATTACCTTATTTAAGAATTGTTTGTTAAATGCGTTTTCATATTATATTAATTATTCTTTGGGGTGGTGAGATCGCCCTTCTGGTGGCCCGTTCAAATGATCTCATGTTTCATCCATAGCCTAAATAGAGGAATAATGATTTTGTATCAAGTTCCGATGTTATTAAAAAAAAAAACGTGACTATGGTGAAAATTCAGAGAGTTCTATGAGATATCAAAGGGTAGACTATACTAATTTTGCATCATACCGGAAGATAGGGGAAAATGATAAGTGTAATGTAAAGTGCAACAAGAACAAACCACGGAGTTTGTTTGTTCATAAGTTACTTAGTGACCATGGTGACCGACTGGCAACAACCCACAGTATCAGCTTCCAGTACAAGTATCACCTAGGATTGTATAGTATTCCGAACATGGGAGGTAATCAATGACTGTAGCCAAATGCAATATAATATGTTTGAATCAAGCTTCAAATATATTCTTCCAAAGTAATTTGAAGCTCGACATTTCTGTATACATAGTTTAATCTACCGAATATTTCGGAAATAAGTTATGCTTCTAAGTTTTAGCAAAATATTTACATTTTCATGTTTGCATTAGTTAATAAGCCCCGTGACTCTTCCGGACGAATGCAATTCAAGTGTGTATAGTCAGCGCTCCCAGCGACATTTTAATTTCAACACAACTTTAGCAACTTTAGCATTAGCATTAGCACAGGTAAGGGAATCAGACGACCTTCCTCAGAAGATAGAACTGCTTTATCGACTTTGTGTGACTATATTTATTGAGATTATGTGTTCCTTTGAATAACGACGGAGGTAATATATCATGTTTATCTCATCTATACATTCCGAACGTAAAATTATTGATGTTACATTATTAAATCGAATGAACGGCAAACTATAGATAACTGAATTAAATATTGAACAGAAAATAATTCGACAATATTTTGTAAGTTGGAAAGTTGATAGCCGCCCCGGTGGCTGAGTCAATTATCGCTAGCGGTAGTAATTGAAGTCACCGTTGGGCGTGGGTTCGAGTCCCGCATAAAGCATGGGTTTTTGTAAACGTCCTTTCATCTATCCTCACTTCATTGTTCTCTCATTCGTACCCTCGTATAACCTAGCTGTTGGTGGGGTCGTTAAGCAGCATTATATACAAAAAAAGTTGATATATCAGCTAGGCGTATCATGAATATAGCTCATCAGAGCTCAAAACTTATTATAGACATCTGTCATAACGAGGAATATGTTTATTTCACAAATTTGTTCTAAATACTAAGGGTTCAATATCAATTGGAGACATTTCAAAATAACATCGAAACTTGATACAAAATCATTGTTCCAATGGATGAGAGGCTATGAATTGAGAACTAGTGATAGATCCACCCACACTTACGTGAACGAACATAAAGTGTGTGTGGGATTTTGACAATACCAATCAAGGTACTTCTAAAAGCGTAGACAATTACCTGTAGGATTGAGAGGCCTTATAATAATCCACGCCTACTCAAACTGTGAAGTGCTTACAAAACATGGACGCAAATTCCAGAAAGCGGTGTCTCCTTATACTTGTATCAAATACCCACATATACACATACATACGCACACTCACACTTATATATATATATATATATATATATATATATATATATATATATATATATATATATATATATATATATATATATATATATATATATATATGAGTGTACTCGATATTGTGGACCCAACTCTAAATATAGCCATGACATTAGAGCAGCTCTCGGTAGCTCAGTGGGAGAGAACCTGACCGGCAATCAGAAGGTCCCAGGTCCGAGTCCCGGTCGAGACGTATCTTTTGGCTAAGACATCCCACATATCTCGATATTGGATCGTATCCAAGAAGTTTAATGATCATACATATGTAAATACTAAATATATACATAAGTGTCATATATATATATATATATATATATATATATATATATATAGTATAGTATATATATATATATATATATATATATATATATATATATATATATATATATATAGAGAGAGAGAGAGAGAGAGTCGTAAATACGTACAACGTGTTTTAAACAGCTTATATAGTCTTTATATGCAAATTACTTATTGCTTCATCTCATTAAGCTTCCATAATTATAAGCTCCTTGACAGGAAGGTGATAGTGGTTCCATCCAGTTTTAATTAACCAATCTATAAAAACCCAAACGTTTACTTCATTATGATTCCAGTATATCATTGTTTAATGAACGGTCAGTATAGCAACTGTGTTTCCTAATGGTGATAGTTTGTAATCTATTGTGTGTGTGGACGAAAGTACAATGCTGTCACCACAGCTAACGTTATTGGGGTTGACTTAGCTTCAATACTGGGAGCTTCAGGTGAGTTCAATGTCAATTCAAGTATGATCATTGAGTAAAGATTAGTGATATTTTTAATAAGGTTGAAATAATAGAATGAAATATCAAGCCGATTATTCATTTTAAAACTAACATTTTCATTAATGCGACAGAAAAGACGCTCACTATATATATTAGGTATAGGTTCAGGTTCAGGTTCAGTATAAATATTGTTTATTTCTTCTTTCATCCCTTTTGGCTGTTTTGATAGAAGCATAGAGACTCCAACTCATGTAAGAATCCTAAAACAAAATAATGAAATATCAGAATGGAAAAGTTGGAGACAAATTAAATTATGCCTTGACTCAATGGTCGAATAAAGGTTTTGATTTTGATTTTGATTTTGAACGGCCCTCGTTAGCTCAGTCAGCTGAGACACGCTTCAGACACTGAATTTACTGCTGGGCGTGGGTTCGAAGCCTGCATAAGCATGGGTTTTTGTAAACGTCCTTTCGCTTATCATCACTCCACAGTTTCATAATCACCTGCTCATTCTTACCCCCGTATAGCTGTTGGTGGGGTTGTTAAGCAAACAATAATCATCATCGGGTTAGCACAATATGGACAAGATGTATAGCTGGATTATTAAGTAAAATTTGAAGAGAACTTTGAGCAGAATGGAGCAGCTGCACATGCGCTCAGCTGCTATCTAAAAAAATTTATAGGCCTACAAAGGTTCATAGCCATTGTTTTAGCAACAGGAAGTTTTAGCGCTACGGCTACGAATGCCGTTGTATTTGGCCAACATTGCCGATTGCCGCTTTTTTTTTGAATTTTTGGGATTTTTTATTTTTGTATCATGAAGATTTTTCGGACTATTCATACATGGTTATTTTCACATATTTGTTCGCGCTGAATGACCTCGCTGTCGATGCGCCTTGTGACCCTAATATATATACATATATATATATATATATATATATATATATATATATATATATATATATATATATATATATTTTATGGAACTACAATGATGTCATATTTCACTCAGTCTACATCATAGCAATTAATTCGAAATCTAAAACCACACTGCACTAAATTTCCTCTTTATACAGTCGTAACCATAGAAACAGAATGGATACACATTCTTTGTTAGTGTTTCATCATGAATTACACGACTTGAAACAGCGTCCAGTATTCTAGCAGGCTGAATCTAAGTGTAATTAAGAATGAATTACAAACAAAAAGTTTAACCTATTCCTCTTTACTATACTTGTATCCACGAAAGAAGAAGGTCGTCTACCAACATACCAAACACAGCTATCTTCGTGCGATTGTTTAGTTACGTGATAGATTAGCGTATTATCGTTTTTGAGGACGAGGTTTACGTTAAGGCTGAATACCCCCCCTCCCCCGGGTTTTTGAGTCTTGAAAGCTGTGAATCACGGCAATGTGATTCTGGTATTATTTCTGTCTATTTGATAATACAAACATTTACTGAAATAATTTCTTCAACAGAAATTTGTTGGGCCCATAATGTGTATCTTTTATGTGTTTACATCCAGTGGAAATATGTGTGATATGAAAAGTTTGGGCCAAGTTTACTCTGTACGTGTGTGGATGGATATTAGGTAGGCCTATATTATGCAAACGTTCAGTGATTCCTTTGCCATGTCTATACATCCAGGCTGTCTGCATTTCCTCACAAAAATCCTGACTTTTTACAAAATCACAGCATTATTACCAGCACAGTACGAGAGGAGCGGTTACATACGAATATTGCTGGCTGAAGACAACCTCATTCATCCCCCACACGAAATACAGTGTATATAGATGAGACAAGATACAAAGTGGCAATAAAAATACATTTATTGAAACATTCTCTTCATATTTCTTTTCTTAATGTGATTTTTTTCATCTTGTTGACTGAAAGTCTGACTGCCTTGTTTTTATTCACTAGGCCTTTGTTCTATTTGTTTCATATGTGCATATTGTATTTTTCTTCTCTCTTATACTTCACAAAAGCTGTAATCATTTCATTAATTCGCCGTAGTATTATTCTCACATTTGATTACTTCGTAACGTGACTTTTTCTCTTGACCTGGTGTATACATGTTCCATATATCAACGAAATGGGATTGAATAAAATACGATACAATACAATTTTAACTAGGATAAATTACTTTTTACATAATGAAATTAAACGTGCACATCAATTTTATTTCACTATGCCAAAAATTGGTGAACGTTTGCAGCATATGCACAATATCCATCCACACTTATGCATTTTCCTTCCCAAAGAGTTAATTTGGCCAGAACTTTTCATATCACTACTTTTCACTACCACTACTTCACTACTTTTTACTATCACTATCTGCTGTACGGTACACGCAAGATCCAAAATTGGTTGAAATCTCACTTTGCTGCCTGTAAATACACAGATTATGCGTTTATAAATAATATATGTATACATTTATGAATATAAATATATACATATAGGTCTAATAGGTTGTTATTAACAGTGAAACTGGAGATTTCATAAAATTCTCCATAAGATTTAGGTTTCATGAAAACCTAGTTAGCACTTTCCTGGGAACAAAATGGATATCTTCCATTTTCTCACTTTTCCACTCATCCGCGCCGAAAACAATGTTGATCAGACAACATTTTAAAGAAAGTACCTCAGAACACGTAGTTTAAAAATCTAACATATCAATTTCTTGATTTTTGTCTCTCTCGTAATTCACTCACTAAACAATTAGCAACTTCACACTGAGTGCAGTAATTACGTCAGATGTGAGAATAATGAAAAGCCATTACAAAAAACAAAGATATTTCAACTAATCCAAGGTATTATAAAATCAAACTCCTATAGGTGTTTACCAACGTTCATTGTTTTCAGCACCGATATTAGAATGGTTTTTATTCAATTTTCACGATGTTGTAGAAACAAAGCTGGTGTTGCTCAATTCTACTTGACCGTCAGACTTGGCAAATTTTGACAAATGCTGCCCTCTTTGATGCAAATTCGGAAATTGTAGGAGAGACGCGCAAGCGTGGTGCCACGACTGCATCAAAGTTATCAAAAGATCAATAAAACACACCAGCCACAGTGGATCAACCTATAAGAAAGTAAAGTAGATATCTACATGGACATGGTCGACTATTTGCACAGTCGTTCACAATAGTACCGTTGATGATATATAGATGTCTTTGTTTTTGTTCATTCATATTGGGTTTAACGTAGCACTTGGATGCATACGATCTATTGGCGTAGATGAATGATATATGAGGCGAACGGTTATTCTATTATAACCTTCGGGGGGGTCGCAATTTTTAAATACCATATGATGCTATTGAAATCATATGACTTCGACAGCAGGACCCCTATTCCTGAGATAAATGAGATGTGAGAAAATAAAAATGAGTGAGAAAACGAGTATCTCACATAAAATATGAGATGAAATATGTCATTATTATATGAGATAGTTTCCTGAGATAAATGAGATGTGAGAAAAATAAAAATGAGTGAGAAAACGAGTATCTCACATAAAATATGAGATGAAATATGTCATTATTATATGAGATAGTTTTCTCACTGATTTTTCTCACATCTCATTTATCTCAGGAATAGGGGTCCTGAGGGGGTAGTTGGAAGAGGTCGATTCGAGTAGTACAATTTCATGTCAATAATGTGGTGGGATCCACTAGTCTAGAAATTTGTAGCTGGATGAAAGATAACACACATTACAACTATTGAAGAAAATCTTCCTCTCTGGAGGAATTGGTACGTACCAGACCGGCAGTCTGGATCTGGAGAAAGAAGATTTTCTTTTTTTTAATGTTGCTTAACGACCCCACCAACAGCTAGGTTATACTGGGGTACGAATGGGCGGATGATAATGAAACGGTGAAGTGATGATAGATGAAAGGACGCTTACAAAAACCCATGCCTTATGCGGGACTCGAACCCACACCCAACGGTGACTTCAGTTACTACCGCTAGCGATAATTGACTTAGAAAGAAGAGTTAGAAAGAAAAGTTAGAAAGAAGATATTTTGGACATTTCACATCACCTAATTACTTCTAATTACTACATTACATATTCCTCATTACTTCTCATTACTACATTACATATTCCTCATTACTCATCTCACAATAATGATACGTTACTAATGATCCAATTTGTCTTATATATATTGAAGTTCTAATACTCCTATACTTACTCAAAATTTATTGAATCACGCAGGCACTGTACTCCCAGCACAAAGTAGCCGTATAGAATGAGAAATAGATCATCACATTATGGCTCATAAATAAGGCTATAATAATTAAATATATTCCTATAGGACTACAATAATGTTTTATTAATTTTCTATAGGCCTATTATAGAAGTGCTAAAGAAAAGAAGCAAGGAATACAAATTTCACAGATAATGGTATGTATATAGTTCCTAGTTGAATGGATAATCACTGCATGTCCACCTTTTCCATAACTTCGTAAGCTTTCTTCAGTTCTGAAAATAAGAGATACAAAAAATCGATACACAGAAAGATTATATTTTTTCAGAGAAATGAGGGAGGCTCCGAAATGTAAAAAAAAAACATCTACTAATACCTGATTTTTCTGGGGGTAGATTTGACACATTTTGAAACATATATGAAATATTTGGAACATATATTGCTAAATTGATATTGTCATTGCCGGGAAACTCGAAGAAAATAGGTACTATGATGACAATTGAAATTTTAACAGTATCTCTGAACGTGAGTAGGCCCTATGTAAATTTTTCTCAAAAAGTAATTGAAACAAAACAATTGAGAAACTATATTGCACCATTCAGAGCACGGATCGTGAACTCGGAACATGTACAAATGGCCATGAAAAGGAAAACGAACAATATCCTACAACGTCCTTTCCCAACACCCCCACACCCCTCCTTCCCTTCCAAAACTGACGAGCAATCTAAAGGCTCATTTTCTTCTCGAAGTCAGTAATTTTTACATGTTTACATCCATTAGTTGTAACTAGGAAAACGCCTTATATGCGTTGTGAGATGAGATTAGAAGTATGGAAATGTAGAATTAGGAACATTTGGTCAGCTCAATGTACATATACAGGCCATGGATCACTTCAAAGATTTAAGAACCGCGACTGTCTGTTGGTATATAAACCTTGGTTTCCAAACAATCATACCAGTGCCTTCTTCATATCCATCACAGATTTTAAACGTTTTAATTTATTGGTGACACTTGTTGGTCACATTTAATAGTTTCTCAATTGCTTTTATTGATGTGTAAAAAAGTACATTAAAAATGAGTTTTCTTCGGTATTTCACATCCGATTGTTCCATAAATCGCTTAAAATAGGTATGATAGATCTTTCCACATTCAGTATAAATTTGAGAGCTTTTGAAAAATAAAAATTCCAAGTATTTCTCCCCGGGCCTATTCTTATGGGGAATTTCCATACTTTCCAATTTTTCCGGAAAAACCGTCCGACCGATTTCTCTGAGAAACGATCCCAACCTATTCTAGTATGACACCAATTTGTAAAAAAGGTTTCGAGTTGATTGAAATTTTTTCCTGACCTGTGTGCCGCGTACAAAATTACTCACAAAAAAAAACCAAAAAAAATAAAAAAAAACATAAAAACCAAGCCCAAAATTTTTCGGTATATGGAATGAAAATCTTCGCTACGCTCATCTAATAATTCATCACTGAATCATGAACACTTTGTCCAATCCGTTCCACTAAAATTCGATAAAATCCTTTCAGAGAGGTGGTTTTTGGGGGAAATCTGCTTGCTCATCCAAATGATTTGGAATAGCCATAGCATTTTCAGGCAATCCATCAAATTTCATGCTGGTAACTGTACATTTGCAATATTATTTTCCGTACACTCACTATTTTAATATTTTATTGATCTCTTTATCAATTTGTTATATTATTGTGTGTGCGATGAGCAACCTTTACGCTGAAGGCAGTCTTTATTTGTTAATAATACCGAATTCATATATAAGTGAATTTTTCCTCTCACGAACCTGATTGCTAAGAAATATAAAGAACACGCACGTTGGCTATAATATCACAGGCTGAACTCCGACAATGTTGATGTACAGGAAACATAAAACTAAATAAAATAATGGGTGATATTTATAAGAAGGAAATTGATAGAATAATTATTGAACATCAATGAACATTATTATTGGACATTAATTTCATCTCATATGTGCATCTAAATATACATATTTTCGAAATATAATTGCATAGCATATACGCACATAGAAAAAACGAACATTTCTGTTTTTTTATGTATAACTTGAAGTATCTATTACCGTACCTGCAATGAGTAGTCCAAGTTGGCTGGAAGTGACACATAAATGATGCACGTTACTCTGATTAGCGGCAGATTCATTGACTCTCATAGCTATTTGCACTTCGGGGATGGGGTCCATTTGCCCGTCTTGACCCGGGGTCAGTCGGCTACTGCCCGATATAAGGTCAACCCGGCATCTCACATCCTCAAGACGGCTCACTGAAACACAAATCTCTATGTGTTATACATATAAATATATATATATATATACCGGTATATATATATATATATATATATATATATAGTCTCTCTCTCTCTCTCTATATATATATATATATATATATATATATATATATATATATATATATATATGTATGTATATATATATATAATTATATCAAACAAAACACTGCCGACAATACTGTTACCACTTAGACACAGTATAACAAAGGCAACAAATGATCAATTAAAAGAAAAAACATCGACATAATGTTAGTATTATGGTGCAGTGAACCATCGAAATTCGCAGGAGCAACTACAAATAAAAACACGGTAAATAATTGAAAAAACTACGTGATAATTATCTAAAAGCAATAAAATAAAATTGAACAAATCAAGTAGCTCAATCGAACAACTGAAAAACTTTCGAACTTTTGACTTTTGTTTCATATAGATCGGATCAAGACCTTAGCTGTTGATCATATATGTGATTGTATAGATCACAGCTTTATTCTCCCACGACTTTCAGGGCAGAACGAAGCTTGATCTCCCTCACACCTCAATTCTTCCTGACAAATGCAAGTGCGGCGGGGGGGGGGGGGGGGGGGGGGGGGGGGGTGCAGGCCAGTCGTCATCCAATCACAACCCATAATATAGGGTTTTTCTTTTTAAATTATATTGAGTTTAATGACGCACTGCACATATTGACGAATTAGATCTATTGGCGTCGGTGAATTATGAATGAGATGATGGGAAGATGAGATGAGAGGTTATTCTACCATGTGTTTTTGGATAGTAGGATAAATCGGTAGAAGCCTGATGTTAAAGAAGCGGTCGTGGCTCACAGTAATTCACAATAATCATGCAGAGATAAACTACGAAAAACGTCAGTCAGGCTGGGCGACCACGGCAGGTGTCGAACCCAGGTCTCCTGAAAGACTGTTCAGCAAGTCAGCGACCAGCGACTGCACTACAGCTGTCCAAGTTATAAATCTTTTCGATAAGGCTATAATGATAAATAAGGGTCATGATTCCACTTCCTTAATGATTATGTCAACTGGTGTAATGAATGTACTCGATACTTACATCTGAGGCTATCACGGCGTAATGTTGCCGTGATTGATGCCATGTGCTCGCTATGCACTTTACAAAGTGCTGTAGCATGCTCTTTGGGCATCCCTAGTTGTTGTAATTCGTTGCTTAACGTATCTTCATCAACACCATAACGACAAGACGAGCGTAAAACAAATGCAAGGGCTGCCAAACACGCCTTTACATCGGCAGTTTCTGAAAATATAGATTAAATTTGTTGGAAAATGAACAGAGAAAAACTTGGAATTCACGAAAAACGAAAAACGTAATTTGGACCCACGAAAATTAGAAGATCGTTCACTAACATAACAAACGAACAAAATGTCACAGTTAAAATTGTATACAGCCTTAATATTTTCAGGGTAGGCCTTACTATGATTTCTCCGGACAAGATAGGCCTATCGATAACAAAAAGCAATTGCACCTCAGCGACATTAAGGGAAACTGCGGAAAACTTCTGTTGATATAGTCGACCATGGCAGAAATTGAACCCAGCTCCTTATGGTTCAGTATGCTATCTTTTGCTATTAGTTCAACTAACAAAATGTTTTCAAGTCCGATTTCGTGTACGTTGCATATCGTCCATATACCACGGTCAATATATAGTTTAAATGTTTTTAATATTTCATACAATGTTGTCATAAGTTTACTTGGCACCGCACAATTATAGTGCTGAAATGAAGGTGAGCCCATATACACTGCACTTGAATGTCATAACAACGAATTGCACACACTATATTTGCTTGGTGATTCAAAAATTAATATTTGAAAATGTGACCAAGGACAAAAGTAATTATTTACACATAGTTATTTCGAATCTTTATCGAGTTGTATATGTATGTTATAAAATTCGAACAGTGTAAGCCTGTAATTATTGTTTTGTCGCTTTACACCATTTGACAGGTTACTAAAGAAGGAGTAACTATAACTTTACTGTTCCACCACACTCTACATTCCATAATCATAGCTATACTAATACGTCTACAAATTCTGTAATCGAACGTCAAAAACATTCATGAAAATGGTTATGTAATTGATTAACAGGTTCGTTAGGTCGAAGGACAACACCGTTCGAATACCAAACTGTCACTTCTAATGTAAGGGTATACGTAAGAGATGAAGAAACAATTGTGGTACTATATACTTATTAAATAATTACACAAAAACAAAATGAAGAACTCTTGAACTTTAATTCTATTTTTGTGGGTGGACTAATTTGTTTGTGCGCAGTTTCTAGATTCGATTCCGCCCCTACAAAACCGTGTCACCGTGTTTCAGGTATACCTATATACCTACCGCGTGCACTTGGGACCACCTACACCCCGTATAACTGTTGCTAACAATTACGAAAGGCGCTTGAATTTACTCCTACACAAGTAATCAGGAGATTAGTACTATAGGAGACCGAGAGATAGAGAAAGAGAGAGAGAGAGAGAGAGAGAGAAGAGAGAGAAAGAGAAAGAGAGAGAAAGAGAGATAGAGAGAAAGAGAGAGAGAGAGAGAGAGAGAAAGAGAGAGAGAGAGAGAGAGAGAGAGAGAGAGAGAAAGAGAAAGAGAGAGAAAGAGAGATAGAGAGAAAGAGAGAGAGAGAGAGAGAGAAAGAGAGAGAGAGAAAGAGAGAGAGAGAGAGAGAGAGAGAGAGAGAGAAAGAGAGAGAGAGAGAGAGAGAGAGAGAGAGAGAAGAGAGAGAGAGAGAAAGAGAGAGAGAGAGAGAGAGAGAGAGAGAGAGAGGAGAGAGAGAGAGAGAGAGAGAGAGAGAGAAGAGAGAGAGAGAGAGAAAGAGAGAGAGAGAGAGAGAGAGAGAGAGAGAGAGGGAGAGACTCACACTATACAGATACGATTCGGCAAGCTTTCTACTCGCAGCATGCTAAGTAATTTTATTTCAGAGGTAGATAAGATTATCTGGATGTTTTATATTAATGACAGGGAGGTTTTATAATTATTTCAGCTCAATTCGTCCAATTGGAGTAACTTTTTAATCTATTCAACTTCGAATCGTTTTACATGAAAATCCATTAGAGAACAAAAATGATTCAATAAAGAATCCGCGATAATAATTTTTTCAACGTGTCGCTCGTCAACGATATTCACACTAACTTTTCATATACTATTCAAAAAATGTGTGTACGTATCTTTGTCCAAAAAAATGTCTCCAGTAAATGTATGTGTATTTGAATCTATGAACAAATTATTTCATTCCGATTGCTGAGGTAGCTACCGAACTTGGAAAGAAATACCAATCAATCAAGTGCTGTTAATATAGTCCAGAGATTGTTTGACGACATTGTCGAATGAGATTGAGATTTAAGTTGTGTAGATGAGGGTTAGCTTGGTTAATTCATAGTCTTACCTGTAGCTGTAATTATTGAAATAAAATAATCTATTTGGTTCGGTAAAGAAGTAAAAAATATATTCGATTGAATGTGGCAAAAGTCACTACGACTGGAAGACTGGAATATGAAATATAGGGGACTGTCTGTAGAAAAATAATGAGTTCACAAAGAAATTAAATTTTATAATGATCATTCTCTAAATGAATCTTTGATTCAGATATTTAAAATAAAATTAAAATATCTCCGTTGCATATGAGTAACGAGAATAAGAGTAAAACATCTATAGCATTTTAATAATTTAGGCTCAAACATATAAGGATTAAATTAACTACATCCCACACACGACTAGACCATGCAGCTTATATCAATAGCAGGAATATTAAAGACAGGAAACGAAGCGGCAAATTGTCTCAGGACTTACCGAACTTTGCATCAGCCGTAAGCTTCTTTACCTTGTCATACTGAAACAAACGATAAGACGACACAATTGTAATACACAAAACATGTCATCTGCTGAGACAACAAAATGGTTAGTATATTTCGTCCTAGTTCTATGAGAACTCACCCCTTACCTCGACTCTCACGCAAGTAATATCCTGACCTACAAGACTGAGGAGATGTCCACACGACTGGGTCTGAATAGTTAATGTTAACTGAAAGAGCTAGATACTCTGGCAACATGTATTTCCGTTGTTTTGTTCAAAGAGCCAACCGACTATGCTCAAAACCAACACACCGATGTGCAGAAATAGTTCCAAGTTGATTGGTTACTTTGCCTGATCTGCATGCCACGTACAAATCCCCCCCCCCCCCCCCAAAAAAAAACATGGGATCGAATCCTCATTTTTTTAGCTATGTCAAATAAGAGCTTTCGCTACGCTCATATGAAAAAAGGCCAACCATTTGTCATTTTCCATTCAATCTATAAATCTACATTTAAAAAAAGGTTTCGTTCAATTCGCTACGTATACTGTGTCGAGAGTACATGGGCCTACTATTGAAACACGCAATAATAATCGAATCACTTATTTGAGAAGGGGCATCAGTTCATTTCACAAGTATCGATATGATTAGAAAAAAACTAAATACAAAATTGGTAATAGTCCGGGACTAATGCCATTTTTCAAACAAACGCAATAAACTTCATGCCATTGGAGAGGGTTAGTGTACGTACACTGAAGAACTTTCTCATTAGTTTGGTCCATATATGAATTTATTTCTCCAAGTTTTGACTCAAATTTCGCCATTTTGAACTGATGCTCTTTATCAAATGATTCAATTTCAAGGTTATGCGAGACGTACTTTTCTCATCTCGCTTCTACGAATTCCAGTGTAAAGTTAGCGCTCCTGTGTTTCCGTTATACGCAAACACAGGAGTACTGAGAAGAGTTCCCGTGTTAACGAAACCGCACGTACGTAATACTATACGGCTATGAACAGGGGAGATTACCGAGCACAGGTGTAATAGAGTCTGGAAGTTTGTTGAAAAGATGAACGTCTATAACAGTATCGTATGAATGTTAGTCTAAAGCTGTTAATTACTAAGAAACACATACTCATGGTTAAAGATACTGCGGAGGTGAGCGTAGGTGTGTTTGTGTGGGCCTATATGAATATATATATATATATATATATATATATATATATATATATATATATATATATATATATATATATATATATATATATATATATATATATATATATAGGCCTATGTGTGTGTGTGTGTTTGTGTAGTTATTGGAACTTTCACGTCTGTTATCATGTGAAACTTGGTTCAATTTATTGAGTATCGTAGTCGTTCATGAATGAGATACAAACATAATAGCTATATATGTCAAGAATATTGAATAATTCAACATCTATATTACTTTTGTCTCTCATTTATACATGACTATAATACCCCAACATCAACTAAGTTGTACACACTCATACACATATAAACATACATATGAATTTGACATTTGCACGACTCATTTTGTTTGATGAGCGTAAGCGAGGACCTTCATTCTGTCCAAGTTGTATCACTCGCTGGTTGTTTGATTGTTTGTTTGTGTACAAACAACAACCACATATTGGATGGTTTGTTGGATCAATATGATTTTTTATAGATTGATATATTGCTCCCGGTAATAATGGTATCATCCTCCATTTTGAACAACTGGAAAAATAGTTTCTAATGGAATTATTCAGCTTAGTTATATTACTCAAGCTTTTTTCAGGCCGATCTAGTTAGAATCTGACGATCCCTAAATGTAAGATCTACCTATCATTTTCTGTCTTCCCTCGAGTATAAACGAATCAGTCTTATTGTCAGTATATACAGTCGGATATTATCGAATCATGGGTAAAAAGCTACCTTGCTTTTGACAGCAAGCTTTTAGTACAGATTTCATCAACACTGTCTCAAGATGTTGTCAAAGTAAAGTTTAAGTAACTTACAGGAATGTACTGTAGACCTACATGCTGGCTACCGTACTTTGAAAATGTGGAAAACTTGATATACCACGAAAAACTAATATAGGTGTATAACAATATTTGGAACAAGATGCGTCTAGTCGTATAGGACCAGATGAGAGACAAACATTACTGGCAGAAGTTGTAGGTGAGATTTAGTACCACTACATTATTCAAATGGAGAATCAACTTTCTCCATTTAATGAACCTGGAAACCTCAGTGTATACGTTGTAAAAAGATGACAGAATTGTGAGTGAATTCCACACACTGGGCTTTGAATCACATACAACACTTTTCAGTGTTTCCGAATATATACATTTCACTTCTTTTTTCGAAACAAGGTTTCAATAATGAATTATTCAAAAGTACCTGACGAATTGACACCAGAAACTATACTGTGAGTTGAAGGATGAGTTACCCCTCCAAAACATGTCGACTATGTGTCGGGTTTGAGTCGTGACCTGGGAAGCGCCCACAAAAACAAACAATGTGAAAGATCGGAGTTGGTACTATATGTAAGTCTTCCAATACGCTAATGAAACTATCTTGTGTACAACCGACAGATATCCATGTTATTTTCTAGGGCAGTCTGCGATAATTATGAAGTGACTAAACGAAAGAGTAGCTGTAGGGCAACGTCATGATAGTCCATGCTACCAATGTATTCGATATAACGATTCAAGTCAGGTGGAGGTGCCGGGTAACGGACATCGTTTCTGCGACGAGTTTTTGAGCGTTACTTCGATGGGAAGATTACATCTCACGGTCAATTTCACGCTGTAATCAACGAGAGGGAGAATACTTGCCACGGGACTGTATGTCGGTACACGGCGTCAAAAATTTCAAGGGTTATCGAAAACTGATTTAATTGTAAACAAATTGACTATTCTGTTGGAATACATAGGCATATTATATTTTTTTTTAATATTGAGAATCAAACTTTTCTCTGGACCGGAATTAATTAATGTATTCCACACATTCCCTGCCCCTTCCATATCTAGTAACTTCTCTCGTAGATACGAGCAAACTTATGTTTTCCTATTTCCTGTAGTGTAGACAAATGACAATACAGATCGGGATGAAAGTGACAGTAATGAAATCGTGAGGCGAAGTCAACCACACACCAAATACTCTAGTATGTAAATCATCAATATTCTAGCTGAAAGTCACACTACTCTCTCTCTCTCACTCTCTCTCTCTCTCTCTCTCTCTCTCTCTCTCTCTCTCTCTCTCTCTCTCTCTCTCTCTCTCTCTCTCTCTCGTCACGCCTATCGCACAACCAATGATCGCATAGCAACCAATCGCACAACCCACAACCAAGGTTGTGCCTATCGCACAACCGCGAAACCAAGCTTGCATAGTCACGCACATATTAAGTATATCACTTATTCTTCTTGTATGTATATTTATATATATATATATATATATATATATATATATATATATATATATATATATATATATATATACACGCGAAGACGATACTACGAAGACCAGTGGCGTAACTATAATTAGCACTTCGTCTACATATCACTCTTCAGCAGAGGCAAGAATCAGATGACCACGTAAGAGGGGAAGCTATTCATTAAATTTCAAGAGGGTGCCCTGAAATGATAGTTACGCCACTGACCAAGACACTCGACTTTCAATGCAGAACGGAAGCATAAATTATTCTCAGTTCGCTCGTGTATGTCTGCCAGTAATACCGCACCTGACCACTGGACCCCTATTCCTGAGATAAATGAGATGTGAGAAAATAAAAATGAGTGAGAAAACGAGTATCTCACATAAAATATGAGATGAAATATGTCATTATTATATCAGATAGTTTCCTGAGATAAATGAGATGTGAGAAAAATAAAAATAAGTGAGAAAACAAGTATCTCACATAAAATATGAGATGAAATATGTCATTATTATATGAGATAGTTTTCTCACTGATTTTTCTCACATCTCATTTATCTCAGGAATAGGGGTCCTGTGCTGCCATCGGCAGCACAATCGATCATGATTGAGGCGCTTTCCAGCGGTCGGATGCCGCACTTTAGGTCAAGTAGGTTGTTGGTGGGGAGGGAAAGTTCCCGGGGGAAGGGTGACGATCAGTTTTATTACACTTTTTTCTTCTTTCTTTAATGCTGCTTAACGACCTCATCAACAGCTAGGTTATACGGGGGTACGCATAAGCGAGTGATAATGAAACGATGAAGCGATGACAGGTGAAAGGACGTTTCACAATAACCCATGCCTTGTGAAGGATTCGAACCCACGCCTGACTTGACTTTAGTTTCTACCGGTAGCAATAGTTGACTGTCGCGGCTATTATACTACAACATTCCGTCACTTTCTCGGACTATATCTATCGTCTCTACAATTCGTTAGTAGAATAACTATAAAAAGTCATATAAAAACTTACATCTATTTCATCTCCCAACAGCGATTTAGCAACTTGCTGACTCAACAACTTCATCTTGATGGATGACTGAAACAAACCAAATGTGTACACGTATGAATCGAACTCCAGTGCTAGTGGAATGAGAGCTGGGAAAATACAGATACAGTACAATTGTATCCAGGAAGAAGATCGTCTACCAACTGATTAATAATGAATATCCTTCGCCCGGTTCCAACAAGTCAGGTTGGGGGGTGTCAAACACCATTATCTTGGACCTCTCAAATAATGCCGGCTGGCCAATCCTGTCTAACTTGATAAATGTAAAAACTTGGGTAATTACATAATCTCACTTTATAACTTCAAGGATTTTAGCGCTTTTGAATAAGAAAGTACATTTTCCATCATAAACCTTGTTTTGGAAAATTATACCATTCAGAAGCAATTCAGCATTCCATAGCAATGCAAATATATCAGTGATATTTGTGTTTGATTTATGTTTATTGGTACAGCGACATTCTTTGTTAGTGGATCTAAGTATATATACAAGTATACTATATATACCAGTAAAACATTAATTAGTAAGTACAGGTCTATGTATATATACCTCCAATGTAAAGAAGCAATACTATTAACATAATGCATATAGAGTAACACTAAGGCCTACTCCTAACTTGAATCCTCGACTTATTATCAACTTGAAATGTTGGGATGGTGCCTCTTGCCCCAATTCAAAAGACATATTAATCCAATATTTAATGTACCATACTAAGCACTCAAAATTCTCATCGAGTCTGCATCATTAATAACAAATAATTTTAGAAAAACTCGTTAAGTAATTAGTTTAAGTAGATTCATACACTTTCCGTGGTGTCATCCTTTTCCCTTCCCTCTATGAACCTCCTGGGAAATTTACTAATAAACCAAGCTAAGATGTGAAAGGTGTGGTAAACCAGGTACTCACAGATAAGTACCTGAACCACATCTCCTTCACTCTGCCAGGATCATGACGTATATACCTTACCATGCGAGCCATCGAGTTGATCTCGGCTAGAATCCAGTCGGGACAATCCAAGTCACCGCAGAAACGAAATTTCTGTTAGAGAAACAACAATGAGGAAGTGCGTCAGTAAAACCTATCACGAATTTGCTTCTGAAGATGGGAAACATTGAAATGGTGAAAAGTATTGTTTGATTTTGAACTTCCGAACATTCACTTTTTACGCAATAAATTGGTTTACAGTGTAACAATTTGTTTTTGGATCAGGTGAACGAATTATGCGGGAACATGAGTCAAGCAATTGATGTATTAGACGTTTAAACTACCTGTTATGAGGTAATGGAATATCTATATACTAGGAAAACGCCTTATATGCGTTGTGAGATGAGCTTAGAAGTATGGAAATGTAGAATTAAGAACATTTTGTCAGCTCAATGTACATATACAGGCCATAGATCACTTCAAAGGTTTAAAAACCGCGGCCATCTGTTGGTATATGTACCTTGGTTTCCAAACAATCAAACCAGTGCCTTCTTCATATACATCACAGATTTTAAACGTTTTAATTTATTGGTGACACTTGTTGCTCATATTTAATAGTTCCTTAATTGCTTTCTTGATTGCTTTTATTGATGTGTAAAAAAGTACCTTAAAAATGCGTTTTCTTCGTTATTTCACATCCGATTGTTCCATAAATCGCTTAAAATAGGTATGATAGATCTTTCCACACTCAGTATAAATTTGAGAGCTTTTGAAAAAAATAAAATTCCAAGTATTTCTCCCCTGGCCTATTCTTATGGGGAATTTCCATACTTTCCGATTTTTTTCCGGAAAATCCGTTAGACCGATTTTTCTGAAAAACAATCCCAACCTATTCTGGTATAACACCAATTTGTAAAAAAAGTTTCGAGTTGATTGAAACTTTTTCCTGACCTGTATGCCGCGTACAAAATTACACACAAAAAAAAAAAAAAAAAAAAAAAAAAAAAAAAAAACAAGCCCAAAATTTTTCGGTATATGGAATGAAAATCTTCGCTACGCTCATCTAACTATAAGTATGGTCTGACGGCAATTTTTTCTCCGCGCTATTGAGCGGAGAAGGGATGAAGTGGTTCCGCAAAAATTGCTTACCAAATTTTCACGAAACTGGATTTTATAAAGAATTGTAAGAAATTCCAGGTGTCACATTCAGGAACATACCTTATGAGTTATCTCTACAGGTTACAAAGTAAGATTTGAATCAGTTTCGAATATTGCGATTACAATAGATACTGATATGGCTATAGCATACCAAAAATTTCTCGATATTGGATCGTATACAAGAAGTTTAATAATCACATATGAATATATATATATATATATATATATATATATATATATATATATATATATATATATATATATATATAATTATATCGGCGTCGAACTAATTATGGGATACTCAATCAATCAGGTGACAAGGTTCGATTCCCGTCAATTCCCGTCATGATTGACCACACTGACTCGTGTTTTGGTTTTGGTTTCTGATTTCTTACAGTCGTTCATGTGAATACTGTGATGGTTCCTCAATATTAGACCACGACCGTCGTCTCCATCACATAATTCCAACAGATTCGAGTACAACTATGCACTCTACAAAGTAGCCCTGGGCTGGTCTATACATATGAACTTTCGAGCCAGTTTTACGAATCTTAGTTGATTACTAATCCGCTAAGTCAGTACCGTAGTAAAGGTACGGAAATAACATAATATGTAACCAAGGATGGAAACAATTTAATCCACTAGCTATCAATTCTAACTACAACCATAAATAAAATAGGCCCTCAACGAAATGAAAATGGAAAGAGCGATACATGTTACGTAAATGAAACTCATTAAAAAAAAATAATAACGAAAACTTACCATGATTATGAAATCAAAGGCGAACCACTGCAATCTGAAAAGAAAACAAATATAATAATTAATTATTCAACAATAAATAATCTGAAATTGATAGTAATTGTGTATATGTGCACGAAATGATCCACATATGTACAAGTGTGGATTCGTAGCCAGACATGTCAATGGCCAATAAGTACGAATTGAACCCAACTCGTCACACTCAGTTAGCTTCAAGGAGTTAATCGCTCGAGATAAAGTGCTGCATAACATGTTGTTTCTAGCAGGGATATCGTTGGAAAGATACGGATTGATATGGGGATCATAAAATGTAAACAACGGAGGGTGAGATGTGAATTGGATCATGCCACGATGACTTTCACTTGATGTTATTATAGCTTCAGTATAAAACCAAGTACTAAGATAATAACTAGAAATAATACATGAACATAATTTATAAGAATAATGAGTTTCAGACCAAGACCAATAATCGAGAAGTACTTTAGATTTGTTGGATAATATTTTCGCTGTAAAAAATATCCATGGTGTAACATGCATGGGTTTTTCTAAATGTACTTTCAACTTTCACCATTTCATTATTTCACCATCACCCGCTCATTCGTCCCTTCAAACAACCTAATTGTTGTGGTGTCATTAAGGACCATTTTTTTAAATTCGTTTCGATTTGCGCAGAAGTCTTATTCGTAAGTTAACATATCTTCTATGAGAGCAACAGGTGCGCCGGCGTGGCCAACCAACACAACTCTTTCAGTTCCCCGCGGAATACGCGTCAATACGATATTTTACGGTCATAAGAAAATTGTAAACCGTGAAATTAAATGTAAAGAAATGCGTTTACCTTTAGTTGTTTCACTAGATTGCTTTGTCCTGCCTCTGCCCACGCTGCTCTATTTACGGGATGTATAGTCGGTACCTCTCAGGGCACAAGTCACACACATACGGATAGAGTATATTCCATATAAGAACGACCTATTGAGACGAGTGGTCGAGTAGCTTGTACAACAAAAGGTCATTCACGAGAAATTCATGATTAAATTAATTAATTATTGAAGTAATTTCACTTATCGCATTATACTTGAATATGCTAACTCCACTCAAATGAGAATGAGCAGTCGTGAGAGCAAGAAGAATATTTTGACAATTGACATTTCTGTATCAGATTGTCATGTCACAAATGGGTGATATATTTCAATTTGGAATTTTCTATGTAATTTTCTAACAAATATTATGTTAGTACTGAGAAATTCTAAATAAAAAATTCGTATGAGGCTGTAACAATAGAGTATTATAAATCGACATTAAAATTGTGAGAAAATCTGAATGCATTTTGTCCTATGATTTGAATATTTCTTAAAATTCATCACAACTATGAAATCACAAGAAATTGATTCAGTTTGAACTTCTCCAGACACAAATTAAAAGCAACTACTATAGACTGCCATATCCCAAACTACTGATTATGATTATTAGGGCCTACAGTTCGCATAACGACTCCACCAAAAGCTAAATTGGGCCTTGGGGGACGAATGAGTGGAGTGGTTGTTATACCAAAAACGCTTGCATTATTTACTGTCGTAATGAGATCGTTTGAACACATTGTCATAGGACTTTCTCTAATTTCCCATTTTTGAATAATTAAAAAATATAATTTAATATAATTGAAAAAAATATAATCAATTGATATAATTTCAGTAGCCAATAATATTCGTGATTTAATTTTATATTAAATATAATAATTTTACAAAATACTACAATCTAAATTGCACTCTCATGTGTATACATAGATGGGAAATTACAGATACAACACTTAAGTTAAGTGATCACTTACGATAGTGACAATGTACACCAATGAGAACCTTACTAGACGGGCGGCGTCACACTACTATAGATATAAATAAACAAGGAAAACGCAACACATGCGTTGGTGAATGAGCGATAGGGATCTTATATGACTTAATGTCATTGAAAGCGATATGCATCTTAAGTTGAGCAACAGTCTGCCTTCCTGTTTGATTCACTACTCATTTTAATCGTTCTATAATTTATTTACGTATACCCGGCTATCATTTAAATGAGTTTCAACCGTCGATTGATGTGAAAAAATTACATCATAATTGTTTTTATCAAAACATCTGATCCGATTCATGTGAAACTTCGGATTAATGTGTATATATCATGTGTATCAACATTCATCGAGAATTTGAATCGATAAGAAAGATTTTTTGTTCCAAATTTTTTCTCTGGGCTTCTCTTACAAGGTTTTTAAAACTTCGAAATGAGTTTTCTCAAAAGTGGTGCAACCGCTCAAGCCTCGAAACAATACAGTATCGAGTTATATGATGACATTTGTTTACACAATCGTCATTATCTAACTAATCAAGTCAAGTTGAAAAGTCATCTTTCAGTACCAACTAAACTATAAGCTTCGTAATAAGCTACCGAAATACACATTTGAGCACTGTTTTTCTCAACATATTCGCCGTTTACATCTCGTGTACATGGCTCAAGGTAAAACACCGCACATGTGAACCGGCCTTATTGTTGTAATCGTGTTAGCGCCCTGCAGCTCTAAGAATAACGTAGTTGACTTGTAGCTCCCAAAGTCCCTCTTTAATCTAACTACAATCGCCGCGTCTCACCTTAAAAAGACGGGAATCTAACTGAGGAAGACAACTGACCACAAGTATTTATACTGCCCCTCGAACTCCTCCAGCCCGCAGTACACTACAGAGAGGTATACAAACAACAACAAGAATTGGTATATTAGTTTCTCTGCATCTTTTAGGTAAGCTAGTGTTTGTATCTTACGATGAGATACATAAATAATTCACGGGATGAGTTTCAATAATAATTTAAATATAACTGTTATAGAGTCTAATCCAATTAATACATCATAGTATAACTAAGTTGAGATAACTAAGTTAGCTAACAACGTAGGAACTAACTTATATGTATTTCATTCAATGCTCAATCTGTTTGCGTTCAACATATTCGTTTGGTTAATTAGTGGTATTCGAATTTTTCCTTGGTAAAAGTAATATCAATTTTGTATCAAAAGTCGGAATGAAAAATTTAAAATATATAGATTTATGATATTCGAATCGAAACTGTGTGATAGTAATGACATCCAACGGAAAACCTTTAGTCTAATCTTGAATACATATTATTGGTGGAGGAGCCGGGTTCACTGGAATGTACAGTACTATTACGTCGGAATTAACAGGGATAATATGTTTATTTCACATCAAATACGATCAAATACAACAAACATAATACTTGAATTTGTAGCCTGTATCTAATTGAATTAATGCAATTATCCCCTTGAATTTGCTTAGAGAATAATGAAAGGTATAAATTATTCAATTGTTCAAAAAAACATAACGTAGATGCATATGAAGTTAAGAGAATGATAATTCTCGAAAAATATTTAAAATATAGTCTCCATAAGTTATCACTAAGCAAACGTTTTGTATACTGATTAGTGTGTGTTCATGTATTTGTATTTGCAATAGTTCTAGGATTAATCAATTTCATAACGTGTGTAGTTAATAATTATACTCTCATTTTACGTCGTTTACAGGTTTGGATATTTTGAATTCAAAGCAAATTGTTGAGAGTATAAGAAAGTTAATAATTGATAAGTTAATAGTTAATAACCTATGAGTTAACAATATTTATAAGAAAAACATTTCCAAGATGTTAATATTACATTCTATTTTATCCAAAACATGAGAATAGTCCGGGTAATTTGGTTTAGGCCTACGTTTACTTCTACAATGAACGTACATCATAGGCGTGCATGTGAAAAGTATCTTGGGCCTGCTTAGAAGCAATGCATCCAAAATGTAAATGATACTTTTTAGTAGTTTAGTATAATCAACTTATTAATTGCAGAAACTGTTACTTGTACCCACGAAAGAAGAACATAACAAATAATAACATAACAAACATGGATAGCATAGCCCAAAAATTCCTAGAGCTCAAGTTTCTGTAGAATATAGGGCCTAACTGACGTTTTGACAGATATTTAGACGACCCTTTTCTTTCGTAGACACAAGTATAAATAATGTCTATTAATTCGGTTCTCATTTGACTTCAGGTGCGGTCAGTGAGCGCTCGGCTGCAGTGACTGGCGGTCAGTAATGAAGCTGACTCTAGTGGTACTTTTGACCTTAACGTTAACCTGGGGATGTAACGCAAATGCAGATGTTACTGATATTTTCCCAGAACAAATAGCTGTCAATCTACAAAATGGGGACATTAACGTGAAGGTAAAAACTCTTCTAGTAATTTTTTTATATATATAATAAGTTATTCATTGATACAAATTACAAAACTTTGAAAGATAGGTCTTTCCAGGTTAGGATATTGATATGACCTATGAAGAAATGAAGAGAAGAAAATAGAAAATAAATCGTAGATACAGTTATTAAGAAATTCGGAACTATATTAGAACCCAGTTGTACCAAACTTCTAATCTAACTTCTAACTACCTCAAACCTGAGTTTACACTTGGTAATGTGAGAATGATAATTATTTGCCTGAAAAAGTGAAAATATGTATTTTATATGTGCTCAAAAATGAACCGTAGTACGGTTCTTATGAATCCAAAGAGAATCAATGAATGAATAATTAGAAATGAATAATCATGCATAAATATCGATAAATGATGAACTTAGAGGCCTGATATTTGAAATGGGAAACGGAATCACAACTTTAGTTATTATAGATCTGGATATTTACAGATTATTTAGTTAACGGTTTAGTAACGGAAACTGAACTCAAATGTGTACGCCAGTATATGTATATACGGGTCTATATAGAATTTGCTTGAGGATGATAATTCTAAAATAACATACATTTCATTGCTATTAAAAGAAATGACTTGAGATTATGAATTATTCTCGTAATTTCGCTGAAGTATAGGGAAGCAAAAAGAGGATGCAGAAAGGCACAGGAGTCACAGCTATGAAACTGTTTTTTAAACTATTTTGAAACTAAAGATTCAATATTTGCATTGAAAACTAAACTGTAAAAACAGTTCCCATTAATTTTTTTAAGGATGCTTTATTTGAAAAAACAGGAAACACAGAACAAGAGTGAGAGTGTACGAGAAATGCGGTCAGCCACGGAGCATGCCGACCCCTGGGCAGTGCGCCTAACACGTGCCCAGTCCAAAGAAGTTGATCCTCCACCATTTTGGGCAAACAGGGGACGGCGGGAAATGGAGGAAATATTGGAAGCTATTCTAGCAGCAAACAAGGCGGATGAAGACAAACGGGAAGGTACAACATTAACTTTATTAAATCAATTGTCCTCACAGAGAAACATAATTGTACTATCAGGTTTTGGGAATAAACGAATTTCAATAATGATTCATAAATCGAATATCATTTGCATTAAAAGAGGGTGAAATTTGAAGTAAAATATTGAAACGGAAATAATTAATCGCACTATACTCACCAGATTCCCAATAATATTAATACTATAAATATAGGCCCTATATATAAAAATAGATAATATAAATATATAATAGTATACGCCTACATCTTATTTGAAACGAAAATTTGACAGTAATGTTCTCCTATGTTCACTAAGGGACACTATGTTCTCCATCAAGGTGGGATCGTATGGCTTACTTTTTGTTATCTGTAGACACTCGAAATCCCATGTACATTTCAAATATAGTCTCCACACATCAACATTTCATTCAATACTAAGTACTAAGTATTATATAATGTAATACTCATAACATTATTGTGAGAGTGAATTATAAAATACGGAGTTGAAATAATTCACAAATATTTCATATTGGATTGGAGACTTACAGTTATGGTATAAATGTGTATTTTATGTGCTCAAAACTAATTAATGAGTTAATTAATGGAAGTCATTTGGCATCGTGTGAAGAGCCTCAATCAGGCCTCAATTATTTGGATAAGAAGTGAATAGCCTCAATAGACGTTAAGTAATATACGGTCGTCAATCAAAGTCCGAGAGTTAATGTATTAATTTGGTGAAAGCAAGTAATCCATTTTGCTAACACTCGAATCAATAGTGATACACATTCCGACTGGAAAACACCCGCGAGTAAAATCGGCAGCCACGTTTCTTTAATTTAGAGAAAAAAAACGTTTAACCCTGAGAAGAAGTTATATCAATTCAATCACGTTTAGTTTAATAAATCATGTTTAACAACACCCACTCGTATAAACGTATGATTCAATGAATGATGATAACCTTGAATAAATGTCTAAAAAATAACATGAGCGTAATTTGCTAAAACAAATTTTCTCATCACAAGAGAGAGAATCAAATTTGGGTTAAGAATGTAGCCTACCACATTTATATACAAATCCACATGATTGGGAACATCAATACGGTTCGCAATTGATATCATGAAACTCACTTATATTGATAACCGCCTTCAAAATAGTAGCTGGAGTTAGGATTATGTAATAAGTATTGCCTTCGTTGATTGTTGATTTCAGGCAAAACATCTGCGGAAAATCTACCTCCATTTTGGGCGAACCGTGGAAGACGTGAAGGTTTTCCAAACGCCAACGATGTGTTAAAAGCAATAATGAGTAACAATGGTCGCCAAGACTTGCATTCTATGTCAGTATTGCAAGCTTTATGGAAGAATAAAGATAAAAATACGAGTCTGGATTCACTACTAGGTAACAAAACTCGAAGAGGCAGCATCAAAAGTGCAGAAGATAGGGCAAGGTTTTGGGCAGATAGACAAAGAAGAGAGGGTTCCCTCGAAGTACCAGGGCCGTTCTGGGCGAATAGAGGTCGTCGAGAAGAAGAGGAAGAAGAAGCTCGCTTTTGGGCAAATCGAGGTCGCAATATCGACGATCAAGGACCTTTTTGGGCAAACAGAGGTCGCGATGTGAGTGAAGATGAGCCGTTCTGGGCAAATCGAGGACGTGATGTCAATGATCAAGGACCGTTCTGGGCAAATCGAGGACGTGATGCCGACGATCAAGGACCATTCTGGGCAAACCGGGGTAGAGATGTAAATGAAGAGGGTCCTTTTTGGGCAAACCGCGGTCGAGATGTCACCGAACATGGACCGTTTTGGGCATATCGAGGACGTGATGTCGAAGAGGAAGGACCTTTTTGGGCGAACAGAGGTCGAAATGTACCGGAACAAGATGCATACATCGCAAAACGTGATGAAAATGCGAAAGCAGACTTACATGGCAAACTAAGTATACAACATAGATTATTCGCCGAAGAACCTAGTTGGATTCCATTAGAAAGACGACAAGTCGCGACAGAAGGCCTTGAAATGAAGAATGATCCATTCTGGATATCGAGAGGCCGACGACGAGAACTAGATCCAAGGTAAGTTTTTCAAATATACCGATTATAGTCCGATTATTAGGTTGTTCAAAAAGTAAATGATTATGATGGGACACAAAATTATGAAAATAGAAGAAATCGACACAATAAATATGTGAAGACCGTTTGAACGATGTAATGTTCTAGGGTGAGACGCGGGCTGCGTGGAAGTTTATCTGGAGAGGAACCGTTTTATCCTTCAAGAGGTCGACGTGGTCTGAAAGATTCGCTATCAACAGAAGAGCCGTTCTGGGCGGTGAGGGGAAGACGTGGCTTGCTCGACTCTTTGTCACAGGAAGAACCGTTCTGGGCAGTCAGAGGGAAGAAGTCAGGTCGACTGCTGCAAAATGTAATGTATAGTTTTCACATTGAGCAAAAATAGTTCTATATTCTATAGAATGATTTAAACTTTGTAATTAATTTAAATAATAAATTGTCAACTTCGTTTGAATACAAGGTTACGATTCTTTGTAATTAGAATAACAAAGTTACATAATTATACAAAGCTAAGAATGGATTTGATGAAACTAGAGTAGAACTACAAAATGTTACGAGGGTTCATTACAAACACTATCAAACACGGAACGTGTACATTGAGATCATTTGAGATGCTAGATTTGAGATATTCTCTTTAAAATTGAATTATATCTTCAGAATTGAGATTTGAATCCAGTTGTTGCGGAAAGCCTAATCATGTACGAGTTCCGATGCAAGATTACCTATACAATGTCCTATACGGAAGAGATTCAGTGAAGTAAATGATGATCGAGGGTTTAGTTTACGGCGAATCAATGCCTAAGCTAGCTTACCACGTGATTTCTAAACCGGATGTTTCCAATAAAGCGGCTCTAACGTTTGACATGTGAACATACGACAATTTTTAAAATGACATTTCAAAATGTTTCAGTATATACAAGTCAAGGTTACTGAAAATGAAATTAGGATTCCTGATTTTTAATGAGTATAAATGAAAAAAGGTCACATTTTTGGGAAAATATATGATTGTCTTCAATTTTTCAAGAGCGTCAATGATTTCAATGTTCGATTATATATATATATATATATATATATATATATATATATATATATATATATATATATATATATATATATATATATATATATATATTTGTTATATTTATATATATTTATATATTTATATTTATATATATATATATATATATATATATATATATATATATATATATATATATATATATTTATATATAAATATATATATTTGATATATTTATATATATTTATATATATATATATATATATATATATATATATATATATTTCACTTCATTTCAAATTTTGATATATCGTTTTATTACTTGTTTTAATGTAGGCCTATTTTCATGCAGTAAGATTGTTACAAAAACAGTTTTGCTTATTTAGTACAATATTTGGCCGGTGTTCACGCTGAAAACCGGGTCAGTTTATTTCTGTTCAGGTCATGAACTAGATTAGCTAATTTGTATTTATGTGTTAAGATGTGGCGTGGAAGGAGGGTACCAAGCGGGGCATCGGCTACTCGGGCAATCGGAGTCCTGCAGGATCCCAACTTCTGGCCAGTCAGGGGGAAACGCAACCAGGACTCTGAGAACGATGAGGACGACAAGTTCTGGGACACACTAGAGCAAAAATCCGCCGCCAAATCTTTACAACAATAATCAAACGAAGAAGAAAAAATAGCACATATCATTAAATTTAATCCCGTACATACTTATAGAAAACGATGAGTTTATCTCAAATTACTTTATTAATACTGACTGTATTTGTTAAATGTTCCTTCATACAATGTATAGACCTGATGTGAACTCGTACATTATCATAATATATTGGATAATTGCACTCAAATGTCAATAACAATTGTCAAGAGTGCATATGTTTTTCTTTAAGGATGAGAGCGACTGAAATAAAACATGTTAACACACTCGATTCTCATTATTATTTCATATTTCACCCGGGAACTCCTCCATACATTTTGCAATGCCAGTAGTTGATGAGAAATTGCCCGTAATGAAAGTGTGGCTTGCTACATATACATATATACATTGTCCACTCGACAACGATTGTACAGTTGAATAAGTGGACTAGAAAATACATTCGCTTTTATTAACTGGTGGTAAAATGAAGCATAATGCAAACAAGTCAACTGTGATATGACGTGGAAATAAGTAGCTATACAGAAACTAGATTACGCAAGTTGAGGAAAATAGAGACTTGAGCTTTGAAGGTTTTTTTTTTGTAGAATTGCTGAGGTTCCACGGTTTTTTTATAGTAAGACGAGCTTTAGCGAGGATTCAATTTGACATACTGGAAAAAATTGGTGTTCGTTTTTATGTTTTTTTTTTAATGTTTTTTTGTCGGTTCTCCACAGGTCAAACGGCTACATCTATCAACCTCAAACTTTTTTTCAATATGGTTCCTCATCTAACTTAGATCTGTATAGTTTTGTGGCATTATCAGGAAGTAACTTTTTTTTTATGAATTTAAGAAATTTCAAAAATTCTCATTAGAATAACATGGCGAAAAAAAATATATATATTTTCCAAAAAAATGAAATTTCGCGCGAAGTTGAATTACATTTTGGTACACATTTCTAAAAAAAATTCAGCTTGATCGGGTCAGCCATTTTGGAGAAAAAACATAAAATGTACTAAATTGGTACGACTCGAAGCAGTGTCTACCCATTTTTACCAATACTATTACCATCCGCTCGTCTAACAACGCATGTATGGCGTTTTCCTAGTTATACAACGCACAAGTGAAAGTCAAACTAGAATAGAAATGAAGTTACTGAAAACTAATACTGAACTGCTAACTATTGATCTTATATCGCATAACTGTCCGCGAACGATTTTTTTTAGCCGTCTACGCGTGACAATTAGGCGATATGAGATGAATAGTTATCACTTACATCATATTGAAGATACTGAAAATATCTGTGTTTACTCCTAATTATAATTTTGATACCTCATACCATTCTCATACGTACCGTTCCACCAATGAACTGGTCTAAATCGACTCCCATCCCATGGACTATTATAATAAGAAGAAAGTTTCAATTTCAACTCACCATTTGAATAGTTTTTATGTTTTCCCAGATCAAAAACTTGCTACGTATTCAAAGAATAACCGAATAACCTAGCTGTTGGTGGGGTCGTTAAGTACACAATTATCATCAACAAAGAATAACTACATATTTTGATATTAAATTATATGTGAATAAATGTTTCCTGATGTATCGAATACAGCAGGAAACATTTATTGTAACGAAGGACTGATTCACACACGAAACGTGTACATTTTATCTATATTTATATATATATATATATATATATATATATATATATATATATATATATATATATATATATATATACATATATGTGTGTGTGTGTGTATATATATAAAAAAACATCTTGAATAGAAGCATATTACATTTTTAAAAAATGTAACAACTATGAAAGTTCGTATCTAAAAGTTAACCAATCACGTTTTCGTATAAAAATATTCAAAAGACGAGAGACTCAAGTACAACGAAATAAGTACACAGCATTGCAAAGAGCTGGATGCTGTTGAAATATTTCAACATGACATCATCATCTCGGCCAATATGGAAGCAGCAGAGAAACTTTTACATACACACATATGATAATCTTTTGAAGTTAATATCAAAATCATGGACTATGTGTGGCAAGAAGTAGAGATCTAATAGAATTATTAACCAAAGCTCCGTGATGTATCGGCCAGACAAACTGGACCATAGAATGGAATTGAAATTAATGACTGAAGCAAAATAACTCTAGGAATAAACATCAAATTTATTTACATCATATGGAAGTTCTTTGATCAACCAAATTATCAGATAATATTGTAATATTGGTGGATGTTTAGGTTTAGTTCTGAAAAAACAAATTGATGACCGCGAGTAATCGTAGTCTATATTTTGAAAATAAACTCTGAAGGCAAGTGAATGTTTTCTTGATAATTCCTTAATTGAATTGACCATTGAAATGCTTAGCCGATGCGTGAACGACGAGGATTTTATTACAACAATATTGAAACTCGACAATGTCTTATGGACGTTTTTTCAAGATGTAACTGTAACCAAGTGGATGAACAACAATGTCTCTCAATTGTGTTCTCCAATCACAACCTTTATTAATTTGTTGGTTCTAAAGTTTTTTTATGGTATAAAATCAAACCTGCCAAACACGGGGAACGTTGTGTCACGTTTGTATTTATGTTCATCGCAGACAATTTAGATGTTTTTGGAGATAATAATTTCTCAATATGTTCAGTCACTTCAAAAAAATATATTTGTGGTGGTATTTTTCAAAAGTGGTCCAACCGAGTCGGCCCCAAAACTACAAAGTTTCAAGTGGGATTTATGAGTCCACGTTTAAGGAAAAGTTTCAATGTTGATTAGGCAAATCATGCGATCTGTGCAGTGCTTACAAATAAACAGAAAATGAAACACGGAGAAACGAGGTAAGGATAGGATGAAAGTATTCGCTAGCACTCATCCAATGAAAAACATTAATTGCATCATTTTACCATAACGGCTGGAACGATCTGAAGAATGATTCGTAACTATGGAATCTTCTATGTGTTTATACATTCAGGAAAATTTGACATTTTTGGAAAGATTTTACTGTTCAAATTTTCCTGCCCCGCATATTCTTAAGGGTTTCTTCAAAATTTGGGGATGTTTCTTTCTCAAAAGTGATGCTATCCATTTAATTGATTAATTGATTGATGTGCCCAAAAGCTACACAGTTCCAAGTAAGGTGGTCCAGAGAAAAGTTTCATGTCTATCAGTCAAACCGTGTGACCTGTGCACTGCGTACACAAAAAAAAGAAAATACACACGGATAAACAAAAAGCGGACAGCCTTTGGCACTTAATTTTTAGATAGATGGGTATGTTTGCTTACAATTAAGTTTCATTATTTTTTTAATAATATTCCTGATTGGTAATTGTGTGTTGATACATTAGGTATGCACGCACATTTATTTCCATCCATATATATCCGTCTCTGTCATTCTTGTTGGGTTAGAACAAGCGTCATAAAGGTGGGAAGTATAAGGCTCGCTATCGCTCATCCAATAATATTACGATTCAGTCAAAGATAACATCTTTTAATACGCATCAAAAGGATGCATGGACAAATCTAAAACTGATTCAACACGTCGATTTTTTACGTGTATTCATTAAAATATGTCCATGTAAAAATAACTTGAAATACCCGTTTGATTCGTATTACCATAGTATGAAGAAGGGAAAAACCTTCTTCATGCTATGGAATTACGAAGATGTGTACCTCCACTGTATTTGAATGTGTTTTTCTCTTATTGTTAAGACAATTTACTTCTCTTGTTATACTTTAGTATTATTTATTTACACGAAGCAGAGAAACTATTGAAAACGGATTCAAACCTGTCTATATATACCACCTATCTTCACATTAACCAATTGCGGATAGGCCTATACATTTCTGTTTACCCGCAATTAATTTATCTGAGTAGAGAATTAAACCAAAACAGCTCACGCCATTAGAATGTCAAAGAGAAACATAATATCGTTGGGCGATGAATATGGCATCTGATAAAGAATAAATTATTATCTCATATAAATTTTGTTTCAAGTAAAACCCATTCGGTCATCAAATATTAAAATTGGACGGAGAGATTATCAACTAAGCGAGAGACACGAATAACTAAATACACCGTATTCAATAGCTACGCCCCCTCAGCCCCCCTCAAGATGTCATCCTACACCAAAATATGAGAATCGAATATGATCCAAGCATGAGTTTCATACATTGTAAATGTAATGTCACCGCCCATCGCCAACCGACCAATCAGAACGCGTCATTTGTGTGTGTTAAAACAGCGTCGCGACGCCGAAGGTGGCTCAGTATCTACAAGATCTACCGACGGCTCTATAGAGTGAAAGCAGTGAGATAAACGCCAGAGCGGTAGCAGAGGAAGTGGGCTTAGCACACCACAGGTAAAATTAAAGCGTTAAAACGATCCAAGCGTTGATATCTTAGATCGTCGATCTATATTAATTCAAATAGGTAAAGAAGTTGCAACAGATTGATTTTGTAATCTTGATATCACAACCCTGAAACTAGATTCAAACGAATAGTTTTAAACGATAGTTGTTACCCTAATCTTGGAAAAAAAAAAGTAATCATCTCAGTTTCAGAAATGTCTATTTTTTTATAAAATATTTTTATACAAATTTAAATAAAATATTAAAAAAAAAAAAAATTGAATATTAAATATTAAATATAAAAGAATCACATTGAATAATCTGATAAGTGATATGAAATGAAGAACTCAATTTTTAGCAGTATAAGTCTGAATAAATATTTTGGAACATAAGATCAAAGTTCATTGGGTGGATTGCACAGACGAAGTTTAAACTCCGGCCTACTTTAGACGCCGTCCAAGTACAAAATTGCACTGCAGAGGCAGAGGCCTTCGACGGCGCTTACCTTCGACGGCGTCGAAGGTAGTCCGGGGTCTTTGCAATCCACCCACTGTATTGGCAACTGGCCACAATACCTGAGTGACCACAGTGATCCAGCGTGCTATTCAGTAAATATTACAATGATTTCGAAATATTTGGAGATATTAAATGGATGATTGAAAGAATTCAGCAACTAAAGAAGAATTGAATTGAAATCAATGATCAAGAGTATGTGAGGTTGAACTGCTACTCAGATGATAATAATAATAATAATAATAATAATATTAATAATAATAATAATAATAATAATAATAATAATAATGGTTTTATTTCCTTTAAGATCATTACATGATATGGTGGAAAGTCACGAAGGAGTTATGTATCAAAATAAAATAGTAATTGCAGAATACAAATTGCAATATATTATATCTTAACAAAATTACTCATCAAGCCTGTAAAAAAAAATTCAATTAGAAAACTGCGTAGTCTTTTTTTGAACACATATTTGGAAACGAGTTTGCTGACATCTTTCAGCACAATCGGCAAAGGATTAAAAAGTCTACTCCCAGCATATAGTGGCTCTTTTTTTGGAAAGTTCCACCTTGTGGGCCTCCAAGACGAATGCGGATTTGTTTCTTGTGTTGAAATCATGTATTTTATTATGTGTTATACCTTCTCGGTTGTTCTCTAGTACAAACATGATAGTACTGTAAATGTATAATCCAACAACTATCAATATTTCAAATTGTCTAAACAGTGTTCTGCAAGAGTCTTTATACCACACCTCGGCACACGGGTCTTTGCTTGCGCGCGCCATAATACGCATGGCACGTTTTTGGAGCCTCAAAAGTCTTGGTGCTTGCGAAGAGCTACCCCATAGTATTATGCCGTATCGTAGTCTAGATTCTAGCGTAGTCTAGATTCTAGCGTAGTCTAGATTATATATGCAAATAGCATATATTCTATTACGTCTCAAAATTGATATAATGTTCTCTTGACGAATAGAATACGAAATTCAGGGTTTGAAGATAAATAATACGCATGGCACGTTTTTGGAGCCTCAAAAGTCTTGGTGCTTGCGAAGAGCTACCCCATAGTATTATGCCGTATCATAGTCTAGATTCTAGCGTAGTCTAGATTATATATGCAAATAGCATATATTCTATTACGTCTCAAAATTGAAATAATGTTCTCTTGACGAATAGAACACGAAATTCAGAGTTTGAAGATAAATCTGTGAAGAATGATCTTTAGCTGTGCGAGCTCCCAGGAAAATGCCAAGAAGATCTCAGTTGTCCTCCTTAATATTATACCTTTTCGAAAGATCGAGAGAACATGGATAGTAGCTTTTTTTCTCGTTGACTTCCTCTGCCTGATTCGTATGCATCTCAAAGCGAATAATTGGATCTAGAATTAGTGCTTTTTTATATCTTCCCTAATTGCTATGTCTTCCCTCGTATATCAATTCAACAATAACTGGCAGGTCACCTATTCAAATGACATTCTAAATAACATTTTGCTCGAAGTAAATGACCCCAACAAAATGTACCAGTATATAAAATGCGTTATACAAGCCAATGTACATCTTGAATAAACAAAAAATAATTTAATTACAACGATCAAGTTGAAGAGCAATTATGTCCGATGTAAATTATTTTAATTTTCCACAACGTTCTAGAAATGTAATTATTATTTCAACTGTTCAATATTACATTCGAACCGACTCGACACTCTGAAACAATAATTTTAAAGTACATTTTCATTGGCTACGTTATAAAGGCTAACTGGAGTATGTATTTGATTAATTAACTGCTCCCACGTGTTTTGTATACATGCTCGCTCAAAGTTATACGATACATTCCGAGTGTGTAAAAAAGTCAGATGTATTTATAAAAATCGAACAATCAATTCACAAGTCTTCACTATGAATCTTCACTATAAAGTCTTCTTAAACAGCTAGGTTTTGCGTAATAATTAATAAACCTTTCCCACTATATAATTGAGAAGCCGCCCCCGTGGCTCAGTCAACTATCACACTGTGGTAGAAACTGGAGTCAGGTCGGGCGTGGGTTCGAGTCCCGCATACGGCAAGCATTTCGGAAACGCCCTCTCATCTATCATCACTTCATCGCTTCATTATCACCCGCTCATTCGTACCTCCGTATAACCTAGCTGTTGGTGGGGTCGTTAAACAGCATTAAAATAAAAATAAAAATAAACCTTCTTTCACGACACGACAATGCGACAAAGACACAATCAACTTGCAATACCAAATGTGGCTTAAATTACGGAACTCGAAATGTACCGCGGGTACATAATTACATAAAAAGCATACAACAGTTGAATTTAGAAAATTACATAGTGGGCCATATTAGTCAATCCATATATAAATTATTCCTACTATTTCTCGAACATCTTGAGAAGATTGAAAGTATAGTATATGTTACATCAAATCCAGAAGACAACTCACATTTTGCATGAAAAACGTTATTCCACAACAACAAAAAAACGTGGACGCGACCACCAAATTGCACGGCTATATACAAACCGAGCTGAAAAGGATTTTCCTTTTCTAGTCCAAGTAACCACCAACCAACCACATAGTCCTCAAGATGACAATGACAATCATAGGCTAATATTGGAGACAGCTGGTTTCATTTTTCACCCCAAAAATATAGTGTTATTAAAGGTACATAGGAAATGGAAGTTTTTTTACAGATTTTCGATTTAACTTTTCTTTAGTTGGAAATATGAATCCTCTACTGAGATATTTGACACAAGCATAATCGAAAATAACAATGAGCTACATACAGGCTTCGAAGAGGGAGATTTAAAAAAAAAATTGTCATATGTGGCATTCCTCTATGATCTGATTCATTCTCTTTTATATATACCAAAAAACAGCTAAATAGGTGACGTAAAGTTATTTCACATATTAATAATTTGTAACCCTTTAATATGCATGTTTAGACGATATGCTCTGAAATTTGAGAAAATTACAATTGTTTGTCATTATGTTCGTTACTTCAATAATCGGATAGTCAGCTTTCAAAAAAAACTTTCAAAATTGGCTCAATATATTCGATTAATTGACTATGAACATAGTTCAATAAATCGTGAAAGTGTGTGTTTGAAATTTCACTCAAGTGTTAGTTTGTTCAATTTTTAGCTTTTTTCTGTCTTTATTAGCAATGGGCAGTGTACCGAGGTACAATAAAAGTAATAAGGCTACTAAAATACGTGTAAATATAAATAGGAATAGTGCTGTGGACTTATAAACCAGCAATAGTGGAAATATTAGTTGTTGCAAAACCTACTCGCTCGAGGCCAGGACCAATCTTTACTCCCAGTATTATTCAACAAAATGTTTCTTGCAATGTTGCTCTCAAGTTTGTGGACAATGGTTACCTTAACCACAGACAAAAAAAGCTATTGCAGAGTGCAAATTCGTCAGATTATTGACATTAGTTGACGAGGAATTTGAACGTTGCGGAAATTGCCCTGTCGTTACTTGCACAGTACGAGAGCTCATATCAGGGCGACTTTTCATAAACGTCTAGAAAGTACGGTCAGCAGTTCGAGGTAAACCGTCGCTTAGTCGACGCTATAATAGTTTCGTCGGTTGCAGGTTCAGCTACAATGAAATGAATGAATATGCCTCCTCCAATTGTGAATTATGTTTATACAGAATCAGTTGAAACAATGCCAATACTCGTGAAATGTGTAGCCGAAGAAGGCATACCGTCAGAAGCATAACACGTTCGGGAGTTATGCGAAGAGACAGTTGTCAATTTGGATACAAAAACAAGCAAATATATAAGCCCAATTTTTTCTAGTGCACGCTGTGTGAAATGGAACCATCGCTATAACTAATATTACAAGAATGAAAAGCCATTTTGAATGAGAGAAATCATTTACAGTCTATATAATGATGCATACACACCATGTTTACAGACCGTACCTGTATCGCGATGGTAAATAACATCTATTATTGTTGTAATGAGAGAAAAACAAGTGTTATTTGATAGTGTGAAGTAGGCACTGTAACATCGTGCACATTGCAAGGTTCTGTTTTTACTGATTTATTATATAACATATTATAATGTAACGATTTGGCAACTGTGCTACGATATATTAGTGACACAAAATGATTTTTATCATCAAACATTATCATGTTACCAATTAAACAAGGAATAACAAAGAGCTCAACAACTTCAAGGAAGGTACATTTCTTTTCCGAACTCGAGACGAGTGAACTCATAGATTTTGTATTGGATATTTGTGCATAATTTCATAATGCTACGTGAGTGTAGAGTAAAATAACTTTCTATTCCAAGGAAATGAGAAATTCGTATTTCTATTTTGGTTGTTTTTAGGCACTTTATATACCAAAACGGCTTGACTGGTAATCAAGTAATTTTTAAATGTATTAAAAATCGTCCAGATAAAATATCATCAGATAAAATCAGATAAAATAGATCAAGAAAAATCTGCTAACTTTTTTCTTTAGCGGTTAAATTCCGTTAATATTTCTAATTTATATAGTTTATAAAAACATTCGGAAAGCGTAACAAATATTTGAATGAAAAAAGCATGATATTTGGGTGGCCATTAGTAAGCCTCAAGTATCACCTGAATTAAGCTCTTTTTATTATAAACAAAAAACTAAGCTTCTTATTATAGCTACCAATGCTTATTTGAGCGATGCGCCTCTCAATAGTTTTGGACATGAAATTAAGTTTCACTGTATTTAAAGATCAATATTGAAATATTGATACTATAACATTCAATATCATTATTCAATTTTAATTGGCAGAGAAATACATATTACTAGAAAAACGCAACACATGCATTGAAAGATGAGCGATGTACACACACTTAGGTGAAATGTAATGGACAGCTATGAAAATACGTTGGTTTTGAAAACATCAAGTCACAGCCTTCCTGTTTTATTAATTGCATACAACATGCCCACCATTTTACAACCATTTTAACCCCTATGCAATTTAACTGGTTCAACCTGTTGCTATTCTCAATAGTTTTCTTGATAGCTTTTTCTTGATACGAAATAAATAACATATCATTTTTTTCTCTAAAATGGCTGATCCGGTTTATGTAAAACTACGAAATGATGTGTATTATTCTCGTGAAAATTTTGAATAGACTCGAAGAAAATATTTATTCCAATGTTTTTTTCCGTGCGGGTTTTTCGTATAATGGGGGTTTAAACATTTCAAAATTATCTTCCTCGAACATGGTGAATCCGATTGCGCCTCAAAACTAGACGATATCGATTTAGATGATCGAGATGTACCGAGTTGAGATTTTTTTTTAAGTATGCCTACGGTCAAATTGAGTCTTCGCTTCGCTCATCAAAAAACAGCTTGCAATTAGTTGACACCGTTCGGGAAAAGCAACGTCATTCACAGAAAAATGAGAAATGTGAAATCAATAAAATTAGAGAAATGCGAATGATGATATGCAAAATCAATGCGGCATTTATGAAATACTTGGAGCGTAAATAATTCAAGCCCCACCTAAAACACATCTTGCATGCACATCCATCCATTAACGTCGCAAGCATACAGCGTTTTCCTGGTATAATGGTTTCACAGTAGAAACAAATAGTCCTTCGTATGCACATACAGAGGAGATTGTGATGGGTAACAAAGAAAGGACTGTGTGAACCAGCCAGAAGTTATTTGTCATATGGAAGTAAGCTATACGTGCCACACTATAACAATAGAGCTACTGCTCCCGCTAGAAGTACATTTTACTCTTATCCTGCAATTATCTCTACCCCTCGAAGTATACGGACACCTATACCTAGTGTGGGGGCTTGCGTGGCCCCGTGATTTCCAGAGCTGTCGCCGGGAAAAATCTATTTGCTCCCAAAAGGGTTCACCCATAGCGATGAGGTCTGGAGTGAGGTCCATACCAAGTTCGGACCGTATTGGTCTATGGTGGAAGCTTTTTGGTTACCGGAGTGTACGGCGGGAGTACTTGACCTTGCGTTTGTATTTTAATTTTATTTCGTTTTCTTGTCACTTTTCTCTTCATATATCGTCTACTTTCATTTTATTTTATATAATCTCATCTTACTTTTCTAGCTCTTTCAATCCCTCTGTTTTCTGTACTTGAAACATCCACAAACGTTGACAACTATGGCAAAGAACACGGACATGAACGTAGGTGCAAAATGACCTCGCTGTCGACGCGCCTTTAAACACTAACACAATCATCTCTGTTTCTGTTTCCAGGATGTGTCGCCTGCCTCACCTAATCCCCTTGCTCCTGTTGATCACTCAGACACCGGCCTCGTCTCAGACCGGCAGTCACTACCAACTATCGTCGCCAAGCACCTCCAGACCCGACGACAACTCAGATCTACAATTACTGGCCTCACTTCTCAATATGGTGAATATCAAATATATATACTAGACTATAACAATATTTTATCATGTCCCTGGTCAGGGCATTGACTAAAGATATACTCAAACGTCTCATGTAAGTCAGTTGACAAGTATGAAAAAAATACCTTATCACCTAAAGTTACATCGTTCGTCGCTCTCATTCTTAGAGCGCTGCTAGCAGTCAAGTTGAAGATTTGACAAACAACCAGGCAAGCATCCATCTTACCGTCGACTGTAGCACAATCGCCGAAACGATTTAGCGGTGAACGACGGTGGTAGGCCTACTACAGGGTATGGGGTGTGGGGAGGGTAGAGACAGAGGAGTGAGGAAAAGACTGGGGATGAATATTAATTAAATGTTGGGTGAACTATCTTTGTATATTTTTAGGCTATGGTCAGGGGCTGACTATGGTCTGACAGTCGTACCTCCAAAAAAAAACCTAATCATTGGTGGGGCAGTCCCCAACAGTTGATCATCATTATCAACTGACTGCTGATTAGATATACTATCAATTGAATCGCATTATTTACTTCACAATGTAACCGGCACTGGTTGCTCAGTGGTAATACGCTTGATCCAAGTGACCGGGAAATGAGGGTAGATGCGACCTCGGTTTGATTTCAGCTACTGTCCATCTTAAGAACGGTTTTTCGTGCTAACCCTATGTTATAGCCTATAGGTGAATATCGGGATGGATCTTACAATATAGGTCGCACCAGTTTCCTCCCAACTTGCCTTCTCATTAACATTGAAACCTCCATCTAATCGTCGCATCATCTTATTACGCCAATATACGGCAATATATCTTCTGTTTGATTACAGTGCGTTTTCGAGTCCAATATATATTGGTATTTTCCAACTCGATGATAAAAACATAAAATATCGAATAAACCCACATTTACGCCTAATTATTACACAATCAAATGTAAAAAAATTATGTCAAAATAAGTTGCATGGATAGAAATGTAAAATCAGTATGTATATACAACTGATAAACTTTTATTCCTTCAGGGTATATATAGCCTATATATGTATATATCAAAGAGCCTATATAACCATTTATAAACTGACTGAATTTTTTCTTCTATTTTTAGCAACGGCCAAACTTGGGAGATCTGATGATCTACAACAGGATGAACCCAGAGAAATATCTCGAAGACAGTGACCGTGATGTTTGGGACTTTACGAATCTGGATGACGTGAGTCTAGAAATACTTGCTAGGCAGCTGACGAATGCACTGGAAAAGAACAGCAGACGATCTCAAGACTTGTCTTATGAGGAGGACCCCTCAGACGAAGATCGAAACAGGCATCTACAAACAAGACTTCAAGAGTTTGATACTGCGATACTGGATCAAGATATGAAAAATGAAGACGGCGAGGTCAAGAGTCGCACTCCACGTCGAGTCAACTTTCCGGAACAAAGTGTCGAAAGTCGAAGAGAGAACAACTGCCGCACTGGTCGACTCGATTGGCCACCTTGCAATCTCTTCAGCAGTCCCTGGAACGGACCAGTACATTCACAGCTAACAAGGCAGGAGCAACCGAGATCTAGCGAGAATACCTCACCGAGTGGAGACGGGACGGAGGGCGACGGCGGCAGCTTGATTGAAGAATCATACGATGATGGTGAGAAGGGGGATGATAGAGACAAGGAGCTTCATCGTAAGAAGAGAGAAACCAACAATGATGAAAATGATGAAAACGTTTTAGATAGAGTCGACAATGAGATAGGGGATGACTCAATGGCACTGGTTAAGCGAGCTGCGGACTTTCATAGTTGGGGCGGAAAGAGGGCTAAAGGTATTACAGGTATGAATAAGAAACTTCCATGGAATACGAAAAGATTGCCAGAGTTTAATAGTTGGGGTGGCAAACGAGCGACTGCGTTCAACAGCTGGGGTGGAAAAAGGTCACCCGGGTTCAATAGTTGGGGTGGAAAAAGGGCACCAGGGTTCAATAGTTGGGGTGGTAAGAGGGCTCCTGAGTTTAATAGTTGGGGTGGAAAAAGGGCACCTGAGTTCAATAGTTGGGGTGGAAAAAGGGCACCTGAGTTTAATAGTTGGGGTGGAAAAAGGGCACCCGAGTTCAACAGTTGGGGTGGTAAGAGGGCTCCCGAATTCAACAGTTGGGGAGGTAAGCGAGCTCCTGAGTTTAATAGTTGGGGTGGGAAAAGGGCAACTGCATTCAATAGTTGGGGTGGTAAAAGAGCAACTTCATTCAATAGCTGGGGTGGCAAAAGAGCGCCAGCTTTTAACAGCTGGGGTGGTAAAAGAGCACCCGAGTTCAATAGCTGGGGTGGTAAAAGGGCACCAGAGTTCAACAGCTGGGGTGGTAAAAGAGCCACAGAGTTTGATAGCTGGGGTGGGAAACAAGCACAAGCATTGAATAGTGTGGGTGGGAGAAGGAGCATCGAGACACTGAAGCAATTATTAGAAAACAACACAAAAAATGAACTGGAGAGAGGAATTGATGAATACACATCTGAATCTGTACCAGATGACACCGATGACAGCTATTTGTCAACCGACCACATCACAGAAAAGAGAGGCGCACAGCCATCTGCGAGAACTATGACCAAACCACCTACGCGAGCAGTGAGAAGTCGCACGGTGGAATTCTACCCTTGGGGAGGGAAGAGGAGTAATTCGTTAATAGATAATGAACTTCAATCGAAAGAATAAGTCATTAGTCGTAACATACCTATATCATGCAGAAATCTTATGAAATTCACACAATAACTGGGTACTTTCAATGTATTACTGAATATGGTAATGTTGCAGGGTATAAGTTGAGATTGTAACTTACAGGTAGCTCTCAAAAACGAAAGTGAAAATGGTACAATATCATGAGTCAAAACTTGAGGATTATTGTTGATAATTATCAACTGGCTGCTACAAAATATTGTAAGCTGTTACTAATAAAGAGGCTATAAAACAAGCAAGGCCCTACATCTAAAGTATTGTTTGATACCGTCTAATACTGCCCTAAGAAATGCATAATATCCAGTTATATTATTTTCGATAAGTACGAGACAGCTTAGTGGAGTAATGTATAAAGTTATTATGTAATGCAAATAAATAAAAAATCTTATTATTTGTAAATCATAGTTTGGTATTCCCAATATGTGAGCATAAAACTTAGCCAGTAAGCAACACTGGCTAAGCACAAACAGCAAGCATGTGAGAATACAAGAATTGAGATTTTTTCAGAGTCCCCAAGTCAATACTAGTCGAACAGATAGTAGTTGCCTTCGAAATTGTATCAGGAGCTCTGAGAATTTTGAAGGGTTTTGCTAGGGTACCAGTAGGCCCTATTCATTCCTAGGTTGAATTGGAGTTTAGCACAATTTTCTCCAGATACAAAACCGTATGTAAAAGTGATAAGTTTTTCCATAGAGTCTGTGACAAAGTTACAGGGTTGTGAACAATAATCGATATATCGATTATGATCAATAATATTTCAAAAGATACAATAATCAATTCAATTTCTACAATTTCTACAATTTCTACTATATATATATATATATATATATATATATAATATATATATATATATATATATTTTTTTTTTTAATTCTGCTCAACGACCCCACCAACAGCTAGGTTATACGGGGGTACGAATGAGCGGGTAATAATGTAACGATGAAGTTATGATAGGCGAAAGGATGTTCACAAAAACCCATGCCTTATGTGGGACTCGAACCTACGCCCAACGGTCTCTGAAGCGTGCCTCAGCTGACTGAGCTAACGAGGGCGTATATATATATACTTTCAAGTCACTCGAAAAGTGTATTCGGTTATCCACACTCTTCATGATAAGGTCAACGATCAACGATTTCACGAGCAAAAAAATCGATCAATAATCGATGAAATGATTAGGGCCTAGCGAAGAATTGATTGGCTGAAGAAAAACACGAACATTATTAAACAAATATCATTGACAATACATATCTGAACGATCACATGTGAACAGAAAAAGGCATCCACACGTGCAGATATATGAATGTTGATACTTTCCCTCAACCATTTGGCTTGGGAGGCATAGCACAAACTTTTGAATCGAGTTAAAAAATGTAGATATATATAAGCAAATGAATATAAGAAGTGAATTGATAACTGACTGATACGGATTGAATAGTAATTGAGAGTCTGATAAGCGATAATTAGCGGCATTGCTGATATTCAGTAAGTCTCCACTCGAAACAGTATACATCAAGGTAAGCTGCTTGTTTCATATATCTCAACAAAGTAGAAATTTGCAAAGGAAATTGTACAGATAATAACAACAAGACTGAACTTCATGATTTATAATGGAGGGTTGAATATCTAATGTAGCTTCTTCAAAATCTTTAGAACCATTAATAAGACTAGTTTCTATCGTTTTCAGTTCAATTGTTTGAAACATCTCTTCAAGTGGAGTTAGGTGAGGCTGATCAATATTGCTATTTCACAATGATTATACGAATTCAGTGAAACAGTCACTTGTAAGTTGTAACTATAATGAAAAACATACACTATCAGAAATGTGTGCAAATTCAAATATAGATACATGATAAAGTAGATTTGAAAATACATAGACCTAATGACTTGGCTCATTTACAATAAGTAGTTTCAAAAAGTGAACTCATGTTTTTGACAGTAAGATATTTATATCAAATGTACTCAAAACATGGATTTTTCATGATTTCACCTTGATTTTGAAATTATAAGTTATGTATGTGACAGCATTCGTTATACAGTCCAACTTATTAATCATACCTAATACTTGAAAGTCTTCATTTATCATTTTTACAAACAGCACATGTCCTATTTTACAGATGTCCCAACTTGAATGAATCTCTACTCGGTTATATCCCAGCTCGATTAAATCTCCACGATTCATCAAAATCTCACCTGACCAAATCTCACCCCTGTCTCATTCAACTAGTTGCTAACCATGTCTACAGTATGATCGTCTCAACTGGACTGATTCTCTCATCGAAATCTCAACTTCAAGGAATATCAACTCGATTGGACATTAGATTACTGCTTACTCTAAAATTGTTTAATCAACAATTATTTGAATCCTCATCAGAGAGGAAGACAGTTTATTCACGGACGGAAACAAATGAGAACCAATTGACGACTAGTATTTTGTCACTTGTAATTGACAATGACAAATGACACCTTTTGAATAACAGTTGGTGGAGTTATATTACGAGTACTCCAATACATGGATAATTCGATAGACTGTTTACTATATTCATTACTCTTAATGGTTGGATGGCTTTAATTCCCCAACAATCGCCTGAATCGTATTTTATGAAGAATATGACGATCATTATTTTGAAGTACAGTAGTTTAAAACAGTCTACAGTAGGCCTACCTACAATTAATGTATTAGGCATAATACCAGACTGGGTGGTGGGAGAGAAATTCTTCACATGTGCATGTGGTTGGGTGGGGAGGTGAATAGACGTAAAATAACAGTAATGATTGTAGAAACGGCTTTTGTTCGTGCAATTTATGTACATTGTTCGTGCAATTTATGTACATTGTTCTACATATTGCGAATGCCCGGGTAGCAGAATGATACCCGGGTAATGCATTACCCATACCCGGCCTGGGTACCCGAAGGCAGGGTGAATAATATGTATAGTATTTCAATTTATCTAAAACAACTTCGATTTTTTCCAATATGTGAAAGTCTTTGCCACGCTCATCTAATAAAAAATATTATCTTTTGATGCTATAATTTTAATTTGAATGTTACAATCCAGAGCTACTATGCAGTTATGATTATCACTCTGGTTTTTGTTTTGTATACATCATAGTGAATAATCGATAACGTCAAAACAAGAATCATAAACAGACGATAACAAGAATTATAGCGATAATCGTAGCATTCAGATAAGCCTTTAGTTAGACTACATCTAGAGAAAATAATTAAATCCGTAAAACTCGATTGAAAATTCAGCTCATTCATGAAGTACGAAAATCTTGGATGACAAAATTGTCAGAATAACTTGAAAGTTGAAATACAAGTCTCACGAATGATTCACACTTTTTCTCACTTTTTCATAAAACATAAATTCTGACAAGGAGAATAATTAGATGAGTGTTAGCAAAGAACTTGATGCCACTATCATAGAGCTTCGTCTCTGTTTTTATTTTTTGAGGGAATAAAAAATGTATTCTGGATATTCTGCGTTTTTCCAATGAATATACATTTTTTGCCGTTAATTTTGCTTCCTTGAGACAGGTATCGGAGTACCGGTACTATCAATAGTGTTGATAACAATTGCACTGATGCCGTTGTGTGTAAGATTTTGTGGTAGGTTGAGTTTTCATTAAATGTTATCATATACATGCCTACAACTTGACAGTAGATATGACCCGCCAAAGTTGTTGACTTGAAGATGTTGCCAATACTCACAATTGGAGGTGAGGAAAGTTGGCTCCCACTTTAAAGAAAATCATATTTCACTTCATTGTTAGTTTGTCAAGACTTCAAGGGTGCTGAATGATTGTTATAGATCAGAGTCAACATTTTTTATTTTGTTTATTCGTTGTTATAATTAATAATTATCAAGTTCTGTGGAATAACGAAGAATTCTGTCAACACGTCTAGAAAGGGAAATTACTTCACTTGACCATAATATGGTTATGGGAGAGAACCAGAGTATGGTTCATCAAGGAGGCAAGACAATTTGTGAAGAATACTTAGGATCAGTTGTAGTATTGGACAACTAAGCGATTTAAATTATTCAACAAACATAAAAAGTCAGTGATATATGAATGTCAACTGATTCTAGCTATCCCATGGGTCCCTGGCCATAATACTTGGCTAAAACTTGTAATGTGGTAGCAAACTTTTGGAAAAATACCTACTGCGTAGAAGCGGCTTCTCCGTAAAATGAAACTGAAAATGAACGTACGGATACCGGTAGTCTCCCCACAAGGGAAAACACGAGTCCCATATCACCATATATGACAGTACCAATTTCAATACTTTGAGGAATGAAGTGATAGTTATACCAATTGTCGCAATAATTTAAGACAGAAGGTTTGAAATTATAACGACAATATGTTTTCTTTAAAATGGGTGTAAATATGTAATGCAACCATGTAAAGGTAGCCATACATTAGGTAGCCAGACCTGCTTTGCGTACACTATGCGCACACGGCACACCTATGGAAAATATCCATATATTCACAAACATTCAACGTACCTATCCATATTTGATGTCAATAAATATGGCAACCTGAGTTCACATTCGGTAAGATTAGAGAAATCAAAGTTATTCTATGGTTAGTTGTTACATAATTCAAAAGTTTCTTTGTTGACCCTTATGTTGCTAGATTGTAAACACACTGGTAGACACCAGAGCCAGGGGTGCACTAAACATTGTGGCTCAGGTGCATGAATGGCGAACAGCAGCCTTGAATCTTTTGCAAAAGACAATGTTTATTCACGACAATTCGCAACAAGACCATGCGACTGGTAAGTGCGAGTTAAATATAAACCTCTCGTGAAATACCAGACCAATAGTACAACATCGAAAAAAAATCAGATGCTCATTTCTATTTTTCCATCTTTAACTTAGCGTCCATCATGTTACATAACGGTAGACAGCACAGGTAGCTGTAATGTTGCCACTATTTAACAGTAATTTCTCATTGTCTCAGTTTTTTTCCTTCAGATAGAACACAGAATGAATACCCAAGAGATTCAAACTTCACAGCAACATTATAAACGTTGATATGGAACAAGAGCAAACTGACTCCACCCACAATAGTCTGAATCTGATATCATGACGTCCGTCAAAAAATGATAGGCCTATATATATTATTATATATTACCGGTATATCATGAATCAAAGAGAACAGAAAACAAAAGTTCTACACTGTCGGTGTATCCAGTCTGTGTATTTACAGGCACCCCAGGTCTACCTCTGTGATGCTCTGTCGCAGTCATAATAAACAAGTGACTGTAAGCATAAAGACAAAACTTTAAAAAAAAATTGAAGTAGAACCACCTAAATGTATGCAAGTGAAGACGAAGATTTGAAAGACAATTACAGTTTAGCAGTCACAGTAAATACTGTGATATTAGCACAAGCCTACAGAAGTATAACCTGTGGCCAATCTAGGACTACGTCTATAAGCGTAATCAGCTGTGCGGCCTGTGCCACAAATAATTTATCAACTGGTGTCGCTTCTTTGAGATGCGATTTTTCCCGTTAAGGTATTATGAAACAGAGCTCACCTTCTTCGTTTCTGCTTGCAAGGCTTCTACCAAGGGTACGTCTACACTCCGCTAGCTGATTGCAGTTGACAAGGTTACGATTGATATGGTTTATCTGAGTTAGGCCTAATACGGATTTATTTGGTGCTGGCCAATCATAAAAATTTTGGAGATGAAACCACAACAACAGATGCTAATCGTAGGTCTTCCGTCAAATAAAAATATTTGGTCGAATCATAACCTAGAACCGAACCAACATAACCATTAAAAAAAAATGACATAACCTTAAAAAGTTTCAGACTTGCGACACTGATACCTCAGAAAACTTTCGAACCTAAAAAAAT